>CM033651.1:29398479-30598479 GCA_019512145.1 Engystomops pustulosus | reverse complement strand
GAAGAGGCAGGGCAGAGGCTGGTGACATCACGCCAAATGTTTCCCTTAGTCATACTCCGTCGTGCGCATGCTAGATGTCACGAGAAGTCTGGAGGTTTCTTTAAGAGAAACACCGGATATTACCGACGGACTGTGGTGTGTCAACGTTTGCCAAACCGGAGATCAGAGGGGTTCCGACCACTACTAGCTTAACTACCGAACCAGTATGCGCAGCGATGCATATGAATTAAACACCCCAACTCAATGGCCAAAGCCCGTTCACGCTCCGGTCCGGGCCACACCACTGGGCCTTCCCCTGTTCCTGCTAGTAGCCCCCCCTGCCCAGGAAACGGCAAACGGACCAAACACCTCCATGCGGAAACCCCTCCTTCGCCTCCTATCGATCCTCCACGAGATGCCACCAGCTTCTTCAGCTCTCCATACCCACGCTGGAGCGCAAAGAGAAGCGCCCACAGCCACTCAGTCCCCACCCATTGCTCCTGATCAGCCATAGCTGTTTGACCGAGGTTGACTCTGTCGAGCCCCCTCAGCCCAGGCACACTTTTTCTCCCCGTCCCCAGCCTGCACAGACGTGTAAGGAGACATCATCCGTGCCCGTACCCAACACGTTTCTGACAAGGTCCACCTGACCACGGACACGTGGACGAGTGCTTCCGGGCAGGGCACTATAATCGCTGGACGGCACATTGTGTTAACTGGTGGAGGCTGGGACCGAGTCTGACCCTTGGGTCTGGCTCATATATATGACCGCACGCCAGGATTGAGGCGGGGCCTCCTCGGTCCAGGTCTGAAGGCCTCTATGCTCATATCTCCTCCTCCCACCCCTCCTCCTACCGAATTACCATCCTGTGGGCTGGCCCATCATGTGGTAGCTCTAGGCTGTCAACAGGCAGGCAGTGCCTGCGTAGCGACAGCACAGGTGTTGCTCAAACCTGATCGAGCCTATTTGCGATTAAAATGTACAGGCACACCGCCCAAACGCTATTAACAGGGCATATCACGGCCGCAGACTGGATCTGGGCTGGCAACCCTAGGCGACTCTAACCGTCGCATGGTTGTTTTGTGGACAGAGGTTGCCGGTAACACATGAAGCTGTTGTGCTGTCATGCAAACGTCAGGACTGATTTCGCAGCACTTAATCTGCCTTGCCCATGTTATAAATCTCTGTTAAACAGCTCAAAGTTCCCATTTTCCTCAAGGCATACCGAGCACCAATCTGTCCTAATTTGCGTGGAAAATTCTGCCTTTTGCGCAATCAGAAGTCGAGCTCAGTGCTGCCCCTAGGCGACGTGCCTCCACGTCCCTTCCACCATTGTTCGTCCGAGGTGGAATTCTACATTAAACATGTTATCCATGCGTTTAACCAGCAGCTCAGAGCGATTGTAGACTGCCAGATGCAACTTCACCAACTGTTAGTCAGGTCCGTCAGCTTCCAAGTCTACAATGAGGAGTGGACGTGGAGTCTGGATATCGTGTCAGTCTGAGTCGTTTGAGGATCAACACAGATAGGTCGAGGTGCAGGCCGCCTCATCTATCAGCCTCACCATCCCGCTGCTTGGCCTGTAGTTAAAAACTTCTCGTGCCTCGAATGAAGTTCGAAGCTTTGCGTCGTCACAAGAAAGGGGGAAGTAAGGATCCCTTGTGATAGCCCAAGCAACCCTACGGTCTGTTTCTCAGCGCATACGAGGGTAGGAGGTGTCAGGAGGGATGAGGAGAATAGAGGAGGGAGAATGTTTGCGAGACAGGAATTTTGTAGGGAACCACTGTTCAGCCTTCACGTTGTGTCAGCGTGTAAGGTCACATGATTAAGACAGGAAGAAGAGGAGTTGGAGAGTGGGAAAGAGACGGAAATGGATAGTCAGGCACAGTGAGGGGAGTGTATTCTTGAGCGTTGGGGACTCTGGTCGACATATGGCAGAGATTTCATGCTAGGCTGCCTATCCGTGACCTCGCGTTCAAAAGAATTTATTTCAGCACCGATGCTGGAGGTTATTCTACTCTCCTGGGACCCCGACGAGTTACAAGACCAACAATCATTCCACTATAATAAAGGATGAGGAAAGGGAAAGGGTGTGAGAATGAACTGACTACCCGCATGGCCTGGTGCCAAGCTGTTTGAAACGTGATTTCCCTTCTGACAGCGCTAGCGGGCAGAGAAGGGCTTAAGTCTGAGGGAAAAGCTAGAGACGAGGGAGAGGGAGGCGAGCAGGCGCTTTTCCAGATCTGGCAGGGAGGTCGCTTTACAAGCATTGCAGTTTTATGTCACAACAGCAAGACACTGTCACACTGTCCGCCAGGTTCTCGACAGAGAGGCGCTGCTCTTGACGATGCATGAGAGAATGGTAACAGGGGAGGGAGTACGTAATCTGACATTACCATCGTCCTAAATGATCAACAACAGCTCCCTACAAAACTAATGCGGTTCAAGCTAGGACAGTGGCATGAACTGGCGCTGGACGCCTTGGAGAAGTGTTCGTGGCTACCCTATGCCGCTAGCGTGTTGTCAGAGCTGCCGCGGTTTCAGTGCAGCGGTGGATCATCACGATAAGCGTACACGCCTGTCGACTGACAGCCACTGACAGGCATGAGGGGGGGTCGCGTAATTCAAGATGATATAGGATCCTGGATTTCTCCGGATTCCCAAGTTCTCCACCAGTTCTGGTGAAAGAAGGCTTCAACCTGAATAACTGTAATGCAACTACCGTCCTCCCTCATTTTTTTCCTTCTCCTCATCTTTGTACACTAAGCAGAGGGGAAACTGGCTATTTTTTGCCGGGGCCAACTAGCTCTAGTATAAGTACTCTAGTATTTAATTTTTCTGGAGGGGCACCTACCCGGTCCTCTGTTTTTTTAATCAATTTTTGGAGTGAACTATAGGCACCCACTTATTATAGGTTTTCACTGGCAGGAACAGGTCATCTAGCTGCTCTCTGATGGGCTGAAAAACTTTTGGTACGCCATCAATACAGGGCACGATGCCAAATTAATTGTCTCCAATAGAGCATCCACACGTCATCGCAATAGATTGCCTCCAAAAGTCGTCCATATAGCGATCCTCCAGACATGGCTCCTTATCAAAGAACTGTGTCAGGATATGGAACTTTTGTACGCTTGTATTATGGATTTGTACCACACTGATGTGTAGACAGCCCACCACATATATGTAATGAGCGAACTTTGTAATCATTTACAGATATTTATCAGCGCTTCTTGCTGCATCTGTTTCCATTCCCCTCAACCCCATAACCCCAACTATAAGAACGCTACTACAATTGATCTTAATGACCTCAAAGCGCTGTCTAGAAGTGTAGCTGTATATATTGGGGGGAAAGAGTAGAGACAGGAAAGAGAAAAAAGGGAACATAGAAAGCCGGAGGACAAGAGAGACAGATCGGGAGTAAGATGTTGAGTGGGCCATAGGCTGTGATGGATAGGCGAAAGCTCGCCTGGAGCGGAGAGCCAGCTCCATCCCAAGATCCTGAACTAATAGTTTTAACGGCAGCACCTATCTACTATAGTTCACTTGCCCCTACATCGTCCAACTTATAAATAACGAGCCTTGTTGTGTCCAGGGGGAGAAATTTTCAGCTTGAGGTGTTTCACCAGATACATATGGGAACTCGGCCTACTATCAGTCGCGCCATGCTGGAGACCTGAAGTTGCAATCATAGCAGCGCAATAGGATGCCCCGTTTATGTCGCCGTCTTAATTATGGAACCATTTCCTAAAAACAATTAAAAATAGAACACAGCTATTTCATGATTCCTAGGTGAAATATCAAAGGAACCGGCTGGTGTTGCTTTGAAAAAATTATAATTTTTTCAAAGTAACGCCTTTCTGGCCCCCAGGCACTTTTTGGGGGGGGATGGACGGAGGAGCCGAAGATGAGAAGATTGACGGGGTGACAGGGGCTTGGGAACAGGCGAAAAACTCGCCCCCTGCAGTGGACCGCAGCTCCATCCCAAGATTAGGAGCCTCAGAGGACCTCCATGCATGCTCGACCCCTGCTGTTTCCTGTCCATTTTGCCTCCACGTCCTCCACAAGCGTCCCCCAATGTTCTCCAATTCAACTCTCTATACCCCAGACGCTGGGAGCACGAGGGAGGATATGCAGCACATCTCCCCTTTATCAAACGGATGCTGTGTCAGGCAGGAATTTTCAGGGTTTCACCAGATACATAATGGAACTCGTCCCAAATCTGTCGCCGCCAGCTGGAGACCTGAAAGATCGTGAAATCATAGCAGCGCAATATGAATGCCCCTTACGTCGCTCTTAATCTGGAAGTCCGTCTCCATGGATGCTCCAAATGTCGGTCTCCCTTATCAAAAGAGCTGTGTCAGGCTCATTTTCGCGTGTTTCACAGATACGTTAGGAACTTGGTCACTATGTCGCACCAGCTGTGTTATCGAATAAGAATATACCGTCAACCTTTGTCACATAGGAAATCATTAACCTCCTTTTGGTGAACCTGAGTCAATTTAGGTATGTCGCCATGACAATCTCTAGGCTGCCACTGCTGCAGCTGCATCGGATTGCATCTCCCACAGTGTCAGGGTCAATTATTGCCATTTTAGATGCCCATATAGCCTAATTCGGTCACTCTGTAATGGCCGTGCTGTTGCCAATAATTTTTGCATGAACGGGACGGAACAGGTAACCGATAAGATAGTAAGAGGAAAGAAGGACAGGAGGCAAAAAAGCGATGGGGTCGGGCAAGGAAAGGGAAGGGTGGGGGGAAAGAAGGGATAGGATGTATGATCCGGGTAAAAGGTGGTGTGTGGAAAAGCTTCACATGTGAAGAGCCGGGTACCCCTTTGAAAGTAATGATCGAGTCTCCCATGAACTTCAAGGGGGACTCGTTTATTCGAGACGAGCACTCGAGCATAGGGAGGAAAATGCGTTCTAGAATTAATGAGTAAAAGAGCCTTTAGTGCTCCGCTCAGATAGAGTACAAGGGGGCAAAAAAAGAACGAAGACAAAGATGAGGAGTAGAGAGACGGTGGTGGAGACTCACGAGTGTGCATGATCCTTAGTGTGTGCAGTGTCTTAAGTGTGACTAGGGTTTAATGGACTGAAATTTGGGATTGGAGGGCATTAGCGGGTTAAATGCTTATTTGTGTTACTTTGACTGTAAATTCTTCGTTCTGTGCATATTTCTACTTGTAATCCCATTAGAACAAGGGAATCCATAAGGTGGCTTGCCTGTACACGGTGGTTAATCCTGTGCCATGTATGCTTACTGAAACAGCCGTTCGAGGGGGGTCAAGAAGGATTGGTGTTGGAATGTGTGAAAATTGCTCATCTGGAAGCCCAGATTCTGGATCTAAATGAGCAAGTTTCGAAGGCCCTGCAGGCAATATTGACAATCGGAGCAAGTTTGCTGCTCCTGGAAGCACAAACTGTTGGGAACCTGATGGGGATGGGCGGAGATCAACGGAATCGGGAAGGACAGGCCGAGGGGAAATGATTGGGAAAAATCCGCCCCGTGGGGGCAGAGATAAGGGGCGGTAACATGTAGAAGAGGGGTGTGGAGTGGGGTTGAGGGAAAGGTTTGTAGGGAGTCTAGTCACGATTTCTGGGGCACCCAATAAGGGGGGGATATCAGCTCTTGGCGGTAGCAATGCTGCAGCAAGACATGGCCTTTAGCACCAGGGGACTTCGCTCCAGTAAGAAGGGTAAGGTGAGCACAGCAAGATCAGCCAACGGTGCTGCACTTCGGATGCCATCTACGCGGGACAACACCCCAAACCACCCACCCCCCAACCCCCCAGGGCAATCTGTCACAAAGACCATGTATACCGAACAGGGTGTTGTCTACGGCGGCATATGCTAAGTCTTTGCTGCATATTGCAGCAAAGGCTTACCGGTAACACCCGCGATCGGTGCTAGCACCACTTGGGCGACGCCATCTTGTCGTGGATCGTCGCTCCCCGATGACGTCACGGGGAGAGGCGATCCGTCGACTTGGTAGCCTCGGGTATTCCGAATACTCGAGGCTACTTCGTTTCAACCCATGCATTACAATGTGCTAATTGCACGTTGTAATGCATGGGGAGTAAAATCCACATATACTGCCATACTGTAGTATGGCAGTATGTGATAGGATGAATCAGACTTACTGCCATACTGTAGTATGGCAGTATGTGATAGGATGAATCAGACTACCTAGGGTTAGAGTACCCTAGGGAGTCTGAAAAATAGTAAAAATAAAAAAAGTTAAAAAAAAAAATAGGGAGTCTGAAAAATAGTAAAAATAAAAAAAGTTAAAAAAAAAAATTATAATAAAAAAACCTAAAAATTCAAATCTCCCCCCTTTCCCTAGAACTGATATCCAGTTGTGTGCTGTCAGTGTAGGTTAGAAACTAGCGATAGCAATTGGATAGCATCGTTTGGTTTAAAAAAAAACACAAAACAAATAGCAATTGGATAGCATCGTTTGGTTTAAAAAAAAACACAAAACAAAAAAAAATTTGAAGTTTACACTTTAATTTTGAAAATGTTTAACCCGAGGGCTAGGGTTAGAGGACGAGGGCGTGGATGTGGGCATCCAACTACTGCAGGGGTCAGAGGCCGTGGTCCTGGGCGGGGTGAGACACCACCTGCTGATGAGGGAGCAGGGGAACGCCGCAGAGCTACACTCCCTAGGTTCATCATGTCTCAAGTTACTGGGAATCGTGAGCTACACTCCCTAGGTTCATCATGTCTCAAGTTACTGGGAATCGTGATAGAGCACTGTTGAGGCCAGAACAGTGCAAAGAGGTAATGTCGTGGATTGTGGACAATGCTTCTAGCCATTTGTCCACCAGTCAGTCTTCCACGCAGTCCACCCATGTCACCGAAATCAGCACTCCTCCAGGATTTGCTCACGAAGGTGCGCCGCATCTGTGCACATTTCAGGAAGTCCAGCACAGATGCTGCCACTCTCAGGGCAGTGCAGTGCCGCCTCCAACTGCCCGCTCACCGACTGTTGTGCGACGTGCCCACGAGGTGGAATTCAACATTAACCATGTTATCCCGAGTTTACCAGCAGATGCTGCCACTCTCAGGGCAGCGCAGCGCCGCCTCCAACTGCCCGCTCACCAACTGTTGTGCGACGTGCCCACGAGGTGGAATTCAACATTAACCATGTTATCCAGAGTTTACGAGCAGCACAGAGCGATTGTAGACTGCCAGATGTCAACTTCCACCAGAACTGGTAGTCAGGTCAGTCAGCTTCCTCAAATCTACAATGAGGAGTGGACGTGGATGTCTGATATCTGTCAGGTGCTGAGTAACTTTGAGGAGTCAACACAGATGGTCAGTGGCGATGCCGCCATCATCAGCCTCACCATCCCGCTGCTTGGCCTAGTGAAAAACTCTCCGGTCAGCATGAAGTCAGAAGCTTTGCGCTCGTCGCAAGAGACGGGGGAAGAAGATTCCCTTGTTGATAGCCAAAGCACCCACAGGTCTGTTTCTCAGCGCATATCGGAGGAGGTGGAGGAGGATGAGGAGGAAGAGGAGGAGAATGTTGGCGAGACAGAAGAGGGGAGCATTGCTCAGTCCTTCACTGTTCAGCGTGTATGGGCAGAAGAAGAGGAGTTGAAGGAGTTGGAGGAGGAGGAAATGGACAGTCAGGCCAGTGAGGGGAGTGAATTCTTGCGAGTTGGGACTCTGGCGCATATGGCAGATTTCATGCTAGGCTGCCTATCCCGCGACCCTCACGTTCAAAGAATTTATTCCAGCACCGATTACTGGGTATCCTGGAGAGGAAAGGAGTGTGAGAATGCATGAATACCAGCAGGCCCTGGTGCACAAGCTGAAACAGTATTTCCCTTCTGACAGCTCTAGCGGCAGAGGGCGTACTTCTGCGGGACAAGTAACAAGGGAGAATAGGCGAGCAGGCAGCTTGTCCAGCACTGGCAGGGGTACGCTTTACAAGGCCTTTGCCAGTTTTATGTCACCCTAGCAAGACACTGTCACCTGTCCCCAGTCTCGGCAGAGTAGGGCTGATCTTTACAGAAAGATGGTGAGGGAGTACGTAGCTGACCATACCATCATCCTAAATGATCACACAGCTCCCTACAACTACTGGGTTTCCAAGCTGGACATGTGCCACGAACTGACGCTGTATGCCTAGAAGGTTCTTGCCTGCCCTGCCGCTAGCGGGTTTTCAGTGCAGCCGGTGGCATCATCACCGATAAGCGTACACGCCTGTCGACTGACAGCGCTGACAGGATGAATAAAGCCTGGATTTCTCCGGATTTCCATTCTCCACCAGGTGAAAGAAGCTCAACCTGAATAATGTATGCACTCCTCCTCCTCATTTTCCTCCTTCTCCTCCTCTTTGAAGACTAAAGCAGAGGAAACTGGCTATTTTTTGCCAGGGCCACCTGGCTCTAGCTATAGTACTCTATGTATTTAATTTTTCTGGAGGGCCACCTACCTGGTCCTCTGTTTTATACAATTTTTTGGAGTGCCACACACAGGCACTCAATCTATTTAATTTTTCTGGAGGACCACCTACCTGCTCCACTGGTTTGAAAACTTTTTGGACTGCCACATACAGGCACTATCCAAATTTAATTGCCTCCACACGTCGTCTTTATAGCTGCCTCCTCACGTTGTCTCCATTGCTACCTCCACACATCATCTCCATAGCTGCCTCGCAAAGTCGTTTATATAGCTGCCTCCATACATCGTCCCCTCAGCAAACGAGCTGTGTCAGGCAGAATTTTGGGTTGTTTTCATGGCTTCCACATCAAACTTGTTAACTGCTGTGTTATCCACAAAATATACTGGCAAACTTTTGTAATTTACCGATATTATTTCAGCGCTTCTTGTGCATCTGTTTACATTCCCCTCACACGCCATAACCAAATCTTATAAGAACAGTACTACACTTGATCTTATACAAAAGGTTCTTAGAAGTACTGTTTGTAGCCCCCGCCTGCTTTGAAAATTATAAATTGTTCAAATTAAACGCTTCTGGCGCCCACGCCCATTTTGGGTGGGGAGGAGCCGAGAGGAAGAGGCTTTGACAGGTGAAAGCTCACCTGGAAGCGGACCGCCAGCTCAATGCCAAGATCCAACTAACATCGTTTTAACTGCAGTACCTTTAATCTGCTATTACCTTACTGCCTCCATACATCGTCCCCTTAGCAAACGAGGTGTGTCAGGCAGAATTTTGGGTTGTTTTCATGGCTTCCACATCAAACTTGTTAACTTTGTTGCCACCCTGCTGTGTTATCCACAAAATATACTGGCAAACTTTTATTATTTACCGATATTATTTCAGCGCTTCTTGCGCATCTGTTTACATTCCCCTCACCCGCCATAACCAAGCCAATTACTTATAAGATCAGTACTACACTTGATCTTATACAAAAGGTTCTTAGAAGTGCTGTTTGTAAACCCCGCCTGCTTTGAAAATTATAATTTTTTCTAAGAGACAGGGGCTTGGACAGGAGAAAGCTCGCTTGGCAGCGGACCGCCAGCTCCATCCCAAGATCCAACTAACATAGTTTTAACTGCAGCACCTTTAATCTACTACTACTTTACTGCCTCCATACATCGTCCCCTTATCAAACGAGCTGTGTCAGGCAGAATTTTCGGGTGTTTCACCAGATACATAATGGAACTCGGCCCATCTGTCGCCGCCATGCAGGAGACCTGAAGTTGCAATCATAGCAGCGCAATATGGATGCCCCATACTGTCGCTCTTAATCATGGAACCATTTCCGAAAAAACAATTAAAGATAGAACCGCTATGCTATTCCATTATTCCTAGATGAAATATTCAAACGACCCCGCCTGCTTTGAAAATTATAATTTTTCAAAGTAAACGCTTCTGGCCCCCAGGCCCATTTTGGGTGGGGAGGAGCCGAGAGACAGGGGCTTGGATAGGCGAAAGCTCTCCTGGCAGCGGACCGCCAGCTCCATCCCAAGATCCAACTAACATAGTTTTAACTGCAGCACCTTTAATCTACTACTACATTACTGCCTCCATACATCGTCCCCTTATCAAACGAGCTGTGTCAGGCAGAATTTTCGGGTGTTTCACCAGATATATAATGGAACTCGGCCCATGTGTCGTCACCATGCTGGAGACCTGAAGTTGCAATCACAGCAGCGCAATATGGATGCCCCATACTGTCGCTCTTAATCATGGAACCATTTCCGAAAAAACAATTAAAAACAGAACCGCTATGCTATTCCATTATTCCTAGATGAAATATTCAAACGACCCGGCCTGCTTTGAAAATTATAATTTTTTCAAAGTAAACGCTTCTGGCCCCCAGGCCCATTTTGGGTGGGGAGGAGCCGAGAGACAGGGGCTTGAACAGGTGAAAGCTCACCTGGCAGCGGACCGCCAGCTCCATCCCAAGATTAGGCAGCCTCAGAGGCATCCATGCATACTGCTGTTTCCTGTCCATTTCGCCTCCATGATCCTCCACAGCGTCCATCAATGTCTCCATGCGCAACTTTTAACTCTCTATACCCCAGACGCTGGAGCGTGAGAGGATATACAGCACATCATCCCCTTATGAAACGAGCTGTGTCAGGCAGAATTTTCAGGTGTTTCACCAGATACATAATGGAACTTGGCGCATCTGCCGCCGCCATGCTGGACATCTGAAGTTTCAATCATAGCAGCGCAATATGGATGCCCCATACTGTCACTCTTAATCATGGAAGTCGTCTCCATGGCTGCCTCCACATGTCGTCCCCTTATCAAACGAGCTGTGTCAGGCTCATTTTTTGGGTGTTTCACCAGATACGTTATGGAACTTGGTCACTATGTTGCCACCATGCTGTGTTATCGACTAAATGTACCGTAAACCTTTTGTTCACATAGTAAATCATTTCAGCGCTTCTTGCTCACCTCCTTTGGTTCCTCTCTGCCACCCATTAGTTTGAAGCCTGAGTCCATTTGGGGTATGTCGCCATGCCACTCTCTAGCCTGTCGCTGCTGCCGCTGCCTCTGCATGCCATCTTTTTTAGTGTCAGGGTCAATTATTGGATGTTTTAGATTCTATCTAGCCTCATTCGGTGAGTAAAAGGTGAAATCTTTAATGGAGGGGTTGATAGTCCGGCACACATCTATTAGATCTATTTTTTGCAGAGTTTTATGTAGTTTTGCTAAGGTTTTTTGGGAGTGTGTTGAAGTTCCTTTTGAGGAGTCTAAGGTAGGGTGTAAAGCTATATTTATGTCTCCACCTGCAATAATTATGCCATCTGCAAATTCTTGTAACTTGTCCAGGGTCTCTATCAGCCAATCCACCTGTCCTGAGTTTGGTTCGTACAGATTGGCCAGAGTGACTCTAGTGTTGCCTAAAAGACCATTAATAAATACCTTCGCTATCTTGATAAGAGGCTCTGTGTTCAAAAGGTATTTTCTTAGCTATGGCTATCGTGACCCCTCTTGCTGCCTTTTCATAGGTGCTTTGGAACCACCGTTGATACATGTATGTAGGTAGCTTTGGTATTTGGTGTTTGAAATGGGTTTCTTGTAGGTAGCATACGTCTGAATGGGACTTACGCAATAGGGTGCAGACCTGAGACCTCTTCTGTGGTGTATTTAGGCCCCTGATATTAAATGTTGTAACGTTTACCGTTGCCATCATTGCTTGTTATTATATTTCTGCATATCGATGTGACTCATAATTCGCTCTTTTCTGGCAGAGACGCGGATCTCTCTAGACTTATTTGAATTGGACCTGTACATAACACATAAACAATTAGAAAAACAATGAGAAAAACAATGAGAAAAACAGTACTGGCATTTCTTTAGCATGTATGTCCCTAGGGTGTAGTACTCTGATCACATGAATTGTTTGAATTTCTCCTTTGTGTCACCCAGAAGGGATAATTGTGGCTGTAAGCCTATGGTAGTTAGTTTTCTAAGGTGGACTTAGGCGGGGGCTGTGTTCTGGTTGGGTTAAGCAGAAAAGAAACCCTTTTAAAGTATGAGGGTTGGAAATAGAAGTATGATACTAGCTGTGGAGCTTAGAAGTCCATCTGCTAGACTTTAACAGATTCTGACTTTGGTATGCTAAACTTATCTGGTGATAGATTCTGAAGTATGGAGCAATCTACAGGCTTTGCCTGCATAGAGGATCACAGTTAGTCTCTGGGATCTCATCCTGTGTGCTTTTTTCTTCTTGGTGATTTCCTTTTTGTTGTTGTGGCCCATGACTCGGTTGTAGGAAGTGATGGCAAGTCCAGAAACTGTTCCGGTCCTGCGGACCATGAGGTTATGTCTAATGGCTCTATGTCCAGAATTTCCCATGCCGAGATCAAGTCTTCTGGTTGTCGTATAGTGCATCGCTTTCCGCCACTCTGAAATGTCATTCCAAATGGGAATAGCAATCTGAATAGTATGTAATTGTGTCAAAGGTGGTCTGTAAGAAGTTTTAGCATCCTTCACTTATTGAGGGTAGTAGATGAAATGTACTGATATAGGGTAATCTTCTCATCTCTGATTTGAATAACCTCTTTATTTCTTGCTGCTTTTAGTATAGCTGCTGTGTCCACATAAGATAGTAGACCGCATATAACGTCCCTTTGTGGTTCATCTTTTTGGGCATTGGACACAGGGCTCTGTGTATGCGTTCTATCTGTATACCTTGTGCTCTCGCCTTCCCAAGTAGAGTTGTAAAAATTTCTTTTGCCACATTCGGTAGTTAATGGGCAATCAGTTCTGGCCCCCCCTTAAATCTTATATTTTTTCCTCCTGCTCCTATTTTCTTGATCCTCTAGGAGAGTAAATGTATTATTGAGTGCTCTAAGCTTGTATCCAGTTTCGAGCGGCGAGTTAAAGTCCGATCTGGACCCCAGAGTTGTCTGCAAGAACTACCAATAAAATGGCATCTGTGACGTCATCTTACAGGCAGAGTGCCAGCCTATGCATAGCGGTGCATAGACTGACACTGCTAATACCCTGCAATACTTCTGTATTGCAGAATATTATCATGAACAAGCAATCAGATGATTGCTTGTTCATGTCCCATGGTAAAAAAGTGAAAATATTAAAAATAAAAGTTATTCAATAAAAAATAAAGTAATAAATCACTAAAAATGCCTAAAAGCCCCAAAACATATAAAGAGACATATAACTCAAAAAACGTCTAAATCATAACACAAACCCCACATATATAGTATCACTGCATCCATAACAATCCGTAGAATAGAATAACATTAAATAATTACTGAGCCCGTACGATAAACGCCGTAAAAAAACTGTTATAACCCCTCCAAAAATGATGGTTTTTATCTATTCAATCCCACAAAAATGCTATAAAAAGTGATAAAAAAACATATGTACTCTGCCAGGATACTAGTGCAAAGTACAACATGTCCCACAAAAAACAAGCCATCAACCAGCTCCGTAGCCAAAAAAGTTACAATGTTATGCCACTTGGAAGACGGCAATACAAATTTAGTAAAACGAAAGAAAAAATATTCATGTCTGGCATCCCTGTAATCATATTGACCCATAGAATAAAGATAACATGATCATTAGGCTATACGGTGAACACCAAAAAAAAAAAGGAAAAAAATCCAGTACAAAATTGATGCGTTTCTACTCCTGCCCTCAAAAAAAGTTCCTAAATTTTCAACAATAGGGGATACCAACCCCAAAATGGTAACACTGGAAAAAGCATCTCATCCCACAAAAAAAATGCTGTCACAGAAATAACAGAAAAGCGAACATTTTATAGCCTACAAAAGGGGCCAATGAGGAAACTAAAATCCTTGCAGCTGCAGGGTGCTCCTTCCCTTCTGCGCCTTGCTGTGCTCCCATAAAACAAGTCACGGCCACATGTGGGGGGTCTCTGTACTCAGGAGAAATTATAGAACAAATTGTATGGTGGGTTTTCTCTTTTTATCTTTTGGAAATGTGTACATTTTAGTGCTAAATGAACGTATAAGGGCACAATTTGACCATTTTAAATTTCACCTCCATTTTGATTCAATTACTATGAAGATCTCAGCTGTTTCTGATAGCTTTAGGGGTGCAGATTTGAAAATGGGTTGGTTATATAGGGGGTTTTGATGCAAAATTTCATTCAAAACTGTATTTATCTCCAAAATAGTAAATTCAGAAAATCCGGAAAAGCGATATTCAATTTTTAAGCCGCGTGACATCAAAATAAATTATCCAGACATTTCAAAAATTATGAAAATGTAAAGTAGGCAAATGGGAAATGTTATTCAGCAACTTATTTAGGTGGTAAATCTATCTGCCTGAAAACGCAATGATTTCGAATTTCGAAAATGGCAAATTTTTCAAAAAATTCATCTTATTTTCTTTTTTTTGTAAATAAACGCAAAACTTAGCAGCCAAAATTTACCAATAAAATGTAGTACAACATGTGGGGAAAAAAGTATCTCAGAATCATTTTAGATAAGTAACAGTGTTCAAAAGTTATAACCATATAAAGCGACTAGAGATGAGCGAACATGCTCGTCCGAGCTTGATGCTCGTTCGAGCACCTTATCAAACGAGCTGTGGCAGGCAGAATTTTCAGGTGTTTCACCAGATACATAGTGGAACTCGGCCCATCTGTCGCCGCCATGCTGGAGACCTGAAGTTGCAAATCATAGCAGCGCAATATGAATGCCCCATACTGTCGCTCTTAATCATGGAAGTCGTCTCCATGGCTGCCTCCACATGTCGTCCCCTTATCAAAAGAGCTGTGTCAGGCTCATTTTTCGGGTGTTTCACCAGATACGTTATGGAACTTGGTCACTATGTCGCCACCATGCTGTGTTATCGACTAAATATACCGTTATGTGAATTCTTGCCTCAAGCCTGTCTTGCGAGATGACATCAGTAACGCAAATGCAAATGTGGAGTGCCTATGGGTGGAGAAATGGGAGGGAAAAAGAATAATAAAATATTACCAAGGGTTTTTGTTATAAGGCTCCAAATATAATGGACGCAGCAGAGGAAATGCTGATAAGTGAAATGGATGCGGCTTCAAAGCATGGTGAAGTACTTATCATGGGGGACTTCAATTACCCAGATATTGACTGGGGGGTTCTTGTCAACAACAAAAGACAATTACCTGTCGCAGCTAGTCCTTGAGCCAACAAGAGGGGGGGCACTGCTGGACCTTATCCTAACCAACAGACCTGATAGGGTATCAAAATTACAGGGTTGGGGGGAACCTGGGGAATAGTAATCATAATATCATTGATTTTGTATTACGCTTTACTAAGAACGTTAGGGAAGGGGCAACCAACACTCTAAACTTCAGGAGGGCAAACTTTTAGCAACTAAGGGAAGACCTTAAAGGCATAGACTGGGAGAATGTTCTCAAAGACAAAAGCCCCCCCCCCCCAAAAAAAATGGGACATTTTCTTATATATTCTGAAAAAGTCCTGTGAGAAACACATACCTTATGGGAAAAAGCATAAGAGGAACAAGAAACAGCCAATGTGGCTAACTAGTCTTGTAAGGAAAGCAATAAGCGAAAAAGAAAAGGCGTTTAAGGTGCTAAAACGTGAAGGTATTGATGAGACATTACATGATTATAGAGAGAAAAATAAATCCTGTAAAAAACAGATAAAGGCCACAAAAATAGAGACTGAGAGAAATATTGCCAGGGAGAGCAAAAATAATCCCAAATTATTTTTCACGTAATAAATGATAAGAAACTAAAACAGAGATGTGGGGTCCCCTTAGAATAGAAGGGGGGAGGCATAAAATAGGGTCCATGGTGAAAGGAGAGAGTGGAAAAGGAACAAAGATAAAGGAGGAAAGGAAAAGCCAATCTACTGAATGTCGCCTTCTCAACTGTCTTTACCTAGGAAAATCCCCTCGTGGAAGACACAATGAGGAATAATGTAAATTCTTTTTGGAATGTCAACAGTTTAACCCAGGAAGAGGTACGGCGCCGCCTCGCAACCACTAAGATAGATAAATCACCGGGGCCAGATGGCATACACCCCCGAGTTCTGCATGAACTATGTAAGGTGATAGACAGACCGTTATTTTTAATATTTGAAGATTCACTGAGGACTGGTTTTGTTCCACAGGACTGGTGCATAGCAAATGTGGTACCAATATACAAAAAAAGATCATATAGCAATCCTGGAAACTACAGACCCGTGAGTCTAACTTCTGTGGTGGGGAAAATATTTGAGGGGTTTGTTAGAGATGCTATTCTGGATTATCTCACTGTGCACAATCTTATAACCCAGCGTCAGCATGGGTTTATGAGAGATCGGTCCTGTCAGACTAATCTGATTGGTTTCTACGAGGAGGTAAGTTCAAGACTGGATCTGGGGGACGCTGTGGATGTTGTATATCTGGACTTTTCAAAGGCTTTTGACACCGTGCCACATAAAAGGTTGGTATATAAAATGAGACTGCTGGGAATATGAGAAAACCTGTGTATTTGGGTAAGTAATTGGCTTACTGATTGAAAACAGAGGGTGGTCATTAATGGCACATTCTCAGATTGGGTTGACGTTACCAGTGGAGTGCCACAGGGGTCAGTATTGGGGCCACTTCTTTTTAATATTTTTAATAATGACCTTGTAGTGGGTTTACACAGTCAAGTTCAATATTTGCAGATGATACTAAGCTGAGTAAAGTAATAAATACTGAGGTTGATAGTTTAGGATTACAGAGGGATTTGTGGAAGCTTGAGGAGTGGGCAGAGAAATGGTTGATGAGGTTTAATGTAGATAAATGTAAAGTTATGCACTTGGGCCATGGAAACAAAAAGTATAATTATGTTCTAAATGGTCAAATACTTAGTAAAACTGGAGCTGAAAAGGACTTGGCGGTATTGGTGGATGGTAAACTTAATTTTAGTGACCAGAGCCAGGCGGCTACTGCTAAAGCAAATAAAATTATGGGATGTATCAAGAGAGGAATAGATTCTGATGATAAAGACATAGTTTTGCCCTTATACAAATCCCTGGTCAGACCACCAGATAACTATGGAACTCCAGTCCGCATCCTGTCCCGGCCAGCTGGAGACCTGAAGTGTGCAATCATTAGCGCCTATGATGCCCCATCTGTGGCATTATCATGGATTCTTCCTGCTGCCTCCCCATGGTCGTCCCCTTATCAAAGAGCGTTGCCGCTCATTTTCGTGTGTTTCACCGATCTTTGGAATTGGTCACTATGCCACCATGCTGGTTTCGCTAAATATCCGTCACCTTTTTTCACATAGGAAATTTCACCTCCTTTGGTGAAACCTGAGTCCATTAGGGTATGTCGCCATGACACTCTCTAGCCTGCCACTTGCTGCCGCTGCCGTCTGCATGCCGTCCCCTACAGTGTCAGTCAGATTATTGCTTTTAGATTCTATCGACCTCATTCTTGGGTCACACATCTGTCATGTGCCTTCTGTTGCCCATAATTTTTGCATAATGGTGCAATTAGCAGCCCAGAGGCATCCATGCATGCGCCCGCTGTTTTCCTGTCCATTTTCCTGGGTGTTTCCTCCTTTTCTGAGTTCCCAGGTGTTTTGTGCAATCTTCCCTGTGGAGCCTTGGCCCCTTGAAAATGCTCGATTCTCCCATTACTTCAATGGGGCTCGTTATTCGAGACGATCACTCGCATCGGGAAATTCGTCTCGAATAATGAGTACCCGAGCCGTTTTAGTGCTCGCTTCATCTCTATTAAGGGTTAAGAATCGTAAAAGACACAGAAAGGCGTGTGTAGCTTGGTGGTCGAGTGTGCATTGATCTCTTAGTGTTTGCAGTGTCTTAATGTGACTTTAGGTTTAAGGGACTTTAAATTTGAGGGGCATTAGCGGGTAACCTGCTTTATTTTGTGTTACTTTCTCTTTGACTGTAAATTTCTTCTTTCCTGTTGCATATTTCTATTGTAATCCCATTAGAACAAGGACCCATAAGTGGCATTGCTACACGGTGTACATCCTGTGCCATGTATGCTTTCCTTGAACACCTTTCGAGGGGGATAACTGCTTGTGGGATGTGTGAAAATTGCTCATCTGGAAGCCCAGATTGGATCTAAATGAGCATATTTCATCAAGGCTGCAGGCAATTACAATACGGAGCGAGTTTGCATGCTCCTGGAGCACAACTCTCTGGGAAGTGGGAGTGGGAGGGGAAGTATGGAGGTGCAGAGTGAGGGGGCAGCTAATTGGGTAACATGTAGAAGGCGGGGTAGAGGGAAGAGTTGTAGGGAGTCTAGTCCCGATCTGGTGCACCCCAATAAGGGGGATATCAGCTCTTGGGTAGCAATGCTGCAGCAAGACATGGCCTTTAGCAACCAGGGGACTGTCTGCTCCAGTAAGAAGGGTAATGGGAGCACAGGCAAGATCAGACAGGTGCTGATTCGATTATTAGGGGAACACACAAGTGGCATCTGTCACAAGACCATGTATACCGAACAGTGTTGTTTTTTGCCGGGTGCTCGGGTTCGGCATGTGCGGATTTTGTTTTACAGATTACTGGGAGGGGCTGGTGAGGAACCAGCAGTCATGGTCCACATTGGCACTAAGACAAAGTAGAGGTTGGAAGGTCCTTAAAAATGATTTCCGGATTTAGGCATAAGCTCAGGGCATTTCTCCGAAATACTGCCTGTACCACGTGCCACACACAGAAAGGCAGCAGGAATCAGGATGTAATAAGTGGCTCAAAAGTTGGTGTAGGAAAGGCGTTTTGGGTTCATGGAGAACTGGGCTGACTTTTCTGTCGGGCTACAGGCTCTACAGTAGGGTGGGATGCCACCTCAAATGGAGAGGGTGCAGCTGTTTTGGGGTAAAAAATGGCTAAAAGGTGGAGGAGTGTTTTAAACTAGAGACCTGGGGGGAGGGCAACTACACTTGTGAGGGCAAATAGACAGTGTAGATAGAGAGCTGGGAAGAGTCATAGTCCATGGGGGAGGAAGGGGGGCTGGAATGTAGATTGGGGGAAAAAACAAAAGGATAACGGACAGGGAAAACCATATAAAGTGTATGTACACAAAATGCCCGAAGCCTCACAAACAAAATGAAGGAACGGAACTCTTGATGTTGGAGTGGAATATGATACAGTGGGTATCAGCGAGACATGGCTGGACAGTAGCTATGACTGGGCTGTTACTATAGATGGTTACAGTCTTTTTAAAAGGATCATATAAAAAAAAGGGGAAGGGGTTTGTTTATAATGTGAATTCTTGCCTCAAGCCTGTCTTGCGAGTGACAAATAGTAACGCAAATGCAAATGGGAGTGCCTATGGTGAGAAATGGGAGGGAAAAAGAATAATAAAATATTACCAGGGTTTTTTTTGTTATAAGGCTCCAATATAATGGACGCAGCAGAGGAAATGCTGTATAAGTGAAAATGGATGAGGCGGCTTCAAAGCATGGTAGAAGTACTTCCATGGGGGACTTCAATTACCCAGATATTGACTGGGGGTTCTTGTCACAACAAAAGACATTACCTGTCGCAGCTAGTCCCTTGAGCCAACAAGAGGGGGGGCACTGCTGGACCTTATCTTAACCAACAGACCTGATAGGGTATCAAAATTACAGGGTTGGGGGAACCTGGGGGAATAGTAATCATAATTCATTGATTTTGTATTACGCTTTACTAAGACGTTAGGGAAGGGGCAACAACTCTCTAAACTTCAGGAGGGCACTTTTAGCAACTAAGGGAAGACCTTAAAGGCATAAGACTGGGAGAATGTTCCTCAAAGACAAAGCCCCCCCCCCCCCCCCAAAAAAAAATGGGACATTTTCTTATATATTCTGAAAAAGTCCTGTGAGAAACACATACCTTATGGAAAAAGCATAAGAGGAACAGAAAAGCCAATGTGGCTAACTAGTCTTGTAGGAAAGCAATAAGCGAAAAAGAAAAGTCGTTTAAGGTGCTAACGTGAAGGTATTGATGAACATTACATGATTATAGAGAGAAAATAAAATCCTGTAAAAAACAGATAAAGGCCACAAAAATAGAGACTGAGAGAAATATTGCCAGGGAGAGCAAAAATAATCCCAAATTATTTTTCAAGTATATATGATAAAGAACTAAAAACGAGAGTGGTGGGTCCCCTTAGAATAACATGGGGTCATGGTGAAAGGAGAATGAGGAAAGGGCCAATCTACTGAATGTCGCCTTCTCAACTGCTTACCTAGGAAAATCCCCTCGTGGAAGACACCATGAGGATAATGTAAATTCTTTTTGGAATGTCAAACAGTTTAACCAGAAGAGGTACGGGCGCCGCCTCGCAACCACTAAGATAGATAAATCACCGGCCAGATGGCATACACCCCCGAGTTCTGCATGAACTATGTAAGGTGATAGACAGACCGTTATTTTTAATATTTGAAGATTCACTGAGGACTGGTTTTGTTTCCACAGGACTGGTGCATAGCAAATTGGTACCAATATACAAAAAAAGATCAAATACAATCTGGAAACTACAAGACCGTGATCTAACTTCTGTGGTGGGGAAAAATATTTGGAGGGGTTTGTTTAGAGATGGCTATTCTGGATTATCTCACGTGTGCCAATCTTATAACCCAGCGTCAGCATGGGTTTATGAGAGATCGGTCCTGTCAGACTAATCTGATTGGTTTTCTACGAGGAGGTAAGTTCAAACTGGATCTGGGGACGCTGTGGATGTTGTATATCTGGACTTTTCAGGCTTTGACACCGTGCCACATAAAAGGTTGGTATATAAATGAACTTGCTGGAATAGAGAAAAACCTGTGTTTTGGGTAAGTATTGGCTTACTGATTGAAAACAGAGGGTGGTCATTAATGGCACATTCTCAGATTGGGTTTGACGTTACAGTGGAGTGCCACGGGGTCAGTATTGGGGGCCCTTCTTTTTAATTTTTTTATAATGACCTTGTAGTGGGTTTACACAGTCAAGTTCAATATTTGCAGATGATACTAGCTGATAAAGTAAAAAATAATACTGAGGTTGATAGTTTAGATTACAAGGATTTGTGGAAGCTTGAGGAGTGGGCAGAGAAATGGTTGATGAGGTTTAATGTAGATAAATGTAAAGTTTGACTTGGGCCATGGAAACAAAAAGTATAATTATGTTCTAAAAATGGTCAAATCTTAGTAAAACTGGAGCTGAAAAGGACTTGGCGGTATTGGTGGATGGTAAACTTAATTTTAGTGACCAGAGCCAGCGGCTACTGCTAAAGCAAATAATTATGGGATTGTATCAAGAGAGGAATAGATTCTCATGATAAGGACATAGTTTTGCCCTTATACAAGTCCCTGGTCAACCACACATGGAATATTGTGTACAGTTTTTGGGCACCAGTGTATAAAAGGATATATATAGAGTTGGAACGGGTGCAGAGGAGAGCAACCAGGATTATTGGGGAATGGGGAGATTAGAATACACTGACAGATTACAAAATTTGGGATTATTCAGTTTAGAAAAAAGACAACTGAGGGGAGACCTCATTACAATGTACAATACCGAATGGACAGTACAGGATCTCTCCAAAGATCTTTTTATACCTAGGCTTGTGACCAGGACAAGGGGGCATCCTCTGCACCTAGAGGAGAGGCGATTTTACCATCAACATAGACAAAGGTTCTTTACTGTATGAGCAGTGATCAACCAACTAGAGGAAAAAAGGGGGACCAAATAAGGACTAAAATGCCATAAAGGTAATGAAAAAGTGCACACCTTTATTTAATTACATTGTGTATAATAAAACCATATATCTAAAAACAACAGGAAACATGGCTGCAGGAGACAGAAGTTCATATAGACCAGGAGCCAGAGATACAGACATGTCTTGTATCTCTGGCTCCTGGTCTATATGAACTTCTGTCTCCTGCAGCCATGTTTCCTGTTGTTTTTAGATATATGGTTTTATATGGTTTTATGGATATATGGTTTTTTATACACAATGTAATTAAATAAAGGTGTGCACTTTTTTCATTACCTTTATGGCATTTTAGTCCTATTTGGTCCCCCTTTTTTCCTCTAGTTGTTTGATCATAACGTTATAAGTGGGGAGTGCATATCCCTGGCGCATTTTTTGTACGAGCGGGGGGTGTCTGTCACCCTGCTGATCAATTTAAACACTTTCCTTACAAATTGTATATATTGTGACAATTAACAACCTCCTGCGGCAGAGAGTTCCATAGTCTCACTGCTCATACAATTGTCACAATATATACAATTTGTAAGGAAAGTGTTAAAATTGTATCAGCAGGGTGACAGAGCACCCCTGCTCGTACAAAAAGACCACACATGGAATATTGTGTACAGTTTTTGGGCACCAAGTGTATAAAAAGGATATAGTAGAGTTGGAACGGGTGGAGAGGAGAGCAACCAGGATTATTAGGGGAATGGGGAATTAGATAACTACACTGACAGATTACAAATTTGGGATTATTCAGGTTTGAAAAAAGACAACTGAGGAGGAGGAGACCTCATTACAATGTACAAATACCTTAATGGACAGTACACGGATCTCTCCAAAGATCTTTTTATACCTAGGTCTTGTGACCAGGACAAGGGGGCATCCTCTGGACCTAAGGAGAGGCGATTTTAACATCACATAGACAAAGGTTCTTTAACTGTATGAGCAGTGATCAACCAACAAGGAGAAAAAGGGGGACCAAATAGGACTAAAATGCCATAACGGTAATGAAAAAGTGCACGACCTTTATTTAATTACATTGTGTATAATAAAACCATATATATCTAAAAACAACAGGAAACATGGCTGCAGGAGACAGAAGTTCATATAGACCAGGAGCCAGAGTATACAGACATGTCTTGTATCTCTGGCTCCTGGTCTATATGAACTTCTGTCTCCTGCAGCCAGTTTCCTGTTGTTTTTAGATATATGGTTTTATATGGTTTTATGGATATATGGTTTTTTATAACACAATGTAATTAAATAAAGGTTGCCCTTTTTTCATTACCTTTATGGCATTTGTCCTGATTTGGTCCCCCTTTTTTCCTCTAGTTAGTTGATCTATAGCGTTATAAGTGGGGAGTGCATATCCCTGGCGCTTTTTTGACGAGCGGGGTGCGTCTGTCACCCTGCTGATCAATTTAACACTTTCCTTACAATTGTATATATTGTGACAATTGTATGAGCAGTGAGACTATGGAACTCTCTGCCGAGTAGCAGTTTGGTGTATTGTGTACTCTATGTACATGTCGAAGAGAGGCCTAGATATGCCTTTCTGAGAGAAAAAATATCACGGTTGTATATGGGGATAAAACATTTATTTTAATTTCTTAAAGGTTGGACTTGGATGGACTTGTGTACTTTTTTCCAGCCTTATATACTATATACTATGGTACTGCTAGATGAAATCCTTCCTATCCCCACTACATCAGTGGGGAAGAACATCAGTCTCAGGCTCAACTGCCACAGAGTTTGACAAGGACTTGCAAGCGGTACCACCTCTACCGCAGGCCTTGTATCAGCATCTATAGGATATTGTCTGACCCTTACACTAAAAACCACCCCGTCATAAATATATGGTTAAGTGGGATATTCCTGGGCAGATCCCTACCCCCTCCTGTGTGGAACTCCATATGGATAGACGCTAAAACCTCTCAGTGCATTCAATACAAAAGTACCAATCCAAATTGCTCCTGTTGTGGTACCATACCCATGCACTTCTTCACCAGATCTACCCCGCATCTCCTGATATTTGTTGGGAGGTGTGGAGGTGGGGGAACGGAATAACCACCACATTTTTTTGGACGTGTGCATCTATTGTCCCTTTTTGGCGCATAGTCTAAAGCCTACTGGAAAGATTTTGGCAGCAAAATACCCATGGACCTGCTACGTATTTACTTACGTCTTTCCTATGGGTCTGCGGAAACAAAACACCAAACTTTTACTTCATCTTCTACAGCGGCAAGATGTCTCTTTGCTGCCAATGGAAACAAGCTTGCCCCCGCCGTCACGGCTCGCTTTAATTATGCATATTAAAGGAAGTGGATAAACAATGGAGCACCTGGCGGCTCTTTTACAGAATAGAGTTGACAATTTCGATTTGTTTTGGGCTCCCTAGATGAGTACTAGTCCAACACAATCTCAGGTATAAGTTAGCCTTTCTCATTGGCGTGTCCGCTCCCCATCTTCTCCACAGGCGGCAATAATGAGATCCGAGCCTGTATTACTTTCCCTATTGTTTGTCCCCTTGATTTTGTGATTGTAAGTCTAATGTTTTCATCACCTGAAGTGCGGTTTCAGCTATTCAGGGGTTCTAAAGTTAAAAGTTATGTTGGGGGGATCGGGTCGCATGCTGAGCCAATTGCCTCGTAAGCCCCCCCAGAGGGATATAGAGTTTAGAGAAGTAGAATGCACAAATGCTAATGCTCCATTTATTTCCTCTGAAATCGATGTAATGTACTACAAGACCTTGTTAAATGACATTGTTACATTCTTATGCTAGAGATCATCTCTGGAAAAAAAAACAAAAATTCTTCAATAAAAATAACAGTTGAATAAAAAAAGCCACTCATCACAGATGCTGTAGTGTTGTAATTTGGACGCAACGATGTTCCATAAGAAGGTGCAGCAACTGCACTTAGGGCGCACAAAAGTGATACTGTGGCCCGGCTTCAGTAACATTTATTAATGATGAATAAATATACCGTACATCAATCGCAGAGAGAAGCCATATCAATCCAAAATGACTGTTTTACTTAAGCAAAATGTGACTAAAATAATTCCTTACTGTGCATAATGCAAAGCAATATACTGCATATTTTCTCTTTCAAATATTTTATTGAGTCTAGAAAGGTGTTACAAATATACAATTCGGTGAATGTCATAGACACTCGTTTTATATTATAATGTTACATTGAAAAGTTGAGGTTAACATAGAAAATGTGCAGTATTAACTACTGCGGTAATAAACTATGGGGTAAAAAAAGGTGCCAAGGTTGTTACAATAAATAATATATATTTTGTTGTTATCTTTGTCGAGGGCATTGTGAGGAGGGTATTTTAAGAGCAACCTATACTGTTCATATCCGGGTTTAAGGTCCTGGTGTTGTTATAATTTATACCAGGCAGCCACATTTTGTGTAGTGATTTCTAAGTTATGTTTTCTAAGAGCAAGAGTTCTCTCCCATGGCAATGATGTTTATCGTCCTCTAATAATTCTAGAATATTAGGGGGCTGTATTGATTTCCAGCCTCTCGCAATAAGACTTTGCTGCTTGTAAATAGTCCTAATCAGTTTGCGACATTTAAGAGGTATTTTGGTGATGCCCAGTCTAGAAGGCTAAAGACTATCTGTTGTATCTCTGCTTCCCCATTGTGATGATATTATCTAAATATTTCTTTTCCAATTGTTGAATGATAGGGCATGTCCAAATATATAAGTAGTGAACCTTTTGTCTCACATTGCCTCCAGCACCTGTCTGAGGTTCCTGGAAAATTTTGGCTAAATGGGCTGTAGTATAATAATACCATCTGAAAGAATTTTTACATGAACCTCCCATAGGTTTGCACATTTAGAGGCTTTCGAAGCCCACCAGAATGCTTTTTCCATTGTTCCCATGGATGTTCAATTTTAACTCTGCTCTCCGCTCCCATTTTGTTAGTGAGAGCCTTTTAGTGGTTCCTCAGCATGATCTTCAGATTCGAATATATAAAAATTTTGTAGATTTATAGAAATCCATGTGGTTTGTTTTGTGAAGTGAGATTGGAATATGTATATTAGGGTACTTGAGAGGTTTCTGAATGAGAATTTATTATTGTTTTCCTGAGTTGATTATGTGATTTTTCATGGGTCTGGAAGATGGAGACTTCATAATGTCTATAGTAGACATCAGGTTTCCCCTCTGTGAATTTGTTGAATATATTTTAATTCCTTTTTCTATAAGAGGTTTAATGGGATTTTTCATGTAAATATTCCATGACCCTGGATTGGAATTTGTATGTGACACTTGGCGAGTTTGGATGGCATGATAAGAGTAGAGCCTTCAGGCCTGGATTGAGGCTGCTAGCTGGCTGCTTTTGGAGGAGTTTTTTGGGAATAACGTTGTGCGCTAATACCAAAGGAGTAGGGTCTATTTTTTGTTTAGAGTTGCCTCTATCAGAGGCCAACTGTGGCGGTGGTGAGTAAATCCACCAAGATTTTATTTGTTGTAATAGAAAGCTGTTCTGTCTCATAAGATTGGGGACTCCCATTCCTCCTTTGATTTTATATTGGAGTATAGAATTGTTTTGCTGAGATCTCGTTTTTTTGGCTCCCATATAAAGGTAACATTTGGTTTTTGTAGTTTGGAAATAATATATTTCGGAATTGGGTAGAAAATGGTTCTCTAAATTGATATAAATATTTTGGTAGAATGAGCTTTTGTATATTATTATTCTTCCCATCCATGAAAGGAAATTAGTCCTTAGCGCTTCCAAGTCCTTCCTGTAGGGAGGAAACAATGAGGTTTCATTTGATTTTTTTTGCTAGGAATTTTAATGGGATTGAAAGTTTTTATTCCTAATATATAATGGCTTCTGTTTCCCATTTGAATGGGATTCCTGTGCTATTTGCTGTTTTAGAGGAGGAGGAATATTAAATCCTAATAATAGTGATTTGGTTACTTTATCTTATAAAGGAGACTTCCCCAAATCTTTTTTATTATGTCCATTAGTTCCCTAAGTGAAGATAGAGGGTTAGTGGAAAGATAGGATTGTGTCTCTGCAAATAGTCCAATTTTATGTTGGCGGGTACCTGCTGATATACCACTTAATGTGTGGTTTGTTCTTATCATTTTCTGCAAAAGGTTCCTTATTAAATGATATGAGGGAGGATAGGGGACAGTCCCTGACGGGTCCCGTTAGTAATAGTGAATGGGTTTTGACAAAGCTCCATTTATTGGGGTTTTTGCTGGAGGGTGTGTCATATAATGCCTTGATGGCTGATAGGATGTTACCTGAGAATCCAAATTTTTTCTAGTGTTGAAAATGCAAACTCCAGTTTTATTCTGTCGAATGCCTTCTCTGCATCCAAAGTAAGAAGCAGGAAGGCGCCCCGGAGTTCTCCATACATTAATTAAGTCTATCATACGTTTCGTGACATCTGGGGCCTGTCTCCTCCCCTTATAAAATCCGACTTGAATCATTATGATTAATTTGGTATGATGTGAAGAAGTCTATGGTCTTTAATTTTTGGCAATATATTTAGTGTTCGCTGTTTAGGAGTGAGATTGGGACGGAAATTGGCTGGGGAAGTATTTCTTCTTTTGGTTTGGTTTTGGTATTGGCTACTATAGTAGCTTGTTGTAGCATTTATGAGGGGTACTTCCCTGATGACATGGCTTGACTTAAGGTTTTTGTCATTTGTGGGAGAAATTCTCATATGTAGAAGTTGGTAATATTCATTGGTAGTCCATCAGGACCTGGGGCCTTTTGTTTTTTACGTGAGAAGAATAATTTTCTTGATTTTTTCTTGCTCTGTGAATGGGTGAGTTTAGGGCTTGAAGTTGTTGCTGCAAGAAATTGTAGGAGGGTGGTGACCTTCTGCAAAATTCCCTAATTATGGAAGGGTTTGGTTTCTATTGTGTTTGGGTCTTCTTTTAGATATAGAGTGTGGCATAAAATTCGCTAAAGGCGTTGGCTATATCTATCGGATGAGATAGACGGGTTTTAGAGTCTCTGGGGGATATTATATATTGGGATACGAGATTTCATACTTTTGTTTTTTTAACTCTCTTTGCCATTAGTTTTGTAAGCTATTGTGGGAATATAATTGGGTCGACCATCTTCCAGTATTCTATTATGCTCTTTGTGCTATCGTTTTTTCTCCATTAATTGTTGTGTGAAGTTTGTCTGAGGAGGCGAATATTGGTTTGTGCATGTTGCGTGGTGGTGAGTTACGTAGGAGAGATCTGTCAGGATATACATGACAGGGTGTTTGAAATTTGTATATCCTTTTGTTTATAGTTGTCTTGAGGTAGTCCCTCATTATTCAGCTCTTGATGTACACATTATTGTGACCCGCTCCATATGTCTAAAGGGGCATCTATGTTTGTCAGTATCGTTACTGTGTAAGAGAATTCCTTTATGTGTTGTTTGATCCTGACACTTTAAAATGACGGTAGGTTTAAGTAAAAGGTATACAGGTTTCCCAAGTCTTTGGGTGAAACGAGTTTGGAGATGTGTATTTCTAGGAAGATGGGAGAATGATCAAGACCATGACGCTGTGTGGATGCTAGAAGATTTAACTCTTGTGAGTGTATTTCTTTCTACCAGAATAGTTCTATCCAGAAAATTGTCCTACTTGTCTTGGTGAGTAATACTTAAAATTCTTTGGAGGCAAGCGTTTAAACATCTGAAAGTAATATAGCCCCTTGTTTCTGTATCCAACTGTTAGAGTGGGAGAATATCTGTTTTATTACGTAGAGTCTATGGTTGCGTCCAGGTATTATATTAGAAAACGCACACATTATTAGCGAGCCTTTCTGATGAGTGCTTTTGTATTTTTTTGGTATAGTTTATTTAGGAACCAATTTTGAGAAGTGTTTGGCGCATATAACGTTCACCATAAAATTATATATCTCCCTTTGGTGGCTAGGTGTACTTCTAGTTCTTTAAAGGTAGGTTATCTTTAATTGCAATACAATACTCCCAGCATGTTTTTTTGCTAGCGCGTTAGCTGTGATATATTTGTATGCAAATCGTTTATGTGAGATTTGGGTGCCTTGTCTTTTACAAATGGGTCTCGTTGGAGACATAATATTTCAGATGTGTGAAGACAAGGCATCCTTCCATAGGGATGGACCTCTTAAAGGGGGAATTAAGCCCTCTTGTGTTGATAGATAATATCTTAAGTGACATGGTAACAGTATTATGCTGTAAATTTGTCATCTTGCTGGCACATGAAAGGGATACCAAAAACAAACATAGTATAACCGTAAAATAACTTGTGTATAACTATACTATACCAGTGCGGCCCTCAGGGTCTCACCTCGTCAGACACAGGTACAGTGGAGTACAAGTAGATTTAACACGTGTAACTCTTGTGATCTGGTATTTTCTTTCCTACCAGAAAAAGGTCTATCCTAGAAATGTCCTATGTCTTGGTGAGTAATAAGTAATTCTTTGGAGGCGCGTTTAAACATCTGAAAGTATCATATAGCCCTTGTTTCTGTACCAAGTGTTAAGATGGGAGAATATCTGGTTTTTTATTGAGCTGTAGAGTCTATGGTTGCGTCAGATATTTTTTAAAATCTCGCCACACATTATTATGATGAGCCTTTCTGAGTCTCTTTTGAGTTTTTTTTTGGAGTTTTGATTTAGGGAACCCTAATTTGAGAAGTGTTTGGGCGCATATCCGTTCACCAATGTAATTATAAAAAGAGTTGATCTCGCAGATCAAAATTATACTATCTCCCTTGTGGTGGTCTAGGTGTACTTCTATTCTTTAAAAGGTAAGTTATCGTCTTATAATGCAATACATACTCCCGCATGTTTTTTTGCTCTAGCGGTAACTTGGATATATTTGTGGCAAATCGTTTATGGTGAGAATTTGGGTGCCTTGTCTTTTACAAATGGGTCTCTTGGAGACATAATATTTCAGATTGTGAAGACAAGGCATCCTTCCATAGGGATGACCTCTTAAGGGAATTAACCCTCTTGTGTGTTGAGAGAAAGCATCTTAAGTGACATGTACGGGTTAGATATGGCTATATGTTGTAAATTTGTCATCTTGCTGGCACATGAGGACGATAGGGTCAAACAACATAGTAATAACCGTAAATAAGCAATAATGTTTACGTATACTATACCCAGTGCGGGCCGAGGGGTCTCACCTCGTCAGACACAGGTGTCAGTGCAGAGTAGATTTTAACGACGGTGAAACTTGTGAAATGAGTTCTTTAAAAACCTGGCGCGCTGTTTGCCTTGCTTGGGGGGGGGGGGAAAGTTCACCTGGAAGGTGTCTCTTGTGTTACCTCCTGAAGGTAGATTAATGTTCAGCACTGAACTTTCAATTCTTGGTCGACTTGTTCTCACATCTTTCCGGGGTAGAAGAGACGCCTGGTCTGATTAGGAGAGTTGAACTGCCGGGGACCAGGATGGAAATCCTTCTTCTGGTTTTCTTACTACATGAGTAGTTCCATCTTTGTGATACCAGTAATTTGAGTTGGGAATCCCATTTGATGGTATAATCAGCTTTGCGTAGTATGTGTAATCGGATTTAAATAGCTTCCTTCTCTGCGTAATGGGATCTGTAAGTGTACTTTGACGTAAAGGATATAGGAGTGCTGTCTATATGTTGAGGGTTTCACCGTTTATCTGCTGTGGCCATATACCCTGTGGGATTAGTGTAATGGTGAAAAATGAATTCTTGAGATTGTACACGTGGGATAGCTTCGGTAGACCTTTAGGTCTTGGCAAGGCGAGGAGCTCTGTCCATATGATCTCTCTTGTGTTGGTAACTTCTGGTAGAAGTGTTTTAAATTAGCCCTGTCACTAACTTGTTTGTTCTGCTTGAGGTACAGATTCTGGTATGCCTCTAAATTAATATTGTTTCTGTCGGCTTCTGTCTTCAATATCAGCCATTAGATCTTTTTATTGCTGAAACTTCATCAGCAAGGTGTTAATGAGCATCTATAATTCATTAAGGGAACTTGTGATCTCTCCCCTTTTCACTTCTAGTTGATCGACTCTACCACCTCCTATTTCTACTACCCTATCAGTGTCTGGCTGAATTTGTGAGCTAAATGGGCTATGTCATGATTGTAGCTTAACCAACCCTAAAGAGCATACTAAACAGCATCAATCCTTTTAATAAAATTCTTCTGATGCCGCTTGCGCTAGTGTGTACATCTAGAGGAGAAAAAGTGGATCAGGACCCTCATTAAGGTAGGGGATGAGGTGTAGAAAGTAAGTTTACCTCAGAAGTTGAAAGTCTCGGTCTCTGTTTCTCTGGACTGCTTCTGGGGGACTCGTCCGTGGCTTTCAAGCAGCGCTCGTGGTGGGCGCCATTTTGTGTGCTTGCATTGTTCGCCGAGAGATATGCTCTCTATGGAGCTTTGGATGAGGAGTCGTGGTGCCGCGGTTACCTCTGCAAACTGAGGTAATCTGATACTACGCCTATACTTCTTGCTTTGTGGGACCCAGTGTATTTTTCGGTCCTGTCTGCGATCGAGTCGGCCTCCTCCGGAGGCTCGTTAGAGATGGACCCGCCGGAGCATGTGGGAGTAAGGCGACGTCCTGCCGTTCTCGCTGCTCGGGCGGAATTCAAATTTTTTTTGGGTCCTGGACTTGCCTATTTTCCTCTTTGTGACCATGTCTCTCGGTTTGGATCTTTCTGGAGTGTCTTTCTTTTCAGCGGTTTATCGCTTTTTTGAGATACTCCCATAACGGAGCTCAAGCTAGTGCGTCCGTCCTGGGTTCTCCTCAGGGCCACGCCCCCAATATACCTCATTATTTTGAAAGTATAGTGATTAATTCCAGTGCAGGTATTGAAGAAAAAAAGGAGTTTAAAATCCAAAAGTGCACATTAAAAAAATGAAAAATATAAAGGAGCACTTCTGTTTCAAACTCCTTGCTGTTCATAACACATGTTTTGTATAATGAATAGAATACACTTTTAACCGAGATCAGACTATCTAACAGTGAAAACCCCATACAAGGTAGGGCGGACAGATATGGAGTAGTTGAATTAATCAGAAGCTGTGAAGAGGAATTACATGGAATATTCCTCCTTTTGCCTCTGAGTTTCTGTTGTTTTGCACTGGTGTCGGTCTGGATCTTTGGGTTGGCATGCTGGTGGTGAGCTGGACATAACTTTTCTTTATTATAGGTCTCACAGAGGTGTAACAAATGTAAAAAATAACTTGGCTGCTTAGTATATAAAAGAGAAGTAATGAACTGAGACTTTAAACACTACTTGAATTCAAACGCTGTTTGGTAGATCATTTGGATACATTATTAACAACGTTCAATAGATACAGATTTGTGTATTTCTCTGCAAAATATAGGGGTATGGGTTAGCTTTCCGAATGTAAACAGCAAAAAAAATGGAAGAATCAATCAAAATACAGCAGATCATATCTGAGGTTTAGACATAGTATTACAAATATGAATCCAATATGTGTCACGGTGTTACCTCTCACGCTGGTTTTTCTTTTTTCTTCCACATCCCTTTCCCTCTTTTGGCAAAAGGTACACATTCCATGGATGTTTACATAGTATGAAAATGAAACCCACATTGCATTATTTTACGACCCCTTCACTGCTCCGCGGGGCAGGAATATATGAGTCCGGCACAGGAGCGGCAGTGAAACTTTAGACAGTCTACGAGTGGTGCGGATAAGAGTCCCCAGGGCGCTTATGCCGGTCTTTGTGCCCCCCTCTCTGGAATCAGACCGCAACCGCGGCTCCGGGAACGCGGGGTGCCGGCTGGTAAACTATACAGCGCACCCCAGGTAACACCCGCGACATCCAGAGAGTCGTCTTCCGCATCCGCCGGGTGCCTTAACCCTTTAGCGCTGCGGGGTGCTGAAGACGCCGCGTGCGACAGACACAGCAACGGCATTCAACTATCAATATGCTGGAGGTCATCATCTTTCCCCCACGAGTCGGAGAACCGCCCCCCAACTCCGTTTACGGGGGGCCGATTCGTTGCTATAGATACCTCTGGGCGTGCCGATCTGGACCCCAGCTTATAACTAGCAAGAATTGCCAGTAAAGATGCTCTGTGACGTCCTCTTACTGCAAAAGTGCCAGCCTATGTCAAGTGCTAGAAGCTGACACCTGGATAATAACTCTGCAATCGCATTGAGTATGCAAATATTATCCACTGGACAACAATCAGAGGATTGCTTGTTCATATCCCAGGTTATAGACAGTGAATAAGTGAAAACAAAAAATTTATTCATATAAAAAATAAAGTCCCTAAATCACTAAACAATGCCCCAAACCCCAAAACATTATAACAGAGAACATATACTCAAAACAAAAGCTAAATCATAACACCAAACCACACCCACATAATAGTATCCGGCCACCATACCCGCGTCCGTCAACCAACCGTAAGACTAAAATTAAAGTCTTATTTGAACCCCCACATAAGCGCGTAAAAAAAACTGTTTTATCAACCGCTCCATATAATTATTGATTTTTACCTTTTCAATCCGCACAAAAAATGCTATAAAATGCGGACCAAAAACCATATGCTAACCTCAGACATGTACTGGTGGCAAATACAAACTTCGCCGTCCCAGAGAAACAAGGCCATCAACTCAGCATCCCGTAGCCAACAAACGTAACAAAGTTATGCCACTTGAAACAGATTGCACATCACAAAATTGAATAGATTTTTTCCACTTGTATCCCCACATTAGGGTTTTGTTTTGACAACATTTAGTAAACGTAAGAAAAAATATATGTCATGTCTGGTTATCTACCCGTAATCATATCAACCCATAGATAGAGAAGCTAACATGATTATTAGTCTATCCGGTGAACACCAAAAAAAAAAAGTCAAAAATCCAGTACAGATGTGCTTTTTCTACTCCTGCCCTCAAAAAGTTCCTAAATTTTCAACAATAGGTGATACACGAACCACCAAAAGTCTGTACAATGGAAAAAGCATCAGTCATCCCCGAAAAATAATGCCGATCACAGCCCCAATACGAAAAAGCGAAAATTTGGTACCTTCAAAAGGGGCCCATGGAGGACTAAAATCGCCTGGCAGCTGCAGCGCCTCCTTCCCTTCTGCGCCCTTGCTGTTGCGCCCCATAAAACAAGTCCAACACGCCACAGTGGGGGTCTTTGTACTCAGGAGTAAGTTGCAGAACAGACAATTGTATGGGTGGGTTTTCTCTTTTTATATTTTGAGAATTTGGTAAATTTTAAGTGCTAAATGAACTTATAAGGGAACAGGATGACATGTCCTAAATTTCACCCCTTTTGATTCATTACTATGAAGAATCTCAAGGGGTAACATCTTCGTAAAAGTGTTTCTGATAGCTGATGGTGCAGATTGAAAAATGTGTATGATTATATAGTGGGTGTTTTGATGCTACAATATAAATTTCATTCAAAATGTATTTATCCCCAAAATAGTCCAATTCTGAAAATCCGAAAGCGATATCTATTTGTAAGCCCGCAGTACATAAATAACTTTACCAGACATTTCAAAATTATGAAAACTTAAGAGCACAAATGGGAAATGTTATTCAGGCAACTTATTATAGGTGGTAAATCTATCTCGCCCTGAAAACGCAATGAATTTCATATGAATTTTCGAAAGGCCAACTTTTTTCAAAAATTTGTCAATATTTTTCTGTTTTTTGTAAAATAACGCAAAAACTTCTCAGCCAAATATTTACACTAAAATGAAGTACACACCATGTGGGGAAAAAACAATCTCAGAATCTTTTTTGATAATAACACGTGTTCAAAAGTTATAACCTATAAAGAAGCAGTCAGAATCCAAAAAAAATCGGGCTGAGCCCTTAAGCTTGTAAAAATGGCTGCGTCCTTAAGGGGTTAAATTTTAGATACATTGTGATATGTCTGTTTTGAAATGTGTGCCTCTTGTTTTCTATACAAGACGCAACACATTTCCACGAACCATATCCACATGTCATCAGACACATTTAAATATTGCATTGTGGGTTCTTTCAACATGTAAGCGACCATCATTGTACACCCAAACAAAGAATGTCAAACCATTTGAGGATGCTCCTCTAATGGTGTTTTGTACATTCTTGTTTTTAGTGAGTGTCACACACGGTGCATTCCAACATCTGAATGCCGGCACCAAAGTAAACTCTAATGACTACTATTACAGTATAGGCCATTTTTTATCTTAATCTATAGGGGTCTTGTTCCAGAGTATTTAAAACTGGTAACATTCATAGTTCTCGTTATATAATTTGCAAATACCAACACAGAATAACACATTTATAGATACCACTAAGTTGTTTTTGGGTCATATTTTTTACAATGTAATGTATAATTTTTGTTATTTATTATTATTACCCATTGTTTGTGGCTCTCTTGGCACAAATTCGTACACTTTTGTCACTGTAATTGTCTGAGAGTGAGGTCCTTTAGTAAGAACAAAAATTATTTTAATAATTCCTACCAACCACACGGGTTGTAGTTATGGATAAACAGGACTAGTGAAATTGGATCTGGTTACACCACGGAACGTGTTTTGCTGTACCTAATACCGTTATGGAAAACAATGTCCCATCTTTGGATACGTATACTTAATGTTTGCTCATCTCCAGGTTGGAGTGGATTTTCCCCTGGCTGTAAGGCGCAGAGATCATATTATTTGGTATATCGTTCTTCGTTAAGAGGCAATGTCCAGTGCATGAATGATAACCTAACTGTAGTCACCTACTGGTAAATTCGTTGTGCATGTTTGCTGGTGACAGGTTTAGAGTATAGAGTAGTTTCCCTTATGTGGCTTCCTGTATAGCGAGTGCTATCTTTTCATCATGAAGGTTGAGCTTAATGGTGATATCTCAAGTAATAAGACTTCTCTTATCACTGATGGTAGAGGTGACAGAAAGATTATGCAGAATTGGTGTTAAAGATAAGCCTGTATTACAGGACCAAATAAGTACCCAAATGTTACCTAAGACGTAAAGGTGAGTTGTACGTTGCAGATGTAGGACTCCTTCCTGCCATTACATATACAGGTAGCCAGTGATTGCAAAAAGTTTAGCCTCCTGGAGCCAGCTTTGCAGCTGTAAAAAAAATTCCCATTAAATATAAAAATTGTGAATAAGAGAAATCTATACTACATCCAATATGGTATTTCGCTTGTGTAGATATGATACTCTGGTATTTTTGACAAATGACGATAGACGCCTATGAACTATGGTGGGGAATGGAAATGTAAGCCCGTAAAGTCACACGGTAAGAAAACGTACTCTGATGACCACTAGGGTTTTTAGTAATTCTCTGCTGTCTTTTGCTGTAACCCAAGGTACATAGGAACAAAGGTTATAGTAAATTATCCAGCCAGCTGCCCATATTTTCTGGGGGGGGTAGTGAACTGCCTACGTCGCCAGATAATATAGCATGCAAAGGTGGGGGAAGTGCCCGTTTGCCTTTTTTGGCAATGTATAACAAAATATCACGTCATGAGGTAACATATAGGGGGACCTTAATCATAGTGGACTTTTTACTGGTGGTCCGGCGGATCACTAGAGTATTTAACATGACTGATTAGCAATCTTGGTTTGTGTTGCATTTCAAACAATTATCCCATTCTGAAATAATATTTTTGGATCTGGTTCCCAAAAGTAGAGAAAAAGAAAACATCAGTTTTTCCTCTTACCACAAATTCACAGCGGGAAACGCCTACTACATGCAAATTCACCAGAGTCCAAAACATACCATCAAGTGCTAAATCCCGGTACGATGAAATTCACTAGACTAATAAACGCAAACTGTAGTGAAATTCAGACCACAACTACCGCAATAGTGATTATACTTAGTGATAGGACTTAGCAGCTAGGGTTATATCAACGGGGATGTTAAAACCCGGCCAACAAAAAGTTGACTATAAAAATCGCACACACCTCTTACCCCCTACACGCTGAAGCACTTTTCACCTCCGGACAAAACCGCCCATTTTTTTTTTTTTTTGTTCTATTTCAAATCTGCCCCCGTGTCACTATAGTTGGTTATACTTCGGAATCGCTTTTAACTATCCAAGTGATTTTAAAAATTGTTTTCTCGTGGAGACAGTGTACTTTTCGGTTATTTTAAAAATTTTGTGGTGGTTTGTTTGCATTTTTTATGTACTAAATCAGTATATTGTTGGTGAAATTTGAAAAATTTTGAATTTTGAACGTCAAATGTTCTACTTTTTCCAACATAGTCTAACCGCAAAAACGTAATAACTAACATCACTAAGTCTCATGTCTAATTTTATGTGGAACATGGTGTTTTTATGGCATACTCTTATTTTGTAGGATGTTATGGGCCTTTGAACGTTAGGTCGATTTTCTCACTTTATCATAAAAAACCAAAATCCTCTATTGAGGGACGCTCAGGTTTCAAATCACTTTGAGAGACCTAAAATAAAGTAAACCCCATAAATTACCCCATTATAAGAAACTACGCGACGGGTCCTCCCAACTATTGAACCAACTTTTATGAAGTGTTTTTCACCTTTAAATTGTTTTACAGGGGGGTAAAACACAATCGGATTTTTAAAGTAAAATTTTTTGGCTAAATTAATATGTTTAAAAATTTTCAAAAAATGTCAATCTCAGGTATCAAATAGCCAAAATGCTCCCAAAACTTGATACCCAATCTCTTCTTGTATAAACTACATCCCAATATGTGGTGGTACCTGCTGTATGGGCACACTGCCAGGGCTCGATCAGGAGCTGCTCCATTCAGAGCAGATTATGCATTGTCAATTTTATTGCTATACATCTTTTTTTTTTGTGGCAATTTGGGACAATAAGGGCCTTATTTGTTCTGCAACATGAAGATCACTTTACAAATATCGGCCATTTTAGTTGGTCATTAGCTTATTGGATGCGATTTTATTAACGTCTTGAAATGTATGGGTTGAAAGAAAATGTCAAATTTTGGGTTTACTTCTTTTTCGTATTTTTTGGGTCGTACACCTACACTAACAATATTATATTATCTCATTCTATCAGGTCAACTAATTACGGTGATACCATCATTTATGCTAGTTTTTCAATTTATTTTACAATTTTACTGGATAAAACTAATATAGAGGAACCTCTCTTTGTGTTTTTGCTCAACCATCTTTTCGGAGACCGTTAACTTTAATAATGTTTTTTGACAGAGCTGTTTAGGCTTATTTTTACGTGTTGAGTTGTTCTTTTCAGGGTAAACCATTTTTGCACCATAACTTTTTTTTGATCACTTTTTATACACATGTGTTGGTGATGATTTTATGAAAAATGTACATTTTGGCGTGGTTTTGGGGTTTGTTTTTTAACGGCGTTTCACCGAGCGGTCCAATAATGTTTCTGAGTTTATGGAAGATGTTACGGACGCGGCGATACCAAATTTTTGGGTTTTTTTTGGCATTTATAGTAGTGTTTTTTGTCACTCTGCCTTTCGTGTACTTTTGCCGGGCCCTTCCTTGTATGGTAGTTCCTTCCTTTTAGGCACCTTGTTTCCCCCTTCTATTACTGTCCTTATTTTGCCATTTTTCACATTCCTTTGGTAAGGCCCTGTGTTCGTTGACTTGTTACTGACTCCATTGTTCAACTTCTTCACTTGCACCGTGTAATACAGATGCTTGTACAACTGCGTATTAACACTACTGATCATGCTCAAGATGCTCATGTCGTCAGCCTTTTAAAGAGTGGGACACACATGAAGAGATCCATCCCGGAGCATTGATAATCCCTGTTACTGCGCTGCGTTCGTCACCCACCGAGCTTATTGTTCCTGCGGCGTGTGCTTGTGGGTGTACCATTTACAAAAGAGCAAACAGCGCGGGACCTCGACTGTGCCGGTCGCACCGATAGCAGACGTACATGTACGTCGCATCATTCTCTTGTAACGCAACCCCGGCACTTCAGTCTATGACTCCTGTTGACACAGGGCCGGGGCCTCCCGCCCGGCCGTTGTTCGTCCCGCTAGTCCCGTCCCTCGTGCCGTCCGTCCCCGCCTCACTAATTTTCGAAACTGCCAACTCTGCAAAATCGGGCATGAGCCCCTTCTTAGCGCTGTTGCTCGCACAGAGGCTACATGACTATACGTTCACTGCATTTTAAGCGTGCAACGCGTTATCCGACTCTTTTCACCTTCAATTAATTCGGTATTATAAAAAACAAGTGTTGTCTCGTAACAGCTTAGAAATAAGTCGAAATGACATCTCACTATAAAACCTCTACTGAATGCTCCATACTGAGAGTGTCACATAGAAGTCACCAGGTCAAAGTTGATTTTTTTCTTCTTATCTAATAGAATGAGCAACTAATGTCCTTGCGTCGAGCATTAGCATACTCGAACTGCTCGTTGCTCTACGAGTATATTCGCTCAGCTCGAGAAAATGGCATCTCCCGCCGTTTGTATTTTTGGCGGCCAGAAACAGAGCCATCACAACCATGAGCACTCTGGCACTCCACCCAGCTGAAGTGGTACCCTTACACGCTGCGAGTAGCGCTATGTGGTTGGCTGTGCCTGACTCAGTGCCCTGGAAAAGACTATAGGCCCCATGCCCGCCGCTGCTCCCTGCATATCCCCGGAATTCCTCTGTCGGTGACATGCCGCATACGGAAGAGAGCTTGCTGGCTGTCAGGAAAGAGTAGGGTGCTATCTATTAGAAATAGTGTCGCAGGAGTGATTCTCCAAACCCACACCCTCTCTGAGGGCTCACATAACGTTATAGGATATTAACTTTGTTTTTTGTGGTTTTGGCTTGTGGCTTGGGCGGTTGCTGCCACTTGTAGAAGCAGTCTACGACATAGTTGTGAGGCAATTTGCAGTGGAGACTGCGACCGTTGTGTTTAGGCTCTTAGGACACACATTTCCTCGGCACCTCAAACCACCGAAGTGGGACCATTTATTAGGGGTTTAGTTGTGAGAAGGCACAGTCAATCTCATTATTGATACTTTTTTTTCGTTAGTTCTTTTTATAACTCAAAGTCAATGGCAAAAGCCAACGCTGTGTCCAGTGTAGCTAGAAACAACCATATAGAACTCCACGCTACGTACATTAGAGCCACAAAGGTTAATAGTTTATTTTTTTGGTTTGTTTGGTGGCTGGGCTTGCTGCCACTAGTATGTAGCTAGTACCATTTGTGAGGGATTTGCAGGAGAACTTGCGACCGTTGTGTTGTTAGCTCTTAGTGACACACATATCCAACCTCACTCAACACAGAATGTGAAATTTATTAGGGGTTTGATTTGAATTACGCACATCTGCTCATTTTTTGTTTTTACTTTTTATTTTCTTTTATAACTCAAGATCTGCAAAGCAGTGTGCTTCCATGTAGGCTAGAAATAGCCATAGACGAACCCCAACGAACGGGCTTAATTTAGGCCTTCCCAATATGCGTTATCTTTTTACTTTTGTGTGTGGTTTGCTTGTGGCTGGGCTTGGCTGCCACAAGTAGTGCATGTATACTAAAGATTTCTAGTAATTTGTGCAGGAGAACTTTGCCGACCTTGTGTTAGCTCTTATGACACCATAATTCCCCTACCAACAACACGAATTGGGACATTAATTAGGGGTTTGATTTGAATTAGGCACATCTGCCTCCGGATTTTTTTTTTTTTTTGTACGTTATTTCATTTATAACTCAAGATAATCTTGCAGCAGTGTGCTATCAGTGTAGGCGAAAAATATCCATAGGGAGAACCCCACGCTACTTAGGCCGACAATACTTTAATCTTTTACACACTTTTATTTGGTTTGCTTGTGGCTGGGCTTTGCGCCACATTAGTGCAGCTAGTACAATATGTGAGAATTTGCTGGAGACTTGTGACCATTTGTTTAGCTCTTAGTGACACACATAATTGGACACACACAAGTGACCATTAGTGACACCACACACAAACATCAACACACAGAAGTGGGACAATTTATTAGGGTTTTATTTGAATTTTGCACAGTCTGCTGATTTTTTTTTTTTAACGTTTTTTTCTTTTATAACTCAAAATAATCTGGCAAAGCATGTGCTTTCCAGTGTATGCTAATAAAATAGCCCATAGGAAACCCCAACGGCTTAGTTAGGCCGACAATAGCGTTATATTTTACTTTTTTTTTTGGTCTCTTTTGCTGTGCTTGCCTGCCACTAGGAGTCAGCTAGTACCATAATTGTGGTAATTTGCTGAACTTTGCGACCATTTGTTTTAACTCGTATTACACAATATCCCACCTCAAACACACCGAATGGGGACAATTTATTTAGGGGTTTTATGGATTAGGCACAGTCTTCTGATTTTTTTTTTTTTACGTTTAATTTTTTTTTATAACTCAAACTCATCAGCACGCACAAATCCAGTTGTGTGCTGTCAGTGTAGTTATCAACTAGCCCTAGCAAGAGGATAGCATCTGTTTGTTTAAAAACCAAAAAAAAAAAAAACAAACACACAAAAAAAAAATAATTAACTTTACACTTTTAATTTTGAATGTTTATAAATAACCCAAGGGCTAGGGGTATGAGGACGAGGGCGTGACGTGGGGTCCGCAACTACTACAGGGGTCAGAGGCCATGGTCCTGGGCGTGGTGAGACACCACAACACTGCACATGCATACAGGGGCGGCAGGGGAACGCCGCAGACTAGCACGTGCGCCAGGTGTCAGATCACATGTCTCAGTAACTTGGGACATCCCGTGTAGAGCACTGTTGAGGGCCCTGAACAGTGCGAAGAGGTTGATGTCTTTGGATTGCAAGACAATCCTTCTAGCCCCTTTTTTCCACAGTCAGTCTTTCACGCATTGTCACCACCCTAAATCGCACTCCTCCAGCTCCTCCACCTCAGCCTCTTCCCCCCAGTCTCCCCCTACCCCCTCCTATGCGAAAATTTGCATGTAACCGGCGACTACTACTCTGAGGAACGCATTTTTCTGGACACTTTCCCATTAACAAACCATTGTTCTGTTGCCTACCTTGCGTCTTGCCAGAGATAACTTTTCCGATGCCCAGTTTTCCACCATCGCTCTTGTGGGGTGACGATGACATTATATTGACCGTAGTGGAAAGAAGTGGTGTAAAGATGGTCGTCTACTTAAGTGAAGGGAGACACGTTCTGTCAGACTGTGGTGAAGTTGTTGTCAAGGAGCAGGTAAGTCCCGAGGCAGGGTAGGCAGACTGAGGGACTCAGAGGTGAGTAGACGTGAAACGACACGCAATGGCTGGGTTGAGACTAGGCCATTGTGGGAACAGCGGGCTGCTTACTTAGACGGAGGCTGAGTCCTATTAGCAGAACCAGGTTGCAGGAGGCATTAGGGTGGAGCCTAGAGACGGATACAGATGGCCACGAGCCGTGGTAGCCTAATCAGCGGCCAACATGTTTTACACACTAGTCAAACCGCTCCCTGCAGTGGGCTAATAGTTTCCATGAAGTCTTGAGTTTCTTTAAGAACGATGACCGGAGAATGACTGACGGATTGTTTTTCAACTCTGTGCCAAACCAGGACTCAGGCAGGGCTTCCCACCAACTAACTAGCATTACTACCTCGCCATATGCGCAGGCATATGAATACTAAAAACCCTACTCAAGGCAACCAAGCCGTTCACTCTGGCGGGCACACCACTAGCTAGCTCCGAACCCCTTCTCCTTCCCCTGTTTCATCGCGTAGTTAGCCCCTTGCCCTTACCCCGGCCCAAAACACCTCCCATCGTTGCGAACACCCCATCGGTGGGCCCTCCTACGGATCCGCCACAACACATCCCCACGTTCGGCTCTCCATACCACAACTCGCTGGAGCGCAAAAGGAAGTAGACTTGGGCACACTTACCCACATAGCCCCATCCCTTAGAACTTCCATCTCGAACAACTTCTTAGCTTGAGATGCTGCGATCCCTAACTAGGTGCTGGTCGAGACCGAGGGCCTTTACGAAACCTCATGGCTGTGCGCCTCACCCTCGGTATTCGGTAAATCCGCCCCACTGCGACACTACATTTCCCGATGTGTCGTCCCAGCACCCTGCACACAGCACGGTGGTACAGACCACATCATCTGTGCCCAAGGAACGCAACGCTCCAACTTTTCTACAGAGATCCACCTTAACCCCACCGCACACGTGACGAGGCTGCCGGGCAGGGCCTAATGTTTCGCTGAACTGCACTTGAGGGTTAACTAGTGTATAGGCTGGGACCGAGTCTGTACCCTGGGGCGGGGTCAGTACTGCCGACCACCTCCAGAGGCTTGCGGGGCATGCCTTGGTCCTGGTCTCAAAGGCCATTCGCTAAGCGACAGGCAACGGTGCTCAAACTGCTGAGCCTAGCGATAAAATGGCTCACACACCTCCACAAGACTATTCAGCGGCTCACTGCGTCCGCTGATCTGTGGCTGGCAACCGGCTGAAACCATGAAGCCAGCATGGTGACTTGGGGGTATTGGTGGATGGTAAACTTAATTTTAGTAACCAGAGCCAGGCGGCTGCTGCCAAAGCAAATTAAATTATGGGATGTATCAAGAGAAGAATAGATTCTCATGATAAAGACATAGTTTTGCCCTTATACAAGTCCCTGGTCAGACCACACATGGAATATTGTGTACAGTTTTGGGCACCAGTGTATAAAAAGGATATAGTAGAGCTGGAACGGGTGCAGAGGAGAGCAACCAGGATTATTAGGGGAATGGGGGGACTAGAATACACTGACAGATTACAAAATTTGGTATTATTAATTTTAGAAAAAAGACGACTGAGGGGAGACACCATTACAATGTACAAATACCTGAACGGACAGTACAAGGATCTCTCCAAAGATCTTTTTATACCTAGGCCTGTGACCAGGACAATGGGGCATCCTCTGCGACTAGAGGAGAGACGATTCTACCATCAACATAGACAAAGGTTCTTTACTGTAAGAGCAGTGAGACTGTGGAACTCTCTGCCGCAGGAGGTTGTTATGGAGGACTCTATGTACATGCTCAAGAGAGGCCTGGATGACTTTCTGGAGAGAAAAAATATTACGGGTTATGGGGATAAAACATTTATTTAATTCTTAAAGGATGGACTTTAAAATTGTATCAGCAGGGTGACAGAGCACCCCCGCTCGTACAAAATAAGCGCTTTCCTTACAAATTGTCTACTTATAACGCTTATAGATCAACCAACTAGAGGAAAAAAGGGGGACCAAATGAGGACTAGAATGCCATAGAGGTAATGAAAAAAGTGCACACCTTTATTTAATTACATTGTGTGTAATAAAACCATATATCTAAAAACAACAGGAAACATGGCTGCAGGAGACAGAAGTTCATATAGACCAGGAGCCAGAGATTCATTGTCTGTATCTCTGGCTCCTGGTCTATATGAACTTCTGTCTCCTGCAGCCATGTTTCCTGTTGTTTTTAGATATATGGTTTTATATGGTTTTATGGATATATGGTTTTATTATACACAATGTAATTAAATAAAGGTGTGCACTTTTTTCATTACCTTTATGGCATTTTAGTCCTTATTTGGTCCCCCTTTTTTCCTCTAGTTGGTTGATCTATAAGCGTTATATGTGGGGAGTGCATATCCCTGGCGCATTTTTTGTACGAGCAGGGGTGCTCTGTCACCCTGCTGATACATTTTTAAGGTAGTGTTGATAAAAGTGCTGCAGTTAAACCTATTTAGTTGGATCAGGATGAGCTGGTGGTCCGCTGCCAGGGCGAGCTTTCGCCTGCCAAGCACATGTATCTCGGGCTCCTCCCCAAAGCATAAAAAGAGACACTTCTAAGACGAACCTTTTGTATAAGATCAAGTTGGTAAGTAGTGTTCTTATAAGTTTGGGTATGGCGGGTAGGGAATGTAAAACAGATGCGCAAGAAGCGCAGAGAAACAAAGACGAAGGAGAAGAACAATATCGATTAAATGATAAAAGTTTGCCAGTATATTTTGTGGATTAACACAGCAGCCGGTGGCCCGACCAAAGTTAAGAACAGTGTAAGGTGGAGGAAGCCCATGTGAAAAAAACAACCAAAAATTCTGCATGACACAGCTCGTTTGACTAAGGGGACGGATGTAGGGAGGCAAGCTATGGAGGATGATGGGTGGAAGGTAGCAATGGAGACAACGTGGGAGGCATCTATAAGATGATCGTGGGGAGGCTGCATGGAGAAAATTAAATTGGATAGTGCTTCTATGTGGCAGTCCAAAAAAGTTTTTCAAACCAGAGGAAGCAGGTAGGTGGACATCCAGAAAAATTAATAGATTGAGTGCCGGTATGTGGCACTCCCAAACAAATGTTTAAAACGGGAGAGGACCGGGTAGGAGGCTCAGAAAAATTAAATTACATAGAGCACTATAGCTAGAGGCCAGTTGGCCCTGGCAAAAAATAGCCGTTCTCTGTTTGTGTACAAAGAGTGGCGAGAAGGAGGAAATGAGGGAGGAGGCATACATTATTAGGTGTTTTTAGCTTTTTCACCTGTTTGTGTTGTAGAGGAAATCCGAGAAATCCAGGCATACTCATCTTGATAAGCGTTTCAGCCTGTCAGCGCTGTCAGTCGGCAGGCGTTGTACATTTATCAGTGATGATGCAAACCAGGGCAGGCAAGAACCTCCAACGCTTGGAAACCCAGTGTTGAGGGAGCTGTGATCATTTAGGATGATTGGTATGGTCAGATACATACTCCCGCACCATCTTTTCTGTAAAGATCAACCCTACTCTGCCGAGACTGGCGGACAGGTGGGACAGAAGTGTCTTCTGCGATGGGGTGACATAAACTGGCAAAAGGCCTTGTAAAGCGTTACCCATGACAGTGCTGGTACAAGCTGCCTGCTCGCCTACTCTCTATCGATACTTGTCCAGCAGAAGTACGCCTCGCGATAGATGATGTCGAAGGGGAATACTGTTTCAGCTTGTGGCACCAGGCCTGCTGGTATTAATGATTTCACACTCCTTTCCTCTCCCAGGGATGAGAGTGTAAAGATTTTGCTTGTTACGTGGGTCCAGGAGAGGTGAATACCTAGAAATCAGTGCTGGAAATAAATTCTTTGAAGCGAGAGTCCCAATCACAAGGGAATTCACTACCCTCACTGGCCTGAAGTCCATCCCTCCTCTCCAAACTCCTTCCAATCCTCTTCTTCGCCATACACGTCTACAGTGAAGGTCTGAGAAATGTCCCCTTGTCTCGCCCAACATTCTCCTCCCTTCTCCTATCCTCCTCTACTCCTCCGAGATCGCTGAGAACAGACCTGCCTGATGGGTGCTTTGGCTATCCACAAGGAATCTTCTTCCCCCGTCTCTTGTGAGAGCGCAAAAGTTATGGACTTAATGTCTGGAAAGAGGAGTTGTTTCAAAAACAAGGACAGCGAGGGATGTTGAGGTCTGATAGGCTGATGATGGCTTGGCATCGTCATGACTATCTGTGTTGACTCCTCAAAGTTACTCAGCCACATGACAGATATCAGACATCCCCGTCCACTCCTCATGGTAGCTTGAGGAAGCTGACGACCTGACATACAGTTCTGGTGGAAAGTTGACATCTGGCAGTTACAATCGCGCTGCGCTGCTGGTAACACTCTGGGTAACATGGTTAATGTTGAATTCCACCTCGTGGGCATAGTCGCACAAACAGTCGGTTGAGCGGGCTCGTTGGAGGCGGCGCTGCGTGGCACTGCGAGTGGCAGCATCTGTGCTGGACTTCCTGAAACGCACAGATGCGGCGCACCTAGTGAGCAAATCAGACAGATTGAGGGTATGTTCTTGAGGAAACGACTGTGAACTATGAGATTTAACACATGGGCCAGGAATGTCAGTCTTGCCGAGTCGTGTTGCGAGCGCCACCGTTACGGCCATTGTCAACACACAACCATGCCTGCGTTCAGGTTCAGCCAGGTTTTGCCAGCCCACAGATCAGTCTGCGCCGTGTGCCCTCTAATAGCTCTTGGGCGGTGTTTTTACCTTTTATCGCCTAGGCTCAGCAGTTTGAGAACCACCTGCTGTCGCTTAGCAATGGCACTGCTGCTGGGTGCATAGAGCTACCTACTGATGGCGCCATGCCACGGATGGTAATTGGAGGAGGGGGGTGGAGGAGGGAGAAGGCTAGTAGGCCTTCGAGACCTGGACCGAGGTAGGCCCCGAATCTCGGCGTTGGCGGATATGAGCAGCCCCAGGGTCAGACTCGGTTCCAGCCTCCAACCAAGTTAACCCAAGTGCCGTCAGCGATATATGTGGACCTGCTCCGGCAGCCACTCGTCCACGTGTCCGTGGTCAGGTGGACGTTGTCAGAAACGGCGTTGAGTCAGGGCTACGGGATGATGTTCTATGACACGTGCTTGTGCGGGCTGGGACGGCACAGAGGGAAAAGTAGTGGCGGCTGGGGATTTTCGAATACCGAGGGGCGCCGCAGCCATTGAGGTTGCGAAAGGCCTCGGTCTCTACCAGCCTATTAGGCCTGCCATCTCCATGGCTAAGCAACTTGGAGATGTGGACGTTGATGGGCTTGGGCGTGTGGGTGGGTTGACGCTTTACTTCCTTTTGCGCTCAGCGTCTGGCGGTTGGCGAGCTGAATGCGGGGGATCCTGTGGAGGATCGTGGAGGCGAAAGATGGGGTTTTCGCACGGGGAGGGTTTGGGCGCCGTGGTCCTTGGCGGGGCTGACTAGCAGATGACACAGGGAGGAAGGAGCAGTGGTTGTGCCCGGCCGGAGGCGGAGGTGAACGCGTTGGTGCCATTGAGTGGGGTGTTTAGCATTCATATGCATGCGCATACTGGTGTAGTTAAGCTAGTAGTGGTGGAACCCCTGCTGATCCTGGTTTGGCAAAGGTTGCACACCAAGTCCGTCGGTCATCCGGTGTTCTTTAAAGAACCTCCAGATTCTGAAGATCTAGCCTTTGGCACGGGGCTAGAACTACGGGAACATTTGGCGCTGATGCACCAGCTCTGGCCCTGCTCTCGTTATGGCCCCACAGGCCTCTTCCAACCTGTTCATGCTATAGGACTAGCATCGTCTCAGAGCACTGTGTTCACCCGGCCTATCAACCAGCTCGGTCGTCACCCATCATCCTCCGATCCCTCAGTTGCCCCCCCGGACTTCCTTGCCCTGACAACAACTTCACCACTGTCGACAACCGTGATCTCCTCATCGTCCGACACCTCTTTACCACACTTTTCCACTCGTCAATAATGTTCATCTCACCCACAGACGTGCCGACTGGTGGAAAACCTGGGCCTCGGAAAATTGCTCAGCAGCAAACGCGGACAAGATGGTTTGTGACGTGGGAAGGGTCCAAAAACAGTTCAGAGTATGCCGCGTCAAATGCCAAATTTTGCTGGGAGGGGGCCCAGACTGGGGGGAAGGAGGCTGAGGTGGAGAGACGGAGGAGGGAGTGCTGATTCGGTGGTGACATGGTGGACTCGTGGAAGAACTGACTAGTGGACAAATGGCTAGAAAGCATTGTCCGCAATCAACGCACATCACCTTTCGCACTGTTCTTGCCTCACAGTGCTCTACCACGAGTTCCAGAACTTGAACATTGATGAACCTAGGGAGTGTCGCTCTGCGGCGTTCCATGCTCCCTCATCAGCAGGGGTGGTTCTCACCCCGCCCAGGACCACGGCCTCTGACCCTGCAGTGTTGGACGCCACGTCCACGCGCCTCTCGTCCTCACCCCTAGCCCTCGGGTTAAACATTTTCCAAATTAAAGTGTAAACTTTTAATTTTTTTTTTTTTAACCAAAAACGAGGCTATCCTATGCTATGGCTAGTTTCTAACCTACACTGACAGACAAAACTGGATTTTGTGCTTTGCCAAGATGAGGTTTGAGCTATAATAAAATGAAATAAAGGTAAAAAAAAAAAAAAAAAAATCAGCAGCTCTGCCTAAGTCTAATCAAACCCATAATAAATTGCCCACCTGCGGTGTTTGAGGTGGCATATGAGTGTCATAAGAGCTAAACACAACGGCGCAGGTCTCCAGAGGCAAATTCCTCACAAATATGGTTTACTAGCTGCACTAATAATGCAGCCAAGCAGGCCTACCACAAGCAAACCAAAAACAGGAAAATATAACGCTTAGTGTAGGCCTAAGTAAGCCGTTGGGGTCTCCTATGGCTATTTTGTAGCCGACATGAAAGCACCACTGTTTGCAAGAGAGGTTTGAGCTAATATAAAATGAAAGTAATAAAGGTAAAAAAAAAATAATAATCAGCAGACTATGCCTAATTCTAGTCAAACCCCAATTAATGGTACCCACTGCGGTGTTGAGGTGGATATGCGTGTCACTAAGAGCTAAACAAAACGGTCGCAGGTCTCCCAGCAAATTCCTCACAATATGGTACTCGTGCACTACTAATGCCAGGCAAGCCCAGCCACAGCAAATAAAAAAAAAAATGTATAACGTTATTGGTAGCCCACGAAGGTGTTGGGTTCTTTGTAGAATCACTCCATGGCCTAACACTATTCTAATTAGAACACCCTACGCTTTCCCGACCACAGCAGCTCTCTCCTAGCGGCATCAGACACAGAATGATCCGAGCAGCGCGGGCAGGGGCAGTGCGTGTCCAAGGGTCACCTGATTCGCCAGTCAACCAATGCTATCGAAGGAAGGGGGGATACCACGTCAGCTGGGTGGAGTAGAGTCTCGGCGGCGATAGATGCCATTTTCCGAGCGCGGCAAAGTATTCGTCCGAGCAACAGTTTCGAGTACGCTAATGCTCGAACGAGCATCAAGCGCGGACGCGTATGTTCGCTCATCTTACCCATGACCCTAAGGAAATATCGGAAATTGTTTAACGAATTTACTCAAATTGTAACCTCCGTCTGATTTGCCCTGCGATACGGTTAAACTAGATGAGTTTTTAACCACCTGTCACTGTCCCATGTCCCCTCGGAAGCCGCTGACAGCTCAACGCCCCTATTTTACAGCGGAAGAATTATCGGATACCCTGAAGGAACTGCAATCAGGAAGGCCCCAGGGTCCCGAGGGGCTCACAGAACTTATTACCAGACTTACCATAAATGTGTTATCCCCAACCTCATACCCCTGTACAAACAGCTGCCTTGAAGGCAAGCCCATCCCGCATCACACATGGAATGATTCCCTGATTACTCTCATCACTAAACGGGGAAGGACCCGCTGACCGTATAACTATGACCAATAGCCTGTTAAATACAGACGTAAGCTCTTCACAAATCCTGGCACCAACCGGTTATTACGGACAGTGGATCCCCAATTGACTCAATAAGGATCAGGTGGGTTTTATCCCCGGCAGACAGGGAGGAGACAACATAGACGACCATAAACCTGGTAGATGCAATTAATAAAACTAAAGGCGAAGGCCCTATTGCTGAGTCTAGATGCGAAAAAGCATTTGAGTTCGCTTGGGTGCCCTTTCTATTCCGACCCTGGGACGTTTGAATTTTGCGGCCCCTTCCTAAAGCAGTTAGGGCTCTTTACTCAAACCCTCGCCTCTAGTCAAATGCCACGTCCCTTCGCCAGGTTTGCAATTAGAAAATGGCACACGTTCAGGGCTGCCCATTATAAACCCGCTGTTTGTGCTCCGTATCGAGCCCCGTGCGCCGCCATGCGACATCGACGAATGCACCCTATCACTCTTGCAGACGACGTCCTCCTTGGACTCCTACCCAGCCCTTGATATTCCCTCCCCAGTCTATTATAAATTACGGGACTACTACGGCACGCTATTATCGGGATACAAGGTTGAATATGAGCAAAACTGAGGCATGATACTAGTAACATAATAATTATTTTATTATATAGCACACAACAGATTACGCGCGCTGCACCAAAGATGTCAAATCGATCCTGTCTCAATGGGGCTCACAATCTAAAACAACCTACCAGTATGTTTTGGAAGTGTCACTCGAACGATACTCTGGCCAGCTCCGCCTTCTTTTAATTACAGATGCAGACATCGCTCACATAGCTTGGGGTTAAGATTTCCACCCTATAGAACCCAGTTAACCAAAAATTTCCAACCTCTCTCACATCCCTGAGACAGCTTCTGAAAAATGGGATAAACTGCCCCTTTCGATCTTGGGCAGGATCACAGCGGTAAAGATGACAATCCTACCACAAACTCTTATATTACTTTGAACCCGGTTCTATCCCCATGAGCATATTAAAGACCTTTCAGAGTTCTTTGTTACAATTCATTTGGAATCTAAAGGCCACAGATATTTGGCAAATAATGACCCTGCCAAGAGACAGAGGAGGGCTAGCGCTTCCTGACATGCGCAAATATTACTGGGCACACATTTGAGAAGGAACCAGCTTGGTCTAACATTATATGCATATACAGATGAATGGAGGTGGAGAATTGTGGAATGACCCGATCATCACAAGCCTTCCTGTGAGGCCATGGCTCCCACCTCGCCAAACCTTGTAGATGCTGGGCCCATGGGCCCACACTAGATCAATTGGCATGCCTGTGCCTCAAAATTGAAATTACAGTCGGGAGCACTCTTACAATTGGCTTCCTTCCTCCTAACTGGACTACGGTCCAGCCATAGAGGCGACAAAGAACGAACCATGGCATGACAAATGCTTATTTAGATTTTCAGACATTAGGGATTATCACACCGAGGGAGATAATAGATTTCCCAGATCTACAGAAACAGGTTCTCCTTACCTCATCCTCCCTATTCTAGTATATACAAATCTGGGGGGGGTTTTGCAGCAGATATTGTTTGCAGTGAGCTCAGCAGATTTGTGGCACAAACCTTTAAAAAAAGCATCAAAAAGCGAGTGTGGAGCTTGGTGGCGAGTGTTGCATGATTCCTAAGTGTGTGCAGTTCTTAAGTGTGACTTACATTTAAGGGAATGAGTACTTTTGGATCCAGTAAACAGATAGATAAGTGCATCTACATTTTTATTTCCTGATATTCATTGTGTGAGTTTATTGCAACCAAGTAGATCTGAAAGGTATTTTACTTGAATAATCGGTATATGTGGGGAGTATAGGGAGGCAGCACCTTGACTTATCTAGACAGTATAGTCACAGGTGCGCCTAACTTAATAGTGGGGTGTGGCAATCTAATTAGCAGCCTTACTTTTTATACTTCTGTGGTCAAGTTTGTTTTGGTGGTTTGCAGCCCAGATCTTGAGCCAGAAGCAGTGAGTCAGCAGATTTTTGTGCACAAACCTTTAACCCCTCTCCCGACGTGCGCCGACTAGTACGGGGCGCGCCTGCCTCCCGGTGCCCTCTCCATAGCCGCTAAGTCTTTGCTGCATATTGCCCAGCAAAGGGCTTACCGGGTAACACCCGACGATCGGTGATAGCACCACTTGGGCGACGCCATTCTTGTAGTGGATCGTCGCTCCCCGATGAGTCACGGGGAGAGGCGCATCCGTGACTTGGTAGCCTCGGGTATTCCGGAATACTCGAGGTACTTCGTTTCAACCCATGCATACCAATGTGCTAATTGCACGTCTTAATGCATGGGGAGTAAAATCCACATATATGCCATACTGTAGTATGGAGTATGTGATAGGATGAATCATGACACTACCTAGCGTTAGATGTTTACCCTAGGGAGTCTGAAAAATAGTAAAAATAAAAAAGTTAAAAAAAAAAAAATATATAATAAAAAAACCTAAAAATTCAAATACCCCCCTTTCCCTAGAACTGATATAAAAATAAAATAACAGTAAAAATCATAAAACAATTAGGTATCGCCGCGTCTGAAAATGCTGATCTATCAAAATATAATAAATTTTTCACTGCGTTTAACCCGTAACGGAACAGGAAAATAGCGTCCAAAGTCGAAAATATATACAATAAAATAAATATATAGTAAGAAAAAACGCCATCAAAAATTCCAAAAATGGCCAATATCCAACAGATCGATACACCAAATATGAAAAAGTTATTGGCGCCAGAAGATGGCAAAATAAAAAAAAAAATATTTGGTACAGGAGGTTTTATTTTTTTAAATGTATGAAAACATTCTAAAAAACCTATTTACAAAATTTGGTATCCCGTGATCGTACCGACCCAAAGAATAAAGTCAGACATTGTCATTGGGACGGATGAAAGCGGTGTAAAATCCAAGCCCAAAGGAAACGTCGCAAATGTGGTTTCACCATCTTCAGTGCATTTGGAAGTTTTTCCCGCTTCCCAGTACACGCCATGGTATATAAATACCGTCACTTTATGAAGTGCTATTTGTTACAAGAAAATAAGCCATACACATCTTTAAAAAAAAAAGTATAGATTTTTGAAGGAGTTGGTGAGTGAAAAACGAAAAAAAAGGCCACTCGTAAGGGGTAGAGATGAGCGACATACTCGTCCGAGCTGATGCTCGTTCGAGAATTCAGCGTAATCGAAACTGTCATTGATCGGATGAGTATTCGCCAGCTCGAGAAAATGGCATCTCCGCCGTTGCTTTTTGGCGGCCAGGAAACAGAGACAATCACAAGCAAGGAGACTCTGAACTCCAACCCCACATGGACGTGGTACCCTTACAGCCGATTAGCAGTGTTGGTCGCCAGATCAGGTGACCCTGGAATAGACTAACCTGCCCGCGCTGCTCGGTCATTCTCTGTCTGGATTTGCGCTAGGTGAGAGGAGCTGCTTGCTGGGCAGTGAAAGCTGGTAGGGTGGTGTTCTAGTAGAATAGTGTTAGGCGGAAGTAGTAGTAATTCTACAAGAAACCCAACAGCCCTTTTTTCTTTAGGCTAAAATAACGGTTTATTTTACTTTTTTTTGGTTTGCTTGTGGCTGGGGCTTTTGCTATTAGTAGTGCCAGCTAGTACCATATTTGGAGTAATTTTGCAGGGAGACTTGTGTTTAGCTATAGTGACACACATATCCACCTCAAACACTGAAGTGGACATGATTAGGGGTTTGATTTGGGAATTACGCCGAGTCGCTGATTTTTTTTTTTTTTACGTTTATTTCTTTTTAGAACTCACAGTAATCTGACCAAAGCAGTGTGCTTGAGTGTGGGCTAGCAAATAGCCATAGGAGAACCCAACGGCTTATTAGGCCCTTACAGTAGCGTTATATTTCCTTTGTTTTTGGTTTGCTTGTGGTGGGCTGGCTGGCATTAGCTAGTGCAGCTAGTACCATATTGTGAGGAATTTGCAGGGAGACTTGCGACCGTGGTTAGATCTTAGGACACACATATCCACCTTCAAAACACCAAAGTGGGACAGTATTAGGGTTTGATTGAATTACGCAGATACGTATGCTGATTACCTTCTTTTACGTTATTTCTTTTTAGAACTCACAGAATCTGCCAAAGCAGTGTGACTTTGAGTGTGGGCTAGAAAAGTAGCCATAGGAGAACCCCAACGGCTTATTTAGGCCTACAATAGCGTGATCATTTTAATTTTTTTTTGGTTGCTTGTGGCTGGGTTGCTGGCATTAGTAGTGAAGGTAGTACCATATTGTGAGGAATTTGCGGGAGACTTGTGTTAGCTCTTAGTGACACACATATCCACTCAAACACCAAGTGGGACAATTTATTAGGGGTGGGGTTTGATTTGAAGACGCGAGTCTGTGATTTATTTCTTTTTGTTTATTCTTTTTAGAACTCACAGGAATCTGCCAAAGCAGTTGCTTTGAGTGTGGGCTAGAAATAGCCATAGGAGAACCCACCTGCTTATTTGGCCTACATAGCGTTTATATTTTCCTTTTTTTTTTGGTTGCTGTGGCTGGCTTGCTGGCACAAGTAGTGCGCTAGCTACCATATTGTAGGAATTTGAGGGAGAATTGTGTTGCTCTTAGTGACACACATATCCACTCAAACACCGAAGTGGGACAAGTTATTAGGGGTTGATTGAAACTTGTAATAAGCAAGACAGAGTAGATCCACAGTGTGGAGCAACTTCACTTTGGTAAGAATCTTTTTGCAAATGAACTACGCGTTTCGGCGCTTGAACCAGCGCTTTGTCAGGTTCGGCAAAACAAGGTCTTGGTTTCGCCAAAACCTGACGAAGGCGCGTCCAAGAGGCCGAAAAACGCGTAGTTCATTTTGCAATAAAGACTTCTTACCAAAGTGAAAGATTGCGCCACACTGTGGATCTTCTCTGTATTGCCTTACTTACAAGATCTCCACACTTGCGGGATTCTACTTCTGGACCTTCAATCCTCGTTGGCTCCACTGGCGCACTCCACATACTGACTACCGCTAGGCTAAAGATAGCCGCAAGGTGAGCAGGCTTTATTAGCATTTTTAAATACCTTTTTTAATCAACCTACACTTGAAGTCGATGCGCCATTGTGCGCCCATGCGTTGTTTTTCCCTTCAACTCCGATTCATAGAATCGGTCCAGACCCTCTACTTGATTTGAATTAGGCACAGTCTGCGGATTTATTATTTTTACGTTTATTCTCTTATAACTCAAAGTTATTGGCACAGCACAAAATCCAGTTTTGTGTGCTGCAGGGTGTATGTAGGTAGAAACTAGCGATAGCAATTGGATAGCAATCGTTTGGTTTAAAAAAAACACCAAAACAAAAAAAAATTTGAAAGTTACCTTTAATTTTGAAAATGTTTAAAACCGAGGGCTAGGGTTAAGAGGACGGAGGGGCGGTGGATGGGGGCATCCCAAATAATGCAGGGGTCAGAGGCAGTGCGTCCTGGGCGGGGTGAGACACCACCGATGATGAGGGAGCAGGGGAACCCGCAACCAGAGCTACACTCCCTAGGTTCCATCATGTCTCAAGTTACTGGAATCGTCGGTTAGAGCACTGTTGAGGCACAGAACAGTGCGAAGAGGGGAATGTCGTGGATTGTGGCCAATGCTTCTAGCCATAACGCTCCACCAGTCAGTCTTCACCAGTCCACCCTGTCACCGAAATCGCACTCCTCCAGCTCCTCCACCTCAGCCTCCTTCCCCCAGTCTGCCCCCCCTCCCACAAATTTGGCTTCTTTTGAAAACCGGCCATACTCTGAGGAAACTGTGTTTCTGGTTCCTTTCCCACCAGTCACAAACCACTGTCCGGTGTGCTGCGTGAGCAATTATTTTCCGGATGCCAGGTTTCCAACCGGTCGCAGTCTGTGGGTGATGATGACATTATGACGTTAGTGAAAGAAGTGTGTAAAGAGGTGTCGGACGACGAGGAGACAAGGATTTGTCAGACCGTGGTGAAGTTGTTGTCAGGGCAAGAAAGTCCGAGGGGGGAGCAGAACGGAGGGATGGAGGATGATGAGGTGACAGACCCAAGCTGGGTTGATAGGCCGGGTGGCACACAGTGCTTCTGGAGGAGCGGAGAAGTCCTATAGCAGGACAGGTTGGAAGGGCAGTCGGTGGGGCAGAAGGAGAGGCAGGGGCCAGAAGCTGGTGCATCAGCGGCCAAATGTTGCCCTTAGTCAGCTCCCGTGGCGAGGGCTAGAATTTTCAGAAGTATGGCGGTTCTTAAAGAAACACCGCATTACCGACGGACTGTTGGTGTGCAAAAAAATTTGCCAAACCAGGATCAGCAGGGGTTCCACCTACTAGCTTAACTACCACAGTATGCGAAGGCATATGATGCTTAAACACCCCACTCAATGGCCACCAAGCCGTTCACCTCCGGCCGGGCACACCACTGCTCCTTCAACTGTTGTCAATCTGCTAGTTAGCCCCCTGCCCAGACCACGGCCCCAAACCCTCCGTGCGAAAAACCATCTTCGCCTCCACGATCCTCCACAGCATCCACAGCGTTCAGCTCTCCATACCCCAGACGCTGGAGAGCAAAAAGGGAAGTATAGGCCCCCCCACCGCCACTACTTTTCCCGATGTGGTCGTCCCAGCCCTGCACAAAGCACGTGTCAGAGAACATAGCCGATGCCCTGACCAAACACCGTTCGACAAGGTCCACCGGACCACGGACACGTGGACGAGTTCTTCCGGGCAGGGCCACCTATATATCGATGACGGCACATTTGGGGTAACTGGTGGAGGCTGGGTCGAGTCTGACCCTGGGGTGGTAATATACTGCGACGCCGAGGATGCGGGGCCTACCTCGGTCCAGGTCTCAAAGGCCTACTATGCCTCCTCCTACTCCCATACCTCCTCCACTCCTCTCCGAATTACATCCGTGGGCATGGCACCATCAGGGGGTAGCTTAGGCACAGCAGCAGTTGCCGCGCTAAGCGACAGCAGGAGCGTGCTCAAACTGCTGAGCCTAGGCGGGATAAAAGGCACCACCGACCAAGAGCTATTACAGGGCAGACGGCGCAGACTATCTGGGCTGGCACCGAGAAACTAAAGCCAGGCAGGGTGGTGTGAAAAGGGGCCGTAACCTGGTGGTGGCTCGCAACTCGGCAGACCGGCAGACTGACACAGAGCCATGCCTGGCACATGTTTAAATCTCTGTTCAGCGTTTCACTAAAGACCATTTACCCCAAGCTGTCTTCTGATTTGCTCAGGACTGTTGTTTGAGACCGTGCCCACGAGGTGGAATTCACCATTAACCATGTTATCCAGAGTTTAACAGCAGCGCCAGAGCCGATGAGACATGCCCAAGATGTAATTCCACCAGACCTGGTAGTCAGGTCAGTCAGCTTCCCAAGTCTGCATGAGGAGTGGAGTGGATGTCTGATATCTGTCAGGTGCTGAGTAACTTTGAGGAGTCAAACACAGAGGTCAGCTGGCCGATTTGCCGCCATCATCAGCCTCACCACCGCTTGCTTGGCCTGTTGAAAAACTCTCTGGTCAGAATGAAGTCGAAGCTTTGCGCTCGTCACAAGAACGGGGGAAGAAGATCCCTTGTTGCAGCCCAAGGCCACACTTAGGTCTGTTTCTCAGCGCATATCGGAGGACGTGGAGGTGGAGGAGGATTGAGGGAGGAAGAGGAGGAGAAGGTTTGCGAGCAGAAGAGGGGCCAGGTTCAGTCCTTCACTGTTTCAGAGTGTAGGGCGAAGAAGAGGAGTGGGAGGAGTTGGGAGGGAGGAAGGGAGGAGGGAAGGGGAAGGGAAATGGGCAGTCAGGCCAGTGAGGGGAGTGTATTTTGCGCGTGGGGCTTCTCTGGCGCATATGGCAAGATTTCATGCTAGGCTGCCTATCCCGGACCCGCGCGTTCAAGAAATTTTTCCAGCACCGATTACGGGGTATTAACTTACTGGACCCACGTACAAGCAAAATCTTTCCACTCTCATCCCTGGAGAGGGAAAGAGTGTGGAATGATGAATACCAGCAGGGCCTGGTGCACAAGCTGAAACAGTATTTCCCTCTACAGCGCTAGAGGCAGCGGGCGTACTTTCGGCGGGACAAGTAGCGAGGAAGAGTTAGGCGACAGGTCAGCTTTCCAGCTCTGAAGGGGTACGCTTTTTAAAAAGGCCTTTTGCCAGTTTTATGTCACACCAGCAAGACACTGTCACCTGTACCCCAGTCTCGGCAGAGTAGGGATGATCTTTACAGAAAGATGGTTGAGGGACGTGAGTAAGTAGCTGACCATACCATCGTTCCTAATGATCCCACAGCTCCCTACAACTACGGGTTTCAAAGATGGGACCAGTGGATACACTGGCGCTGTACGCCTGGAGGGGTCTCTTGCCTACCCCTGCCGCTAGCGTGTTGTGCCGAGCGGGTTTTCGTGAGCTGGTGGCATCATCACGATAAGGTACACGCCTGTCGACGGACAGCACTGACAGGCTGACGCTTATCAAGATGAATAAAGCATGGATTTCTCCGGGATTCCATTCTCACCAGGTGAAAGAAGCTCACCTGAATAATGTATGCACTCCCCCCTCCTCCTCATTTCTTCCTTCTCTCCGCTTTGTACACTAAAGCAGAGGAAATGGCTATTTTTTGCCGGGGCCAAACTAGCTCTAGCTATAGTATAGTACTCTATGTATTTAATTTTTCTGAGGGCCCACATACCAGGTACTCTGTTTTAATTCAATTTTTGGGAGTCCACATATAGGCACTCAATCTATTAATTTTTCTGGAGGACCACCTAGCTGCTCCTCTGGGTTTGAGAAAACTGTTTTGGCACTGCCAACATACAGGCAATATCCAAATTATTAAAATTGTCTCCATAGCAGCCTCCCAAACGTCATCGCAATAATAGCTGACTCCAAAAGTTCGTCCCCATAAGCGGGCCTCCAGACATGGTCTCCTTATCAACGAAACTGTGTAAGGCAGGAATTTTGTGTGTTGTTGATTCTACCATGCTTGTGTAATCCACCAAATATACTGGAACTTAGCATTTACGATATATATCAGCGCCTTCTTGTGCATCTGTGTACATTCCCTCACCCGCCATAACCCAAACTTATAAGAACGCTACTACACTTGATCTTATAAACAGGTCTTAGAAGTGGGTTGGGGAGTAGCAGGCCGAGAGACAGGGGCTTGGATAGGCGACAAGCTCGCCTGGCAGCGGAGGCCAGCTCCATCCCAAGATCCACTAAACATAGTTTTAACCTGCAGCACCTTTAATCTACTACTAGTTCACTGCCTCCATACATGTCCCCTTATCAAACGAGCTGGTCAGGCCAGAATTTTCAGGTGTTTCACCGATTACTAGTGGAAACTCGGCCCATCTGTCGCCGCCCATGCTGGAGACCGAAGTTGCAATCATAGCAGCGGCAATATGGAGGATGGCCCGACTGTCGCTCTTAACATGGACAACATTTTCCGTAAAAAACAATTAAAAATAGAACCACTATTGCTATTCCTTTTCATAGGTGAAATATTCAAAGACCCGGCCCCTGCTTTGAAAATTATTTAATTGTTTCAAAGTAAACGCTTCTGGCCCCCAGGCCCATTTGGTGGGGAGGAGCCGAGAGGGGGGGGGGGGGGGGGAAAACAGGGGATGGGACAGGCGAAAAAACTCGCCCTGCGGGGACCGCCAGCTCCATCCAAGAGTAGGCAGCCTCAGAGGCATCATGCATGCTTTTGCCCCGCTGTTTCCTGTCCATTTGCCTCCACGATCCTCCCACAGCGTCCACCAATGTCTAAATTCAACTCTCTATACCACAGGACGCTGGAGCACGAGAAGGATTGCAGAATCATCCCCTTATCAAACGAGCTGTTGTCAGCCAGAGAATTATTTTCAGGGTGTTTCACCAGATTTACATAATGGAACTCGTCCCATCTGTCGCCGGCCATGCTGGAGACCTGAAGTGGACAATCATTAGCGGCCTATGAATGCCCCATACTGTCGCTTTTAATCATGGAAGTGTCTCCTGGCTGCCTCCCCATGTCGTCCCCTTATCCAAAAGAGCCTGTTGTCAGGCTCATTTCGGGGTGGTTTCACCAGATTACGTTATGGACTTGGGTCACTATTGCGCCACCATGCTGTGTTATCGACTAAAATACCGTCACCTTTGTTCACATAGGAAATCCTTTCACCTCCTTTGGTGAAACCTGTGAGTCCATTAGGGTACACTGTCGCCATGACACTCTTAGCCTGCCACTGCTGCCGCTGCCTTCTCCTGCCGTCCCTACAGTGTCAGGGTCAATTATTGCCATTTTAGATGCATCTAGCCTCATTCGTCACTCTTGTCATGGCATGCTGTTTTGCCCATAATTTTTGCCAAATGGTGCAATTACGCAGCCTCAGAGGCCCTCCATGCATGTTGACCCTGCTGTTTCCTTTGTCCATTTCCGTGGTGTTTCATCCTTTTCTGAGGTCCAGGTGTTTGGCAAGCTTCCTGTGAGAGCAGTGGTCCCTTGAAAAATGCTCGAGTCTCCCATTGACTTTCATGGGCTCGTATCGAGACGAAGCACTCGAGCCATCGGGAAAAGTTCGTCTCGAATAATGAGTACCCGAGGCCTTTTTAGTTGCTCGCTTCATCTCTATAAGGGTTTAAAAAAGCATCAGAAAGCGAGGTAGGAGTTTGGTCGGCGAGAAGTGTGCATTGATCTTAGTGTGTGCAGTGTCTTCAAGTGTGACTAGGTTTAAGGGACTTAAATTTGAGGGGAATAGCGAGGTAACTTCTGTATTTTGTGTGACTTTGACTGTAAATTCTTCTTTCGTGCATATTTCTATTGCCTAATAACCATTAGAACAAGGAACTCCATTAAGTGGCATGCTACACGGTGTACATCTGTGCCATTATGCGTTCCTGAACAGCCGTGCGAGGGGGAATACTGCGTGTGGGATGTGTAAAAATTGTCATCTGGAAGCCCAGATTCGGGATCTAAATGAGCAGTTTCAAGGGCTCAGGCAATTTGACAAACGGAGCGAAGTTTGATGCTCCTGGAGCACAAACTCTCTGGGGAAGATGGGGTGGGGAGGGAAGTATGGAGGTGCAGAGTTGAGGGGGGGCAGCTAATTGGGTAACGGGAACATTGTGAGAAGGCGGGGGTAGGGGGGGGGGTGAGGGAAGAGTTGTAGGAGTCTCGCCCGATCTGGTGCACCCCAATAAGGGGCGATATCAGCTCTTGGGTAGCAATGCTGCCAGCAAGACATGGCCTTTAGCAACCAGGGGAAGTTCTGCTCCAGTAAGAAGGGGTAATGGGAGCACAGGCCAAGATCAGACAGGTGCTGATTCGATTAGTAGGGGCGAACACACAAGGGCAATCTGTCACAAAGACCCGCGCTTACCCGAACAGGTGTGTTTGCGGTTGCTCGGGTTCGGCATGTTTGCGGATTGGGTTGACAGAGATTACTGGGAGGGGCTGGTGAGAACCAGCTAGGTCATGGTCCACATTGGCACTAATGACAAAGTAAGAGGTGGAGAATGGGAAGGTCCTTACTTAAATGATTCCGGGAAATTAGGCCATAACGCTCAGGGCCTTTCTCCGAAAGACTGCCTGTACCACGTGCCACACCAGAAAGGCAGCAGGGAGATCAGGGAGGGAAATAAGTGGCCTCAAAAAGTTGGTTTGTTGTAGGAAGGAGCGTTTGGTCATGGAGAAGGGGCTGAATTTTCTGTCGGCTACAGGCCTCTACAGTAGGGATGGGATTGCACACCAATGAGAGGGTGCAGCTGTTTTGGGGTGGTAAAAAATGGTAGAAGGTGGCAGGAGTGTTTTTAAAACTAGCGACCTGGGAGGGGAGGGCAACTACACTTGTGCAGGGCCAAATAGACAGTGTAGATAGAGAGCTGGGAAGAGTCTAGTCCAGGGCGGAGGAAAGGGGGGCGGAAACTGGATTGGTGGAATGGATTGGGGAATAAAACAAAAGGAATACGGACAGGGAAAAAACCATATAAAGTGTATGTACACAAAAATGCAAGAAGCCTCACAAAACAAAATGAAGGAACTGGAAAATTATTGAGGTTGGAGTGGAAGATATGATACACTTGGGTATCGAGCGAGAGACGTGCTGACAGTAGCTAGTGACTGGGCTGTTTACTTATAGATGGTTGTACAGTACTTTTTAAAGATCATATGAATATAAATAACACGGGGAACCGGGGTTTGTTTATATGTGATCTCTTGACTCAAGCCTTCCTGCGAGATGAATCGTAACGCAAACTGCAAATGTGGTGAGTCCGATAGGGTGGGAGAGAAAGGAGGGAAAAAGAATTAATAACATATACCCAGGGTTTTTTTGTTATAAGGCTCCAAATATAATGGACTGTAAGGCGAGGAATGCTGATAGTGAAATGGATGGGTTTCAAAGCACCTGGTGAAGTACGTATCATGGGGGCGACTTGGACGGCGCGGACTGACAGACGCGGAAAGAGGGATGACTTAAGGAGGGAGAACTGAGGGGAGGACTGTCTACCGTATTGTCACCTTGCTGTCCACACAAAAGACAATTACCTGTCGCAGCTAGATCCTGTGAGCCAACAACGAGGGGGGGCACTGCTGGACCTTTATCTTAACTCAACAGACCTGATAGGTATCAAAAATAACAGGGTTGGGGGGAACCTGGGGAATAGTAATCATAATATCATTAGTTTTGTATTACGCTCCTTACTAAGAACGTTAGGGAAGGGGCACCCCAACTCTCTAAACTTCGAGGGGTGCAAAACTTTTAGCAATAAGGGAAGACCGTAAAGCAAGACTGGGAGAAATGTTCTCAAAGAAAAAGCCCCCCCCCCCCCCAAAAAAAAATGGGGAATTTTCTTATTATTCTGTAAAAAGTCCGTGGAGAAAACCATTCCTTAATGGGAGAAAGCAATAAGAGGAAACAAGAAACAGTCCAATGTGGCTAACTAGTCTTGTAAGGAAAGCAATAAAGCGAAAAAGGAAAAGGCGTTATCAGGTGCTTAAAACGTGAAGGTATTGCATGAGCACATATACAGATTATAAGAGAGAAAAATAAATCCTGTAAAAAACAGATAAAGGGCTCCACACAAAATAGAGATGAGAAAGTATATGGCTCAGGGAGAGCAAAAATAATCCCAAATTATTTTTCAAGTAATAAATGTAATAGAAACTACAAACAGAGAGGTGGGTCCCTTAGAACACATGGGGGCTCATGTGTGTGAAAGGAATGGAGGAAGGGCCAACTACTGAAATGTCGCCTTCCTCTCAACTGTCTTTACCTAGGAAAATCCCCTCGTGGAAGACACAATGAGGAATAATGTACATTCTTTTTGGGGACATGTCAACAGTTTAACCCAGGGAAGAGAGGTCAAACGGGGGGCGGCCGCCTCGCAAACCACTAAGATAGATAAAATCACCTGGGCCAGATGGCTACTACCCCCCGAACCACAAGTTGTTCTCTGCAGGAACTATGTAGGTTTGATAACAAACGGTTTTTTTAATTTTGAAGATTCACGAGGACTGTTTTGTTTCCACAGACTGGTTTTGCATAGCAATGTGGACCCAATATACAAAAAAAGACAAATAGCCAGACCTGCGAAACTACAGACCCGTGAGTCTAACTTCTGTTGTGGTGGGGAAAATATTATCGAGGGGTTTTGTTAAGGATGTTCTGGATTATCAAATCACGATGCCACAATCCTATATACCAGGTCAGCATGCAGGGTATTATGAGAGATCGACGTTCCTGCAGACTAATCTGATTGGGTTTCTACGAGGGGTCAGTTCGTTAATGACTCGGATCTGGGGGACGCTGTGTGCTTGAAGATGTTTATATTCTGGACTTTTCATAGCTTTTAGACACCGTGCCACATCTAAAAGTGTTTGAGATCATTTACAATGTGAGACTGCTATGTGCATAGGAGGAAAACACTGGTCTACTTTGGGTACTAATTGGCTCTACTGATTGAAAACAGAGGGTGTCATTAATGGCCACATTCTCAGCATTGTGGTTGACGTTACACTTGGAGTGCCACAGGGGTCCAGTAATTGGGGCGGCCACTTCTTTATATTTTTAATAATGACCTTGTAGTGGGTTTACACAGTCAATTTCAATATTTGCAGATGATACAAGCTGAGTAAGTAATATAAATACTGAGGTTTGACAGTTGTGGTACAGGTTTCAGAGGGATTTGTGGAAAGCTTGAGGAGTGGGCGAAAGAGAAATGGTTGATGAGGTTTAATTTAGATAATGTAAAGTTTATGCCACTTGGGCCATGGAAACAAAAAAGGTATTTCATATTATGTTCTAAGACACGTGTGTCAAATACTGTAGGTAAAACTGGAGCTGAAAAGGACTTGGCGGTATTGGTGATGGTAACTAATGTTTAGTGACCAGTTAGCCAGAGCGGCTCACCTGCTAAAGCAAATTAAACATGTATGGGATGTAATCAAGAAGGAATAGGATTCTCATGATCAAGACTCGTTTTGCCTCTATATACAAGTCCCTGGTCAGACCACACATGGAATATTGTTGTACATTTTGGGCACCAGTGTATAAAAGGCATATAGGTAGAGTTGGAACGGGTGCAGTAGGAGAGCAACTCAGGATTATTAGGGGAATGGGGGATTAGAATACATGACAGATTACAAAAATTTGGGATTATTGCAGTTTAGACAAAAGACAACTGAGGGGAACCTCATTACAATGTTACAAATCCTGAAGGACAGTACAAGGAGGGGGGGATCTTCCAAAAAGATCTTTTTATACCTAGGCTGTGTGACAGGACAAGGGGGCATCCTCTGCACCTAGAGGAGAGGCGATTTTTTACCATCAACATATGACAAGGTTCTTAACTGTATAGCTGATACAACCAATAGAGGAAAAAGGGCACAAATAAGACTAAATGCCATAAAGGTAATGAAAAAGTGCACACCTTTATTTAATTACATTGTGTATAATAAAACCATATATCTAAAAAACACAGGGAAACATGGCTGCAGGAGACAGAAGTTCATATAGACCAGGAAGCCAGAGATAACAGACATAGTCTGTATCTCGGCCCTGGGATTAATTAGAACTTACTGTCCCTGCAGCCATGTTTCCTGTTGTTTTTAGATATATGGTTTTATAGTGTTTTATGGATATCTGGTTTTTTATTATACACAATGTATAATTAAATAAGGTGTGCACTTTTTTCGATTACCTTTATGGCATTTTAGTCATGTATTTGGTCCCCCTTTTTCCTCTAGTTGGTTGATTATAGCGTTATAAGTGGGAGTGCATATCCCATGGGTCAATTTTTTGTACGAGCGGGGTGCTACTGTCACAACTGCTGATACATTTTAAAACATTTCCTTACAAATGTATATATTGTGACAATTGTATGAGCAGTGAGACTATGGAACTCTCTGCCGCAGGAGGTTGTTATGTACTCTATGTACATGTTCAAGAGAGGCCTAGATGCCTTTCTGGAGAGAAAAAATATCACGGGTTATGGGGATAAAACATTTATTTAATTCTTAAAGGTTGGACTTGATGGACTTGTGTCTTTTTCCAGCCTTATATACTATGATACTATGATACTACTATGAAATCCTTCCTATCCACTACATATGGGGAAACATCAGTCTCAGTGCCAACCGAGTTTGAAAGACTATGCAAAGCAGGTACCTCTACCGCAGGCCTTGTATCAGCAATCTATAGGATATTGTCTGACCCTTACACTAAAGAACCACCCCGTCATAAATATATGGTTAAGTGGGAATATTTCCTGGGCAGATCCCTACCCCCTCCTGTGTGGAACTCCATATGGGATAGAGCAGCTAAAACCTCTCAGTGCATTCAATACAAAAAGTACCAATACAAATTGCTCCTGTTGTGGTACCATACCCATGCACTTCTTCACCAGATCTACCCGACATCTCCTGATATTTGTTGGAGGTGTGGAGGTGGGGGAGCGGAAGTACCCCACATTTTTTGGACGTGTGCATCTATTGTCCCTTTTTGGCGCATAGTCGAAAGCCTACTGGAAAGAGTATTGGGCAGCAAAATACCCATGGACCCTGCTACGTATTTACTTAACGTCTTTCCTATGGGTCTGCGGAAACAAAACACCAAACTTTTACTTCATCTTCTAACAGCGGCAAGATGTCTCTTTGCTGCCAAATGGAAACAAGCTGCCCCGCCGTCACGGCTCGATTTAATTATGCATATTAAGGAAGTGAGAACAATGGAGCACCTGGCGGCTCTTTTACAGAATAGAGTTGACAAATTCGATTTGTTTTGGGCTCCCTAGGATGAGTACTAGTCCAACACATCTCAGGTATAAGTTAGCCTTTCTCATTGGCGTGTCCGCTCCCCCATCTCCACGCGGCAATAATGAGATCCGAGGCCTGTATTACTTTCCCTATTGTTTGTCCCCTTGATTTGTGATTGTAAGTCTAATGTTTCACCTGAAGGCGGGTTTCAGCTATTCAGGGGTTCTAAAGTTAAAAGTTAATGTTAGGTCGCAGGCTGAGCCAATTGCCTCTAGCCCCCCCAGAGGGGATATAGAGTTTAGAGAAGTAGAATGCACAATGCTAATGCTCCATTATATGTTCCTCTGAAATCGATGTAATGTACTACAGAGACCTTGTTTAAATGACTATTGTTACATGTCTTATGCTATTGTATTCAATGGAAAAAAAAAGACAAAAATTCTTCAATAAAAATACAGTTGAATAAAAAAAGCCACTCATCACAGATGGCTGTAGTGTGTGATAATTTGGACGCAACGATGTTCCATAAGAAAGGTGCAGCAACTGCACTTAGGCGCACAAAAGTGATACATGTGGCCCAGGCTTCAGGAACATTATAATGGTGTAATGATAGAATACCGTACATCAATCGCAGAGAGAAGCCAATATCAATCCAAAATGACTGTTTTATTACAGAAAATGTGACATAAATAATTCCTTACTGTGCATATGCAAAAGCAATATACTGCATATTTTCTCTTTCAAATATTTTTATTGAGTCATAGAAAGGTGTTACAAATATACAATTCGTTGATGTCATAGACTCGTTTTATATTATAATGTTACATTGAAAAAGTTGAGGTTAACATAGAAAATGTGCAGTATTAAACTACTGCGGTAATTAAACTATGGGGTAAAATAAAGGTGCCAGAGTTGTTACATAGAATAATATATATTTTGTTGTTATCTTTGTCGAGGGCATTGGTGAGGAGGGTATTTTAAGACAAACCTATATGTTTAATCCGGGTTAAGTCCTGTGTTGTTATACCATGCATTCCACATTTTGTAGTGATTTCTAAGGTTATTGTTTCTAAGAGCAAGAGTTCTCTCCAGATGGCAATGATAGTTTATCGTCTCTAATAATTCTAGAATATTAGGGGGCTGGATTGATTTCCAGGCTCTCGCAATTAAGAGCTTTGCTGCTTGTAAAATATGTCCTATCAGTTTGCGACATTTAAGAGGTATTTTGGTGATGCCCAGTCCTAGAAGGGCTAAAGACATATCTGGTTGTATCTGCTTCCCCATTGTGATGGATATTATCTTAAATATTTCTTTCCAAAATTGTTGAATGATAGGGCATGTACCAAATATATGAAGTAGTGAACCTTTGTGTCCACATTGCCTCCAGCACCTGTCTGAGGTTCCTGGAAAAATTTTTGCTAAATGGGCTGGAGTATAATACCATCTGGAAAGAATTTTTACATGAACCTCCCATAGGTTTGCACATTTAGAGGCTTTCGAAGCCCACCAGAATGCTTCTTTCCATTGTTCCCATGGGATGTTCAATTTTAACTCCTGCTCCCATTTTGTTAGGTGAGAGCCTTTTAGTGGTTCCTCAGCATGATCTTCAGATAATACTGAATATAAAAATTTTGTAGATTTATAGAAATCATGTGTTTGTTTGTGAATGAGATTGAATATTATATTAGGTACTTGAGGTTTCTGTAATGAGAAATTTATTATTGTTTTCCTGAGTTGAATTATGTGATTTTTCATGGTGTCTGGAAGATGGAAGGACTTCATAATGTCTATAGTAGACATCAGGTTTCCCTCTGGTGAAAGTTGTTGAATATATTTAATTCCTTTTTCTATAAGAGGTTTAATGGGAAGTTTTTCATGTAAATATTCCATGACCTGGATTGGAATTTGTATGTGACACTTGGCCGAGTTGGATTGGCATGATAAGAGTAGAGCCTTCCAGGCCTGGATTGAGGCTACTATGCTGGCTGCTTTTGGAGGAGGTATTTTTGGGAATAACGTGTGCGCTAATACCAAATGGAGTAGGGGTCTATTTTTGTTTAGAGTTTCCTCTATCAGAGGCCAACTGTAGGCTGGTGAGTAAATCCACCAAGATTTTATTTGTTGTAATAGGAAAGCTGTTCTGTATCTCATAAGATTGGGGACTCCCATTCCTCCTTTGATTTTATTGGAGTATAGAATTGTTGCTGAGACTCTTGTTTTTTTGGCTCCCATATAAAGGCTAACATTTGTTTTTGTAGTTTGGAAATAAATATTTTTGGAATTGGGGTAGAAATGGTTCTAAATTGATATAATATTTTGGGTAGAATGAGCATTTTGTATATTATTATTCTTCCCATCCATGAAAGGAAATTAGTCCTTAGCGCTTCCAAGTCCTTCTGTAGGGAGGAAACAAGGAGGTTCATGTTGATTTTTGCTAGGATTTTAATGGGATTTGAAAGTTTTATTCCTAAATAAGTAATGGCTTCTGTTTCCCATTTGAATGGGAATTCCTGTGCTATTTGCTGTTTTAGAGGAGGAGGAATATTAAATCCTAATTATAGTGATTTGGTTACATTTATCTTATAAAAGGAGACTTCCCCAAATCTTTTTTAGGAACCTAATTTGAGAAGTGTTTGGCGCATATACGTTCACCAATAAAATGATATATCTCCCTTTGGTGTCTAGGTGTACTTCTAGTTCTTTAAAGGTAGGTGTATCTTTAATTGCAATACATACTCCAGCATGTTTTTTGCTAGCGTTATATCTTTAATTGCAATACATACTCCAGCATGTTTTTTGCTAGCGTTAGCTTGATATATTTGTGCAAATCGTTTATGTGAGAATTTGGGTGCCTTGTCTTTTACAAAATGGGTCTCTTGGAGACATAATATTTCAGATTGTGAAGACAAGGCATCCTTCCATAGGGATGACCTCTTAAAGGGGGAATTAAGCCCTCTTGTGTTGAGAGATAAGATCTTAAGTGACATGGTAACAGGTTATATGCTGTAAATTTGTCATCTTGCTGGCACATGAAAGGGATATCAAAACAAACATAGTATAACAGTAAAATAACTTTGTGTATAACTATACTATACCAGTGCGGCCGAGGGGTCTCACCTCGTCAGACACAGGTACAGTGCAGAGTAGATTTTAACACGTTGAACTCTTGTGAGTGTATTTCTTTCTACCAGAAATAGGTCTATCCTAGAGGTATTTTGGTTATGCCCAGTCCCAGAAGGGCTAAAGACATATCTGGTTGTATCTGCTTCCCCATTGTGATGGATATTGTCTTAAATATTTCCTTCCAAAATTGTTTAATGATAGGGCATGTACCAAATATATGAAGTAGTGAACCTTTGTGTCCACATTGCCTCCAGCACCTGTCTGAGGTTCCTGGAAAAATTTTTGCTAAATGGGCTGGAGTGTAATACCATCTGGAAAGAATTTTTACATGAACCTCCCATAAGTTTGCACATTTAGAGGCTTTCGAAGCCCACCAGAATGCTTCTTTCCATTGTTCCCATGGGATGTTCAAGTTTAACTCCTGCTCCCATTTTGTTAGGTGAGAGCCTTTTATTGGAATCTCCGCATGATCTTCAGATAATACTGAATATAAAAATTTTGTAGATTTATAGAAATCATGTGTTTGTTTGTGAATGAGATTGAATATTATAATAGGTACTTGAGGATTCTGTAATGAGAAGTTTATTATTGTTTTCCTGAGTTGAATTATGTGGTTTTCCATGGTGCCTGGAAGTTGGAAGGACTTCATAATGTCTATGGTAGGCATCAGGTTTCCCTCTGGTGAAAGTTGTTGAATATATTTAATTCCTTTTTCTATAAGAGGTCTAATGGGAAGTTTTTCGTGTAAATATTCCATGACCTGGATTGGAATTTGTATGTGACACTTAGCCGAGTTGGATTGGCATGATAAGATTAGTGCCTTCCAGGCCTGGATTGAGGCTGCTATGCTGGGTTCTTTTGGGGGAGGTATTTTTGGGAATAACGTGTGCGCTAATACTAAGTGGAGTAGGGGTCTATTTTTGTTTAGAGTTTCCTCTATCAAAGGCCAACTGTAGGCTGGTGTGTAAATCCACCATGATTTTATTTGTTGTAATAGGAAAGCTGTTCTGTATCTCATAAGATTGGGGACTCCCATTCCTCCTTTAAGCTTATTGGAGTATAGAATTGTTGCTGAGACTCTTGGTTTTTTAGCTCCCCATATAAAGGTTAACATTTGTTTTTGTAATTTGGAAATATATATTTTCGGAATTGGGGTAGAAATGGTTCTAAATTGATATAGTATTTTGGGTAGGATAATCATTTTGTATATTATTATTCTTCCCATCCATGAAAGGAAATTAGTCCTTAGCGCTTCCAAGTCCTTCTGTAGGGAGGAAACAAGGAGATTCATGTTGATTTTTGCTAGGATTTTAATGGGATTTGTAAGTTTTATTCCTAAATAGGTGATGGCTTCTGTTTCCCATTTGAATGGGAATTCCTGTACTATTTGCTGTTTTAGAGGAGGAGGAATATTAAATCCTAATAATAGTGATTTGGTTACATTTATCTTATAAAAGGAGACTTCCCCAAATCTTTTTATTATGGCCATTAGTTCCCTAAGTGATGATAGAGGGTTAGTGAAAGATAGGATTGTATCATCTGCAAATAGTCCAATTTTATGTTGGCGGGTACCTGCTGGTATACCACTTATGATGGGGTTTGTTCTGATCATTTCCGCAAAAGGTTCCATTACTAGAATGAATATGAGGGGGGATAGGGGGCAGCCCTGACGGGTCCCGTTAGTAATAGTGAGTGGGTTTGACAACGCTCCGTTTATTAGGGTTTTTGCTGAAGGTGTACTATATAATGCCTTGATGGCTGATAGGATGTTACCTGAGAATCCAAATTTTTCTAGTGTTGAAAATGCAAAACTCCAGTTTATTCTGTCGAACGCCTTCTCTGCATCCAAAGTAAGAAGCAGAGAAGGCGCCCGAGAGTTCTCCATAACATTAATTAGGTCTATCATACGTCTCGTGCCATCTGGGGCCTGTCTCCCTTTAATAAATCCGACTTGGTCGTTATGAATTAATTTTGGTATGATGTCAAGAAGTCTGTGGGCTATTAATTTAGCATATATTTTAGTGTCACTGTTTAGCAGTGAGATGGGGCGGAAATTTGCTGGGGTAGTAGTTTCTTTATTTGGTTTTGGTATGGCTACTATAGTAGCTTGTAGCATTTCTGATGGTAAATTCCCTGAAGACATGGCTTGACTTAAGGCTTTTGTCATTTGTGGAAGAAATTCATTATGTAGAAGTTGGTAATATTCGTTCGGGAGTCCATCAGGACCTGGGGCCTTTTGTTTTTTAGTGAGAAGAATAATTTTCCTTATTTCTTGCTCTGTGATGGGTGAGTTTAGGGCTTGAAGTTGTGCTTCAGAGATTGTAGGGAGATGGACCTTCTGCAAAAATTCCCTAATTCTGGAAGGGTTTGGTTCTAATATGTTTGGGTCTTCTTTTAGGTTATAAAGTGTGGCATAAAATTCGCTAAAGGCATTGGCTATGTCTATCGGATGTGATAGACGGGTTTTAGAGTCTCTGGGGGATATTATATATGGGATACGAGATTTCATATTTTGTTTTTTAACTCTCTTTGCCATTAGTTTTGTAGGCTTATTGTGGGAGATATAGTGCGACATCTTCCAGGATAACATTTGTTTGTCATAGTCCTCCATTAATTGGGTGTGAAGTTTGTGTCTGAGGGAGAATAGTTGGTTGTGTAAAGCTGTGGAGGGTGAGTTACGTAGGAGATTTTCTGTCAGGGATATACATGACAGGGTGTTTGAAATTTGTATATTCTTTTGTTTATAGTGTCTTGAGGTTAGTCCCATCATTATTCCTCTTATGTACATTTTGTGACCCGTCCATAGTCTAAAGGGATCTATGTTGTCAGTATCGTTATGTGTAAAGAATTCCTTTATGTGTTTTTTGACTGATTCTTTAAATGAAGGTAGGTTAAGTAGGAATGTATTACATTTCCAAAGTCTTTGGGTGAATGTAGAGTTGGAGATGTGTATTTCTAGGAAGATGGGAGAATGATCAGACCATGACGCTGTGTGGATGCTAGAAGATTTAACTCTTGTGAGTGTATTTCTTTCTACCAGAAATAGGTCTATCCTAGAAAATGTCTTATGTCTTGGTGAGTAATAAGTAAATTCCTTGGAGGCAGCGTTTAAACATCTGAAAGTATCATATAGCCCTTGTTTCTGTATCCAATTGTTAAGAGTGGGAGAATATCTGGTTTTATTAGCTGTAGAGTCTATGGTTGCGTCAGGTATTAAATTAAAATCGCCACACATTATTAGCGAGCCTTTCTGAGTTTTTTGTATTTTCTTGGTTAGTTTATTTAGGAACCTAATTTGAGAAGTGTTTGGCGCATATACGTTCACCAATGTAATTATAAAAGAGTTGATCTCGCAGATCAAAATTATATATCTCCCTTTGGTGTCTAGGTATACTTCTAGTTCTTTAAAGGTAAGTGTATCTTTAATTGCAATACATACTCCAGCATGTTTTTTGCTAGCGTTAGCTTGATATATTTGTGCAAATCGTTTATGTGAGAATTTGGGTGCCTTGTCTTTTACAAAATGGGTCTCTTGGAGACATAATATTTCAGATTGTGAAGACAAGGCATCCTTCCATAGGGATGACCTCTTAAAGGGGGAATTAAGCCCTCTTGTGTTGAGAGATAAGATCTTAAGTGACATGGTAACAGGTTATATGCTGTAAATTTGTCATCTTGCTGGCACATGAAAGGGATACCAAAATAAACATAGTATAACAGTAAAATAACTTTATGTATAACTATACTATACCAGTGCAGTCGAGGGGCCTCACCTCGTCAGACACAGGTACAGTGCAGAATAGAGTTTAACACGTTGAACTTGTGAAATAAGTTCTTTAAACCTGGCAGGCTGTTTGCCTTTCTTGGGGGGGAAAAAAAAGTTCACCTGGAGGTGTCTCTTGTGTATCCTCCTGAAGGTAGATGAGTGTTCAGCGCTGAACTTTCCATTCTTGGTCGACTTGTCTCACATCTTTCCGGGAAAGAAGAGCCTGGTCGTTAGGGAGTTGAATGCCGAAGGAGCGCAGAAGGGGAATTCCTTCTTCTGGTTTTCTTACTACATGAGTAGTTCCATCTTTGTGTACCAGTAATTTGGTTGGGAATCCCCATTTGTATGGTATATCGGCATTGCGTAGTATGCTAGTAATCGGATTAAATAGTTTCCTTGTCTGTAAGGTTGCTTGAGATAGATCTGCATATAGGTGTATGTTGCTATATGGTGATGGTAGAGTTTTTACTTTTCTTGCTGTGGCCATTAATGCCTCCTTGATGTGGAAAAAGTGAATTCTTGAGATTGTATCGCGTGGGATATCTTCTGGTAGACCTTTGGGTCTTGGAAGGCGATGAGCTCTATCTATTATGATCTCTTGTATTGGTACTTCTGGTAGAAGTGTTTTAATTAGCTCTGTCAAATACTTGTTTAGTTCTGCTTGAGGAACAGATTCTGGTATGCCTCTAAATTTAATATTGTTTCTGCGGCTTCTGTCTTCAATATCAGCCATTTTATCTTTTATTGCTGAAACTTCATCAGCAAGTGTGTAATGAGCATCTATAAGTTCATTATGGGAATTTGTGATCTCTCCCATTTTCACTTCTAGTTGATCGACTCTACCTCCTATTTCACCCATATTCTGGCTGAATTTGTGAGCTAAATGGGCTATGTCAGATTGTAGAGAGCCCCTTAGAGCTACTAACATCTCTTTAATAAAATCTTCTGATGCCGCTTGGCTAGTGGTACATATAGAGGAGAAGGGATCAGGACCCTCATTAAGGTAGGAGTGAGGTGTAGAAAGTAAGTTTACCTCAGAAGTTGAAAGTCTCGGCCTCTGTTTCTCTGGACTGCTTCTGGGGGACTCGTCCGTGCTTTCAAGCAGCCTCGTGGTGGGCGCCATTTTGTGGCTTGCATTTGCCGAGAGTGTGCTCTCTATGGAGCTTTGGAGGGATCGTGCCGCGGTTACCTCTGCAAATGAGGGAGATCTGATACTCGCTTGCTTTGTGGGACCCAGTTGTATTTCGGTCCTGTCTGCGATCGAGTCGCCTCCTCCGGAGCTCGTTAGAGAGGACCCGCCGGAGCATGTGGAGGTAAGGCCGTCCTGCCGTTCTCTGCTCGGGCGGAATTCAGATATTTTTTTGGGTCCGGACTTGCCTATTTTCCTCTTTGTGACCATTCTCTCGGTTGGTGATCTTTCTGGAGGGTCTTTTCAGCGGTTTATCTGCTTTAAAAGTCGCTTTTGGAGGATACTCAGACGGAGCTCAAGCTAGTGCGTCCGTCCTGGAGTTCTCTCAGGCCACGCCCCCAATATACTGCATATTTTGAAAGTAATAGGATTAATTCCAGTGCAGGACTTGAAGAAAAAAAGGAGTTTAAAATCCAAAAGTGCACATGAAAAAAATGAAAAATAATAAAGGAGCACTTCTGTTTCGAACTCCTTGCTGTTCATAACAGCATGTTTTGTATAATGAATAGAATACACATTTTAAACAGAATGACATCAAGGAAAACACCCAAGAGGGGGATGGAGTAGTTGAATTAGCAGAAGCTGTGAAGAGGAATACATGGAATGTGCTCCCTTTGCCTCTGAGTTTCTGTTTGCACTGGTGTCGGTCTGGATCTTTGGTTGGCATGCTGGGTGAGCTGGACATAACTTTTTCTTTATTATGGCTCACAGAGGTGTGAACAAAATAAAAATAACTTGGCTGCTTAGTATTAAAAGAAGTAATGAACAGAGACTTAAACACTACTGTGAAATTCAAACTGCTTTTAAGATCATTTGGATACATATTAACAACTTAAGATACAGATTTGTATTTTCTGCAAAATATAGGGGTATGGGGTTAGCTTTCCGAATGTAAAACAGCAAAAAAAAATGGAAGAATCAATCAAAATACAGCAGATCATATCTGAGGTTTAGAACATAGTATTCAAAATATGAATCCAATATGTGTCACGTGTTAGCACTGCTTTTTCCAATCCCTCCCTCTTTTAGGCAAAGGTACACATTCAATGATGTTTACATGTTGAAATGAACCCACATATGCATATTTAAATGTTTAGATACATTGGATATGTTCTGTTTGAAATGTGTGCCTCTTGTATAAACAAGAGGCACACATTTCAAACAGAACATATCCAATGTATCTAAACATTTAAATATGCATATGTGGGTTCATTTCAACATGTAAACATCATTGTACACCAAAACAAAGAATGTACAAACACATTAGAGGATGCTCCTCTAATGTGTTTGTACATTCTTTGTTTTGGTGTACACACGGTGCTTCCAACATACTGAAGCCGGCACAAATATAAACTAAATGATGACTATTACAGTTGGCCAATTTTTTTAATGCTATATGTCTTGTCAGTATTAAAACTGGTAAAATTCATAGTTTCGATTATATATTTGCAAATACCACACCTAGTATAATCACATTTATAGATACCACTAAGTTGTTTTGGTCATATTTTTACAATGTATGTATAATTTTTGTTATTTATTATTATTACCCATTGTTGTGGCTCTCTTGGCACAAATTCTTACACCTTTGCCTGTAATTGTCTGAGAGTGGAGTCCTTTAGTAGAACAAATAAATTATTTTTAATAATTTCAACAACCCGGGTGTAGTATGGACTAAACGTACTAGTGAAATTGTCTTGTTCACATCAGGAAGTGTTTTTGTGCCTTACCTTATGGAAAAACTGTCCCATTCTTTGGATACTACTATTATTTTGGCTCTATCCAAGGTTGGAAGTGGATTTCCCCTGGCTGTAAGGCGAGAATCTATTATTTGGGTTTCTTTCGTGTAAGAGGCAATGTCAGTGCATGAATGATAAGCCTAAATGTATTCACCTACTGGTAAATTACGTTTGACATGTTTGGGGTGACAGGTTTTAGAGTATAGAGTAGTGTTCCCTTATGTAGGCTTCCTGTATAAGCGAGTGGCTATCTTTTCCTCATGAGGTTGAGCTGTAATGGTGATATCCAAAGTAATAATACTTCTATTATCATGATGGTAGGTAAAAGAAAGATTATGAGAATTGGTGTTAAGATAAACTGTTACAGGACCAAATAAGTAACCAAATGTTACATAAGACTTAAAAAGGTTGTTACAGTTGCAGATGTAGGACTCCTTCCGCCATTACATATACAGGTATGCCAGTGATGGCAAAAATTTAGCCTCCATGGGCCAGCTTTGCAGCTGTAAAAAAAATTGCCCATTAAATATAAAAAATTGTGAATAATGAGAAATCATACTACATCCAATATGTATTCCTTGTGTTAGAATAATTACTGGATTTTGACAAATGATGAGAGACCGCTATGAGAGCTAACTGGTGGGGAATGGAAATGTACAGCCCGGTAAAGTCACAGGTAAGAAAACTGTACTCTGATGACCACTAGGGTTTTAAGTAATTCTCTGCTGTCTTTTCTGTAACCCAGGGTACATAGGAACAAAGGTTAGAGTAAATTATCCAGCCAGCTGCCCATATTTTCTGTTAGGAACCCTACTGCCAGATAATATAGCATGCAAAGGTGGAGGGGAAGTGCCCTAAAAAAACTTTACCCGATGCTCGAGTGCTCGTCTCGAATAACGAGCCCCTTTGAAGTCAATGGGAGACTCGAGCATTTTTTCAATGGGACCCAAGGCTCTGCTCAGGGAAGCTTGGCTAAACACCTGGGAACCTCAGAAAAGGATGGAAACACCACAGAATGGGACAGAAACAGCAGGGGCAGCATGCATGGATGCCTCTGAGGCTGCTTAATTCGTACCATTGCCAAATTATGGGCAACAGCATGGCCATGACAGAGTGACCGAATGAGGCTAGATAGCTCTAAAATCAATAATTGACCCTGACACTATAGGGGACGGCATGTGGAGGCAGCGGCAGCAGCGGCAGGCTTAAGAGTGGCATGACGACATACCTAAATGGACTCAGCTTCAAACCAATGGTGGCAGAGAGGAACCTGAGAGGTGATGCAAGAAGCGCTGAAATGATTTGCTATGTGACCAAAAGTTAACGTATATTTAGTCGTAACACGCATGGTGGCGACATAGTGACAAGTTCCATAACGTATCTGGTGAACACCCGAAAATGAGCCTGACACAGCTCTTTTGATAAGGGACAACATGGGAGGCAGCCATGGAGACGACTTCCATGATTAAGAGCGACAGTATGGGGCATTCATATTGCGCTGCTATGATTGCAACTTCAGGTCTCTAGCATGCGGCGACAGATGGTGCCGAGTTCCACTATGTATCTGGTGAAACACCTGAAATTCTGCCTGACACAGCTTGTTTGATAAGGGGATGATGTGCTGCATATCCTCTCGTGCTCCAGCGTCTGGGTTATAGGAGAGTTGAAAGTTGCGCATGGAGACATTGGTGGACGCTGTGGAGATCGTGGAGGCAAAATGGACAGGAAACAGCAGGACAGCATGCATGGATGCCTCTGAGGCTGCCTAATCTTGGGATGGAGCTGGCGGTCCCGCTGCCAGGCGAGCTTTCGCCTGTCCAGCCCCTGTCTCCTCGGCTCCTCCTCACCCAAAATAGGCCTGGGGGCCAGAAGCGTTTACTTTGAAAAAATTATAATTTTCAAAGCAGGCCGGTCGTTTGAATATTTCACCTAGGATAATGGAATAACATAGTGGTTCTATTTTTAATTGTTTTTTTCGGAAATGGTTTCATGATTAAGAGCGACAGTATGGGGCATCCATATTGCGCTGCTATGATTGCAACTTCAGTCTCCAGCATGGCGGCGACAGATGGGCCGAATTCCACTATGTATCTGGTGAAACACCTGAAAAATTCTGCCTGACACAGCTCGTTTGATAAGGGGAACGATGTATGGAGCAGTAAATTAGTAGTAGATTAAGGTGCTGCAGTTAAAACTATGTTAGTTGGATCTTGGGATGAGCTAGCGCTCCGCTGCCAGACGAGCTTTCGCCAACCAAGCCCCTGTCTCTCGCTACTACTCCCCAAACAGCACTTATAAGAACCTTTTTGTATAAGATCAAGTGTTGTAGTTGTTCTTTTAGTTTGGGTTATGGCGGGTGAGGGAATGTAAAAAGATCCGCAAGAAGCGCTGAAATAATATCGGTAAATGATAAAAGTTGCCAGTATATTTTGTGTGGATTACACAGCAGGTGGCGACAAAGTTAACAAGTTTTTGATGTGAAGCCATGAAAGCAACCCAAATTCTGCCTGACACAGCTCGTTTGATAAGTGGACCATGTATGGAGGCAGCTATATGACGACTTTTGGAGGCAGCTATGCGATGATGTGTGGAGGTAGCAATGGAGACACGTGTGGAGGCAGCTAAAAGACGACGTGTGGAGGCTGCTATGGAACAATTTAATTTGGATAGTGCCTGTATGTGGCAGTCCAAAAAGTTTTCAAACCAGAGGACAGGTGGTGGTCCTCCAGAAAATTAAATAAATTGAGTGCCTGTATGTGGCAGTCCAAAAAGTTTTCAAACCAGAGGAGAAGGTAGGTGGTCCTCCAGAAAAATAAATAATGATTGAGTGCTTGTATGTGGCACTCCCAAAAATTGTTTAAACAGGGACTGGGTAGGGGCCCCCAGAAAAATTAAATACATAGAGTACTATAGCTAGAGGCAGTTGGCCCTGGCAAAAAATAGCCAGTTTCCTCTGCTTTAGTGTACCAAGAGGGAAAGGAAGAAAATGAGGAGGAGGAGTGCATACATTATTCAGGTTTGAGCTTCTTTCACCTGGTGGAGAATGAAATCCGAGAAATCCAGGCTTTATTCATCTTGATAAAGCGTCAGCCTGTCAGTGCTGTCAGTCGACAGGCGTGTACGCTTATCGGTGATGATGCCACCATCTGCCCTGAAAACCCGCTCGGGACAACACGCTAGCGGCAGGGGCAGGCAGAACCTCCAAGGCGTACAGCGCCAGTTCATGCCACATGTCCAGCTTTGAAACCCAGTAGTTGTAGGGAGACATAAAACTGGCAAAGGCCTTGTAAAGCGTACCCCTGCCAGTGCTGGACAAGCTGCCTGCTCGCCTACTCTCCCTCCTACTTGTCCCGCAGAAGTACGCCCTCTGCCGCTAGCGCTGTCCAGAAGGGAAATACTGTTTCAGCTTGTGCACCGGCCTACTGTATTCATGCATTCTCACATTCCTTTCCTCTCCAGGATGAGAGTGGAAAGATTTTGCTTGTACCGTGGGTCCAAGAGAGTGACATACCCAGTATCATGCTGGAGTAATTCTTTGAACGCGAAGGGGATAGGATAGGCAGCAGCATGAAATCTGCCATATGCGCCAGAATTCCCAACCTCAAGAATTCACTCCCCTCACTGGCCTAATCTCTCCATTTCCTCCCCTCCAACCCTCCAACTCCTCTTCTTTCTGCCAACATGCTGAACAGTGAAGGACTGAACTGGTCCCCTCTTCTTCTCGCCAACATTCTCCTCCTCTTCCTCCTCATCCTCCTCCACCTCCTCTGATATCGCTGAGAAACAGACCTGAGGGTGCTTGGCTATCCACAGGGAATCTCTCCCTCCCCGTCTCGTGGACGAGCGCAAAGTTTCCGACTTCATGCTGACCAGAGGTTTTCAAACAGGCAAAGCAGCGGGGTGGTGAGGTGATGATGGTCGGCATCGCCACTGACCATCTGTGTGTTGACTCCTCACAGTTACTCAGCACCTGACAGATATCAGACATCCACTCACCTCTCATTGTAGATTGAGGAATCTGACTGACCCTGACTACCAGTTCTGGTGGAAGTTTGACATCGGCAGTCTATAATCACTCTGCGCGCTGGTAAACTCTGGAAAACTGGTTAATGTTGAATTCCCATCGTGGGCACGTCGCACAGCAGTCGCTGAGCGGGTAGGTTGGGAGTGGCGCTGCGCTGCCCTGAGAGTGGCGCATCTGTGGCTGGGACGTCCTAAATGCGCGCACAGTTGCGGCGCACCTTCGGAACAAATCAGACAGATTGGGGTATGTCTTGAGAAACGCTGATCTATGAGATTTAACACTGGGCCAGGCATGGCACAATTGTGTCAGTCTGCCGCGTTTGCAGAGCGCCACCCAGGTTCCGGCCGTTGTCACAACACCAATACCACATGCCTGGCTTCAGGTTCAGCGGTGCCAGCCACAGATCAGTCTTGCACCGTGATGCCCTGTATAGCTCTTGGGCGTGATGCCTTTTATCGCCTAGGCTCAGCAGTTTGAGCACCGTCTGCTGTTTGCTTAGCGACAGGCCTTTGATACCAGGGCCAAGGTAGGCCCCGCAATCCTCGCGTCGGCAGTATATGACCAGCCCCAGGGTCAGACTCGGTCCCGAGCCTCCACCAAGTTAACCCCATTTGCCGTCAAGCGAAACATTGAGGCCCATGCCCCGGCAAGCACTCGTCCACGTGTGCTTGGTCAGTGGATCTTGTTAGAAACGTGCGTTGGCAGGGCACAGATGATGTGGTCTGACACGTGCTTGTGCAGGGCTGGACGCACCATCGGGAATGTAGTGGCAGCTGGGGACCGATACCGGGGGAGGGGCCACCACCGCCATGAGGTTCGAAAGGCCTCTCGGTCTCTACCCAGCCTATAGGGCAGCATCTCCAGGCAAAGAGTTTAGAGATGTGGAAGTTGAGGGCTTGGGCTGTGGGTAAGTTGCACTATACTTCCTTTTGCGGCTCCAAGCTCTTGGGTATGGAGAGCTGAACCTGGTGGATGCTGTGGAGGATCGTGGAGCAAAGATGGGTTTTCGCATGGTAGGTTTTTGGGCTCGGGGTCTGGGCAGGGGCTAACTAGCAGAATGAAACAGGGGAGGAGCATTGGTGTGCCCAGCCAGAGGTGAACGGGCTTGGTGCCATTGATAGGGTTTTTTAGTATTCATATGCCTGCGCATGACTGGTGGTAGTTTAAGCTAGTAGTGGGTGAAGCCCTGCTGATGCCTGGTTTGGCACAGGTTTGCAAACCACAATCCGTCAGTTCATCTGGTGTTTCTTAAGAACCTCAAGACTTCTGAAAATCTAAGCCCTTGTACGGGAGCTTGACTATGTGAAACATTTGGAGCTGATGCCACCAGCTCTGGCCCTGCCTCTCCGTCTGGCCCCACCACTGCCTCTTCCACCTGTTTTCTGCTATAGGACTCGCCTCCGTCTCAGAAGCACTGTGTTCACCCGGCCTATCACACCCCAGCTTGGGTCTGTCCCACACCTCCCTCCCTCATCTGCTCCCTCTGCTGCTCCCGACCTCGTCCTTCCCCTCGGACTTCCTCCCCTGACAAACCTTCAACCACTGTCTGACAACCGTGTCTCCTATCGTCCGACACCTCTCTTTACAACACTTCTTTCCACTAACGTCATAATGTCCTCATCACCCACAGACTGCGACCTGTGTGAAAACCTGGGCATCGGAAAATATCTAGCAGCAAACCGAACAAGTGGTTTGTTACTGTGGGAAGGGTCCAAAACAGTTCCTCAGAGTATGCCGGTTCAAATGCAAATTTTGATAGGAGGGGGCAGACTGGGGGAAAGGAGGCTGAGTGGAGGACTGGAGGGAGTGCTTCATGTCGGTGACATGGGTGGACTGCGTGTAAACTGACGGGTGAAAAATGGCTAAAGCATTGTCTGCAATCCAAGACATCACCTCTTCGCACTGTTCTGGCCTCAACAGTGCTCTTACCACGAGTCCCGTTACTTGAGTACTGATGAACCTAGGGAGTGTAGCTCTGGCGGCGTTCACCCTGCTCCCTCATCAGCAGGTGGTGTCTCACCCCGCCCAGGACCATGGCCTCTGACCCCTGTAGTAGTTTGGACACCCCACGTTCCACACCTCGTCCTCTACTCCAGCCCTCGGGTTAACATTTTCAAAATTAAGTGTAAGTTTAATTAATTTTTTTTTTTGTGTGTTTTTTGTGTGTTTTTTTGTGTTTTTAAACAAAAGGATCTATCCTATGCTTGCTGTTTCTAACCTACACTGACAGCACACAACTGGATTTTGGCTGTGCCTGATGACTTTGAGTTTATAAAAAAAAATAAACGTATAAAAAAAAAATCAGAAGGCTGTGCAATAATTCAAATCAAAACCCTAATAAATTGTCCCACTTCGGTGTTTAGGTGGATTCTGTGTGTCACTAAGAGCTAAACACAACGGTCGCAAGTCTACCAGCAATTCTCACATATATGTACTAGCTGCACTATTAGTGGCAGCAAGCCCAGCCACAAGCAAAACCAAAAAAGTAAATATAACGCTATTGTAGGCCAAATAAGCTGTTGGGGTTCTCCTATGGCTATTTCTAGCCTACACTGAAAGCACACTGCTTTGCCAGATTACTTTGAGTTATAAAAAGAAATAAACGTAAAAAAAAATAAATCTTCAGACTGTGCCTAATTCAAATCAAAGCCCTAATAAATTGTCCACTTCGGTTTTTGAGGTGGATATGTGTGTCACTAAGAGCTAAACACAATGGTCGCAATGTCTCCCGCAAATTACTCACAATATGGTACTACTGCACTACTAGTGGCAGCAAGCCCAGCCACAAGCAGACCAAAAAAAAGTAAAATATAACGCTATTGTAGGCCAAAAATAAGCCGTTGGGGTTCTCCTATGGCTATTTTCTAGCCTACACTGAAAGCACACTGCTTTGCCAATATTTTGAGTTATAAAAAATAAAACGTAAAAAAATAACAAGCAGACTGTGGCCTAATTCAATAAAACCCCTATAAATTGTCCCAACTTCGGTGTTTAGAGTGGATATGTGTGTCACTAAGAGCTAACACAACATCGCAAGTCTCCTGCAAATTCCTCACAATATGGTACTAGCTGCACTACTAGTGGCAGCAAGCCCAGCCACAAACAGCAAGTCAATTCAGCCCTCAGCGAGACCAATTCGCCTTGTTCTATTTTATTAAGAGTGTGGTTGCGATTTTTATAGTCAACTATTTTTTTTGGCTTCGGTTTAACACTCCACTCTTGATAACTCCTAGCTCTAAGTCTATCACTAATCTATCACTACTCTCGGTATTGTAGTCATGAATTTCACTACAGTTGCGTTTAAGTCTATGAATTAATCTACTGGATAGCCTTGATGGTATGTTTTGGATCTTGTGAATTTGCATGTAGTATGGCGTTTCCGCTGTTAATTTGCGGCGTAAAGAGAAAAACTGATGTTTTTTTTTCCTACTGTTGAGGACCAGATCCAAAATATTATTTCAGAAGGATAATTGTTTGAAATGAAACCCAGATGTAATCATTCAGTTCAAATTCTCTAGTGATCCGCGGACAATCAGTAAATAGTCCCACTATGATAATGTCCCCCTATATGTTACCTCATGCGTGATATTGTTTTATACATTGCCAAAAAATCAATGGCACTCCCCTCCACCTTTGCAGCTATATTTCTGGCATAGGGTTCCTAACAGAAAAATATGGGCAGCTGGCTGGATTAATTTACTCAAACCTTTGTTTCCTAGTACATGGGGTTACAGAAAGACAGCAGAGAATTACTTAAACCCTAGTGGTCATCAGAGTACAGTTTTCTTACCTGTGACTTTACCGGGCTGTACATTTCCATTCCCCACCAGTTAGCTGTCATAGCGGTCTCTCATCATTTGTCAAAACCAGTAATATTACTAAATTCTAATTATGATTTCTCATGTCTATAATGGCAGCAAGCCCTGCCACAGCAAACCAAAAAAAAGTAAAATATAAACGCTATTGTAGCCTAAATAAGCCGTTGGGGTTTTCCTATGGTCTATTTTCTAGCCTACAACTGAAAGCACACTGCTTGCCAGATTACTTTGATTTCTAAAAAGAAATAAACATAAAACAAAATAAATCAGAAACTGTGCCTAATTCTAATCAAACCCCTAATAAATTGTCCCACTTCGGTGTTTGTGTGTGTCACTAATGTGTCACTTGTGTGTGTCACTTATGTGTGTCACTAAGAGCTAAACACAATGGTCACAAGTCTCCCAGCAAATTACTCACAATATGGTACTAGCTGCACTACTAGTGGCAGCAAGCCCAGCCACAAGCAAACCAAATAAAGTAAAATATAACGCTATTGTAGGCCTATAAGCCGTTGGGGTTCTCCTATGGCTATTTTCTAGCCTACACTGAAAGCACACTGCTTGCCAGATTACTTTGAGTTATAAATTAATAACGTAAAAAAAAAAAAATCAGCAGACTGTGCCTAATTCAAATCAAACCCCTAATAAATTGTCCCACTTCGTGGTTTAAGGTGGATTGTGTGTCACAAGAGCTAACACAATGGTCGCAAGTCTCCCTCCTGCAAATTACTCGAAAATTGTACTAGGCTCACTATAGTGGCAGCAAGCCCAGCCACAAGCAAAACCAAAAAAAAAGTAAAATATAACGCTATGAAGGCCTAAATAAGCCGTTGGGGTTCTCCTATGGCTATTTTCTAGCCTACACTGAAAGCACACTGCTTTGCACGATTACTTGAGTTATAAAAAGAAATAAAGTAAAAAATAATGAGCAGACTGTGCCTAATTCAAATCAAACCCCTAATAAATTGTCCCATTCTGTGTTTGAGGTGGATATGTGTGTCACTAAGAGCTAAACACAACGGTCGCAAGTCTCCCGCAAATTCCCCTCACATCTGGTACTAGTCAGCTACACTACTAGTGGCAGCAGCCCAGCCACAAACAAACCAAAAAAAGAGTAAAATATAACGCTATGTAGGCCTAAGTAAGCCGTTGGAGTTCTCCTATGCTAGTTTTCTAGCTACACTGAAAGCACACTGCTTGCCAGATTACTTTGAGTTATAAAAAGAAATAAACGTAAAAAAAAAATAATGAGTCAGACTGTGCCTAATCAAATCAAACCCCTAATAAATTGTCCCACTTCGGTGTTTTGAGGTGGAAATGTGTGTCACTAAGAGCTAAAACACAACGGTCGCAAGTCTCCCTTGCAATTCCTCCTCAATATGGTACTAGCTGCACTACTAGTGGCAGTCAAGCCACGCCACAATCAAACCAAAAAAAAGTAAATATAACGTTATGTAGCCAGAAGAAGAGGCTGTTGGGTTCTTGTTAGAATCACTCCTGCCTAACAGCTTTAATAGAACACCCTAACTCTTTCCCCTGACAGCAGCAGCTCTCTCCCTAGCGGCATCCAGACAGAGAAGTGATCGCGAGCTGCGGGCAGGGGCTAGTCTTTTCCAGGGTCACCTGATCAGGCCAGCCAACCACTGCTATCGACGTGTAAGGTACCACTTCATGCTGGGGTGGAGTGCAGAGTCTCCTGGCTTGTGATTGGCTCTGTTTCTGGCCGCCAAAAATCACAACGGCGTGGAGATGCCATTTCTCGAGCTGGCGAAATACTCGTCCGAGCAACGAGCAGTTTCGAGTATGCTAATGCTCGAACGAGCATCAGCTCGGACCAGTATGTTCGCTCATCTCTAATTGAGATGCATATAAAGAGGTGAAAGAAAATGTCTCAACGTTTGACCTTTACGTGAAACTATTCTGTAGCCTGTTACAACACTTCCTCAAGAATGGGATCCATTTGCAGAAGTGAAGGTTTTTTTTTAATAATGTTTGAGATGTCATTGTATGTGGACTGTAAGATGTACTGAAGTCGGTTTGTTTGACGAGACCAATTCAGCCCTTGTTTCTTGTTTATTAACCCTTCCCGACATTTGACGTGATAGTACTGCATCGCGGGAGGTGCGTTCCCGCAAAATGCAGTACTATTACGTCATGCTTCTGGCACCGGCTCGCGGTCGCGCTGTATTTGCATCTGCATTTCAGAAGAATCGGACCCCCCCCCCCTCCCCGCGGCACTTACTGGGGGTCCGCTGCTCCGACGCAGCCCGGGACTGCCGGTGCCCGGGGGCTGCGCGATCCTCCTTCCTGTAGTCGGGTCCCTGCCTTCTGACAGACCCGGACTGTAACAACTGAGCATGCGCAGCATGCTCAGGTGTTACATTACACAGTGTATAACATCTGTATTACACTGTGTAATGTGAAGAAGAGCTTGAACAAGTGATCGTGAATCACTTGGTTAAGCTAACCTGTAAAAGTTAATAAAATGTTAAAAACATTACATAAAATAATTTTTTTAAATAATTAATTAAATAAAGTTAGAGTCCCCTAACACACAAATATCCCTATACATGCAATAAAGTGAAAAAACACAAAATTGCCAAAAAAACCCAAATATTGGTATCGCCCGCGTCCGTAACATCCTTCCAATAACTCAGAAACTTATTGGAACCCGCTCGGTGAACGCCGTAAAAAACAAACCCGCGAAAAACACGCCCAAAAATGTACATTTTTCATAAATCTCTACAACAAAATGTTATAAAAAGTGATCAAAAAAGTTATGTGTGGCAAAAATGGTACCACTGAAAAGAACAACTCAACACGTAAAAAAATAAGCCCTAAACTAGCTCTGTCAACCAAAAAAATATTAAGTACGTCTCCGAAAAGATGGTGATGCAAAAACAAATGAGATTTCCTCTATATTAGTTTTTATCCAGTAAAAGTGTAAAAATAAATGAAAAACTATATAATAGTATCACCGTAATCGTAGTGACTATAGAATGAAGATAATATAATATTTTAGTGTACGGTGTGACCCCCCCAAAAAAAATACGAAAAGAAGTAACCAAAATTGACATTTTCTTTTCACCCATACATTCAAGTTACTAAAATCTCATCAATAAGCTAATGACCCACTAAAATGAAGTATTTGTAAAGTGCATCTAATGTTGCCGAAAATAAGCCCTTATATGTCCAAATTGCCAAAAAAATAAAGATTGTATAGCCAATAAAAATTGACAATGCTATCGCTCTGAATGGGCGCGCTCCCTTCGATGCCCTGGCGTGTGCCCATACAGCAGGTTACCACCACATATGGGGTATTATTATACACACGAAGAGATTGGGTATCAAATTTTGGTGAGCATTTTGGTATTTTATCCACTGAGAATTTGTACATTTTTTGAAAAACATATTAATTTAGCCAAAAAAATTTACTTTCAAAATCCGATTTTGTTTTAACCCCCTTAAAACAATTAAGGGTTAACAAACTTCATAAAGTTGTTTACATACGTTGAGGGGCGTAGTTCTATAATGGGGTAATTTATGGGGTTTACTTTTATTTAGGTCTCTCAAGTGATTTGAACCTGAGCAGGTCCCTCAATAGCAGGATTTTGTGTTTTTATGAAATGTGAAAAATCGCACCTAACGTTCAAAGGCCCATAACATCCTACAAAATAAGAGTACACTAAAAACCATGTCCACATAAATTAGACATTTAGTGAATGTTAGTTATTACGTTTTTTGCGGTTATGACTATGTATGGAAAAAGTAGAACATTTTGACGTTCAAAAATCAAAAATTTTTCCAAATTTTCACCAAATATCTGATTTCTCCATAAATAGTCAAAACATACCACCAAAATTTTAAAATAACCTGAAGTACGCTGTGTCACGAGAAAACAATTTTAAAATCACTTGGATATGTTAAAGCGATCCGAAGTTATACCACTTATATAGTGACCACAGGGCAGATTTGAAAAAATGGGCGGTGTCAGGAAGGTGAAAAGTGGCTTCAGCGTTAAGGGGTTAAGAGTGGTGTTGCGATTTTTATAGTCAACTATTTTTTTGGCTCGGTTTAACATCACTCTTGATAACTCCTAGCTCTAAGTCTATCACTAAGTCTATCACTACTTCGGTATTGGTGGTCATGAATTTCACTACAGTTGCGTTTAAGTCTAGTGAATTCATCTACCGGATAGCCTTGATGTTGTTTTGGATCTTGTAATTTGCATGTAGTATGGCGTTTCCCCGTTATTTGTGGTAAGAGGAAAAACTGATGTTTTCTTTTCTCTACTTTTGAGGACCAGATCCAAAATATTATTTCAGAAGGATATTGTTTGAAATGAAACCCAGATTGTAATCATCATGTTCAAATACTCTAGTGATCCGCGGACACTCAGTAAATAAGTCCCACTATGATAATGTCCCCCTATATGTTACCACCTCATGCGTGATATTTTTTATACATTGCCAAAAAATGCAACGGGCACTTCCCCTCCACCTTTGCATGCTATATTTATCTGGCAGTAGGGTTCCTAACAGAAAATATGGGCAGCTGGCTGATAATTTACTCTAACCTTTGTTCCTATGTACCCTGGGTTACAGAAAAGACAGCAGAGAATTACTTAAAACCCTAGTGGTCATCAGAGTACAGTTTTCTTACCTTGACTTTACCGGGCTGTACATTCCATTCCCCACCAGTTAGCTCTCATAGCGGTCTCTCATCATTTGTCAAATCCAGTATATTATTCTAACACAAGGAATCATATTGGATGTAGTATGATTTCTCATTATTCACAATTTTTTATATTATGGGCAATTTTTTTTACAGCTGCAAAGCTGGCCCATGGGCTAAATTTTTGCCATCACTGGCATACCTATATGTAATGGCGGAAGGAGTCCTACATCTGCAACTGTAACAACCTTTTAAGTCTTATGTAACATTTGGTTACTTATTTGGTCCTGTAACAGTTTATTCTTAACACCAATTCTCATATCTTTCTTTTACCTCCATCATGATAATAGAAGTATTATTACTTTGGATATCACCATTACGCAGCAACAACTCATGAGGAAAAGATAGCCACTCGCTTATACAGGAAGCCTACATAAGGGAACACTACTCTATACCTAAACCTGTCACCCAAACATGTCAAACGTAATTTACCAGTAGGTGAATACATTCAGGCTTATCATTCATGCACTGACATTGCCTCTTACAACGAAAGAAACCCAAATAATAGATTCTCGCCTTACAGCCAGGGAAATCCACTTCCAACCTTGGATAGAGCCAAAAAATATGTAGTATCCAAAGAATGGGGTATTTTTCCATAAGGTTAGGCACAAAACACTTCCTGATGTGAACAAGACAATTTCACTAGTACGTTTAGTCCATACTACACCCGGGTTGTTGAAATATTAAAAATAATTTATTTGTTCTACTAAAGGACTCCACTCTCAGACAATTACACAGCAAAGGTGTAAGAATTTGTGCCAAGAGAGCCACAACAATGGGTAATAATAATAATAACAAAAATTATACATACATTGTAAAAATATGTCCAAACAACTTAGTGGTATCTATAAATGTGATTATACTAGGTGTGGTATTTGCAAATATATAATCGAAACTATGAATTTTACAGTTTTATACTGACAAGACATATAGCATTAAAAAAATTGGCCAACTGTAATAGTCATCATTTAGTTTATATTTGTGCCGGCTTCAGTATGTTGGAAGCACCGTGGTGTACACACACAAAACAAAGAATGTACAAACACATTAGAGGAGCATCCTTAATGTGTTTGTACTTCTTTGTTTTGGTGTACAATGATGTTTACATGTTGAAATGAACCCACATATGCATATTAAATGTTTAGATACATTGGATATGTTCTGTTTGAAATGTGTGCCTCTTTTATAAACAAGAGGCACACATTTCAAACAGAACATATCCAATGTATCTAAACATTTAAAATATGCAATGTGGGTTCATTTCACATGTAAACATCATGAATGTGTACCTTTGCCTAACAAGAGGGAGGGATTGGAAAAACAGTGCTAACACGTGACACATATTGGATTCATATTTGAATACTATGTTCTAAAACCTCAATATGATCTGCTGTATTTTGATTGATTTCTTCCATTTTTTTTTTGCTGTTTTACATTCGGAAAGCTAACCCATACCCCTATATTTTGCAGAAAATACAAATCTGTATCTTAGTTGTTAATATGTATCCAAATGATCTTAAAAGCAGTTTGAATTTCACAGTAGTGTTTAAGTCTCTGTTCATTACTTCTTTAATACTAGCAGCCAAGTTATTTTATTTTGTTCACACCTCTGTGAGCCATAATAAAGAAAAAGTTATGTCCAGCTCACCCGCAATGCCAACCAAGATCCAGACCGACACCAGTGCAAACAGAAACTCAGAGGCAAAGGAGCACATTCCATGTATTCCTCTTCACAGTTCTGCTATTCAACTACTCCATCCCCTCTTGGGTGTTTTCCTTGATGTCATTCTGTTTAAAATGGATTCTATTCTTATACAAAACTGCTGTTATGAACAGCAGGAGTTCGAAAACAGAAGTGCTCCTTTATTATTTTTCATTTTTTTCATGTGCACTTTTGGATTTTAAACTCCTTTTTTTCTTCAAGTCCTGCACTGGAATTAACCTATTACTTTCAAAATATGCAGTATATTGGGGCGTGGCCTGAGAGACTCCAGGACGGACGCATACGCTTGAGCTCGTCTGAGTATCCCCAAAATGATGACCTTTAAAGCAGATAACCGCTGAAAAGACACTCCAGAAAGATCACCAACCGAGAGATGGTCACAAAGAGGAAAATAGGCAAGTCCCGACCCAAAAAAATATCTGAATTGCGACCGAGCAGAGAACGGCCAACGGGCACTACCTCCACATGCTCCGGCGGGTCCTCCTAACGAGCTCCCGGGGAGGCGACTCGATCGCAGACAGGACCGAAATACCAACTGGGTCCCACAAAAGCAAGCGAGTCTCAGATCTCCCTCATTCGAGAGGTAACCGCGGCACGATCCCCAAAGCTCCATAGAGAGCACCCTTCGGCAAATGCAACCCACAAAATGGCGCCCACCACGAGGCTGCTTGAAAGCACGGACGAGTCCCCCAGAAGCAGAGTCCAGAGAAACAGAGACCGAGACTTTCAACTTCGGAGGTAAACTTACTTCTACACCTCACTCCTACCTTAATGACGGGTCCTGATCCCTTCTCCTCATATGTACCACTAGCCAAGCGGCATCAGAAGATTTATATAAAGAGATGTTAGTAGCTCTAAGGGCTCTACAATCTGACATAGCCCATTTAGCTCACAAATTCAGCCAGAATCGAGGGTGAAATAGGCAGGTAGAGTCGATCAACTAGAAGTGAAAATGGGAGAGAATCATTTAGATGCTCATTACACACTTCTGATGAAGTTTCAGCAATAAAAGATAAAATGGCTGATATGAAGACAGAAGCCGCAGAAACAATATTAAATTTAGAGGCATACCAGAATCGTACCTCAAACAGAACATAAACAAGTATTTGACAGGGCTAATTAAAACACTTCTACTCACCAGAGTACCAACACAAGAGATCATAATAGACAGAGCTCATCGTCTTCCAAGACCTAAAGGTCTCCAGAAGATATCCCACGTGATACAATCTCAAGAATTCACTTTTTCCACATCAAAGAGGCATTGATGGCCACACAGCAAGAAAGTGAAAACTCTACCATCACCATATAGCAACATACCCTATATGCAGATCTATCTCAAGCAACCTACAGACAAGGAAGCTATTTAATCGATTACTAACATACTACGCAATGCTGATATACCATACAAATGGGGCAGTCCCACCAAATTACTGGTACACAAAGATGGAACTACTCATGTAGTAAGAAAACGAGAAGAAGGAATTCCCCCCTGCGCTCCTTCGTGCATTCAACTCCCTAACGACCAGGCTCTTCACCCCGGAAAGATGTGAGACAGTCGACCAAGAATTGAAAGTCAGTGCTGAACATTCATCTACCTCAGGAGGATACACAAGAACACCTTCAGGTGAACTCCCCCCCCCCCCCCCCCAAGCAAGGCAAACAGCCTGCCAGGTTTAAAGAACTCATTCACAAGTTCAACGTGTTAAATCTACTCTGCACTGTACCTGTGTCTGACGAGGTGAGACCCCTCGGCCGCACTGGTATAGTATAGTTATACACAAAGTTATTTGTACTGTTTACTCCTATTGTTTTGTTTTGATATCCCTTTCATGTGCCAGCAAGATGACAAATTTACAGCATAATACCTGTTACCACATGTCACTTAAGATCTTATGCTCTCAACACAAGAGGGGCTTAATTCCCCCTTAAGAGGTCATCCCTTGGAAGGATGCCTTGTCTTCACAATCTGAAATATTATGTCTCCAAGGAGACCCTTTTTGTAAAAGACAAAGGCAACCCAAATTCTCACATAAACGATTTGCACAAATATAATCAGCTAACGCTAGCAAAAAACATGCCGGAGTATGTATTGCAATTAAAAGATATACTTACCTTTAAAGAACTAGAAGTACACCTAGACACCAAAGGGAGATACATATTTTGATCTGCGAGATCAACTCTTTATAATTACATTGGTGAACGTATTGTCGCCAAAACACTTCTCAAATTAGGTTCCTAAATAACCTAACCAAAAAAATACAAAAGACTCAGAAAGGCTCGCCTAATAATGTGTGACGATTTTAATACATATCTGACGCAACCATGTATGACGTCTACAGCTAATACAACCAGATATTCTCACTTCTTAACACCTATGGATAGCAAGAAACAGGGGACTATATGATACTTTCAGATTTTAACGCACTCGATCCTCCAAAAAGCAATTTACTTATTAGTCACAAGACATAGCAATTTTCTAGGCTAGACCTATTTCCTGGTAGAAAGAAATACATCTCACAAGAGTTCATACTGTCGTTAAAATCTACTCTGCAACTGTAACCTGTGGTCTGACGAGGTGTGAGACTGCCTCGCCGCCTGGTATAGTATAGTTATACACAACAGTATTTACTGTGCTATACTATGTTTGTTTTGATATCCCTTTCATTAGCCGCAAGAGAGAACAAATTTAGAGCATAATCCTGTTACCGCATTTTCACTCAGATCCTTCTCTAACGAACAGGAAAGAGGGCTCTGAATTCCCCCTTTAAGAGGTCATCCCTATGGAGGCAGCCTTGTCTTCAACAATATAAATATTATGTCTCAAGAGACCCATTTGTAGTAAAAGCAACGGCACACCAATATCTCACTAACAGTTTGCACCAACTATCAAGCTACGCTAGCAAAAAAAACATGCGGCAGATGTATTTGGGGATTAGAAAGTACACCACCTTTTAAGAATAGAATACCTAGACCACCAAGAGTGGACTATATATCATTTAGTTGGTGAACGTAACATGTGCGCCCAAAAACTTCTCGAAATTAGGGTTCCTACATAACTACAACCAATAAAAAATACAAAAGATCTCAGAAAGGCCGCTAATAACTGTGGTGGCGGATTTTCAATAATCATACCGACGCAACCATAGACTCTACAGCTGAATATAAAACACAATATTCTCCACTCTTAACTGTACCCTTGGATACAGAAAACGCGGCTATGGTATACCTTTAGCCACGTTTTGTTTAATAAAACGCTGCCTCAAATGAATTTACTTATTACTCACAAGACATAGGACATTTTCTAGGATAGACCTATTTCTGGTAGAAAGAAATAACACTCCAAGAGTTAAATCTTCTTCCTACATCCACACAGTCGTCATGGTCGGAGTCATTCTCCCAATCTTCCTAGAAATCCCTCTCCAACTCTCCGTTCACACAAAGAACTTTGGAAATGTAATACCTTTCTACTAACCTGACCTTCATTTAAGATCAGTCAAAACACATAAGGAATTCTTAACCATACGATATGACAACCATAGATCCCCTAGACCTATGGACTGGTCACAAAAGTACATAAGAGGATAATGATGGGACTAACCTCAGACACTATAAAACAAAGAATATACAAATTTCAACACCCTGTCATGGTATATCCCCCTGACAGAATCTCTCCTACGTAACTCCACCACTACACATTGCACACCAATTATTCTCTCTCAGACAAAACTTCACAACACAATTAATGGAAGACTAGACAACAAATATCATCTGGAAGATGCGCATTCTATCTCCCACAATACGCTTACAAACTAATGGCAAAGAAGTTAAAAAACAACTATGAAATCCCGTATCCCATATATAATATCCCCAGAGACTCTAACAAACCCGCTATCTCATCCGATAGTATGAGCCAACGCCTTTAGGTTAGCGAATTTTATGCACACTTTAAATCTAAAAGAAGACCCAAACACAATAGAACCAAAAAAAAAAAAAAAAAGCAAGATCACTGAATGGTGAAAAAAAATGGCTAAAGCATTGTCTGCAATCCAAGACATCAACACTCCTTCGCATGTTCTGGCCTCAACAGTGCCTCTACCACGAGTCCCAGTTACTTGAGACATGATGAACCTAGGAGGGTAGCTCTGCGGCGAGTTCCCTGCTCCCTCATCAGCAGGTGGTGGTCTCACCCCCCGCCCAGGACCATGGCACTCTGGACCCGTGGTAGTAGTTTGGACACCCACGTCACACACCTCGTCCTCTACCCTAGCCCTCGGGTGTTTAAACATTTTCAAAATAAAGTGTAAAGTTTTAATTATTTTTTTTTTTGGTGTTTTTTTTTTTGTGTGTTTTTTTGTTTTTTAAACAAAATGATGATACTATGCTATGGCTAGTGTCTAACCTACACTTACAGCACCACACTGGATTTGTGCTTGTGCCTGATGACTTTGAGTTATAAAAAAAAAATTAAAAGTATTTAAAAAAAAAAATCAGAAGACTGTGCCAATTTCAAATATCAAACCCCTAATAAATTGTTCCCACTTCGTTTGGGTGCGTGTTGAGGTGGATTATGTGTGTCACTAAGAGCTAAACACAACGGTCGCAAGTCTAACAGCAAATTTCCCAATATGGTACTAGCTGCACTATTAGTGGCAGCAAGCAGCCAACCAGAACCAGCCACAAGCAAAACCAAAAAAAAGTAAATATAACGCTATTGTAGGCCTAAAAAAGCTGTTGGGGTTCTCCTATGGCTATTTCTGCCTACAACTGAAAGCACACTGCTTTGCCGATATTTGAGTTATAAAAAGAAATAAACGTAAAAAAAAAAAATCTTCAGACTGTGCCTAATTCAAATCAAAGCCCTAATAAATTGTCCACTCTTGGTTGTTTGAGGTGGATATGTGTGTCACTTAAGAGCTAAACACAATGTGAGTCGCAAGTCTCCCGCAAGTTACTCACAAATGGTACTAGCTGCACTACATAGTGGCAGCACAGCCCAAGCCACAAGCAGACCAAAAAAAAGTAAAATAAACGCTATTGTAGGCCTAATAAGCCGTTGGGGTTCTCCTATGGCTATTTTCTAGCCTACATGAAAGCACACTGCTTTGCCAGTTATTTTGAGTTATAAAGAAAAATAAACGTAAAAAAAAATAATCACCAGCAGACTGGGCCTAATCAAATAAACCCCCTATATAATTGTCCACTTCGGTGTTTGAGGTGGATATGTGTGTCACTAAGAGTAACAAACGATCGCAAAGTCTCCTGCAAATTCCTCACAATATGGTACTAGCTGCACTACTAGTGGCAGCAAGCCAGCCACAAACAGCAAGTCAATTCAGCCCTTCAGCGAGACCAATTCAGCCCTTGTTTCTATTTTATTTAAGAGTGTGTTGCGATTTTTATAGTCAACTATTTTTTTTGGCTCGGTTTAACATCCACTCTTGATAACTCTATGCTCTAAGTTATCACTAAGTCTATCACTACTTCGGTATTGTAGTCATGATTTCACTACAGTTGCGTTATTAAGTCTAGTGAATTAATCTACTGGGATAGCCTTGATGGTATGTTTTGGATCTTGTGAATGTGCATTTTGTTATGTAGTATGGCGCGTTCCCGCTGTGTTAATTTGCGGTAAGAGGAAAAAACTGATGTTTTTTTTTCTCTACTGTTGAGGACCAGATCCAAAAAAATATATTTCAGAAGGATTAATTGTTGAAATGAAACCCAGATTGTAATCATTCATGTTCAAATTACCTAGTGATCCGCGGACAATCAGTAAATAGTCCCACTATGATAATGTCCCCTCATATGTTACCTCATGCGTGATATTTTTTATACATTGCCAAAAATCAATGGGCACTTCCCCTCCACCTTGCTGCTATAGTTATCTGAAGAGTAGAGGTTCCTAACAGAAAAATATGGGCCGCTGGCTGGATAATTTACTCTAACCTTGTTTCCTAGTAACTGGGTTACAGAAAGACAGCAGAGAATTACTTAAACCCTAGTGGTCATCAGAGTACAGTTTTCTTACCTGTGACTTTACCGGGCTGTACATTTCCATTCCCCACCAGTTAGCTGTCATAGCGGTCTCTCATCATTTGTCAAAACAGTAGTAATTATTTAAATTCTATTATGATTCTCATCTCATTATGGCAGCAAGCCCTGCCACAGCAAACCAAAAAAAAGTAAAATATAAGAGCTATTGTAGGCTAAATAAGCCGTTGGGGTTTTCTATGGCTATTTTCTAGCCTACACTGAAAGCACACTGCTTGCCAGATTACTTTGAGTTCTAAAAGAAATAAAACATAAAAAAAAATAAATCAGACACTGTGCCTAATTCTAATCAAACCCCTAATAAATTGGTCCCACTTCGGGGTGTTTGTGTGTGTCACTAATGTGTCATTGTGTGTGTCACATTATGTGTGTCACTAGAGACTAAACACAATGGTCACAAGTCTCCCAGCAAATTACTCACAATATGGTACTAGTGCACTCTAGTGGCAGCAAGCCCAGCCACAAGCAAACCAAATAAAGTAAAATATAACGCTATTGTAGGCCTAAATAGCCGTTGGGGTTCTCCTATGGCTATTTTCTAGCCTACACTGAAAGCACACTGCTTTGCCAGATTACTTTGAGTTATAAATGAAATAAACGTAAAAAAAAAAAAATCAGCAGACTGTGCCTAATTCAAATCAACCCCTAATAAATTGTCCCACTTCGGGTTGAGGTGGATATGTGTGTCACTAAGAGAGCTAAACACAATGGTCGCAAGTCTCCCTGCAAATTACTCAGAAAATTGTACTAGCTGCACTACTAGTGGCAGCAAGCCCAGCCACAAAGCAAACCAAAAAAAAGTAAAATATAACGCTATTGAAGGCCTACCTAAATAAGCCGTTGGGGTTCTCCTATGGGCTATTTTCTAGCCTACACTGAAAGCACACTGCTTTGCCAGATACTTTGAGTTATAAAAAGAAAAAAAGTAAAAAAAAAATATGAGCAGACTGTGCCTAATTCAAAATCAAACCCCTAATAAATTGTCCCATTCGTGTTTGAGGTGGATATGTGTGTCACTAAGAGCTAAACACAACGGTCGCAAGTCCCCGCAAATTCCTCACTCATTGGCGTACAGCTACACTACTAGTGGCAGCAAGCCCAGCACCAAACAAACCAAAAAAAGTAGTAAAATATAACGCTTGTAGGCCTAAGTAAGCCGTTGGAGTTTTCTATGGCTTATTCTAGCTACATGAAAGCACACGCTTGCCAGATTACTTTGAGTTATAAAAAGAAATACACGTAAAAAAAAAATAATGAGCAGACTGTGCCTAATCAAATCAAACCCCTAATAAATTGTCCACTTCGGTGTTTGAGGGGTGGAAATGTGTGTCACTAAGAGCTAAACACAACGGTCGCAAGTCTCCCTGCAAATTCCTCACAATATGGTACTAGCTGCACTACTAGTGGCAGCAAGCCAGCCACAAGCAAACCAAAAAAAAGTAAATAATAACGTTATGTAGCCTAAGAAGAGGCTGTTGGGTTCTTGTTAGAATCACTCCTGCCTAACTACTTTATAGAACACCCACTCTTTCCCTGACCAGCAGCAGCTCTCTCCCTAGCGGCATCCAGACAGAGAATGATCCGAGCAGCGCGGGGCAGGGGCTAGTCTTTCCAGGGTCACCTGATCAGGCAGCCAACCACTGCTATCGACGTGTAAGGGTACCACTTCATGGCTGGGGGGAGTGCAGAGTCTCCTGGCTTGTGATTGGCTCTGTTTCTGGCCGCCAAAAATCACAACGGCGGGAGATGCCATTTTCTCGAGCTGGCGAAATACTCGTCCGAGCAAACGAGCAGTTTCGAGTATGCTAATGCTCGAACGAGCATTCAGCTCGGACCAGTATGTTCGCTCATCTCTAATTGAGATGCATATAAGAAGGTGAAAGAAAATGTCTAACGTTTGACCTTTAAGTGAAACTATTCTGTAGCCTGTTGACAACACTTCCTAAGAATGGGATCCATTTGCAGAAGTGGAAGGTTGTTTTTTTAATAATGTTGAGATGTCATTGTATGTGGACTGTAAGATGTACTGAAGTCGGTTTGTTTGACGAGACCAATTCAGCCCTTGTTTCTTGTTATTAACCCTTCCCGACATTTGACGTGATAGTACTGCATCGCGGGAGGTGCGTTCCCGCAAAATGCCAGTACTATTAAGTCATGTTCTGGCACCGGCTCGCGGTCGCGCTGTAATTTGCATCTGCATTTCAGAAGAATCGGACCCCCCCCCCTCCCGCGGCACTTACTGGGGGGTCCGCTGCTCCGAATCGCAGCCCGGGACTGCCGGTGCCCGGGCTGCGCGATCCTCCTTCTGTAGTCGGGTCCCTGCCTTCTGACAGGACCGCGGCTGTGTAACAACTGAGCATGCGCAGCATGCTCAGTGTGTTACATTACACAGTGTAATAACATCTGTATTACACTGTGTAATGTGAAGAAGAGCTTGAACAAGTGATCAGTGAATCACTTGGTTAAGCTAACCTGTAAAAGTTAATAAAAATGTTAAAAACATTAAATAAAATAATTTTTTAAATAATTAATAAATAAAGTTAGAGTCCCCTAAACACAAATATTCCCTTAATAATGCAATAAAGTGAAAAAACACAAATTGCCAAAAAACCCAAAATGGGTATCGCGCCGCGTCCGTAACAATCTTCCAATAACTCAGAAACATTATGGACGCTCGGTGAACGCCCGTAAAAACAAACCCCGGAAAAACACGCCAAAAATGTACATTTTCTAAAATCTCTACACAAAAATGTTATTAAAAAGTGATCAAAAAAAGTTTGTGTGCAAAAATGGTACCACTGAAAAGAACAACTCAACACGTAAAAAAATAAGCCCTAAACTAGCTTGTCAACCAAAAAATATTAAAGTTACGTCTCCGAAAAGATGGTGATGCAAAAACAAATGAGATTCCTCTATATTAGTTTTTTCCAGTAAAATTGTAAAAATAAATGAAAAACTATATAAATGAGGTATCACCGTAATCGTAGTGACCTATAGAATGAGAGATAATATAATATTTTTAGTGTACGGTGTACGACCCCCCAAAAAATACGAAAAGAAAGTAAACCAAAATTGACAATTTTCTTTTCACCCATACATTCAAAGTTAATAAAATCTCATCAATAAGCTAATGACCCACTAAAATGAAGTATTTGTAAAGTGCATCTAATGTTGCCAGAAAATAAGCCCTTTATTGTCCAAATTGCCAAAAAAATAAAGATTGTAAGCCATAAAAATTGACCATGCATAATTGCTCTTGAATGGCGCAGCTCCCTTCGATGCCCTGGCGTGTGCCCATACAGCAGGGTACACCCACATATGGGGATTATATACACAAGAAGAGATTGGGTATCAAATTTGTGGAGCATTTTGGTATTTTATCCACTGAGAATTTGTACTTTTTTGAAAAAACATATTAATTTAGCCAAAAAAATTTACTTTCAAAATCCGATTTGTTTTAACCCCTGTAAAACAATTAAAGTGGTTAACAAACTTCATAAAAGTTGTTTCACATAAGTTGAGGGCGTAGGTGCGTAGTCTATAATGGGGTAATTTATGGGGTTACTTTTATTTAGGTCTCTCAAAGTGATTTGAACCTGAGCAGGCCCTCCATAGCAGGATTTTGTGGTTTTTATGAAAATGGTGAAAAATCGCACCTAACGTTCAAAAGGCCCATAACATCCTACAAAAATAGAGTATGCATAAAAACCATGTCCACATAAATTAGCATTTAGTGAATGTTAGTTATTACGTTTTTGCGACAGACGTAGGAGGAAAAAGTAGACACATGACGTTCAAAAAACAAAAATCCAAACACCAAATATCGACGAAAAAAAGCAAACAACCACAAAAAGAAAATAACCTGAAGTACGCTGTGTCACGAGAAAACAATTTTAAAATCACTTGGATATGTTAAAGCGATCCGAAGTTATAACCACTTATAGTGACACAGGGCAGATTTGAAAAAATGGGCGGTGTTCAAGGAAGGTGAAAAAGTGGCTTCAGCGTTATAGGGGTTAAGAGTGTGTTGCGATTTTTTATAGTCAACTATTTTTTTGGCTCGGGAACATCCACTCTTGATAACTCCTAGCTCTAAGTCTATCACTAAGGCATCACTACTTCGGTATTGTGGGTCATGAATTTCACTACAGTTGCGTTTAAGTCTAGTGAATTCATCTACCGGATAGCCTTGATGGTATGTTTTGGATCTTGTGAATTTGCATGTAGTATGGCGTTTCTCACGCTGTTAATTGTGGTAAGAGGAAAACACTGATGTTCTTTTTCTCTACTTTTGAGGACCAGATCCAAAAATATTATTCAGAAGGATAATTGTTTGAAATGAAACCCAGATTGTAATCATTCATGTTCAAATACTCTAGTGATCGCGGACACTCAGTAAATAAGTCCCACTATGTGATAATGTCCCCCTATATGTTAACCTCATGCGTGATATTTTTATACTTGCCAAAAATGCAAACGTCTCGAATAACGAGTACCCGAGCATTTTAGTGCTCGCTCATCTCTAATCTCAATCTATCACACAAAGGCTTTTTTAAATATGGAGCCAACCGCTGTATCAATTGCAACTATGTGCATAAAACTACCACATTCCAGAACAGCATCCATGATAAAACATATACAATAAATAATTACATTAACTGCAACACATCAAATGTAATTTATGCTATTATATGCAAAGAATGTGACTTAATGTATATAAGGTTCTTGGAACATCTTAACGGTATAAATAGAACAGAAAATAGGGGTACATCTGGAGCTACCAGACACTTTGTGGAGGTTCACCAAAGAAACACCAAATCCCTTTGGCATTTGCTTTTGAAAAAGTTGACAAACCCATAACCCGTATTGGATCTTTAATTTGGATACTCGGCATCCAAAGGGGATGAATTACAAAAAAGGAATTCATGTATCACTATTAGTCATTAAGCCTCTATCAATTATGTTACTCTACCTCTCTGTTTTGGAATTATAGATTTATCTATTACAAAATCCATAGCATCTCCTCTTATATAAAATAGGACTAGCAGAAGCATGTTAATTGACCATACCGAAATCCGCATCAAGCTGTCCACTTCATGGGTACATGATTTTATTATCATACATATGATGTTTTTAACAAATTTTTGTCTATATCTTTGTCAATAGGATCTTCAACTTTGTGACACTAGTTAACTTTTGTTCTTTTGTTTTTTGTTTTTTTTTTTTATAGACATGATGGGGTTACCCGGAATGCTCCCGGATTGTCATGGCAGAGGTGATGCTTTAAACTTACGCAACAATTAAATCCCTTTTTTTCTATACCTACCTACTCGTTCGGTGTCCCTCCGTCCCTGATTCATCCGCCCCCAGACATTAAGGGGACAATATGGACGTTGGTAGACCCGATCGTGAAAAGGATTATTTTGCTGTCACAAACGTACGTCAGCATTACCATCACATGACTTATCACATGCTCATTTTCAGCGACGCCTCAGTTGTCTTGGAAACCGGAAGCATCAAAGGTTTTCCATAGCTTTTCTCTTATCCCTTATGTAGTTTAAGTAATTATACTGCCAGATAATGTATGTTGGTGTATATGTTTTATAAAAAAGAACTTTGTATTATATTTTCTTTCTAGTCTCAACTTGTGTGTGCAAATCAATCACACCCACATCCACAACCCCCACCGCAGGTGGATTAATCACGAGATGGATACGTTTGCGCACAGGACTGAGCTCAGACAGACCATGACTAAGAACGGCATGACCGTTTGAAATGCGTTGGTGAAAACAGGAATTGCACTGTGGATGTAAAGATTTTATTGGAATAAAGATTGACAGAATTTGGAATTTGGCTGGACCATCGAATTATTACTTGTTGTCAGTGCCTTCCCAAAAAAGGTGGGTGCCGTGCCGGTTCTGTGCATAGGAGGCTTGGAGGTGAGCTGGAATCTATGTTCGTTTGCCTATTTTTGCAGCTGGTTTGTTCTTATTTTTGGCTTGTTATTTATGTTACTTGGTGTTTTGCCTTAGTAAATGCGTTTTTGAATTATCGCATGGCTGATTCATTTGCGCTAAATTTGTCTCAAATTATTACCCTACAAAGTAGATCAGAACATTCAGGAGCAGATTTATCAAGTTGTGGGAAAGTCAGTATAATCCTAGTTGCCCATGGCAACCATTCATAGCTCCCTTTTTAAAATATTCATAAGCACTGGTAAAATAAAAGCTGAGCTGTGATTGGTTGCCATGGGCAACTAGAAATATTCTGGCTTTCAGACAGCTTGATAAATCTGTCCCTCAGGGTTTTTATTTTTGCACATATCCAGACTAAATTTTGTTGTAAGTGCAGAGACTAAAAGTTAAAGGTGTAAAAAAAAAATCTTGTTCAAATGAGTCTTTTCCTTTTTTTATTATAACGTGTAGGAAATGGAGTCTGATAACATTTGAAAATTAACATTTTAACATTAGATCTGCACATTTAGATTGACTATAATTCCACTCAAAAAGATGATCCTATAGAAAACTATGAAGTCGTTACTTGATTAATAATTTTTCATTTGGGAAGACCTTAGTTTCCAGTAATGAAAATGGAGTTTGTTTTCAAGTGCACTTTTTCAGAGAGGGTGTATTTTTGTGACTTTTTAGGTGAAAAATTGGGATAGTAAATGGCTGTTCTGCAGATGTTTGCATGGCATCTATGTCAGATAAGATGAAGACACTTAAAAACACTAAGTGCCAGACTTTTGCTTGCACCCAAAAAAGTCACAAATTTAAAACTGCTCCAAAAAATTGTGCAAAAAAACTGCAAAAACTGTTAAACTATAATCAATGTCCCACATAGTATGCAGAGTTTTCATCAAAACTATGTTAAAAGCTACTCCATCCTGTTGGATTTAATGCAGGCTTTCTTTAAAGGTTTCAGTAGGATCAATCCTGTAGGAGATATAGGGGCACATTTACTAAGGGTCCGCGGACTGAATTTCCATCGAGTTTCCTGATGATTTCCGTTTTGCACCGCATTTAACCCCTTAAGGATGCAGCCTGTTTGCAGGTTAAAGGAATTGTCCGAGTTAAAAAAAAAAATAAAATATATGTGGCCGGGAGGGAGGTGACTAAAACAATGAAGCTGTACTTACCTCCGGTGCCCTCCGGTATCCAGCGCTGCTGTCGCTCCGGTCCGGGCGCCATGTAAGCAAACATGGCCGCCGGAGCAGCGCTGGACTCAGCTTCCGGCCGGCCGTGGCCGGGTACGCTTATCCGTCCCTATACACAGCATTGTGTATGGGGGCCGGAAGGTTGTCGGGTCCGGCCGGAACTGAGTCCAGCGCTGCTCCGGCGGCCATGTTTGTTTACATGGCGCCCGGACCGGAGCGACAGCAGCGCTGGATACGGGAGGGCACCGGGAGGTAAGTACATCTTTATTGTTTTAGTCAGCCCGCTCCCGGCCACATATATATTTTTTTTAAAACTCGGACAACCCCTTTAAGGCTCGCAACTTTTTTTTGAAATTTGACCTGCATCTCTTTATATGGTTATAACTTTTGAACACTGTTACTTATCAAAGCGATTCTGAGATTGTTTTTTCCCCACATGTTGTACTTCATTTTAGTGGTAAATTTTGGCTGATAAGTTTTGCGTTTATTTACAAAAAAAAGAAAAAAATTATGAATTTTTAGAAAAATTTGCCATTTTCGAAATTCAAAACCACCGCGTTTTCAGGCAGATAAATTTACCACCTAAATAACTTGCAGAATAACATTTCCCATTTGTCTACTTTACATTTTCATAATTTTTGAAATGTTTGGATAATTTATTTTGACGTCACGCGGCCTACAAATCGAATAGCGATTTTCCGTATTTTCGGAATTGACTATTTTGGGGATAAATACTGTTTGAAATCAAATTTTACATATTTAGCAACAAATCCCCCTATATAACCAACCCATTTTCAAATCTGCACCCCTCAAACTATCAGAAACAGCATTTACAAAGATTGTTAACCCCTTGAGATCTTCATAGTAATTGAATCAAAATGGCGGTGAAATTTAGAATGGTCAAATTTTGTCGGTTATACGTTCATTTAGCCCTAAAATTTACACATTTCCAAAAGATAAAATTTGTTCTACAATTTCTCCTGAGTGCAGAGACCCCCCACATGTGGACATTACTTGTGTTATGGGGGCACAGCAAGGCGCAGAAGGGAAGGGGCACCCTGCAGCTGCCAGGATTTTAGTCTTCTGGTTGCCCCCTTTTGAAGGCTATAAAATTTTCGCTTTTCCGTTATTTGGGCCATGTGATGGCATTTTTTTTGCGGGACGAGATGCTTTTTCCAGTGTTACCATTTTGGGGTTGGTATCACCTATTGTTGAAAATTTTGGAACTTTTTTTGAGGTCATGAGTAGAAAAGCATCAATTCTGTACTGGATTTTTTACTTTTTTTTTTTTTGTGTTCACCGTATAGCCTAATAATCCTGTTATCTTTATTCTATGGGTCGATACAATTACGGGGATACCAGACATGAATATTTTTTCTTATGTTTTACTAAATTTGCCAAATAAAATCCTAGTGTGGGGAAAAATCTATCATTTTTGCATCGCTGTCTTCCAAGTGGCATAACATTGTTACGTTTTTGGCTACAGAGCTGGTTGATGGCTTGTTTTTTGCGGGACACGTTGTTCTTTGCAACAATATCATTCTGGAGTACATATGTTTTGTTGATAATAGGTAAAAATCATAATTTTTGGCGGGTTTTTAACGTTTTTTTTTTACGGCGTTCATCATATGGGTTCAATAGTTATTTAGTTTTATTCTATGGATTGTTACGGACGCGGTGATACTATATATGTGGGGTTTGTGTTGTGATTTAGACTTTTTTGAGTGTTATATGTCTCTTTATATGTTTTGGGGCTTATGGGCATTTTTAGTGATTTATACATGATCCACCATGGGATATGAACAAGCAATCATCTGATTGCTTGTTCTTGATAATACTCTGCAATACTAATGTATTGCAGGGTATTATCAGTGCCAGCCTATGCAGATGCATAGGCTGACACTTTGCCTTTAAGATGACGTCACAGACGCCATCTTAAAGGTAAACCCTCCAGGCTTCTCTGGGGTCCCGATCGGACCCCAGAGGTGCCAAAACAGCGATCGGCCCCCCCAAAAACGGTGCGGGGGGGGGGGGCGATCGTGGGGTAAAGACCCCCAGAAGGCATGTTAAATGCTGCGGTCGCGTTGACTCCGACCGCGGGTGTTAGCCGGGAATGTCAACGGTAGATTACCGTTGAAATCCCGCGGCTAACGATGCCGGTTTGGCTGCTATACAGCGCTGAACCGGCATCGTCTCTGCGCAGTAGCTGTACTGCGCTGAGCGCTATTCGCGGGACTCAGTGCAGTACAGCTACGGCGCAGAGCGCTAAGGGGTTAACATGTGTTTTTGTCACACGCGATCGGATTGTGTCGCAATCACACCAGCTTTCATGTGACACAAATTAGTAATTACTTCTTGTTGCATGTCTCTTGTTGCAGGGAGTTTTTTTAAAGTGTTTTTTTGTGATGTTTTTTGTCCGGTTTCGCACACAGTGGGGCAGATTTATCAAGCTGTCTGAAAGTCTGAATGTTTCTAGTTGCCCACGGCAACCAATCACAGCTCAGCTTTCATTTTACCAGTGCTCATGAATATTTTAAAGGGGAACTGTGATTGGTATATAGATTAGTAGCATATTCGTGTGTATCACAGGCAAATTTATTTCATTTTGTGTTCCCAGGATAAGGCAGACCCAGAATGACAAGAGGTAATCACCAGGACGCTGGCGCTCTAAAGGCTGAAGAGCCGCCGTGCACACCTTAGGGAGCAGGGATGCCGGCGCGGCCTGGTCGGATCCGGAGCTGTAGCGTTGAGAGGTGGGGAGGGAGCAGCATAGGACTATGATCCTTGATATTCATCAGAACAGGAGGCAGTGATGCCATGCAGCTTGAGTGGCATTCCGGTCCTCAACTCAGGACGTCCCTAGTTGAGGACCGGAGAGTGAAGTTGCAGCCAAGGAATCCCAGGAGATGAGACTAGGTGGATTGTGGCATAGAAAAATAGTCTTTCTTTGTGATGAGCTCCAACCTGGAGAAGAACTGGCTTAGTACAGTAACAGACTGGGTCAGACAAGAGCATAATTCACAAAATTCCCCACAGAACCAGAGTCCAGGAATGCTAAGACACACACAGGAGAGCGAGCACCGTCACCGAGGAGCACAGGAACTGTCAGGCGTGGAGACACGCATTTACACCTAGGGAAGTACCTCCCAGAAGTCCATGGTGTTGGAGTCTCCTGGATGTAGGAGAACGGACAGGACAACCCCCAATGGAGTGTTTGGGACTGGCACAGTATAAGCAAAGTTTCTCCCGGCAATGTCTGGAACGTTCCTCGATGATGAGACTCTGTCGACCTGCATAGGCTCCACTTCCAACTGTGCGACTGGAGGCTGGAGCGGCTTTTGGAAAACCAGAGCCAAGCGAGGAAGTTGAGGAAGCGGAGCCTGAGGTTGCTTGTGATACAATTCTCCATCAACCTCCATGAGCCTCACATCTATCCGAGTGGCCAGGGTGATAAGACCACTCAGAGTAACCGGCAGATCACAGGCAGCCAGAGCGTCTTTTACGTGGGGAGACAGTCCTTTTTTGAAGGCTGCTGACAAGGTTGTATCGTTCCAGGAGAGCTCGGAAGCCAGGGGGTGGAACTTGACAGCATACTCGCCCACAGATGAATGTCCTTGGAGCAGGTTCAGCAGAGCCATTTCATCTGAGGAGGCTTGTTCAGGTTCCTCAAACACAGAGTGGAACCCAGCCAGAAAGGTGGTATGGGTAGCCGTAACTGGATCGCTTCTGTCCTACAGAGTAGTAGCCCAGGTCAGGGCCTTACCAGAAAGGAGGCTGAGAATGAATGCCACCTTGGAGTGTTTGGTGACAAACTGAGATGGCATCAATTCAAAGTGCAGGGGGCACTGGGTGATGAAGCCTGCACAGTTTGGGGTCACAATCAAAGTTATAGGGCATAGAAAGTCTGAGAAAGCTCTGCTGCTGGAGGACATGCTGGGGCGGGTGGAGAAGAAGCAGGAGTGGATGCAGGAGCCCGTTGCTGGGAGTCAAGCAGCTGAGGAAGGGCGGCGGCAACCTTGCCTAGTAGTTCTCTTTGAGCAGCAATTTGTTGAGACTGCCGGGAGACAACACTGCAAAGATCAATCTGTTCTGGAGGTGACTCCTTGGCGGGGTCGATGGCCAGATCTTACTGTCAGGGTTCTGGGTTTATGCACCCTCTGGACCACCCGCTGGAGATGGTACTAGCCGACACCTGCGACCGGAGTCTAAGTGGCACCTGGTCTTCACCAGAGCCCACCGCAAAGCGGCAGGGTGCCACCAGGTTGTTCCACCGGTGCGGCTAGCCTGCAGTGGCAGCCACGGTAGCAATACAGGAGACAGCCTGAGCCTGGGATGACAGCGGGAGAACAGTGCTGGAAGGAACACTGGGACTCACGACAGGAACACAGGAACTGGCACACGGAACAGGAATGCAGGAATGGATGATGGGAACATAGGAGACACAGGGACATAGAAACATGATAACGGGAACTCAGGAGACAGAGGAGGGCTTTCACTTCACAGGAAAGGCTGAAGATCCAGTGGGGCATGATGGGAGCCGCTGGATTATATAGCAAAGCCGGATTGACCAGCACTAGTCACCAGGACTCTGGCCCTTTAAATCTTGAAGAGCCAGCGCTGCTTTGTCCCCAGGCCGGGACTTACCTCTCCACGCTCCCTCTCCAGATCCGACTAGGCGGACCCAGATCAGGAGCACGGAGAGGTAAGTCCTGGCCTGGACGGAGCAGCGGAGGTGCCACGAAGAGGGGAACGGGTGTACCCGGGATCCGTGACATGGATCGTGGGGGAACCCGTGACAGTTATAAAGCTGTTGGATTTGTTCATGTAAATTGGCTACATTTTTGTCCTGAATCAGTCGCGTAAGATTGAAGTAACATGTGGATAAGATGTTGTTTCATGTGATTTTGAAACCGTGATCATATGGTGTCATAGACGTTTTTTATATTCTTAAACCTCTAGGTATCATGTTTTTGCTAAAATAATTTTGTAAGGTAGTGGCATCCCACCACACTCTGAGTCTTGTGGATTCTAATCTTTCTAACTCATGAAAGGTGGTTTGTAACTAAGTAAATTGATCTGTATTTTCAATGTTAGAAAAAACTTCATTGGGGCACATGTATCATAGTTTTTCGTCTTTTTCAAGTTTTCTGAAGTCGGCCTACTTAATTATTGCAATGTATCATAAGTTTTTTGCTTTGTGTGCGTCCCCGACTACCAGGGCGGGCGCGCACCGGCTTCTGCAGATTTAAAGGACCAGCGCGCCACTAATTGGCGCTGGCCATTCCAGGTAAATCTATTTAATCCTGCCTCTTCCTGTGATCCCAGCCGGATCTTTGTTCTTAGTGGCCTAGAGAAAGCTTTGTTTATGCCGTGTGTTGTTTCTGTGTATTCCCGTTGTGACCCTGTTTCTGCCTTTAACTCGCTCCTTTGCCACCTGCCTTGACCTATTGCTACGTCTCTGACTCCAATCCTGTGCTTCCCATCCTGACCGCCTGCCTGTCCATGACTACGAGATTGCCTGCCGTTTCTGTACCTCAACCATGGCTGCCATTGCGGACAAGTCACGCCTGTGGAACGACCTGGTGGTACCACGCCGCAGCAAGACCATCCTGCTTTGCGACGGGCTCTGGTGAAAACCAGGTACCACTTAGACTCTGGTCCCAGGTCGTAGCTTGTGTCATCGTCCGCAGTGGTCCAGAGGATCCACAACCTCGAAGCCTGACAGTAAGATCCGGCCATGGATCCTGCAGAGATCCAGGTTCCACTTCCCACCCGGCCAACTCTGGCTACCAATGTGGTCAAGAAATCCCGGTTAACGCCATGCTGCAGCAGCTGCTAGCCAAGCAGCAACAACAACAGGTTCCTGTGGCTGCTAACGTGGCTCCCGCTACCCTGGCTAGCCTTCCCGCTGTTGAACCCAGACTATGGTTGTCTATGCCCGGCAAGTATGATGGCGATCCTAAGATGTGCAGGAGCTTTATAACCCAGTGCTTCCTGCACATAGAATTCATGCCATCTCAATTCATCACGGAGCGATCCAAGGTGGCATTCTTCATCAGCCTCCTTTTCGGGAAAGGATCTGACGGCATTTCTGGTGGAGTTCCGGTCCGTCTTTGAAGAACCAGCATGGGCCTCTTCTGCTGAGACGGCACTGTTGAATTTAAGGGGAACTCTTCCGTGGGAGAATACGCTATCCAGTTCCGTACCCTGGCTTCAGAACTTTCCTGGAATGATGCGGCCCTGTCCGCAGCTTTTAAAAAAGGACTCTCCCTTTAAGGACTCTCTCACGTTAAGGACGCTCTGGCCGTTCGGGATCTGCCGCCTACCATGAGTGGTCTCATCACCTTGGCCACCCGAATTGATGTGCGATTTAGGGAGCGTGCCGAAGAGTTACGTTTCGAACAACTCCAAGTCCACCCACGACATCTTCACCGCCTGGCACCTACTTTCCACAGGCCGCTCCAGCCTCCTCTAGCAACATCCGCAGAGGAGCCTATGGAGGTGGACAGGGCCAGACTCTCTGTTGGTACCCGCACCCAGATACAGGTTTCAGCTTTCTTGGACTCCGGTTCTGCAGGGAACTTTGTGGATGCCGCCCTAGTCTCCCAGCATCACATCCCTGTGGTTCGTCTTGAAAAGCCTTTGGTCATCTCGTCTGTCAGTGGCCAAATCCTCTCTGACCTGGTCCAATACTGCTCTAAGCCTCTGTCTATACAAGTCGGTGTGCTGCACAGGGAAAGTTTGTCTTTTTCTGTGCTTCCGCGGTCCACATCCTCCATCCTGTTGGGTCTACCATGCTTGCAGCTCCACGAACCCGTTCTTGACTGGAAGCCGGGGGAGATCCTTCGGTGGAGACCTGATTGTCAGTCTCGCTGTATGAAGATGTCTCTTCCAGTACCAGTCTTGATTTCTTCTGTGGCTCCCAAGGCCCTGGAGGGCCTTCCCTTCCTGCTTGCTATCAGGACTTTTCTGACATCTTTTTGAAGAAGCAAACCGAGATGTTGCCGCCTCACCATCGCTACGACTGTCCTGTGAATCTGTTGCCGGGTACGTCTCCTCCACGGGGTCGTGTATACCCACTCTCAGTACCTGAAACTGCAGCCATGTCTGACTATATTAAGGAAAACCTGCAGAAGGGATTCATACGCAAGTCCTCTTCTCCGACTGGTGCAGGTTTTTTCTTCGTGACCAAGAAAGACGGGTCACTCCGTCCATGCATAGACTATAGCGGTCTACAATTAAAGGGGCTGGTTAGCACAACCAAAATGCAATGTAGAATGGCCTTGTGCAACATGAATCAACATGAGAACAAGAAAAAAACGATGCACAAAATCAGCCCAAACATAGATGCTCAAAGTATACACCAAAAAATACTCATTTTATTAATATAGAAGTACATTTTAGGTTTTTTTATTATATTTTTTTAAACTTTTTTTATTTTTATTTTTCACTATTTTTCAGACCCCCTAGGGTACTTTAACCATAGGTTGTCAAATTGGTCCTACCATATACTGCTTTACTACTGTATGGCAGTACATGGGGATTTTCCTCCTCATTCATTACAATGGTTAATGCACATTGTAATCAATGGGTTAAAACAAGACAGCCACGGAATAGCAACAAATCGCAGGATGCATGCCACTGGCAGCTTTGCCAGCACTGATCGCAGCAAAGACTTATCAGCTATGGAAAGGGCTCAGCCATGAGCCCTCTACATGCACCCGCAACATGCCTTACGGCGCACGTCGTGAAAAGGTTAACAATTACCGAGTCTTTCAGCACAATTTTTATGCTAAAAAAGTCCAAATTCGGCTTATACGGGGGTATTTAGAACACAAAATTGGAACTTACCTCTGGTGCTTACCCCCAGCAACCTCTTCTCCCCTAAGTCGTCTTCTCTCTCTCTTTTTTCCAACTTCCAAGCAGCGCTGGCAGAGGCACATCTATGCTCCCTGCCTGCATGCACACATAAGGCATGACGTCATTAGGTGGCAACATGCCGTGTCTCAGTGTGTGTGTGTGTGTGCATAAACATAGACGTGCCTCTGCCCGAGCTGCCTGGAAGTCAGAGCTGAGCGTAGAAGTGGAGGCGGGGAGAATAGGAAGCTGGGGTTTTCCCAGTATTTGGTGGCACAAACAGGTACCTCGGCTTATACTCGAGTATATGTAGTTTGCTTCAAGCTCCTGCTCTACCATTTTGCAGATCATCAGACTGACATGTGAAGTGATTTGGTAACTTCTGAGAGCAATACTGATGCCACAGTCTATGGCAGATGAATGGCTTTAGAGTGCTTTTATGACACAGTTTCACAATTTGATTGGCGCTCTGGATCCAGTACTTTAGATATAAGCAGTATTTTAGTCAATGCTATCATCAAAGTCATAGTCTTTTCTGGCTTATTATCACAATTTTAAAACTTGATTTTAGATGTCATAATAGGAGATTACCATAGTCACAACACCAATGGATCTATGAGTAAGTACCAATGGTTTTTCATGATGGAATTTGATGGTAGATTCTCTTTAAATGGGGACGTGTTATCTGCTGATACAATTAAACATGCAAAAGACAAAACACGATTACAGTGGTACAAACTATGGGAGATTTATCATAAGTGTCTCAGAGAAGAACTGTTCTAGTTACTCATGGCAACCAATCAGAGCTCAGATATTATTTTCCAACAACTGTTTCGACAATTATAGCTGAGCTGTAATTAGTTTCTATGGGCAACTAGAGCAGTTTTACCTCATCCACTTCTGATAAATCTCCCCCACTGTATAAGCCCCACCTATCTGCTGTAGCAATGAAAAGTCTGTTTTTAATTGATTTATATAGATTAAGTGGTAACTTGTACAATGGTACAAGTGGAGAACACGAGGAAGTATTTGTGATCTGTCATAAAGCTGCAAATTTTGTTAACTACTTTATTGGAGCCAAAAAGTTGCTAAATATGTATTAAAAAATTATAATCTAATAAAGAAGATGAAAACGTTTTACAAAAGTGTTCTAGTCTGGGGGTTTTTTAATCACGATTAGAGATGAGCGAGCACTAAAATGCTCGGGTACTCGTTATTCGAGACGAACTTTTCCCGATGCTCGAGTGCTCGTCTCGAATAGCGAGCCCCATTGAAGTCAATGGGAGACTCGAGCATTTTTCAAGGGGACCAAGGCTCTGCACAGGGAAGCTTGGCCAAACACCTGGAAACCTCAGAAAAGGATGGAAACACCACGGAAATGGACAGGAAACAGCAGGGGCAGCATGCATGGATGCCTCTGAGGCTGCTTAAACGCACCATTATGCCAAAATTATGGGCAACAGCATGGCCATGACAGAGTGACAGAATGAAGCTAGATAGCATCTAAAACATCCAATAATTGACCCTGACACTAAAGGGGACGGCATGCAGAGGCAGCGGCAGCAGCGGCAGGCTAGAGAGTGGCATGGCTTGGCGAGACACAAGAGGGGACCTTGTTGAGTCCTTACTGTTCAGGGGCGGGTGTAGGGCAGAAGAAGAGGAGTTGAGGATGGAGGAGGAAATGGACAGTCAGGCCATGAGGGGAGGAATCTTACGCGTGGTCTCTGGCGCATATGGCAGATTTCATGCTAGGCTGCCTATCCCGTGACCCTCGCGTTCAAAGAATTTATCAGCACACGATACTGGTATTCACTCTCCTGGACCCACGGTACAAGCAAAATCTTTCCACTCTCATCCTGGAGAGAAAGGAGTGTGAGAATGCATGAATACCAGCAGGCCTGGTGCACAAGCTGAAAACATATTTCCCTTCTGACAGTGCTAGCGGCAATCTCGGACAGTAGCGAGGCGAGAGGCGAGCAGGCAGCTGTCCAGCACTGGCAAGGGTACGTTTACAAGGCTTTTGCCAGCTTATGTCACCCCAGCAAGAACTGTCACCTGTCCCAGTCTCGGCAGAGTAGGGCTGACTTTACAGAAAGATGGTGAGGAGGACGTAGGCAGAACATACCATCGTCCTAAATGATCACACAGCTCCCTACAACTACTGGGTTTCAAAGCTGGACATGTGGCACGAACTGGCGCTGTACGCCTTGGAAGGTTTGCTGCCCTGCGCTAGCGTGTTGTCCAGCGGGTTTTCAGTGCAGCTGGTGGGGGCATCATCACCGATAAGGTACACGCCTGTCGACTGACAAGCGCTGACAGGCTGACGCTTATTAAAATGAATAAAGCCTGATTTTCATAATTTCCAATCCCACCAGGTGAAGGAGCTCAACCTGAATACTTTATGACTCCTCTCCTCCTCCTCATGTTCTCCTTCTCCTCCTCTTTGTAACTAAGCAGGAAACTGGCGTATGTTTTTGACAGGCCCACTGGCTCTAGCTATAAAGTATTTAGGCATGTAATTTTCTGGAGGGCCACTACCCGGTCCTCTGTTTTAACACAATTTTTGAGGCCACATACAGCACTCAATCATCAATTTTTCTGGAGGGCCACCTACCTGCTCACTCTGGTTTGAAACTTTTTTTGGACTGCCACTCACAGGCCACTCAATCTATTTCATTTTTTGGAGGGTCCACCTACCTGCCTCGTTTAACTTGGCTCCACTACAGGCCCATTTCATTTTTGACAATGCCCTCTAAAATTTTTTTTGGACGCAATGGAAATCTCATTTCCATTTCTGGGCCATCCCTTGAAACTTGGGCCACATACGCACTCTTCATTTGGCACATCTTCTTAATTTTGACTGCCCTGACTCATCTATTTTTCTGGGGGCCCTCAGCTCTGGAGCTTTGCTGCTATACAGGCTTACTAATTGTCTCCATGATAGCCTCACACTTGCTCCAATGCTACCGTCCATACGTGTCCATATAGCTCCTACATCGTCCCTTATCAAACGAGTGTGTCAGGCAGGAAATTTGGGTTGTTTTCAGGGATTCCACACAAAGTTGTTAACTTGTCGGCCACGTCTGCTGTGTTTCCACAAAATATGGCCAAACTTTTATCATTTCATATATTATTTCAGCACGCTCTTGCGCATCTGTTTACATTCCCCTCAGCCGCCATATCCTCAGAACTTATAAGAACGCTACACACTGATCTTATAAAAAGGTTCTTAGAAGTGCTGTTTGGGGAGAGCCTAGGGACAGGGGCTTGGATTGGCAAAAGCTCGCTGGCAGCGGAGCGCCCAGCTCCATGCGCATCATGCGCTTCTGCGCATCTGTTACATTCCCCTCACCCGCAATCCCAACTTATAAGAACGCTACTACACTTAACTTGGTGCAGGCTGGGACGAGTTGACACTGGGGTGGTCATAGGAAAACTCCACACTCCAAAAAAAACAAAAAAAAAATGCCGAAGCAGAGGATTGCGGGGACTACCTCGTCAAGGTTCAAAGGCTAGTATACCTCTCCTCCTCCCACCCCTCCTCCACTCCTCCGAATTACCATCCGTGCCATGGCGCCATCAGTCGGTAGCTATAGGCACAGCAGCCGTGCCGTCGCTAAGCGACAGCAGGCGGTGCTCAAAAACTGCTGGCCTAGGCGATAAAAGGCCACACCGCCCACGAGCTATTACAGGGATTCCACATCAAACTTGTTAACTTTGTCGCCCAAAATGCGGGTAATCCACAAATATACTGGACAAACTTTTATCATTAACGATATTATTTCAGCGCTTCTTGCGATCTGTTTACATTCCACTCACACCGCCATAACCCCAAACTTAAAGAACGCGACGACAATTGATTCTTATACAAAAGCTTCTTCGAGTGATGTTTGGGGAGGTAGCCAGAGACAGGGGTTTGGATTGGCGAAAGGTCGCCTGGCAGCGAGCGCCAGCTTCCATCTCAAAGATCCAACTAAACATTAGTTTAACTGCAGCTAGCTTTAACTACTACTAGTTCACTGGCACCATACATGGTCCCCTTATCAAAAAGAGCTGTGTCAGGCAGAATTTTGGGTTGTTGTCATGGCTTCCATGTTAACTTGTCGCCACCCTTCTGTGGAATCCACAAAATATACTGGCACATTTTATCATGTACCGATCTTATTGAGCGATTCTTGCTCACCTCTTTGGTTCCTTCTGCCACCCATGGTTTGAAGTCCTGTAGGTCCATTTAGGGTATGTAGCCATGCCAACTTCTAGCCTTGCCGACTGCTGCGCTGCTCTGCATGACGTCCCTTAGTGTCAGGCGTCAAGTTTGGATGTTTAAGATGCTATCTAGCTTCATTCTGGCACTATGTATGGCCATGATGTTTGCCCATAATTTTGGCCTAATGTGCGGATTAAGCAGCCTCAGAGGCATCCATGCATGCTGCCCCTGCTGTTCCTTGGGGTCCATCCCGTGGTGTTTCATCTTTATGAGGTTCCCAGGTGTTTGCCAAGCTCCCTGTGCAGAGCCTTGGTCCCCTTGAACAAATGACTCGAGTCTCACAATGACTTCAATGGGGATCGTTATTCGGATGAGCACTCGAGCATCGCGGAAACGTTTTCTCGAAAACGAGTACCAGAGAATTTAGTGCTAGCTCATCTCTAGTTGTAACCGTATAGGTACTTACCTCTGATATTTAAGGACGGGTCAGACCATATCCGCACAGTCTTGTATATGGACTCGTGTTTGTTCTAGTGGGGAGTATGTCGCCATCTTTACTCGCCGTACTTGTATACGTTCTACATCTGTCCCGTGTACTGCTGGACTGTTATATACCAGTGTGTAGGCTCCACTATTGGTATTTTGGAACTATGCCACTAAGGTTTTTCTCTTTTTTGGGATAGTGCAGTTGCACATGATCTTTGCCGCCGCTTTATATAGATTTATAGATATGATTCTTGACTCAAACACGCCAGTGTAGTCGCTACCGCGCAGTGACATGTTATGTTGTTTACCTTGGATACTACATCACATGTCCGGCCTGGTATGCGCATGCGCATTTGACCGTCGTACAGAGACACTGAACCAGTACTTCCGGTTTGTTTACCACGTCCGGTTTCATTGGTAGACCGCCTGAAGCAGCACTGGCGTGGTGGGTGTCGCTTGATGGGGGCATACTTAGGTGAGTGCATTTTGACACTGGCATACTACCCCTGAGGAAGTCATCCTGGGGACAAAACATACGCGTGGGAAGCCGGCCACCTCGCATCCCACCTATTCCCATTGCCTCCCACCAGCCTCCAGGTTCTTTTTCCATCTAGCTCATGCCGTAAGATCCCACCCTTACCTCATAGGATTGCATATCAGCATTTATTCTCCTTTCCCATATTTGTAATTTGCACTCTACTTGAAATATCATATTTCTCCACCAAATAGGGTTAGCGATAGCGTTTTCACTTGTAACTTGACACTTATAGGCTTGTTGGTCTTATTGAAGCATGTTTGTGGGGCTTTTCAGCGACCTACCTGTTATAGCGGGTTAGGCATCACATGCAATACATATTACATAGTTTATGCCAATATTATGGGCAGAGGTGTTAGACAGGATTTGTGTCTGGATAAGAGGAAGTTTGGGAGACCCAGGACCGGGATCTGGTCACCCAGGTCATTTCAGGTATTATTATTGATTTTAAATGATTTTTAGATGTTTTGTTATGGTATTTTTGTGTTTTGTCTTCTATATTATAAAATGAGTATTTTTGGGTATACTTTGAGACATCTATGTTGGGGCTGTTTTGTGCATCAGGGTTTGTTTCTTGTTCTCATTGTTGATTCCTGGTGACAATTCCATTCTACATGCATGGTGGTGTCTTACCCAGCCCCTTTAATTGCTAGACCGCTAGTAGTCTATCATGGACGGGTGCCCCGTTCTTTCTTGGTCCGAAGCAAAAACCGGCACCAGTCGGAGAAGAGAGACTTGCGTATGAATCCCTTCTGCAGTTTTCCAAATATAGTCAGATCATGGTGCAGTTTAAGGTACTGAGTAGGTGTGTGTATACACGACCCCGTGGAGGAGGTACGTACCGGCAACAGATTACCAGGATACCGTGTAGCGATGGGAGGCGGCAACATCTCGGTTTGCTTCTTTCAAAAAGACGTCAAGAAAAGGTGCTGGATAGCGCAAGCAGGAAGGGAAGGCTCCTCCAGGGCCTTTGGGAGCCACAGAAGTAAATCAAAGATGGTACTGGAGAGAAATCTTTCATACCAGCGAGACGACAATCAGGTGCTCCACCGAAGGATCTCCCCCGGCTTCCAGTCCAAGAACGTGGTTGTGAGCTGCAAGCATTGGTTGTGACCCACAGGATGGAGGATGTGGGACAGCGGAGAAGCCATGAAAAAGGACAAAACTTTCCCGTGCAGCACACCGACGTGTATAGAGAGAGAGGCTTAGAGCAGTATTGGACCAGGTCAGCGAGGATTTGGCATGACAGAAGAATGAACAACAGCCTTCACGACGAACCACAGGGGATGGATGATGTGGGAGACTAGGGCGGCATCCACAAAGTTCCCTGCAGAACCGGAGTCCAAGAAAGTGAACCTGATCTAGGGCGGGTACCAACAGAGAGTCGGCCCTGTCCACCGCCCATAGGCTCCCTCTGCGGATGTTGCTAGGGAGGCTGGAGCAGGCTGTGGAAAGTAGGGCAGCGGTGAAGATGTCGTGGGTGGATTGGAGATGGTTCGAAACGTAACTCTTCGGCACGCTCCCTAAAGCGCACATAAATTCGGGTGGGCCAGGGTGATGAGACCACCATGGTAGGCGGGCAGATCACGACGGCCAGAGCGTCATTAACGTGAGAGAAGTTCCTTTAAAGGGAGAGCCTTTAATAAAAGCTTGCGGGGGACAGGGGCCGATCTGCCAGGAACGTTCTGAAGCCAGGGTACGGAACTGGATAGCGATATTCTCCCACGGAAGAGTTCCCCTTAAAATTCAACTAGTTGCGTCTAAGCAGAAGAGGCTGACCCATGCTGGTTGTCTTCAAAAGACGGACCGGAACTCACCATGAAATGCCGTCGATCCTTTCCCTGAAAAGGAGGATGTGATGTAAGAATGCCACTTGGGTTCGCTCCTGTGATGATTGAGATGGCGTATGCATTATAGTGCAGGAAGTCACGGGTTATAAGAGGCTCCTGCACATCTTAGGATCGCCATGTCAACTTGCCGGGGCATAGATCAATCCATAGTCTGGGTTCAACACAGCGGGAAGGCTAGACCAGGTAGCGGGAGCCCACGGTTAGCAGCCCAGGAACTGTGTTGTTGCTGCTTTGGACAGCTGCGCAGATGGCGTTAACCGGGTTTCATGACCCCTTGGTAGCCGAGTTGGACGGGGGGAAGTGGCCCCTGGAGCTCTGCAGGATCCATGGCCGGATCTTACTTGCTCAGGCTTCGAGGTTGTGATCCTCTGACCACTGCGAACGATGACACAAGCTACGACCTGGACCCGAGTCTAAGTGGTACCGGTTTCACCAGAGGCCCGTCGCAAAGCAGGATGGGCTTGCTGCGGCGTGTACCATCCAGTCGTTCCACAGGCGTGTACTGTCCGCATGGCAGCCATGGTTGAGGTACAGGAAACGGCAGGCAATCTCGTAGTCATGGACAGGCCAGTGCGTCAGGATGGGAAGACAGGATTGGAGTGTCAGAGATCGTAGCAATAGTGTCAAGGCGGTGCAAAGGAGAGAGTTTAAAGGCAGAAACAGTGGTCACTACTGGGAATACACGAGAAAACAACACACGGCTAAACAATAGCTTTCCTAGGCCGACTAAGAACAAGATCCGGCTGGGAATCACAGGAAGAGGCAGGATAAATAGATTACCTGGAGTGGCCAGCGCCAATTAGTGGAGCGCTGCGTCCTTTAAATGTCTGCAGAAGCCGGTGCGCGCCAGTGGGAGTGGGGGCTTTTGGCTGAGGCGGTGTTTGCGGTTTTCTTTCCCGGATAGGGGGCTCTCTTGGTGCCGTGGTGGGGGGGGGGGGTGTGGTGGGGGGGTGTGCTTGGTCCCTTTTCTCTTTTGGGTTGTCCGGCTGGGGTGTGGTGTGGGTTGGGGGATGGGGGCCTTTTTTGGTGTTTTGTGTGTGTGGGGGGTAGGGGGTGTTTAGGTGGTTCATGGTTTGTACTTCGGTGTTATTCGGGGGGGGTTTTTGTTGGGGACGCACACAAAGGACAAGTATAAACTTATGATACATTGCAATGTAATAAGTAGGCCGACTTCAAAAACTTGAAAAGACGAAATAATCTATGTGTGTATGTGCCGCAATGAAGTTTTATACATTGAAAATAACAGATCCAATTTATTAGTTACAATACCCCTTTATGAGTTAGAAAGATTTAGAATCAACAAGACTAGAGTGTGTGTGGGATGCAATACCTTACAAAATTGTATTTAGCAAAATATCATGATACCTAGAGGTTTGAAGAATATAAAAAAAGTCTATGACACCATATTGATTCACGGGTTCAAAATCACATGAATAAAACATCTATCACATTTACGGTCAATCTACAGTGGACAGATTCAGACAAAAATGTAGCCAATTGTTACATGATACAAAATCTCAAAAGCTTTATATAAATTTTTCTGCACGGGTTCCCCCACGATCCATGTCACGGATCCCGGTACACCGTTCCCCTTTCGTGGCACCTCAGCTGCTCGCGTCCAGGCAGGACTTCCTCTCCGTGCATGATCTGGGTCCGCCTAGTGGCGGATTGGGAGGGAGCGTGGAGAAGGAAAGTCCCGGCCTGGGGACAAAGCAGCGCCGGCCTCTTCAAGATTTAAAGGGCCAGAGTCCTGGTGACTAGTGCTGGCAATACGGCTTTGCTATATAATCCAGCGGCTCCATCATGGCCCCCCTGGATCTTCAGCCTTTCCTGTGAAGTGAAAGCCCTCCTCTGTCTCCCTGATTCCGTTATATGTTTCTATGTCCTGTGTCTCTAGTTCCCATCATCAAATTCGGAGTACTGTTCGGTGCCAGTTCGTGTTCTGTCGTGAGTCCAGTGTCTTCCAAGCATGTTCGCCCGCTGGTCATCCACCAGGTCAGGATGTTCTCTGTATTGCTACCGTGGCTGCCACTGCAGGTAGCGCCACAGGTGGAACAACCTGGTGCACCCTGACGCTTTGGGGTGGGCTCTGGTGAAGTAACCAGGTGCCACTTAGACTCTGTCGCGGTGTCGGAATAGTACCATCTCCAGCGGGTGGTCAGAGGGTGCATAACCAGAAACCCGACAGTAAGATCTGGCCATCGACCCCGCCAAGGAGTCACCTCCAGAACAGATTGATCTTTGCAGTGTGTTCCCGCAGTTCTCAACAAATTGCTGCTTCAAAAGAGAACCTATTCTAGGCAAGGTTGCCGCCGCCCTTCCTCAGCTGCTGACTCCCAGCAACGCTAGCTTGCATCCACTCCTGGCGTTCGTCTCCACCCGCCCCAGCATGTCCTCAGTGCAGCAGAGGCTTTCTCTAGACTTTTCTATTGACCCTATAACTTTGATTGTGACCCCAAAAACTGTGCAGGCTTCATCACCCAGGCCCCTGCATCTTTGAATTGATGCCATCTCAGTTTGTCACCAAAACTCCAAGGTGGCATTCATTCTCAGCCTCCTTTGGTACGGCCCCTGACCTGGGATACTACTAATGTAGCGACTAGAAGTCGATCCAGTTATCGCTACCCATACCACCTTTCTGGCTGGGTTCTGCACTCTGTGTTTGAGGACGAACAAGCCTCCTCAGATGAAATGGCTATGCTGAACCTGCTCCAAGGACATTCATCTGTGGGCGAGTATGCTGTCAAGTTCCACCCCTGGCTTCGAGCTTCCTGGGACACGATTAACAACCTTGTCGCAGCCTTCAAAAAAGGGACTGTCTCCCACGTCAAAAAAAGACGCTCTGGTGCATGTGATCTGCGGTTACTCGGAGTGGTCTTATACCATGGCCACTCGGAATAGATGTGAGGCTCATGGAGAGTTGAATGGAGAATTGTACACAAGCAACCTCAGGCTCCGCTCTCAACTTCATCGCTTGCTCTGGTTTCAAAAAGCCGCTCCAGCTCCAGGTCGCACAAGTTGGAAGTGGGAGCCTTGCAGCGAAAGCGTCTCATCAGTCGAGGAACGTTCCAGACATGCTGCGGGAGAAACTTTGCTTATAACTGTGCCAGTCCCAACACTCCATTGGGGTTGTCCTGCCGTTCTCTAATACAGGCGGACTCCAACCACCATGGATTCGGGGGGGGAGTACTTCCTAGGTGGAAATGCGTGTCTCCACGCCTGGACAGTTCCTGTTGCTCCTCGGTGACGGTGCTCGCCTCCTGTGTGTGTCTTAGATGGACTGACTCTGGTTCTGTGGGGAATTTTGTGTGAAGTATGCTCTGTCTGACCAGTCTGGTGATCTGTACTGAGCCAGTTCTTCACCAGGTGAGAGCTCATCACAAAGCAAGGCCTTTTCTGGCCAATCCACTTAGTTCATCTCTGGGGGATTTACTGGGCTGCAACTTTCACTTTCCGGTCCTCAACTAGGGAGATCATGAGTTGAGGACCGGGAATGCCACTCAAGATGCATGCATTACTGCCTGCTGTTCTGATGAATGATCAAGGATCATAGTATATGCTGCTCCCTCCCCACCTCTCAACGCTACAGCGCCGGATCCGACCAGGCGCGTCCGGATCCTGCTCCCTAAGGTGTGCACGGCGGCTCTTCAGCCTTTAGAAGCGCCAGGTCCTTGTGTGATTTACCTCTGTCATTTCTGGGTCTGCAGGCTTATCCTGGGAACACAAATGAAATAAATTTGCCTGTGATACCCACGAATATGCAATAATCATATTACAATCACAGTTCCCCTTGAAAATATTCATGCGCACTGGTGTAAAATGAACGCTGACTGTGATTGGGTCGTGGGCAACTAGAAAACATTCAGACTTTCAGACAGCTGATAAAATCTTGCCCACTGTGTGGAAACCGGACAAAAAACATACACAAAAAAAAACACTTTAAAAAAAACTCCCTTGCAACAGAGACATGCCAACAAGAAGTAAGTACAATTTGTGTCAATGAAAGCTGGGTGATGCGACACAATCCGATAGCGTGTGCAAAAAACCCCCTGTGTAACCCCGTAGCTGCTCTGCGCAGTAGCTGTTACTGCACTGAGTCCCGCGAATAGCGCTCAGCGCAGTACAGTTACTGGCGAGAGGACGATGCCGGTTCACGTTGGTATAGTCAGCCAAAAACCGGCACGTGCGCCGCGGGATTTCAACGGTTAATATCGTTGACATTCCCGGCTAACACCCGCGGTCGGAGTGTCAGACGCGACCGCGAGGCATTTAACCTGCCTTCTGGGGGGTTTTACCCCACGATCGCCCCCCCCCGGCACCGTTTTTGGGGGGGGCCGATCGCTTGTTTGGCACCTCTGGGGTCCGATTCGGGGACCCCAGAGAAGCCTGGAGGGTTTACCTTTAAGAATGGGTCTGTTGACGTTTCAAGCTTAAGGCAAAGTGTCAGCCTATGCATCTGCATAGGGTGGCACTGATAATACCATGCCAATACATTAGTATTGCCAGAGTATTATCAAGAAACAAGCAATTAAGATGATTGCTGTTATAACCCATGGTGATCATGTATAAATTCACTAAAGAATGCCCAAAGCCCCAAAAACATATAACGAGACCGGTTAACACTCTAAAAAAGTCTAAATTCACAAAACAAAACCCCACATAGATAGTATCACGCGTCCGTAACAATCCATCGAATAAAACTAAATAAACTATTGAACCCAGAGGATGAACGCGTATGAAAAAAAAACGTTAAAAAAAACCGCAAAATTATGATTTTTTACCTATTATCAGACAAAACATATGTCTCCAGAATGATAGTTGTTGCCAAAGAAACCACGTGTCCCGCAAAAAACCAAGCCATCAAAGAGCTCTGTAGACAAAACGTAACAATGTTATGCCACTTGGAAGACAGCGATGCAAAATGATAGATGTTCCCCACACTAGGATTTTATTGGAGATTAGTCAAACATAAGAAAAAATATTCATGGCTGGTATCCCTCGTAAATTGATCGACCCATGAATAAAGATACGTGCTTATTGGCTATACGGTGTGTGCACAAAGAAAAAAAAAAAGTAAAAAAATGCCAGTACAGATTTGATGCCTTTATATCCGACCTCAACAGAAAGTTCCAAAAATTTCAACAATAGGTGATACCACCCCAAAATGTAACACTGGAAAAAGGCATCTCGTCCGCAAAAAAAATGCCATGTACATGCCCAATAACGGAAAAAGCGAAAATTTTTATAGCCTTCAAATGGGGGCAGACTCAGAAGACTAAAATCCTGGCAGCTGCAGGGTGCTCCTTCCTTCTGCGCCTTGCTGTGCCACCATAAACAAGTAATGTCACATGTGGGGGTCTTCTGCCACTCAGGAGAAATTGTAGAACAAATTTTATCTTTTGGGAAATGTGAAATTTGGGACTAAATGAAGTATCAACGCCAAAATTGACCATTAAAATTTCACCGCCCTTTTGATCAAATTACTATGAAGATCTCAAGGGGTTCACAATCTTTGTAAAACTGCTGTTCTGATAGTTTTGAGGGTGTGAAGATTGAAATGGGTTGGTTAGGGGGGGGAGTTTGTTGCTAAATATAGTAAAATTTGATTCAAAACAGTATTTCTCCCCCAAATAGTCAATTCCGAAAAAAAAAAACACAATACGGAAAATCGCTATTCGATTGTAGGCCGCGTGACGGCAAAAATAAATATCCAAACATTTCAAAAATTATGAAATGTTAAAGTAACAAATGGGAAATGTTATTCTGCAAGTTATTTAGGGGTTAAATTTATCTGCCTGAAAACTGCGGTTGGTTGTGAATTTGCGAAAATGGCAAATTGTTTTCTAAAAATTCATCATTGTTTTTTCTTTTTTTGTAATAAACTGCAAAAACTTACAGCAAAATTTACAACTTAAAATGAAAGTACCAAATGGGGGAAACAACAATCAAGAATCGCTTTGATAAGAACAGTGTTCAAAGTATAACCATATAAGAGATGCAGGTCAAAATTTCAAAAAAAAGTTGCGAGCCTTAAAGGGGTTGTCCGAGTTTTAAAAAAAAATATATCTGTTTGTTGTTAATAAGGCGGGAGGGGCTGACTAACACACTAAAAGATGTACTTACCTCCCGGTGCCCTCCCGTTATACAGCCGCGTCGCTCAGGTCCGGGCGCCATGTAAAACAAACATGGCCGCGAGGCAGCGCTGGACTCAGTTCCGGCCGGACCGACAACTTAAGGCCCCCATACACAATGCTGGTATTAGGGATGGGTAAGCGTACCCGGCCACGGGCGGCCGGAAGTGCGTCCACGCGCCTCCGGAGGCCATGTTTGGCTTGGATGGCAGGCCGGACCGTGAGCGGACAGCAGCGCTGGATACCGGCGGGCACCGGATGGAAGTAGAGTTACAGCTTCATTGTTTTTAGTCACCTCCCTCCCGGCCACATATATTTTTAAATTTTTTTTTTTTTTTAACTCGGACAATTCCTTTTGACCTGCAAGACGGCGCATCCTTAAGGGGTTAAATGCGGTGCGTAAAAAGAGAAATCACAGGAACCGATGAAATTCAGTCCGCGGAACCTTATAAAATGTGCCCCTATATTCCTACAGGATTGATCCTACTGAACCCTTTAAAGAAGCCTGCATTAAATCCAAACAGGATGGAGTAAGCTTTTAACATAGTTTGATGAAAACTTGCAATACTAGGTGGGAATTGATATAGTTAAAAGTTGTTGCAGTTTTTTTGCACAATTTTTGGAGGCAGTTTACATTTGTGACTTTTGGGAGTGCAAGCAAAATCTGGCAATTAGTGTTTTTAAGTGTGCTTCATCTTATATTGACATAGATGCCATGCAAAACAATCGCAGAACAAGCCATTTACTATCCCAATTTTTTCAACTAAAAAGGTGTCACAAAAAATTACACCTCTGTCTGGGAAAAATGTGCACTTGAGGCCATTCTCCTCCTCTTCCTCCTCATCCTCCTCCACCTCCACCTCCTCCAATATGCGCTGAGAAACAGACCTAAGGGTGCTTTGGCTATCAACAAGGGAATCTTCTTCCCCCGTCTCTTGTGACGAGCGCAAAGCTTCCGACTTCATGCTGATCAGAGAGTTTTTCAACAGGCCAAGCAGCGGGATGGTGAGGCTGATGATGGCGGCATCGCCACTGACCATCTGTGTTGACTCCTCAAAGTTACTCAGCACCTGACAGATATCAGACATCCACGTCCACTCCTCATTGTAGACTTGAGGAAGCTGACTGACCTGACTACCAGTTCTGGTGGAAGTTGACATCTGGCAGTCTACAATGTGCCAGTGAACTAGTAGTAGTTAAAGCTAGCTGCAGTTAAACTAATGTTAGTTGGATCTTGGTGGATGAGCTGCGCTCCGCTGCCAGGACGACTTTCTCCAATCCAAGCCCCTGTCTCGCTGCTACCTCCCCAAACAGCACTCGAAAGAACCTTTTGTATAAGAATCAATGTCGTCTTGCGTTCTTTAAGTTTGGGGTTATGGCGGGTGAGTGGAATGTAAACAGATCGCAAGAAGCGCTGAAATAATATCGGTAAATGACAAAAGTTTGCCAGTATATTTTGGTGGATTACCAAGCTTGGGCGACAAATTAAAACAATTTGATGTGGAATCCCTGTAATAGCTCGTGGGCGGTGTGGCCTTTTATCGCCTAGGCCAGCAGTTTTTGAGCACCGCCTGCTGTCGCTTAGCGACGGCACGGCTGCTGTGCCTATAGCTACCGACTGATGGCGCCATGGCACGGATGGTAATTCGGAGGAGTGGAGGAGGGGTGGGAGGAGGAGAGGTATACTAGCCTTTGAACCTTGACGAGGTAGTCCCCGCAATCCTCTGCTTCGGCATTTTTTTTTTGTTTTTTTTGGAGTGTGGAGTTTTCCTATGACCACCCCAGTGTCAACTCGTCCCAGCCTGCACCAAGTTAAGTGTAGTAGCGTTCTTATAAGTTGGGATTGCGGGTGAGGGGAATGTAACAGATGCGCAGAAGCGCATGATGCGCATGGAGCTGGGCGCTCCGCTGCCAGCGAGCTTTTGCCAATCCAAGCCCCTGTCCCTAGGCTCTCCCCAAACAGCACTTCTAAGAACCTTTTTATAAGATCAGTGTGTAGCGTTCTTATAAGTTTAGGATATGGCTGGGGGAATGTAAACAGATGCGCAAGAGCGTCTGAATAATATTGGTAAATGATAAAAGTTTGCCAGTATTTTGTGGATAACACAGCAGGTGGCCGACAAGTTAACAACTTTGATGTGGAATCCATGAAAACAACCCAAATTTCCTGCCTGACACACCCGTTTGATAAGGGACGATGTAAGCATGCCGCTATGGACACTTTTGGAGGTTAGCAATGGAGACAACTGTGGAGGCTGCTATGGAGACATTGAATTTGGATATGTGGCCCTGTATGTAGCATCCAAAATGTTTCAAACAGAGGAGCAGGTAGGTGGCCCTCCATAAAAATGAAATAGATTGAGTGCCTTGATGTGGCAGTCCAAAAAAGTTTTCAAACCAGATGAGCAGGTAGGTGGCCCTCCAGAAAAAATTGATAGATTGAGTGCTGTATGTGGCCTCCCAAAATTGTGTTAAAACAGAGGACCGGGTAGTGGCCCTCCACAAAAATTACATGCCTAAATACTATAGCTAGAGCCAGTGGCCCTGTCAAAAAATCGCCAGTTTTCCTTGCTTTAGTTAACAAAGAGGAGGAGAAGGAGACATGATAGGAGGAGAGGAGTTCATAAATGATTCAGGTTGAGCTTCCTCACCTGGTGGCGATTGGAAATTATGATAAATCCAGGCTTTATTCATTTTAATAACGTCACCTGTCACGCTTGTCCATCGACGGCGTGTACCTTATCGGTGATGATGCCCCCACCAGCTGTCACTGAAAACCCGCTCGGACAACACGCTAGCGCAGGGCAGCAAACCTCCAAGGCGTACAGCGCCAGTCTCGTGCCACATGTCCAGCTTTGAAACCCAGAGTTGGTAGGGAGCTGTGTGATCATTTAGGACTGGTATGTTTGCCCTACGTCCTCCTCACCTCTTTCTGTAAAGCTCAGCCCTACTCTGCCGAGACTGGGACAGGTGACAGTAATCTTGGCTGGGGTGACATAAGCTGGCAAAACCTTGTAAATCGTACCCTTGCCATGCTGGACAGCTGCCGCTCGCCTACTCGCCCTCGCTACGTGTCCGCAGACAGCACTCTGCCGCTAGCACTGTCAGAAGGGATAGTGTTTTCAGCTTGTGCACCAGGCCTGCTGGTATTCATGCATTCTCACACTCCTTTACTCTCCAGGGATGAAGTGGAAGATTTTGCTTGTACCGTGGGTCCAGGAGAGTGAATACCCAGTACGCTGTCTTGATAAATTCTTTGAACGCGAGGTCACGGGAGTAGCAGCCTAGCATGAATCTGCATATGCGCCAGAGACCACGCGTAAGATTCGCTCCCCTCACTGCCTGACTGTCCATTTCCTCCTCCTCCCACTCCTCTTCTTCTGCCCATACACCCGCCCCTGGGGGAAACAGTAAGGGGGGGACTCAAACAAGGTCCCCTCTTGTGTCTCGCCAACATTCTCCTCCTCTTCCTCCTCCTCCTCCTCCACCTCCACCTCCTCCAATATGCTCTTAGAATCGACCTAAGGGTGCTTTTGGCTATCAACAAGGAATCTTCTTCCCCGTCTCTTGTACAGCGCAAAGCTTCCGACTTCATGGGGTCAGAGAGTTTTTCAACATGCCAAGCGCGGGATGTGAGCTGATGATTGCGGCATCGCCACTGCCATTCTGTGTTGACTCCTCAAAGTTACTCAGCACCTGACGATATCAGACATCCACGTCCACTCCTCATTGTAGACTTGAGGAAGCTGACTGACCTGACTACCATTCCTGGTGGAAGTTGCATCTGGCAGTCTACAATCGCGCTGCGCTGCTAGGTAAACTCTGTATAACAGGTTAATGTTGAAATTCCACCTCGTGGGCAACGTTCAGCACAACAGTCGGTGACGGGCAGTTGGAGGCGGCCGCTGCGTGCTCTGAGATTGCAGCATCTGTGCTGGACTCTGAAATGTGCACGATGCCGGCGCACCTTCGTGAGCAAATCAACATATTGGGGTATGTCTTGAGGAAACGCTGTACTATGAGATTTAACATACATGGCCAGGCATGCACATGTGTCAGTCGGCCGATTGCAGAGCCGCCACCAGTTTACGCCGGTGTCACCCAACCTGCCTGGCTTCAGGTTCAGCGTTGGCCAGCCACATCTCAGTCTGCGCCGTGATGCCATGTAATAGCTCTTGGGCGGTTTGCCTTTTATCGCCTAGGCTCACAATTTGAGCACCTGCACCTGGCTCGCGTATAATGACCAGCCGCGGGTCGACTCGGTCCCAGCCTCCCCAAGTTACCCCAATGTGCCGTCACGATATATATGGCCCTGCCGCAGCACCCGTCGCCGTGTCCGTGGTCAGGTGGACCTTGTCAGAAACGGCGTTGGTTCAGGGCACGGATGATGTGTCTGACACTTGCTGGTGCGTGCTGGGACGGCCACATCGGGAAAAGTAGTGGGGCGGGGACCGAATCACCGAGTGGCGGCCGCCGCCATGAGGTTGCCGAAGGCCTCGGTCTCTACTATCCTAAGGGCAGCATCTCCAGGCTAAGCACTCTGGATATGTGGATTAGGGCTTGGGCGTGCGGGTGGGTTACTAATTCTTTTCCGCTCCAGCGTCTGGGGTATGAGAGGAGTTGGATCTTGGCATGGAGCTGGCGCTCCGCTGCCAGGCGAGCTTTTGCCAATCCAAGCCCCTGTCTCTAGGCTACTCCCCAAACAGCACTTCTAAGAACCTTTTGTATAAGATCAAGTGTAGTAGCGTTCTTATAAGTTTAGGATAAGCGAGGGAGAATAAGAAGAAGTGTGAGGGTATGGTAATATCCGCTCATTGATTGTGTACGTTGTTTTAACAGGTTTTCTGTCTGGTACCTCATCTTTGGAGTACAAATTGTTTGCTTGTGAGTTTGTTTTTAGCTGCGAGGAACGCCTTAACGATAAACCTCTTCTTGAGAGGCCCGATTTTATGAACCTATGTGTTATATCTTTTGCTTGTTCCTTTAAATTCGCTTTGTGCATGCAGTTTTTCCTGACGGTGCGAACTGCCTGTTGGAAGCATTTTCACGTGACGGGGGTGAAGTCTCGATAATGTAAAAGCTGTTGTGCGGTCTCCTTCCTAAATTGTAGTTCAATAATTTATGTTTTGATTGATATCGTAGGTCCACGGGTAAATTCACTTTCGTTTGGAAAACACTGGTGTCAAGCCGTATACTTGCCAGCTCATTGGTGTTAAGTTGCCCCCGACAAAAGGCATGGCAGGTCTCGGTTGTCCCCTCCAAGAACCAAGCACGTCGTCGATGTATCGGAAAAAACCAAAACCGACGACATGCTCTGGAAGTCACCGGATGGGTACACCCTCGGTCTCCTCCCCCCAACCTAAAAAAAGGTTGCATGAAGGAGCACAGCGTGCACCAGCGCAGGCCTCGAGAGACCGGTGTGCCTTGTTTTAATGGGTTTCTGTCGTCAAAGACAAATGGTTGTTGGCGGATAACCCAAGTAGTCTCCAATAGAACCATGGTGCTGTTGCATTAAAAAAGCAAAACCCGTTAATGGCCTACCTCATGCAGAATATTAGTATAAAGGGACTAACGTTCTGGCCTGAGGGCTTCAACGCGGTGGCTTTTTCATGCAAACAGGATCACGGACAGGATGCGCCACCAGGGGGGGGGGGTTCCTATTGGAGCTCGCTTGGGTTTGTGCGTCAACACACCATTTTTCTTTGCAGTAACCATTACAGGCAGGTCGGCACTGCGATGGGTCTCCGCTGTGCTCCTTCCTATCACAACCTTTTATTAGGTTGGTTGGAGGGACCAGGGTGTACCCATCTACTTCCCAGAGGCCTGTACGTCGGTTTGGTTACGATACACGACGACGGTTGTTTCTGGAGTGGGACTAACCCGAAGCCTGCCATGCTTTTGTGGGGGCACTTAAACACCAATGAGGCCAGATTTAGCTGACACCTAAGTGTTTTCCCAAACAGAAGGGTGAATTTCCTGGACCTACGTGATCTCAATCAACAGAAATTATTGATGACTACACTATTAGGAAGGAGCAGCTGCGAAAACCAGTATTATACATTATCAAGTCTCCACCCCCGTCACCTGGAACAGATGGCATTCCAACGGGGATCTACGCGTCAGGGAGTAAACTGCAGTGACCAAAAGCGAATTATGGAACAAGCAAAAGGATACTAACACATAGTTCAAAAATCTGGGCCTATCCAAGAAAGGTTTTTTAAGCGTTCCTCCGAGCTCAAACAAACTCCAAGACCAGACACATTTGTAATCCAAATGGAAGGTACCAGACCGAAAACCTTTTTAAAACAAGTACCACATACATGGTCGGGATAATTAAGCTGGTTACACACAAAATTGGGGCATGCCTTACAAAGAGATCCACAGTTTGGATATCATATTCCCCGCTGCCAAAAATGATTGCCAGACGGGCTAAAAAGCTTCGCGACTGTCTAACCAGAAGTCACTTCCACGCCAAGCGGACAATAGGACACACGGCCAACGCTACTGGGAAATCCAGCATTGGGGTATTGCACGGTCGCCTTTGACCTGAGAGGGGGACAATTTCCAGAACCCAGGCTGACTAAGACAATCAACTTCGATCTTATGGAAACTGCCGCCGACCGGTATGTCATATTGGGCTGGTTGCTCTTGCCCAAAAAATACTATGTGGGACAACAGGGCAAAGAACTACGGAAAAGGCGTCCAAAACACATTTGCTACTATACAACATGCGGAACGGATGTCAACGATGGAAAACAACATTTCCACGGTTGCAAGACACTTCCAATGCACACGGGGGATCCACTCTGTATTGAAATGTTAGGTTCGACAAGTTGACCCAACATACGGGTGGGGACCTGACGCCTGCCTTCTCGGTTAGAAACCAAGTGGATTTTCATATTGGCACACTAGCTCAGTCCTGGATGAATGAAGAAATGCTTTTCTCCGGCTTCTTAAAACGTGGTAAATTTCTTTCTTTCTTCGTTCCCATTCATCTCACTTGCTCCCTTTTCTCCCTCCCCTATGTTCTCCCTGGTCCTGCCTTCCCACGTTTCACCGGCCTCACAGCTTTTCTCACATTGGTGGCACCACAACTTTGGGTCACCCTATGTCCCATGACCCCTCCCGGCATCCACAGTCCACCCCCTTAGTTCAACAATCTGTCCCCCCAGGCCCCCCCCTTCCCTTACCTTCCCCCCCCCCGATTGTCTCCATTTCCCTTCTCCCCCCCCTCCTTCCTTTCTTTTCCCTCCTCGTCTTCATCCCGGCCGGGACCCTGTATTTCCCGCTCAACTCGGGTCACTTCCCACAACTTTCTTTCACATCCACCATACAATAGCAACGATCACACTTTCCCCAGTTCTTGTCTTCATCCACGTTTCTTCTCTCCCTTCTTCTCTCTCTTCTTTTCTCTTCTCTCTCTTCCCCTTGTTCTTTCCACTGGCATGTTCCGTCTTTGCTTGTGCTTTTCTGTTTTCTCTCCCTGTTTTTCTCTAACCCTTTTTTTCTCCACAATTTTTTCCCCCCCTCTCTCATCTCTTTTTGCACCGCGCAGTGCATCCACACCGATGCATTCCCATTTCATTCCCCCTGGCCGGTTTCCTTTGGCCTTCACCAGATGTCTCCATATAACGTTTGTTTATTTCCTAGTTGTCCTTCAGGAATTCACAGTGGTTCTCATATGGTCTTTTCTTCTGGACTGCGAATGCGATGTCATCAAGTGGATCCGCCCTCTATCCTCCCACTCCCCTGGTGAATTCAAGCCTGACCTTTGCGATATATCGCAACAACAGACTACGGTCATAGTTGACAGATGTTCCCAGTACCCACACATGTAGATTCCTCCGGAAATCGGGATAGTAATTTATATGTACATTGTACTTATTCTTTACATCTTTTTAGCGTAAGTATTTGTTTGTCGGTTCGACGGTGCATGGGCACATGATATATGGAGTGATGCTTGTGTGTTCTCCATGATTGCTTCGCAGATCAGTGCTTTGCAACATTTCTTTGATTGCTACTTTGGCACTAGGCGTTGATCATTTTTTCATGATCAGTTTTCTTTCGTCTTGGCACCAGTTTAAATATATAATGTGAGGTTTTTACACAATAAAACATTTTTTATATGTATCTGGTATATTGTGTTATTGTATTTATAATTTGACAGTAATATTGCATTGTATGGCACTTGAAACTTTTTGATGAATTCCCCATTATTGACTAATGCCTTTACTACAAAATCCCCTGCCCAGTGGTAGATTACCAGATGCTTTCACGTTTTTTATCTGGTTTTTGACCGCAACACTGCACCAGCACCTTTACTCTTTGAATCGTTCCATCGGCACATACCTTTTGTGACCATTTCCGTTGCTCAGCATCCACAACCGGCGGTCGGGAGTGCCTGTGATACGTTTTATCGGCCGAGCTATGCGCGAGTGATGCCGCGTCAGCGGAAGTGACGCGACCCCCGGTCGAATGACCGCCTCCCACTCCGAGGGTGCGGCCTCCGACGACCGTCTCTCGTCATCACACCGGCGCCTATCAAACATCAAACACCACATGTACATATACCCTCCTTGGGACTGCCATCAAGGGACCCCTGAGTGAAGCTGGCAGTTAGCGGCGTGAAACGCGGTGGGGCGAACCCCTCTGACCCGTACACCCGCATCCCAACACTCTCTGTTACTTTTCAGGTTATTGACACATTATTTTGGGTGGATTGACAGGGTTACTCTGTTGCTACTCCCGACTCAGCAGGACCATTCTCATTGCACCTACTTGGTCACAGACTCCCATCCACTCTATCTGGAGGCCTAGGCTAGTTGGAGAACCCCCACTGCCACTCATACCTACATACCCAGGCATCCCCGGCCCGGCAATACTCATCTTTACAGTTTGTGGATAATCTTTGCTTTTGGTGGGGGGGCTCAGGTCTGGAGACCTGACAGTATTCATGTGTCCGCTCAAGGTGATTCTTCAACATGGATGACATAGTCCTGCATCTTTTTAATGCTTTTTTTTCTGTATTTTCTGCTTTGATGTTTGTTGTTCTATGTCTCTTGTTGATATTTAATAAATTGTGTTCTTGATATGTAACACTGCTTTTTCGTTATTATTGCAATCTGATGTTCAGCGTTTCCTCAAGATACTATACCCCAATCTGTTGATTGCCACGAGATGCGACCCGGCAGATGTGCGCATTTCAAGAAGTCCAGCACAGATGCTGCAACTTCAGGGCAGTGCAGCGCCGCTCCAACTGCCCGCTCACCGTCGTTTGTGCGACGTGCCCACGAGGTGGAATTCACATTAAACCATTGTTATCCAGAGTTTTTCCAAGCAGCGCAGAGCGATTGTTAGACTGCCATGGTCAACTCCACCAGAAACTGGTATCAGGTCAGTCAGCTTTCATCAAGTCTACAATTGAGGAGTGGACGTGAATTCTGATATCTGTCGGTGCTGAGAGTATAACTTTGAGGGGAGTCAAACACAGATGGTCAGTGGTCGATGGCCGCATCATCAGCCTCACATAGCCGCGCTTTGGCCTGTTTGGAAAAACTGTCTTATCAGCATGAAGTCGAGTAAGCTTGGCGCTCGTAAAGACGGGGGAAAAGTTCCCTGTGTGATAGATCAAAGCCCCCTTAGGTCGTTTTCAGCGCATATCGTAGGAGGTTGAGGTGGATGGATGGAGAGGATGAGGAGGAAGAGGAGGAGAAGTTGGCGAGACACAAGAGGGGACCATGTGTGAGCCTATACTGTTCAGCGTGTCGGGGCAGAGAAGAGAAGAGGTTGAGGAGTTGGAGGATGGAGGGGAGAATGGGCAGTCAGGCCACTTGGGGGAGTGATTCTTACGGTTGTGTACTCTGGAGCCATATGGCAGATTTCATGCTAGGCTGCCTATCCCGTGACCCTCGCGTTCAAAGATTATTCCTCACACCGTATACTGTGTATTCATCTCCTGGACCCCGTTACAAGCAAATCTTTCCACTCTCATCCTGGAGAGGAAGGAGGGTGAGAATGAGATGAATACCACGCCACTGGGTGCCACAAGCTGGAGAACAGTATTTCCTTCTGACACGCTAGCGGACAATTAGCGAGGGAGCAGGGGCGTAGCAGCAGCTTGTCCAGCACTGGCACAGGTACGCTTTACAGAGGCTTTTGCACAGCTTATGTCACCCCAGCAGGAACACTGTCACTGTCCCAGTCCTACGGCAGAGTGGGCTGATCTTACAGAAAGATGGTGAGGGAGTAGTTAGCTAGACCATAAACCGATCGTCTAAATGATACACACGCTCCTTACAACTACATGGGTTCAAAGTGGACATTGTGCAAACGAACGGCGATGTACGCCTTGGCAGGTTCTTGCCTCGCCCTGCGCTACGTGTTTCCCAGCGGGTTTTCAGTGCGCTGGGGGCATCATCACAGATTAAGCTTACACGCCTGTGACGAAGCGCTGACAGGCTGCGCTTATTAAGATGCATATAAGCCTGATTTCTCATATTTCCAATCTCCACCAGGTGAAGGAGTCAACCTGAATACTTTATGCCCTCCTCCTCCTCCTCATTTTTCTCCGTCTCCTCCTCTTTGTACACTAAGCTAGGAAACTGGCTATGTTTTTGACAGGCCCACTGGCTCTAGCTATAAAGTACTTAGCAGTTAATTTCTGGAGGGCCACCTACCTCGGTCCTCTGTTTTAAACAATTTTTGAGTGCCACATACAGCACTCAATCATCAATTTTTCTGGAGGGCCCCCTACCTGCTCCTCTGGTTTGAAACTTTTTTTGGACTGCCACCTACAGGCCCACTCAATCTATTTCATTTTCTGGAGGTCCACCTACCTGCTCCTCTGGTTTAAACTTTTTTTGGACTGCCACCTACAGGCACCATCATTTCAATTTTTCTGGAGGCCACCTACCTGCTCCTCGGTTGAAAAACTTTTTTTTTGGACTGCCACATACAGGCACTCAATCTATTCAATTTTCTTCCATTTTTGCTGGAGGGGCCACTCGCCGTGTCCTCTGTTTTGACAAACTTTTTTGGGAGCGCCACATACCGGCACCAATCTATTCAATTTTTTCTGGAGGGCCACCTACCTGCTCATCTGTTTGAAACTTTTTTGGACTGCCACATCAACGGCACTCAATCTATGTTCTTTTTATTCTGGAGGGCCACCTCTACCTGCTTCTCTGTTTGGAAACTTTTTGGACTGCTACAATACAGGCCACTATCCAAACTTAAATGTCTCCATAGCTAGCCTCCACAGCTTGTCTCCATTGCTACCTCCAAAGTCGTCCATAGCGATGCTTCCCATCATCTCCCCTTATCAAACGAGTGTGTCAGGCAGGAAATTTGGGTTGTTTTCAGGGATTCCACAGCAAAGTTGTTAACTTGTCGGCCACGCTGCTGTGTTTCTCACAAAATATGGCCAAACTTTTACTTCATTTATGCGCTTCATTTTATTCCAGCTTCCTAAACTATACGAACACTTCTAAAGCTTAGGCTTTTGAGCCTAGGGCAGCTGGGGCAAATGCTGCCGGAGCCCTCTCATAGCGCTGCGATTTTCATCCCTCGCCCGCCAATCCCCAACTTATAAGAACGCTACTACACTTAACTTGTTCAGGCTGGACGAGTCTGACACCTGGGGTCTGGTCACTAAAAATACAAAAAAATGCCGAACGCGAGGATTTCGGGGACCTACCTCGTCAAGGTTCAAAGGCTATACTAACCTCTCCTCCTCCCACCCCTCCTCCACCTCCTCCCCTACCGAATTACCATCCGTGCGGGCATGGCGCCATCATTCGTAGCTTAGGCACAGCAGCCGTGGCCTTCGCTAAGCGACAGCAGGCTGTCTCAAACTGCTGGACACTAGGCGTAAAAGGCCACACCGCCCACGAGACTATTTACAGCGGCATTCCACATCAAACTTGTTACCTTAACTTTGTCGCCCAACTGCGTGTAATCCACAAATAACTGGACAACTTTTATCATTAACCGATTATTTTTCCAATCGCGCTTCTTGCGTATACTGTTTACATTCCACCTCACCCCGCCAGAATCCAACGTATAATAACGCACTACAATGCCGAGAGTGAAGAAAGTGGTGATGTTGTCTGGCGGGGCAGAGGAGGTGAAACGGAGAAGGAAGAATAGACCTTTGATTTATACAAAAGGTTCTTATAAGTGCTGTTGGGGAGTAGCCTAGAGACATGGGCTTTGTATTGGCGAAAGCCTAGCCTGTAAGCGAAGCGCCAAAGCAGCCATCCAAGATCCCACAACATGTTTAACTCATTCACCTTTCATCACTACTAGTTCACTCCTCATAATAATAATAATAATCTTTATTTAGATAGCGCCATCATATTTCCGGTAGCGCTTTACAATCATAGGAAACACATACAATGTAAATGTAACAGAGCACAACTTTTTTTGGACAACGGAAGTGAGGTCCCTGCTCGCCAGAGCTTACGGTTTATGAATTAGGTAACACGAGTAAAGCATATTTAATGGTCAAGAGCCATTCTTCTTAGGGACTAGAACCAAATATAATAAATGGAATTGCTGTCCGCTTGAACCACTCAGCCTTCATCTTATATACCAGGTCCATGGTGAAATGGGACTGCAGAGAATTCTGGTGCCTTGTTGGTTGCTGGATAACAGATGTGAGGAGACGACACGGACGGGTTTAGTATGAAGAGTTAAAACTTCAATGCAGTTATGATGTTAAGGCTCGCCTAAAGAATGGTTTTTTAAAAGCACGTTTTGAAGAAAACGTTGGAGGTTCTGATGAAGTCGGATAGTCCGGGGCAGAGCATTCCCATAGACTTGGGTGCAGCTCTAGGAATCTTGGAGACGCGAGTGGGAGGGGTCCTCACTAGGGTGAGAGGTTCTCTAATATCACTGTCGTATCTAAGAGCACGGGTGGGGGCTATAGACTGAGACTAGGATGAGGGTGGGGTGGTTGCGCGTTATACAGAGCTTTTATGGATGAGGGTTTATTTAATTTTAAACTGTATTCTAAATGGAGACTGGCCGCCAGTGCAGCGACTGGCATGAACTGTAGGCCTACATGGTCCCTATCAACGACTTTGTCAGCAGAATTTTGGGTTGTTTTTCATGGCTTTCCACAACAAACTTGCTACTGTCGCCACCCTGCTGTGATCACAAAATATACTGGCAAACTTTTATATCATGTCCCATATTTTTCAGCGCTACACGATTCTTGCTCATGCTGTTACTTCCCCTCACCCGCCATGCAATAAGAAAAAGAGGCATGTGTTACATAGCCAAAAAACACAATTTTATTTTAATAATCAACACAGACATAGAACAACACACATCCAAAGAGCAAAAAATAAAAACATTTAAAAAGGATGCAAAGCTATGCATCCATGTAAGTAAATCACCTGGAGCCTGACACCTGATATTGTCAGGTCCTCCAGACCTGGGCCCCCTACCCAAACAAACCCCACAAACTGGAAAAAATGTGTAATTGCCGGGTGGCCGGGAATGTAGGTATATGGACTGCAGTGTGATAGTAACCCAGATCACAGACCACCCAAAATGAAGGCCAGTACCTGGAAATTACCAGGGAGTGGGATGCGGGTGAGGGCTCAGGAGGGGTCGCCCCACGCGTTCCGCCGCTAACTGCAGCTTCCTCAGGGGTGCCCCTTGAATGCAGTGCCCAGGTATATGTACAAGTGGTGTGTTGATGTTGATGTACAGCCGGTGTGTGTGCGGGAGAGCGGCGTCAGAGAGCCGCCCCTCGGAGTGGGAGGCGGCATGACGTGGGGTCGCGTCACTTCCGCTGATGCGGGCGGTCACTCGCGCATGCGCGTCGCGATCCCGTATCCAGGCAACGTCAACGCCGTTGTGGATGCTGAATGCGCCAAGGAGGTGAAAGAAGGGTATGTGAGAGTGGAGGTGATGAACAGGTAAAGTGCTGGTGCAGTGTAGTGTCAAAGGGTAAAAAGAGTAAAAAGGCATCTGGTAATCTACCACTAGGCAGGGAATTTAATATTATAAAGGCATTATTCCATAATGCCAAATGACATCAGAGAGTACCAGGTGCCATTCAATACAATGTACACTATGAAATATAAGTGCAGTGAGCACAATATTTACCAAACATTGCTGTATACAGATTATATACAAAAATATTTTATATTGTGCAAAAACTGGCAATTCATATTATTAGACCTAGTGCCACAAAAGAGAAAATGAATAAAGAAAAAATCAAAAATGTGCAAAGCATGATCTGCCGAAACAGATCATGAAGAACACCCAAACATCCACTCATACTCATGGGCCCATGCACACTCAACCGACACACGAACAACAACAAAAGTAAAAATAAAAATGAATACATGTACATATAATATTACGTATCCAGATTTCCAAAAGGGAATCTACATGGTGGGTACTGGGAAATTGTCACTATGACCGTATCTGTTGTACGTATATCACAAAGGTCAGGTTTGAGTTCACCAGGGAATGGAGTGGAGGGTAAAGAGCGAATCACTTGATGCATCGCATTCGTAGCCAGAGGAGAAGACACGATAAGAGAACCACTGTCGGATCTGGAGACAACCAGGAAATAAACCAACGTTATATAGAAACAATGGTATAGACCGGAAAAACCGGCCATAATCTCAGGAAAGGGGCAACAAGGGACCCGATGCATGCTAGAAGGCATGCATCGGTCGTATGTACTGCTGCCAGGGACAAAAGAAGAAGGAAATTTAGGGAGAAAAGAAAAGAGAAAAGAAAAGAGAACAGAAAAGCACAAGAAAGGAAAGACAATACCAGACGGAGGAGAACCAAGAAAAAGGAGGGGAAGAAGAAAGAAAAGAGAAGGGGATGAGGCAGGAGTGGAGGGAGTATGAAACGTGTGCTGTATGTGAAGTAGATGAAAAAGAGTGAGAGGTGACCCGAGTGAACGGGACAGGGAAGGTCCCGTGCCGGGAAGAGGAAAAAGAGGGGAGGAGAGGGGGAAGGGAAAGAGGGGGAAAGGGGGGGCAGGGGAAGGAAGGGGGGGGGGAAAGGAAAGAGTGGGGAAGGCCTGGGTAAAACAGTGGTGGGTAAGCTAAAGGGGGTGACTGTGGAGTGCCGGGAGGGGGTCACTGGGGCATAAGGTGACCCGGAGTGTGTGTAAACCAGAGTGTAAAATGGCTGTGGGCCGTGAAGGTGGGGAGGCAGGCCAAGGAAGAAAAAGGGAGGAAAGGGATGAGGGGAGACCAGAAGGAAAAGGGAACAAACGAGATGAGTGGGGAAGAGAGGAGAATACTCACTTTTTATAGAAGCCGGAGAAAAGCATTTCTTCATTCATCCCTCGAGGAGCCAGTGCTGCCAATTCGAAGATCCACTTGGTTTCTAAACGGAGTAAGGCAGGCGTCAGATCCCCACCCCGTATGTTGGGTTGCAACTTGTCAAGACCTATAATTTTCAATCCAGAGGGATCCCCCCGATGTGCATTGAGGAAATGTCTTGCAACCGTGGAAAGTTGTTTTCCATCATTAAAGTCCCGTTCCGCATGTTGTATAGTCGAAATGTGTTTCTGGACTCTTTTCCGTAGTTCTTGCCCTGTTTGTCCCACATAGATTTTTGGGCAAGAGCAAACCAGCCCATAGATGACATGCCGTGTCCGGCAGTTTACATAAGATCGAAGTTTGATTGTCTTAAGGTCCGCCGGGTTCTGGAAGTTGTCCCCTCTCAGGATCAGAGGGCAGACCGTGCAATCCCCACATGGGTATGTTCCCAGTAGACGTTGGCCGTGTCCTATTGTCCTGCTTGGGCGTTGGAAGTGACTTCTGGTTAGACAGTCGCGAAGATTTTTAGCCCGTCTGGCAATCATTTTTGGCACGGGGGGAATATGTATATCCAACCTGGGATCGCTTTGTAAGATGCCCCAATTTTTGTGTAACAGCTTGTAAATATCCGACCATTGATTGTGGTACGTTGTTATTAAACAGGGTTTTCTGTCTGGTACCTTCCTTTTGGATACAAATGTGTCTTGTCTTGGAGTTTGTTTAGCTCGGAGGAACGCCTTAGAAATAACCTTTCTTGGATAGGCCCGATTTTTGAACCTATGTGTTAGGTCTTTTGCTTGTTCCATAAATTCGCTTTGTGCGCTGCAGTTTCTCCTGACGCGTAGGAACTGCCCCGTTGGAATGCCATCTTTCAGGTGACGGGGGTGGAAGCTCTGATAATGTAATAAGCTGTTTGTCGCAGTCTCCTTCCTAAATAGTGTAGTTTCAATAATTTTCTGTTTGATTGAGATCCGTAGGTCCAGGAAGTTCACTTCTGTTTGGGAAAACACTGGTGTCAGCCGTATCTGCCAATCATTGGTGTTAAGTGCCCCCACAAAAGCATGGCAGGTCTCGGGTGGTCCCCTCCAGAGGACAAGCACGTCGTCGATGTATCGGAACCAACCGACGACATGCCTCTGGAAGTCACCGGATGGGTACACCCTGGTCTCCTCCCACCAACCTAAAAAAAGGTTGGCATAGGAAGGAGCACAGCGTGCACCCATCGCAGTGCCCGAGACCTGCCTGTAATGGGTTCTATCAAAGACAAAGTGGTTATGTCTGAGCACAAACCCCAAGAGCTCCAATAGGAACCCCTGGTGGCGCTCATCCCTGTCGTGATCCTGTTGCATGAAAAAAGCAACCGCGTTAATGCCTACCTCATGCAGAATATTAGTATAAAGGGACTCAACGTCCATAGAGATAATCCAGATCTCCTCTTCAATACATGAGAGGTCCAGTTTATTCAGTTGGTCGATAAGGTGCGAGGAATCCCTGATGTACGAGGTCAGTCTTGTGACTCGGTCCTGTAAAAAGAAGTCCAGGTAAATGCAAGCCTTCTCACACAAGCTGCCTATTCCCGCCACTATAGGTCTCCCTGGTGGGGTTGTCACTGCTTTGTGCACTTTCGGCAACATATAAAAGGTCGGTGTCACCGGAGTTTTTACCGTGAGAAAATCCTTCTCCCGTCGTGTGATGATGCCTGACCTCCAAGCAGAATCTATAAGGCGATCCAGTTTGCCCTTAAACACACTGGTGGGATCTGAGGGTAAAGCAGAGTAATGTTGTTGATTACGTAGCTGTCTATTGGCTTCCGAAATATACTGATCTACCGGCCACAAGACAACATTCCCGCCTTTATCGGCCTCTTTTATCACAAACTCAGTGTTCTTACGTAAGTTCTGAATAGCTTGGCGCTCAACCTTGGTGAGGTTTTCACATTTCCAAGGATTCTCCTTAAGATCCCGTATATCCCGGACCATGCACTCAAAGAATATCTGGATGGCTGGGAATAAATGTAGGTTAGGGGTTGCTTGTGAGGGTGATCGTAGTGTGAATTGTGACCTACCCGTTATGGGCCCCTGAGTTTCTTCGCTTTCTTTTAGGAGCTCCAAAAGATCTGTGAAAGTCCTATGGTCCAAGTCCGACAGGTGATCTATAAGAGAGGGTTGGTGATAAAGAAGTTTAAAGGACAGCTGTCTACAATACAAATACACATCTTTTATCAAGGTATATTTATCAATTTTTTGCATTGGAGAGAATCTCAGGCCTTTGCTCAAGACTCGTTGTTCCGTGTCAGATAATTTATAGGTAGAGAGATTCACAATCTGTAGGTCATGCTTACCCTCAGTCCTCAGTTGTTGTGCCTGGACTTCTGAGGGGCCCTCTTGTAACTTGGTGACCATCGGTTTCGTAGGCCTCGTTTTCTTATATTGGGTGTGTTTGTGTCCGGGTTCCCCGGATCGCCTTCCGGTTCGCTCGTATCCGAAGATAAAAAATCATCACTGGATGACATCTTCTGTCTAGGTGTTCGTTTCGGAAATCGTCTCATGTTGCCTGAATGCGTCCATCTGTATGCTTTTTTCTTTTCATAGTCACTACGGTCTCTTGCGAATTTATCACGTTTCTTCTGAATAATATCTTTCTCATATTTGTCTATTTGATCCTTGAGTTTTAGCCGAAAGGGCTGTACACATGCGTTTTGGTCGAATTTGGACAATTTGGTTCTCAAAAGGCGTATTTCATCCTTTGTTTGTTTCAGTAGCTCATAATCGTGTTTTAGAAGTAGGTCCAGAAGGATGAGGGAGCCTTGGTGTTGTATCCCTTACAAGAAGATGTCTGAATTCTCCTGTTACCTCCCAAGCTGGGGAAGGATTGTATCGGAGACCCCTGGGGATTGATGTTCAGTTTCCGATACTCCTCCAAACTCCGAAATTATTCCACACAGGAGGTAAGCTCTTGGGTGCATCGTAAGTTCTTCCATGACCGTTTTTGATTCCACATTGAGTCCTGTTTCTCCTGAGAGGTCAAAAATTGTGATACCTGCGTGCTCCAGGCCGCCTCCCTAGCCTCCGATCCATCACTCCCCGTGAGGAATACACCCTGAAAAGCGTGGAAAAAAGTTTTTTTGTTTTTTTTTTTTTTTGTTTTTACTTTTTTGGACCTACGGAGCTCAATCAAACAGAAAATCATTGAAACTACACTATATAGGAAGGAGACTGCGACAAAACAGTTTATTACATTACCAGAGCTTCCACCCCCCGTCACCTGAAAGATGGTTACCAAAGGGGCAGTTCATCACGCGTCAGGGAAACGGCAGCGCACAAAGGAATCTTATTGGACAAGCAAAGACCTAAACAAATAGGTTCAAAAATCGGGCCTAGGCCTATCCAAGACCGGTTATTTCTAAGGCGTTCCTCCGAGCATAAACAAACTCCAAGACAAGACACCTGCATCCAAAAAGAGTACCAGACAGAAAACCCTGTTTAATAAACAAAAGTACCACAATCAATGGGTAGATATTACCAGCTGTTACACAAAAATTGGCGGTATCTTACAAAGCGATCCCAGGTTGGATAGACATCTTTCCCCCGTCCAAAAATGCTTGCAAACGGGCCAAAAATCTTCGCGGGACTGTTAACCAGAAGTCATTTCCAACGCCCAAGCAGGGACAATAGGACACGGCCAACGTCTACTGGGAAATACCCATGTGGGGATTGACGGTCTGCCCTCTGATCCTGAGCGGGGACAACTTCCAGAACCCGGCGGACCTTAAGACAAATCAAACTTCGATTTATGTAAAAACTGCCGGACACGGCTGTCATCTATGGGTGGTTTGCTCTTGCAAAAATCTATGTGGGACACAACAGGGCCAAGAACTACGAAAAGAGTCCAGAAACACCCATTTAGACTATAAACATGCGGAAGGGACTTTAATGATGCGAAAAACAACTTTCACGTTTTGCAAGGACATTTCCTCAATGCACATCGGGGGGATCCCTCTGGATTGAAAATTATAGTTGACAAGTTGCACCCAAACATACGGGGTGGGGATATGACGCCTGCCTTAACCGTTTAGAAACAAGTGAGCTCGAATTGGCAGACTGGTCCTCGAGGGATGAATGAAGAAATGCTTTTCTCCGGTTAATAAAAAGTAGTATTCTCCTCTCTCCCCATCATCTCTTTGTTCCCTTTTCCTTTGGTTCCCCCTCATCCCTTTCCTCCTTTTTCGTCCTTGGCTGCCTCCCCACCTTCACGGCCCACAGCCATTTTACCTCTGTTTACACACATCGGGTAACTTATGCCCCAGTGACCCCTACCGGCACTCCACAGTCACCCCATTTATATTACCACCCATGTTTTACACAGGCCTTCCCCACTCTTCCTTTCCCCCCCCCCTTTCCTTCCCCTGCCCCCCCTTTCCCCCTCTTTCCTTCCCCCTCTCCTCACCTCTTTTTCCTCTTCCCGAACGGGACCTTTCTGTCCCGTTCACTCGGGTCCTCTCACTTTTTTCATTACCACTACAAGCAACGTTTTCATACTCCCTCCACTCCTCCTCATCCCCTTCTATGTTCTTTCTTTTCCCTCCTTTTTCTTGGTTCTCATCCGTTGGTATTGTCTTTCGTCTTGTGCTTTCTGTTCTCTGTCTTTTCTCCTGTTCTTTTCTCCCTAAATTCTTTTCTTTTGTCCCGGCAGCAGTACATACGACCGATGCATGCTTCTAGCATGCATCGGGTCCCTTGTTGCCCCTTCCTGAGATATGGCCGGTTTTTACGGTATATACCATTGTTTCTATATAACGTTGTTTATTTTCCTGGTTGCTCAGATCCGACAGTGGGTCTCTTATCGGTCTTCTCCTCTGGCTACGAATGCGATGCATAAGTGGATTCGCTCTTTACCCTCCATCATCCCTGGTTTGAACTCAAACCTGACCTTTGTGAGATACGTACCACACAGATATACGGCATAGTGACAATCCCAGTTACCACCATGTAGATTCCCTTTTGGAAATCTGGATACGTAATATTATGTACATGTATTCATTTTTATTTTTACTTTTGTTGTTGTTCGTGTGTCGGTTGAGTGTGCATGGGCCCATGAGTATGATGGATGTTTGGTGTTCTTCTGATCTGTGTCGCAGATCATGCTTGCACATTTTTGATTTTTTTCTTTATTCATTTTTCTCTTTGGGCACTAGCGTCTTAATAAATGAATTGCCAGTTTTGCACAATATAAAATATTTTTGTATATAATCGTAACAGCAAGTGTGGTAACTATTGTGCTCAACTGCACTTATATTTCATAGTTGTTACATTGTATTGAATGCACCTGGTATCTCTGAATGCATTTGCATTATGGAATAATGCCTTTATCATATTAAATTCCCTGCCTAGTGGTAGAGTACCAGATGCCTTTTTACTCTTTTGTACCCTTTGACACACACTGCAACCAGGCACTTTACCGTCATCAACCTCCACTCTCACATACCCTCTTTCACCTCCGGGCGCATTCAGGCATCCACAACGAGGCAGTTGACGTTGATGGATACGGGATCGCGACGCGCATGCGCGAGTGACCGCCCGCATCAGCGGAAGTGACGCGACCCCACGTAATGCGCCTCCCACTCCGAGGGGCGGCTCTCCGACAGCCGCTTCTCCCGCACACACCACCGGGTTGACCCATCAACAGTAACAACACTTGTCACAGATACCTGGGTATGCTTAAGGGGAACCCTGAGGAAGCTTCAGTAGCGGCGGAACGCGTGGGGAGGACACCTCCTGAGCCCTCACCCGAATCCCACTCCCTGTAATTTCCAGTACTGGCCTTATTTTGGGTGGTCTGTGAACGGGTTACTTCATGATCCATGATCAGCAGGGACTACTTTTGCACCATCCGGCACAGATTCCACCTCTCCTTGACTGAGTCTAATGCTAGTGGGTAACCACACTGCAGTCCACATACCTACATCCCGGCCACCGGGCAATATACATTTTTTGCAGTTTGTGGGGTTTGTGTTGGGTAGGGGGCCCCCCAGGTATGGAGGACTGCTTCAGGTGTCAGCTTTCCAGGTGACTTACTAACAGGATGCATAGTTTTGCATCCTTTAAATGTTTTAGTTTTTTGCTCTTGGATGTGTGTTGTTTCTATGTCTGTGTTGATATTTAAAATGAAAATTGTGTTTTTTGGCTATGAACACATGCTCTTTTTTTCTATTGCATGGAATATAAGGACTCCACATCTAATGTAATCCGCCATGTGTCCTCAGGTAAAGTTGCATGGTCCATTTTGGACATGAGATCTGTGGAGTCCCTAATGTAAGAGGTTAGGTCAAGGACCATAGGTTGAAGAAAGAAGTCCACAAAGCTACATGCATGTTCACAGAGGCCCCCTTTCCCTGACACTATCGGTCTTCCCGGGGGACGTGTCAGGGACTTGTGAACTTTTGGCAGCATGTAGAACGTCGGAGTTATGGGATGAGTGATAGTCAGAAAGGTATGTTCCTTTTTTGTAATAATTCCTTGGTTCAGTGCTGCATCAAGGAGGGTGGAAAGTTTTTTTTTGCAAAAACCTGTGTTGGATCAGAGGGGAGTGTAAAATAATAAGTCCGGTTGTTCAGTTGTCTGTATGCCTCCTCCAAATACGCCTCTGTAGGCCAGAGGACTATATTCCCTCCCTTGTCAGCTTCCTTGACCAGGAAGCTGGTGTTCGACTTTAGGTTCTGTATTGCTTTCCTTTCCCCCCGGGTGAGGTTCTCACCACTGTGTGGAGCTACATGTAGGTTTTCAACATCCATTACAACACTGTTATAAAAAATCTGGAGTGCTGGGACTAAGCCCAGATTAGGCGTAATTTGTGATGGAGTTCTGAGTGGGCAAATCCTCCTACCTGATGAGCTAGGGTCCTCATTTTCCTGTAGAAGATCAAGTAGGTCCTGGAGAGTTTGGCGTTCCTCCCTAGGGACCGTATCCAATATTGAGGGCTGGTGGTATAAAACCTTAAAGGCCAGTTGCCTGCAAAAGAGGTAAACATCTTTAATAAATTCAAATTTATCCAGCTGTTGCATGGGGGAGAAAGTAAGACCCCTCCCTAATACCGAGGTTTCTTCATCACTCAGTGTATAATTAGAAAGATTAATGATCTGTAACTTACTCCTCTCTGTGTCACCTCCTGAGGCTGTCGAGGCACCTAGGTTCTGGCTGATTTGTGTTGTTTCTTGTCCTTCTTGTATACGGGTGACTTCTCCTTCGAACCTAGGTTCTGGCTGATTTGTGTTGTTTCTTGTCCTTCTTGTATACGGGTGACTTCTCCTTCGAACGTAGGCCCCTCTTTCTGGGGTTTAGTTGAGTGTTTTTGCCCCAGTCTGATGTGCTCTCTCCCTCGCTGGTGTCTGTAGATAAAAAATCTTCACTGGAGAAGGGTTCTGTGGCCGATGTGTTCCTGCCCATCTTCGGATAAGGTCTCCGGTTGCCTTTGTGTGTCCACCTGTAGGCCGAGCCTCTATCAAAGTCATTTTTGACTCTGGCTACCTACCCCTGAGGAAGTCATCCTTGGGACGACGATACGCGTGGGGAGCCATCCACCTCGCATCCCACCTCATTCCCATTGCCCCACCAGCCTCACAGGATCTTTTCTACCATCTAGCTCATGCCGTAAGATCTCCACCCTTACCTCATAGGATTGCATATCAGCACTTTTATTCTCCTTTCCATTATTTGTAATTTGCACTCTATATTGAAATATCATATTTCTCCACCAAATAGGGGTTAGCGATAGCTGTTTCACTTGTAGCACTTGCACTTTATAGGCTTGTTGGATCTTCATTGCAGCATGTTTTTGGGGCTTTTCATCGCCCATTACCTGTTATTTGCTGGTTAGGGCATCACATGCAATACATATTACATGTCTATGCAACTTATTATGGGCAGAGGTGTTTAGACAGTATTTTGTGTCTGGATAAGAGGAAGTTGTGGATGACCCAGACCGGGATCTCCACCCAGGTCATTTCATGTATATTATTGTTTTAAATGATTTTAGATGTTTTTGTATGGTATTTTTTGTTTGTCTTCTATATTAATAAAATGAGTATTTTTTGGTGTATACTTTGAGCATTTATGTTTGGGCCGATTTTGTGCATCACTTTTTTCTTGTTCTCATAGACTATAGCGGTCTTAACAAGGTCACAGTTAAGAACCGCTATCCATTACCGCTGATCACGGAGTTGTTTGACCGTCTTCATGGAGCCAATATCTTCTCCAAATTCTCCCCTTTGAGGGGCCTACAATCTCATTCGCATCCACAGGGGAATGAGTGGAAGACCGCTTTAATACCTGTGATGGACACCCGTGATGGACCTGGTAATGCTGTTTGGACGTTGTAACGCACCGGCCGTCTTCCAGGAATTTGTGAACAACATTTTTAGAGACTTGCTTTATGTCTGTGTTGTGGTCTTTTTGGACAATATCCTGGTATTCTCTCCAGACCTTAAGGCCGACCAAGTCCACGTACGGCAAGTCCTCAGTCGTTTAAGGGCCAATGGCATCTATGCCAAACTTGAAAAGTGTTAATTCCATCAGCGGAGTATTCCATTTCTTGGTTATATCATCTCTGACAGAAGCCTCCATATGGATCCTGCAAAGCTGTCTGCGGTTCTTCAGTGACCCCATCCAGTAGGACTACGCGCTATACGGCGAACTGCTACCGGCGCTCACCAAGAAGAGTGCTAATCCCCGACTCGGGCCTTCATCAGCTGTGGAGGCCTTCACGAACTTAAAGTCCAAGTTCGCTTCAGCCCCAGTACTGGTACGTCCCGACACAGAGAGGCCTTTCCATCTGGAAGTAGATGCGTCCTCGGTAGGGGCCGGTGCTGTGCTCACGCAGAAGGGTTCCAAAGGTCGAACTGTCACCTGTGGATTTTTGTGGACCGGAGCTCGGTTTCCGGTCGGCATTCATACGGACCACAAGAACCTTCTCTACCTTCAAACTGCTCAGCGACTCAATCCACGTCAAGCTTGCTGGTCACTCTTGTTTGCCCGGTTCGATTTCCTCATTCATTTCCGCCCAGCCAAGAAGAACATCAAGGCTGACGCCCTTTCTTGTGCCTAGGATGTCATTGGAGAGGAACCAGCTCCTCGGCATGTCATCCCTCCTGACCGACTGGTACTAGCTGCTCCTGTGGATCTTCGTCAACTACCTTGTTCTTCTTGGTTGACTGGAAGGGGTTCGGGATGGAGAGATCTTGGGAACCCGAGAACAATATCCTGGACCAGGACCTCTTGCAGAGTTTCCTTCAGCCCAGGAAGAGGGGGAGGCCGAAGAGGGGGCGGGTACTGTCAAGGGTGGTCCCGCAACCCGTATCGCGGGTCGCGGGCTCACCCGTGTCTCTCGCCCCTCGACAGGGCGCCACCAGCACGACTCACGGGTTCCGGCTCCTGCCCTGGCTTCTGCGCTCCCCGCCGCGCCTTCTCCATAATCTTCGGCCGTGCGCGCGCGCGCATCCCCGACTTCTAGGGCGCGTGAGCACTGGCTTCTGAAGATTTAAAGGGCCAGTGCGCCACTAATTGCTGCTGGCCATTTCAGGTAAATCTATTTAATCCTGCCTCTTCCTGTGATCCCTGCTGGGTCTTTGTGCTTAGTGCCCTAGAGAAAGTTTTGTTTATGCCATGTTTCTGTGTATTCCCGTTGTGACCCTGGTTCTGCCTTTGACTTCGCTCCGCCTGCCTTGACCTATTACTACGTCTCTGACTCCAATCCTCTGCTGCCCATCCTGACCACCTGCCTGTCCCCGACTACAAGATTGCCTGCCATTTCTGTACCTCGACCATGGCGGCCATTGCGGACAAGTCACGCCTGTGAAACGACCCGGTGGTACCACGCCGCAGCAAGACCATCCTGCTTTGTGGTGGGCTCTGGTGAAAACCGGGTACCACTTAGATTCCGGTCCCAGGTTGTGGCTTGTGTCATTGTCCGCAGTGGTCCAGGGGATCCACAACCTTGAAGCCTGACAAGAGGAAGTATTTATCGGGTTAACTAATAGCTTTCCAAATGCAAAACAGTAAAATAAAATGCATGAATAAATAAAACAAACAATATGGTTGTATAAGAAATGCTGATAAAGGCCGGTCAATGGTGGTTTTGGATGCTTTGCTATGTAAAAACGAGACTTTACATCTCCTACAGGATTCTATTACCTACAAACATCTTACAAGTGAACCTTTAAAGAAAGCCTGCAAAAAATCCTACAGGAAGGAGTCATTTTTACCACAATTTCTCATGCATGCTATTTTTTATACATTGCCAAAAACGCACATGGGCACTTTCCCTTCCCATTTGCATCCTATCATATATGGAGTAGGGTCCCTAAAAAAAAAATTGGTCAACAGGCTGGATAATTTACTCTAGCCTTTGGTCCTACATACCCCGGGTTACAAACAAGCCAGCAGAGAACTACTTAAAACCCCAGAGAAGATCAAGTGGTCGTCAGAGTACAGTTTCCTCACATGTGAAGTTACCGCGCCGTACACATCCATCCCCCACCAGCTAACTCTCACAGCTTTGTCACATCATTTGTCAACATTTTTGCCATCAGTGGCAAACCTGTATATGTATTGGCGGGGGGAGTCCTACATCTACAACTGTAACAACCTTTTTAAGTCTTGTGTAAGATGGTATTCTAGGTACATAGGCAATTGCATACTTATTTGGTCCCGTAACAGTTACTGTATACCAGAATTCATCCAATTCATCTTAACACCAATTCCCATAATCTTTCTTTTACCTACCATCATGACAATAGAAGTATTATTTTTTTTGATATCCCCATTACAGCACAACCTCATGAGGAAAAGATAGCCACTAGCTTATACAAGAAGCCTACATCAGGGAACACTACTCTACATTCCAAGCATGCCAAACATAATTTACAGGTAGGTGAATACATTCAGGCTTATTGTTCCTGTACTGACATAACCTCTTACACAAAAGATACACAAATCATAGATTCTCGACCTTACAGCCAGGGATTATCCACTTCAAACTTTGGATAGAGCCAAAAGAATAGTAGGATCCAAAGTGTCAGTTTTTGTGGAGTGGATGCTACACAAATTTCTGCTCTTAAATGGGCTTTGTGGTGCTCAGACTGACCGTGCGCCACATTTACCATGCAAAGTCTGACAGAAAAGTGTTGCACACTCTATGTTAAAGTGTGTTGGTACACTCTTTCGAAGCAGTGCAAAGAACCAGATTCATGAAGAACGTGCGCCAGAAATCCTGAATATGGCAAACTGCACACTACACAGGGAAAATGCACATAGTGCAGTGTGCACAGTTTTTAGTAAATGTAGGCAAATGTGTTATCTTTATTCCATGGGTCACCACGATTACGGTGATACCTCATTCATATAGCTTTTTTATGGATAAATTGTTTTGCAGAATATAGAACTCATTTTGTGAGAAATGTGCTGGTTTTTGTATCATCATGCATTAATGGGCATAAGATTTTAATTTTATTTGTTTATAAAGCTGTTTTTGGGCTCGTTTTTTGTTGGGCAAGCTGTACATTTTCTTCATATCATATTACTTTTTGATCACTTTTTATCCTGTTTTGTCAGATGTGAAAATTTCATATTTTTCGTGAGTTTTTCTTACATCGTTCCCTGTATGGATTCATTGACAATTTTATTTTATTGTACGGGAGTGATACCCAATATGTAGTGGGTTTTTTTGGGTGATTTTCACTTTTTTATGTTGTATTTGATATTTATATTGGGGCGTTAGGGGACTTTTATTCTTTTTTTAACCCCTTCCCGACATTTGACGTACTATTACTGCATGGCGGGAGGTGCGTTCCCGCAAAATGCAGTAATAGTACGTCATGCTTCTGGCACCGGAGCCGGAGCCCGCGTCAGAAGCTGCGGGTGTCGGCTATATATTATAGCCGACACCCGCCTCTAACACCCGCGATCAGAGATTTCGCGGCGTGCTAGGGGCATTTGAGAAGAATCGGACCCCCCCCCCCCGCAGCGCTTACTGGGGGGGGAGAATAAAGTAGATGTATTATTTGGAGCGTCAAGTGAAAGTCTAAAAACTGACCCCACAAGAAAGTGATGGAAATGCGCTTTTTTGCCAATTTCACCACGTTTGGAATTTCTTCCCAGTACATGGCATGGAATAATAAATAATATCACTAATTAGTAAAATTTGTTACGCAGAAAATAAGCCCTCTGACAGCTCTGTACACAGAAAAATTAAAATATTGGGGGATTTTTGGAGGTAGAGAGCGAAAAATACTTTCGTCCATCACAACACCATGGACAGATTATATCCACCGGAAGTAAATTAAGAAGCTTTCTATAGAAGTACACAAAGCAGAGTTCTAGTAAACCATGAGGAATTGATACAGAAAGTATATTGAAAATTTGTATAACTTTTCTTTACACAAATAATATCAATTATTTACTGAAAGTGGCCAACCCCTTTAAGAGGTTAAATGTCTACTTTTTTCCTGATCTACATTTAAGACAGGGGTGAACAACATTTATTAATCGAAGGGCCATATTGTCATACTACTCAACATTAACCCCTTCCCGACATTTGATGTAATAGTACTGCATCGTGGGAGTACTATTACGTCATGCTTTTGGCACAGGCTCCTGAGCGGAACCGGCGCCAGAAGCTGCGGGTGTCAGCTATATATGCAGCATGCTCAGTGTGTTACATTACACAGTGTAATACATCTGTATTACACTGTGTAATGTGAAGAAGAGCTTGAACAAGTGATCAGTGGATCGCTTGTTCAAGCTTACCTTTAAAAGTTAATAAAAAATGTTAAAAACATTACATAAAATAATTTTTTAATAAAAAGAATTAATTAAATAAAGTTAAAGTCCCCTAAACACAAATATTCCCTATACACATGCAATAAAGTTAAAAAAAAACCACAAAATCGCCAAAAAACAAAACCCGAAAAACACGCCAAAAATGTACATTTTTCATAAAATCTCTGCTCAAATATGTTCTAAAAAGTGATCAAAAAAAGTTATGTGCGCAAAAATGGTACCACTGAAAAGAACAACTCCACACATAAAACATAATCCCTAAACTAGCTCTGTCAACCAAATAATATTAAAGTTACGTCTCTGAAAAGATGGCAATGCAAAAACAAATGAGATTTCCTCTATATTAGTTTTTATCCAGTAAAATTGTAAAAATAAATGAATAACTATATAAATGAGGTATCACCGTAATCGTAGTGACCTATAGAATAAAGATCATATAGTATTTTTAGTGAACAATGTACGACCCCCAAAAAATACGAAAAGAAAGTAAACCAAAATTGACAAGTTTCTTTTCACCCATTCATTCAAGAGTTAATAAAATCTCATCAATAAGCTAATGACCCACTAAAATGAAGTATTTGTAAAGTGCATCTCATGTCGCAGAAAATAAGCCCTTAAATGTCCAAATTGCCAAAAAAATAAAGATTGTATAGCCAATAAAAAGTGAATGGCGCAGCTCCTCCCTCAATGCCCTGGCGTTTGCCCATACAGCAGTTACCACCACATATGGGGGATTGTTATACGCCGGGGGGATTGGGTATCTAATTTTGTGGAGCGTTTTGGTATTTTATCCACTGAGAATTTGTACATTTTTTGAAAAACACATTAATTTAGCCAAGAAAAATTTTACTTTCAAAATTGCATCCGATTTTGCTTTAACCCCTGTAAAACAATTAAAGGGTTAACAAACTAGATCCGGTGGCAGCTTCCTCTAATGTATAGTAGTATAGCCCTTTTTAGGGCTAATTCATTCGTGGTCCAGAACTTTTATACATTTTAATTCCCCTAATATGGAATTATTCTAAAGAGGCAACTGGGGCGTGGAGTAGCGCGCATGGTGCGCCGTGCCCTAGTGTGGTGCGCTGAGATATAAGTTATATTAACATTTACATCTTTTATACTGGCTTTATTCTGCTAATGAAAATATGTTCTGGAACCAGCTCACTATAAATCTGTGAAAAACTACCACTTTTAAGTAATAGGTTTCCTTTAAGAGGTAATAGTAGTACTGGAGGCCACATAGTAGGTAATAGTAGTACTGGAGGCCACATAGTAGGTAATAGTAGTACTGGAGACCACATAGTAGGTAATAGTAATACTGGAGACCACATAGTAGGTAATAGTAGTACTGGAGACCACATAGTAGGTAATAGTAGTACTGGAGACCACATAGTAGGTAATAGTAGTACTGGAGATAAAAGTTGTTTTACGTACTTTGAGGGGTGTAGTTTCTATAATGGGGTAATTTATGGCGTTTTACTTTTATTTAGGTCTCTCAAAGTGATTTAAAACCTGAGCAGGTCCCTCAATAGCAGGATTTGCGTTTTTTATGAAAATGTGAAAAATCGCACCTAACGTTCAAAGGCCCATAACATCCTACAAAAATAAGAGGATGCCTAAAAAACCATGTCCACATAAATTAGGCATTTAGTGAATGTTAGTTATTACGTTTTTTTGCGGTTATGACTATGTATGCAAAAAGTAGAACATTTTGAAATTTTCACCAAATATCTGATTTTCTCATAAATAAATGCAAAACATACAACCAAAATTTTTCAACTAACATGAAGTACAAAGTGTCACGAGAAAACAATTTTAAAAAAAGGAAATGGCAGACTGTGCCTAATTGAAATACAACCCCAGGCCCTAATAAATTTTCTCACTTCGGTCTTTGCGATGGATATGTGCGTCACTAAAACACAGTGGTTCGTATTGCATTTGAATATAAGGACTCCACATCTAATGTAAATCCGCCATGTGTCCTCAGGTAAAGTGCATGGCCATTTGGACAGAGATCGTGGAGTCCCTAATGAAGAGGTAGGTCAAGGACCATAGTTGAAGAAAGAAGTCCACAAAGCTACAGCATGTTCACAAGGCCCCTTTCCTGACATATCAGGTCTTCCCGGGGGAGTGTCAGGGACTTAGTGAAACTTTGGCAGCATGTAGACGTCGGAGTTATGGGATGAGTGATAGCAAGAAAGGTAGTTCCTTTTTTGTAATAATTCCTTGGTTTTCGTGCTGCATCAAGGAGGGTGGAAAAGTTTTTTTTTGCAAAAAAACCTGTGTTGGATTCAAGGGGAGTGTAACATAATAAGCGGTTGTTTCAGTTGTCTGTAGGCCTACTCCAAATACGCCTCTTAGGCCGAGGACATATGCCCTCCCTTGTCAGCTTCCTTGACAGGAAGCTGGTGTTGACTTTAGGTTCTGGTATTGTCTTTCCTTTCCCCCCGGGTGAGGTTCTCACCAATGTGTGGAGCTACATGTAGGTTTTCACATCCATTACAACACTGTTATAAAAAATCTGAGTGTGGGACTAAGCCCAGATTAGGCGTTAATTGTGATGGAAGAAGTTCTGTTGTGGCAAATCCTCCTACCTGATGAGCTAGGGTCCTCATTTGCCTGTAGAAGATCACGTACGGGTCCTGGAGAGTTTTGGCGGTTCTCCCTAGGGACCGTATCCAATATTGAGGGCTGGTGGTCTATAAAACCACTTAAAGCCAGTTGCCTGCAAAAGAGGTAACATCTTTAATAAATTCAAATTTATCCAGCTGTTGCATGGGGGGAGAAAGTAAGACCCCTCCCTAATACCGAGGTTTTCTTCATCACTCAGTGTATAATTAGAAAGATTAATGATCTGTAACTTACCCTATCAGGTGTCACCTCCTGAGGCTGTCGAGGCACATAGGTAGGGCTGATTTGTTTGTTTCTTGATCGTCTTGTCTACGGGTGACTTCTCCTTCGAACTAGGTTCTGGGATGAGTTGTGTGTTTCTGTCCGTCTTTATACGGGTGATTCTCCTTCGAAACGTAGGCCCCTCTTTCTGGGGTTTTTATGAGTGTTTTTTGCCCCGTCGATGTGTCTCTCCCTCGCTGGTGTCGTAGATAAAAAATCTCACTGGAGAAGGGTATGTGGCCGATGTGTTCCTGCCCATCTTCGGATAAGGTATTCCGGTGTGCCTTGTGTGTCTCCACCTGTAGGGCCCGAGCCTCTCTCAAAAGTCATTTTTGACTCTGGCTACCTACCCTGAGGAAGTCATCCTTGGGACAACGATACGTGGGGAGCCAGTCCACCTCCATCCATCATTTCCCATTGCCCCACCAGCCTCACAGGATCTTTTCTACCATCTAGCTCATGCGTAAGATCTCCACCCTTACCTCATATGATTTGCATATCACACTTTTATCTCCTTTCCATTATTTGTATTTGACTCTATATTGAAATATCATATTTCTCCACCAAATAGGGGTTAGCGATAGCTGTTTCCCACTTGTAGCACTTGCACTTATAGGCTTGTTGGATCTCATTGCAGCATGTTTTGGGCTGTTTCATCGCCCATTACCTGTTATTTGCTGGTTAGGGCATCACATGCAATACTAGTTACATGTCTATGCACTTATTATGGGCAAGGTGTTTAGACAGTATTTGGTGTGCGTGATAAGAGGAGGAGTTGTGGATGACCCAGACCGGGATCTCCCCCAGGTCATTTCATGTATATTATTGTTTTAAATAATTTTAGATGTTTTGTATGGTATTTTTTGTTTGTCTTCTATATTAATAAAATGAGTATTTTTGGTGTATACTTTGAGCATCTATGTTTGGGCTGAGTTTTGTGCCATCGTTTTTTCTTGTTCTCATTAGACTTATAGCGGTCTAAAAAGGTCACAGTTAGAAACCGCTATCCATAACGCTGTGATCCACGGAGTTGTTGGACCGTCTTTTAATGGACCAATATCTTCTCCCAATTTCTCCCCTTTGAGGGGCCTACAATATCCTTCGCCATCCACAGGGGAAAATGAGTGGAAGACCGCTTTAATACCGTGCTGGACACCCGTGATGGACCTTGGTAATGCTGTTTGGACGTTGTAACGCACCGGCAGTCTTCCAGGAATTTGTGAACAAATTTGTAGAGACTTGTTTATGTTCTGGTTGTGGTCTTTGGACAATATCCTGATTCTCTCCGGACCTTAAGGCCGACCAAAGTCCACGTTACGGCAAGTCATCAGTCGTTTTAAGGGCCCAATGGCATCTATGCCAAAATTGAAAGGTTATTCCATCAGCGGAGTATTACCATTTCTTGGTTATATCATCTCTGACAGAAGCCTCCATATGGATCCTGCATAAAGCGTCGCGGTTCTTCAGTTGACCCCACCAGTAGGATACGCGTATACGCGAACGCTACCGGCGCTCCCAGACGAGTGCTAATCCCCGACTCGGGACCTTCATCAGCTGTGGAGGGCCTTCACGAAATTAAAAGGTCAGTTCGCTTCACGCCCCAGTACTGGTAAGTCCCGACACAGAGAGGCCTTCCATTGGAAGTAGATGCGTCCTCGGTAGGGGCCGTGCGTGTGCTCACGCAGAAGGGAGTTCACAAAGGTCGAAAATGGTCACCTGTGGATTTTGTGACAGGAGCTCGGTTTCCGGTCGGCATTCCATACGGAACACAAGAACCTTCTATACCTTCAAATGCTCAGAGACTCAATCCACTCAAGCTTGTGGTCACTCTTGTTTGCCCGGTTCGATTCCTCATTCATTCCGCCAGCCAGAAGAACATCAAGGCTTGACGCCCTTTCTTGTGCCGTAGGATGTCATGGGAGAGGGGAACCAGCTCCTCGGCATGTCAGCCATCTGACCGGACTCGGTACTAGCGGCTCCTGTGGATCGTCGCAACACCTGTTCTTCTGGTTGACTGGAAGGGGGTTCGGGATGGAGAGATCTTGGGAACCGAGAACAATATCTGCGACAGGACCTCTTGCAGAGTTTCCTTCAGCCCGGAGCGGGGAGGCCGAAGAGGGGGCGGGTACTGTGCAAGCGGTGGTCCCGAACCCGTATCGCGGGTAGGGGCTCACCGTGTATCTCGCCCTCGAACAGGGCGCCACCAGCAAGACTCACGGGTTCCGGCTCCTGCCCTGGATTCTGCGCTCCCGCGCGCCTTCTCCAAAATCTTCGGCCGGTGCGCGAGCGCGCATCCACCGACTTATAGGGCGCGTGAGCACTGGCTTCTGAAGATTTAAAGGGCCAGTAGACGCAACTAATTGCTTGCCTGGCCATTCAGGTAAATTATTTAATCCATGCCTCTTCCTGTGATCCCTGCTGGGTCTTTGTGCTTAGTGCCCTAGAGAAGTTTTGTTTATGCCAGTTTCGGTATTCACGTTGTGACCCTTGGTGGTTCGCTTTGACTTCGCTCCGGCCCTGGCATTGACTATTACTACGCTCTGACTCCAATCCACTGCTGCCCATCCGACCACTGCCGTCCCCTTTGCCCCCCCCCCCCCCGACTACAAGATTGCCTGCCATTCTGTACCTCGACCATGGCGGCCATTGCGGACAAGTCACGCCTGTGAAACGCCCGGGGTACCACGCAGCAGCAAAGACCATCATGATGCTTGGTGGTGGGCTCTGGTGAGTGAAACGGGTACCACTTAGATTCCGGTCCCAGGTTGGGCTGGGTCATTGTCCGGCAGTGGTCCAGGGGATCCACAACCTTGAAGCTGACAAGAGAAGTATATCATGACAATAGAAGTTATTATTTTTTTTGATATCCCCATTACAGCACAACCCTCATGAGGAAAGATAGCACTAGCTTATCAAGAAGTCTACATCAGGGAACCACGACTCTACATTCCAAGCACATGCCAAACATAATGTACAGGTAGGGTGAATACATTCAGGCTAGTTCCTGATGACATAACCTCGTACACCAAAAGATACACAACATCAAGATTCTCGACCTTCAGCCAGGGGATATCCACTTCAAACTTTGGATAGAGCCAAAAGAATAGTAGGAGGATCCCAAAGTTGTCAGTTTTGTGGAGGGAATGCGAACAAATTTTGCTCTTAATGGCTTTATGGTGCTCAGACTGACCGTGCGCCACATTACCATGCAAAGTCTGACAGAAAAGTGTTGCACACTCTATGTTTAAAGCGTGTGGTACACTCTCGAAGCCAGTGCAAAAGAAAACAGATTCATGAAGAACGTTGCGCCAGAAACCTGAATATGCAACTGCCCACACTACACAGGAAAAAATGCACAAGTGCCAGTCCTGTGCACATTTTTAGTAAATGTAGGCAAAATGCTGTTATCTTATTCATGGTCACCAAGCTTACGGGATACCTCATTCATATAGCTTTTTTATGGATAATAAATTGTTTTGCAAAGAATATAGAACTCATTTTGTGAGAAATGTGCTGGTTTTGTACATCAGCAATAATGGGCAGTAAGGATTTAATTTTATTTGTTTATAAAGCTGTTTTGGGCTCGTTTTTTGTTGGGCAAGCTGTACATTTTATTCAATCATATATTTTGATCATGTTTATCCTGTTGTGTCAGATGTGAAAATTTCATATTTTCGTGAGTTTTTCTTACATCGTTTCCCTGTATGATTCATTGACAATGTTATTTTATTGTACCGGGAAGTGATACCCAATAGTGAGTGGGTTTTTTTGGGTGCATTTTCCACTTTTTATGCTTGTATTGATATTTATATTGGGGGCGTAGGGACTTTTATTCTTTTTTTAACCCCCCCCTCCGGACCATTTGGTACTAGTACTGCAGTGCGCGGGAAGGTGCGTTCCCGCAAAACTGCAGTAATAGTACGTCATGCTTCTGGAACCGGAGCGGAGAGACGCGTCAGAAAGATGCGGTGTCGGCTATATATATAGCCGACACCGCCTCTAAACACACGCGATCAGAGATTTCGCGGGCGTTGCTAGGGGCATTTGAGACGAATCGGACCCCCACCCCCCAGCGTTACGGGGGGGGGGGGGGGTCGCTGCATCCGGACTGCCGGTGGCCCAGGGTGCGCGATCCTCTTCTGTGGAGACGGGTCCGTGCCTTCTGGCGGACCCGGCTGTACCACACTGAGCATGAGCAGCATGCTCAGGTGTGTTAAATTACACCGTGTAAACTATGTATTACACGTGTATGTGATGAAGAAGAGCTTGAACAAGTGATCAGTGGATCACTTGTTCAAAAGCTAACCTGTTAAAGTTAATAAAAAATGTTAATAAAAAACACTTACATAAAATAATTTTTTAATTAAAAAGAAGTTAATTAAATAAAGTTGAAGTCCCCTAAACACAAATATTCCCTATACACATGCAATAAAGTGAAAAAAATCCAACAAAATCGCCAAAAAAAACCCCAATATTTGGGATGCCGCGCCCGTAAACAATACGTACAATAACTCAGAAAACATTCTGAGACCGCGTGGTGAATGCCGTAAAAAACTGAACCGTAAACACGCCAAAAATGTTACATTTTCATAAAAATCTATACCAAAAATGTTTCTAAAAGTGATCAAAAAACAGTGATTGCCGGCCCTAATGGTACCCCTGACAGAAACACTCAACTTGAAAAAAATTAGCCCAAACTAGCTGTGTCAACCCAAAAAAATATTAAAGATAAGTCTCCGGAAAAGATGGCGATGCAAAAACAAATTGAGATGTCCTTATAGTAGTTTTTATCCACAGTAAATTGTACAAATAAATGAAAAAACTGTTATAAATGAGGTTATCACCATAATCGAATCACCTATAGAATAAAGGAGAGATATAATATAGTATTTTAGTGAAACGGTGTACGACCCCCAAAAAGATACGAAAAAAAAGTAACCAAATTGACAATTTTCTTTGCACCCATACATTCAAGATGTAATAAAATCTCATCAATAAGCGAATGATCCCCGAAAAATGAATATTTGTAAAGGGCATTCTCATGTCGCAAAAACATAAGCCCTTATATGGCCAAATTGCCAAAAAAATAAAGATGTATAGCAAAAAAGTTTGACAATGCCTAATCGGTTCTGAATGGCGCAGCTAGCTCCTTCGATGCACTGGAGTTGTGCCCATAAGGCGGGTTACCAACCAAATGTGGGGTATTTTTCTTACGCGGGGGGAGGATTGGGTATCAAATTTGTGGAGCGTCTTTGGTATTTTATCCACATGAGAATTTGACATTTTTTGACTGAAAAACACATTCATTTGAGCCAAAAAGTTTAACTTTTAAAATTGTATACGATTTTGTTTAACCCCTGTAAACATTAAAGGGTAACAACACTTTCATAAAAAAGTTGTGTTACGTACTGGAGGGGTTTGTAGTTTCGATAATGGGGAATTCTGGCGTTTTACTTTTATTAGGCTTCTCAAAAGTGATTTTTAAAACCTGAGCAAGGTTCCCTCAATAGCAGGATTGCGTTTTTTCTGAAAATGTGAAAAATCGCACCTAACGGTTTCAAAGGCCCATACTCCTACAAAAAAATAAGAGGATGCCTAAAAAACCTGTCAACATAAATTAGGCCTTCTTGAATGTTAGTGGATTACGTTTTTTTTGCGGTATGACTATGTATGCAAAAAGTAGAACAGTTGAAAATTTCACCAAATATTGATTTTCTACTAAATAAATGCAAAACATACAACCAAATTTTTCAACTAACATGAAGTACAAAGTGTCCACGAGAAAACAATTTGAATTCACTTTGGATATGTTAAAGCGTTTCGAATTTAAACCACTTATAGTGACACAGGGCAGATTCAGAGTTGAAAAAAAGGGCATGTAAGGAAGGTGAAAGTGGCTTCAGCGTTAAGGGGTTAATATTTTTTTATTTGTTTTTGACTGTTTTAGTTTGTCGCAAGCAAGTGGACATGAACAAGTGATCATTTGTTCACGGTAATAACTGCAAGTAGCAATGCCTTTAGGCACATCTAAGAAGAATTTACTGGTGCAGGGCCGCCCGGGGTCCCACGGGGATATAGACTTGGTCCTGGTCTGGAGCAGGGGCCTGGACAGACAGACACGGATATTGGGAGCCTCCAGGTTCCATAACGGGACAGATTCATATTTCCCAGTAATCAGCGATTGGGGTTCGGTCCAGATGTTTTAACAGCACAGTGTAGCTGTGAGTGGCGACAGAAGCATAATGTAATAGTAAGCAAGGGTGACAAGTTACTGCCGCATGTGCAGTGCTATTACGCCGCGCTTCATGAAATGCGTACATTGTCATGCTATTATTAATAATAGTACTGTATATAAGTCAGTATGTTTGGATTGTTTTGTGCAAGCCAAGAAGTAATATGTGTGAATGAGCGCATGGGAAAATGAAAAAGTGTCTTCTATGTTTGGACTCCTCTTTGTTTGATCCAACAAATGATACCGCCAAAAAAACATGTGAATGGAAAGATTTTGATGACCCGATTAGGAATACCTCACAGCTCTGCCTTCTACAAGTTTTTCAGACTTACTAGGAAACTCTTTAACATATCTGGAATGCGCTTGTTGTAATTGCTTGAGGTGTCCTTCTCAGCAGCTGGTAATTATCAATGAGTAACTTTTCAAGCACAAAAATATGTTTTAAAAGTAACTCCGTTTTAAAATTTGTTTACAGTGCAAGCAAAGAAAGGCTTTGCTTTAATTTTTCTCAAGAGGAAAACATAAAAGTCTAATGGAATGCAAATGCTTAATCTTCATACCATCTTTACATAGGTTTCTAATGAAAAGAAATTCACCGCACTCTACAGGCAATCTATGCCCATGAAATGTTAATATAAAAAAAAAAAAAAAAAAACATGGATTGCAGTGGACGGTTACAGTTTTCAAGCTACAACCATTGGTTATAAATGTAGTAAATAGACCCCCAATAGCTTGATAACCATAATCGATAAACAATGGTGGTATGTTTGCTTCAATCTCAGGACTGTGTATTATACGTATAGATACAGTCTTCTGAAAGTCATGTGGGCAGAAGAAGGAAGAAACAGGCCACATCTCCATTAGAAGCTGTGGCCACACCGGAATCAGTCACAATAAGGCGATTATAAAAAGTTCCCTAAGGTTGAGACAGTCTAGTTAGACTAGATAGTATTATTCTGCAAAAGAGAGTTATAGAAAGTGTTCTTGGTGCTCAATGATAAATTGGTGCCTTATGATACTCAGAGGATTTTTGGTACATGGACATTTTTGACGTGAGACCTTGTTCCTTTTTTACAAGACCAAACCCATTTGGGAGAGCTGAGTCATGGAGAGCCAGAAAACTGTCTCTAAAAACCCTTTTATAAATGTGGAAAAAGATACTTTTTTAGTACAAACTACAAAGCATATTTATTTCATAAATAATTATTTAATAAAATCAACCATGCGTGCCTCATACAAAACCAAAAAGGTGTTGTTTTTGAAAAGGCGCTAACTATGATTTAAATAAAAGCATGCATAAGGGGCATTACACAGCAAGTAGCAGCCATAGAAGCTGCTATGGTGCCTGAAGAATCCCGGGGCCCCCGCATCCGACCTGTCCACTGAAAGAATGGAGGATGGCACAACATATAAATAATATGGCTCGTGCATTGTACAGCATATGTAGTGGGATGGAGCACATTGACTTAAGGGCTATGTGCAGATTCTGTCGACATTGCACGGTCGTTCTAGTGCAAAATGCTGCGCAGGTATTTAAGAAGTGCCTGCTGCGCATATCGTTTACACGGCAACATTTTTGTGCACGGCTGACACTAGTCTTCATTGCAATACAAATTTCTGCCAATTAAAGGGGGTGTTTCGATGCTCAGTCGGATCAGGGTCAGATTTATCATGCAACGTCTGAAGAAATGTGTTGCATGCCCCATGTGATGCACCAAAAAAAGTGTGGCACTCGGTCGGAGGAAAACGTCCAGGGGCACCAGGTTCCGAAGAACGGACTTCAGAAATCCTAAATCTCTGCAGGAATACACAGCAAAACTGCACACTACACAACAAAAAATTGCGTGTGGTGCGCACCTTCCCTTCTTATGAGCTGTCCTTAACGGTCTAGAGGATCCAGGCAACACATCCATATTCAATAATCCAGTAGAAGAACTATTTGGGACGGAGCTCAAAAACGCAAAAGACGATCCATGCACGTTTCCTCCTTATTTTGCACCAAAAACAAGGGATCACTTTCGGGATAAGGTCACCATTCAGACCAGAACCGTCAATATTTTCACTCCGGTCCTAGTCTCCTCCATCATGATATAGAGACATATCAGACATAGTGTAGACAGTTTCAAACTTTTAAAACTTTTATTCCAGTTCTTACTCACATATGTCGATAAAAAATGGAATCACAAAACTCCACGAGGACGCCAATCAATGGGCAAGGATGGCGTCCTGTGGAGTTATTTGTTGATATGCGCATTTTTCTCTACAGATGTGAGTAGAACTGGAAATAAAAAGTTTTAAACGTTTAGAACCTGTCTACACTATTGTATGGATATGTCTCTTCTATGCAGTGAGTGGAGGAGGGAGACTAGGACAGTGAAAAAATTGACGGTTTCTGGTCGTGAATGGTGTGACTATCCCTGAAAGTGATCCCTTGTGTGTTGGTGACAAATAAGGAGGAAACCGTGCATGGATAGTCTTTTTAGTTTTTGAGCGCGCGTCACAAAAGAGGTTCTTCTAATGCACACTACACAGTACACAGGTAAACCACACTGTTCATAGCAAATGTGCTCCTCCAAGTAATGCCCCTGATCATTCAATTTATTCAGAACGCATTAAAAACAACTACATGCACACTCAATGTGGTTTGTATGTAAGTTATAGCACCTTTTTAAAATCATGAATCTTGTTTCCTACTCATTTTATGCAGGGCATGCAGGTTTTAGCATGCAGCTGGGCTCTAATCTGATGTAGAGGAAAGCTGTCTTTGTCGGTGAGCTGTAGATTTTTTTTCTTGCCTTTCTGATTAAATTGCTAAACCCAGAGTACTATAATTAGTTCAAAATTTGATATCGATGAATCTGAATTTTGATGGCATCCACCCTGGACCCCTGCCAGCCCCCGCCCTTCTTACCCCACCGCTTGGGAGAATTTTGCAATCTCCTTGTTTTTTTTTCTCCGTTTCTTAGATTTCGCAACATCTCACCTCTTCACCCTCTGTCCTCCTTTGACAGCCTTAAAGTCTTCGGAACAGTACACTCCCTCCTTTTTTCTGTCAAGAATATTCTACACACAAAACAATGAAAGAAAGATAAATTATATTCTCCTGCACAGAAAAGTGAGTCAATATCTCCCCGGTTCCCTATCAGTCCTCCATCCAATTATGTCATTCTACAGAACTTTCTCTGTCTCTCTCTGCACCTCATACATGCCTTACCTTCCTCACTAGTCATGGCATTTTTTTTTGTACAGAGGTTTAATTTTTGTAAATGTATGAAAACATATAAAACCTATACAAATTGATATCCCTTGATGTAGTACCACCCAAAGAATAAAGTAGACATGTCATTTGGGGCGTCAGCGAAAGCAGACAAATCCAGCACACAAGAAAGAGGCAAATGCGTTCTTCACCTAGTTCACAGCATTTTTTTTCAGTGACACGGAGGGAAATTAAAAATCCGTCAGTTGAATACCGTGAAGTTGAATTTTTTAAGCAGAAAACACACCCTGAAAACAGCTCTTTACGTGGAAAATAAAAAAATGAAACCCCCTGCAAAAACAAAAGAGAGGGACTGGGCCACCTTTATTATATTTAACCAGTTTCAGTACTTAATTTCTGGTGATGCTTAGCTCACCATTGATTTTGCACACTCGATTTTATCTTATAGTAGATATGTGGCGGAGTGAGCTACAATATGAATTTGTTTGTAAAATCCTAACTTTATCCATTGGATAGATAACTCTCAGATTGGTTGGAGTTCAAGATTGGACTGATGCCGCAAATGGGTGTTCGAGGACATTGCATGACATGATACATTGGGGCAGATGGCTTAAACACTCCGGGATTCGGCAGATGAACTATTGTATTGGGATAGGCCAGGGACCATATTTTTAATATTGAAGATTCACTGAGGGACTGGTTAGTTCCACAGGACTGGCAGCATAGCAAATGTGGTTACCAATATAAAAAAAAAAGGATCAAAAAGCGATCCTGGAAACTAAGACCTGTGATAAAATTCTTTGGTGGGGAAAATATTTGAGGGGTTTGTTAAAGATGCTATCATGGAGTGATCTCACTGTGCAGAACTTATAACCCAGCGTCAGATGGGGTATGAGAGATTGTCCTGTGAGACTTGAGACTTAATCTGATGGTTTCTAAGGAGGTAAGTTCCAGACTGGATCTGGGAACCCCTGTGGATGTTGTATATATGGACCTTTTCAAAGGCATGTGACACCAGCCGCATAACTGAGACTGTGGGACTAGGGAAAATCTGTGTATTGGGTAAGTTATTGCTTAGGATAGAAAACAGAGAGGTTCCTAATAATGGCACATTCTCAAGATTGGGGTGACGATATAGTGGATTGCCACAGGGGTCACTATTGGGGCCACTTTTTAATATTTTTCTTAATGGACCTTGTAGTGGAGTTTACACAGTCAAGTTCAATATTTGCAGATGTACTAAGCTGTGTAAGTAATAAATACAGAGGCCGATAGTTTAGCATTAGAGGGATTTGCGGAAGTTTGAGGATGTGGGCAGAGAAGAAATGTTGATGAGGTTGAATGTTAGATAAATGTTAAAGTTATGCACTTGGGTGTGGAAACAAAAAAGATTGATATGTCTACAAACAGTCAATTAAGTGGTAAAACTCTAAGCTGAAAGGAATCGGGGGTATTGGTAGATGGTTAAACTTAATTTTAGTGACCAGAGCAAGGCAGATGCTGCATAAAGCAAATAGAAGATATTGGATGTCTCAAGAGAGGAATAAATTCTCATGATACAGGAACATAGTTTTGCCTTCTACAATCCCTGGTCAGAACACATGGAATATTGTGTACAGGTTTGGGACCCAGTGTATAAAAAGGACAATAAGTAAGAGCTGGAACGGGTGCAGAGGAGAGCAACAACTTATTAGGGGAGGGTATGGGGGATTAGAATACAAGGACAGATTACAAAAATTGGGATTATTCGTTTTTTAGAAAAAAAGACAAACTGAGGGACGAGGACCTCATTACAAGATACAAATACCTGAATGCGACCGTTACAAGGATCTCTCCAAGAGCTTTTATACCTGGCCTGGACCAGGACAGGGGTTCATCCTCTACAACCTAGAAGGAGAGGAGATTCTACCATCAACATAGACAAAGGTTCTTTACTGTAAGTGAGTGAGACTATGGAACTCTCTCGCAGGACTTTGGTTGTTATGCCGGACTATATGTAAAGCAATAGAGGCCTGGATGTCTCTGAGAGAAAAAATTATCAGGGCTATGGGGATGATAAAACATTTATTTAATCTTAAAGCTTGGACTGATGGACTTGCATCTTTTCTGGCTTATATTACTATGATACTATAATAACTGTTCCTCCTGAGCCCGGGGGACGTCATCAACAAGGTGGTTTTAAATGAATCAGTCCGAACGTGTTGATGCCTATGCACTAAGCTTTTATGTTCCGGGGCGACTCAAAATAAAGGGAAGCCACATTTATTCAATCTGGTGGTTCGTCCGAGTGCCCAAAACCTTTTGACTACATTTGCATTGAGTGGATCATTATGCGTGAATGTTGGTAGCATGTACCAGGACGAGACCAGGGAAAGCTGGGATTGTCTCCCTTTTGGGTGAGCTGGACTTTTAACCCCGGGCTGTTTTCTTATGTGGGCCACTTGATTGTGCCACACATGTGTAGCCATGGAATTTGGGCACATGGGTTCTTCTATTGGGGTACAGTGACCCCTTTAAAAATATTTATAGAACTCAAATATCCTGTAATACTGGACCCCTAAGGAAATTGCCAGATGAGCAATGGAAACACATGGGGTGGTACCTGACTCTACATCACTATTACCTCGTTTTATAACTATACCACGGGGTATTTACTCCATTGATTCTACTCCTAACCAAGATACCTTTACTAGAGGTTATGCCATCTGTTTATCCTCATAAATAGCCATTACCCTTGGCTAGGATAATTATACCTATACATATAGTTGAATTTGTATGTAAGTCGGAACTGTATACTGTATCATTGATCCCCCAGTCCAAAGTTGTTGTTGAAAATTTCATTTAGAAAAATGTTTGGTTGTAAAAGAAAAATCGAATACAAAAAGATCAGTTGCTGACACTTTGTTATAGAGATCGTAGTAGCCCCTGGTATACAGTACAGAGGATTACCAAATCCAGAGGTTCGTTTGTAACTAGGGGTCATTGTTCTTAAGTCGAGGGAATGCACTGCCTGTTACGGGTTGTAACTCATTGGGTAAATAGAACATGGTTGCATTTTTTTGATTGGTGGTATTTGTTTTAGGATTTTCTATCTTATATCCGGTATTTAGCTGAGGGGTTGGTGAAAGACAATTGGGGGATTTATACATGGGCCTGTGACGTTGTACTTATGTATTTTTACTTCTTTTATGATTTTTGTTGTTGTGGTACATTGCTTATAATGAAATAAACGGGTTGTATTATGTAATTTTGTTATATATTTTATAATCACCTAAACAAACTTCTTTGTCTAATTGGCCCCATCTTTTAGCATTAAAGCTAAACAAGTCACATAAATCAACTTTATATAGTTCCCTGGTATCAGAGACGGTTCTTTGCTCAACTGGTCCCTCCTGTCCTCGCATGTATTGTTACCAGAGTGACATCATGGACAGGTCTTAACTTCCAACATTAGCAAACGGTACCTAATGCATAACATGATACATGAAACCGCAGCAGCAGCAATGGACGTCTACTCCTCCAATCCTCATGTATTTCTACTCCTCCCCAGCCTCCATGGGGATACTGTGATTCCACTGGATACATACATGGTTTAAGATGTTGCAGATGCTAAAGAACCTTAGATGATGTCATCCTGGCAACATTGACCTTAAAGTGCTCCAATAATGGTAACGAGGTCTCATCCATTCAGGAACACGGAGGCAGGGCAATGCAAGGTAAAATTAACTATCAGGACTCAATTAGTGACTCAAAGACTCAATCAGGTGAGCCTGCATTAGGTTAAAAACTATTTTTGTAACATTACAGCCATGGAAAGGAACTATTTAAGGATAAAAAGCAAAGCTTTTTAACATAGTTTTTAATTAAGCCTTTATTTGATGGTTAATTTTCATGAATCACTTGGATATGTTAAAGCGTTTCGAAGTTATAACCACTTATAGTGACACAGGGCAGATTTGAAAAAATGGGCCATGTCAGGAAGGTGAAAAGTGGCTTCAGCGTTAAGGGGTTAATATTTTTTTATTTGTTTTGACTGTTTTATTTTGTCGCAAGTGGTACATGAACAAGTGATCATTTGTTCATTGTAATATACTGCAATTAGCAATGCCTTTAGCACAATCTAAGAAGAATTTACTGCAGGCAGCCCGGGGGTCCCACATGGGATATAGACTGTGGGTCCTGTCTGGAGGCAGGGCCTGACAGACACGGATATTGGGGAGCTCCAGGGTCCTATAACGGGACAGATCATATTCTCCCAGTAATCAGCGATGGGGTTTCGGTCCAGATGGTTTTAACAGCACAGTGTCTGCTTGTGAGTTGGCGACAGAAGCATAATGTAATAGTACTGCAAGGGTCGACAAGTTACTGCCGCCTGTGCAGTGCTATTACGCCGCGCTTCATGAAATGGTACATTTTCATGCTATTATTAATTCATATACTGTATATAAGTCAGTCATGTTTTATTGTTTTGTGCAAGCCAAGAAGTAATATGTGTGAATGAGCGCATAGGGAAAATGAAAGTCTTCTATGTTTTGGACTCCTCTTTGTTTGATCCAACAAATACTACCGCAAAAAATGTGACTGGAAAGATTTTGATGACCCGATTAGAATATCTCTCTGCTTCTACAAGTTTTTCAGAATACTAGGAAACTCTTTAACAGATCTGAATTGCTGTAATTGCTTGAGTGTCCTCTCAGCAGCTGGTAATTATCAATGAGTAACTTTTCAAGCACAAAATATGTTTAAAGTACTCCCGTTTTAATAATTTGTTTACAGTGCAAGCAAGAAAGGCTTTGCTTTAATGTTTTCTCAAAGAGAAAACATAAAAGTCTAATGAATGCAAATGCTAATCTTCATACCATCTTTACATAGGTTTCTATGAAAAAGAAATTCACAGCACTCTACAGGCAATCTGCCCATGAAATGTTCATATACTGGATTGCAGTTGGAGGTTACAGTTTTCAAGCTACAACCATTGGTATAACATGTAGTTAATAGACCCACAATAGCTTGATAACCATCATCGATAAACAATGGTGTCATGTTTGCTTCAATCTCAGACTGGTATATACTGTATAGATACAGCTCTTCTGAAAGTCATGTGTGCAGAAACAGGCCACATCTCCATAGAAGCTGGTGGCCACACCGGAATCAGTCACAATAAGGCAGATTTATAAAAAGTGCCCTAAGGTGAGACAGTATAGTTAGACTAGATAGTCTTATTCTGCAACAGATTTATATAAGTGTCTGGTGCTCAATGATAAATCTGGTGCCTTATGATACTCAGAGTATTTTTGGTACATGGACCTTTTTGACGTGAGACCTTGTTCCCTTTTTTACAGACCAAACCCCTTTTGGAGAGCTAGTCATAGGAGAGCCAGAAAACTGTCTAAAACCCTTTATAAATGTGGAAAAGATACTTTTTTAGTACAAACTACAACATATTTATTTCATAAATAATTATTTAATAAATATCCACCAATGTGTGCTCACTACAAAACCAAAAGGCTGTTGTTGAAAAAGGCTAACTATGATTTAAATAAAGCATGCATAAGGGCATTACAACAGCAGTAGCAGCCATAGAAGCTGCTATGGTGCCTGAAGAATCAGGGGGCCCCAGCATCCGACCTGTCACACTGAAGAATGGAGGATGTGCACAACTATATAAATAATATGCTGTGCATTGTACAGCATAGTGGGTGGAGCACATTTACTAAGGGCTATGTGCCAGATTTCTGTCGACATTGCACGGTCTTTCTAGTGCAAACTGCTTGCGCAGGTATTTAAGAAGTGCCTGTGCTGCATATCTGTTACACGCAACCTTTTTGTGGCACGGCTGCACTAGTCTTCATGCAATACAAATTTCTGCAATAAAGGGGGTGTTCCGATGCTCAGTCGGATCATGGGTCAGATTTATCATGCAAAGTCTGACAGAAATGTGTTGCATGCCCCATGTTGATGCACCAAAAAAAGTAGTGCACTCTGTCGGAAACGTCCAGGGGCACCAGGTTCCTGAAGAACGGACTTCAGAAATCCTAAATCTCTGCAGAATACACATGCAAACTGCACACTACACAACAAAAAATTGCGTGGTGCTGCACCTTCCCTCTTATGAGCTGTCCTTAATGGTCCTAGATGGATCCAGCAAACATCCACTATTCAATAATCCAGTAGAAGAAACTCTTTTGTGACCGGAGCTCAAAAACGAAAAAGACGATCCATGCACGTTTCCTCCTTATTTTTGCACCAAACACAAGGGATCACTTTCAGGGATAAGTCACCATTCAGACCAGAAACCGTCAATATTTTCACTCCTGTCCTAGTCTCCTCCACTCACTGCATATAAGAGACATATCCAGACATAGTGTAGACAGTTTCAAACTTTTAAAACTTTTATTTCCAGTTCTACTCACATATGTAGATAAAAAATGCGCATATCACAAATAACTCCACGAGGAAATCCATCTATTTTCCGTTTGTAGCAATAGACACTCTCTATCTCCACCTCTTTTGGGAGTTTCTATGACCTCAATGCCCGCAAACCTTAAAGCCCTTACATCCCCCTCATGACATTCACGCATATGCTTTATAAGGCGGGGGGCTCCTATGCCTGTTTCGATTGATCTCAAATGCTCTCTTATTCTTTGGTGGAGAGGTCTAATTGTTTTGCCTACATAGAATCGCCTGCAACTACATATCAGGACATACACCACAAAACTAGTTTTGCAATTAATGAAACTGTTAACTTCCACTCTCTGTCCTCCAAATTCAATTGTTCTTTTAGCTAAGTTATGTGGGCAGCATTTACATCTGCCGCATCTGAAGTTGCCTTTAACGGGATTCCTTTCTAACCAGTTCTCTTTTTGGGCAGAAGTATACGAACTTTTTACCAATTTAGATTTAATAGTTCTGCCTCTCCTGAAACTGACTAAGGGTCCGCCTTCTGCTCCCGTGGCCAGTTCTGCATCATTTTCTATTATATGCCAATTATCTTTTAGGGCCTTTTTAATGAGATCTGCCATTGGTGAAAAATTAAATGTAAAGGAGAATCTTTCTTGTCCCTTTCTCTCTTTTCTTTTTTTCAGTAGGGTCTCTTGTTCTTTTTCACTGGCCTTTTCATAGGCTCTATCTATTAACCTTTCTGGGTACCCTCTTTTCTTTAACCTCTGTCTCAATTCCTCCGCCTGTCTTTCAAAACCCTCTCTTGTGTTGTTGACACGTCTTAATCTGAGGAATTGCCCATAAGGCACTGCTCTCTTCACATGGCTAGGGTGGTAACTGTTAAAGTGCAATAACGAATTCGTCGCTGTTTTCTTCCTATGTACTGACGTACAAATCTTATTGTTTTTTACCTCTACTAATACGTCTAGGAACTCCAGGGTATTATCATTAATTGTGTGGGTGAACCTCATGTTCATATCATTACATTCATTTAGGAATTTGACCATCTCTTCAAACGTCTCCTTGGTCCCAGACCACAGGATGAACACATCATCCACATATCTCCTATACATTTAAATGTATGTAATATAGGGATTGTCGATGTGGAAAATGTATTTGCTCTCAAAAATGGCGAGGAAAATGTTCGCGTACGTGCAGGACACGGGGGTGCCCATGGCCGTACCGTCGTCCTGCACGTACCACTCGCCATCGAACAAGAACGCATTGTGGCTTAGAATGAAATGTAGGGCATCACAGATGAACCTAGTGTAGTCCTCCCCCTTTTGGGCGTTCGCTACTACTTCCCTTACTGCTTGTACCCCCTTCTCATGGGGGATGCGGGTGTACAAGCTTTCTACGTCAATAGACGCTAGTAACCAATGTTCCTCCCATGTTTGTTGGCTAAGGGCATTGAGGAATTCATTCGTGTCCTTCAGATACGAGGGTATGTCTTTTAAGACTGGCCTCAATAACCAGTCGATATATTGTGAGAGCGGCTCCGTGATTGAGCCTATGCCCGCCACAATCGGGCGCCCCGGTGTAAGTTATAGCACTCTGTTAAAATCATGAATCTTTATTCCTACTTCATTTTTATGCAGTGCATGCAGTTTATGCATGCATCTGGGCTCTTAATCTGATGGTAGAGGAAAGCTGTCTTTGTCGGTGAGCTGTAGATTTTTTTTCTTGCTTTCTGATTAAATTGCTAAACCCAGAGTACTATAATTAGTTTCAAAATTTGATATCGATGAATCTGAATTTTGATGGGTCATCATTATATTCTACACACAAAACAATGGAAATAAAGGATAAATTATATTCTCCTGCACAGAAAAGTGAGGTACAATATCTCCCCTGTTCCCTATCAGTCCCTCCATCCAATTATGTCATTCTCCAGAACTTTCTCTGTCTCTCTCTGCACCTCATACTGCTACCTTCCTTCACTACGTCATTGGCATTTTTTTTTGTACAGAAGGTTTTAATTTTTGTAAATGCCTGAAAACATTATAAAACCTATACAAATCTGGTATCCCTGTGATTGCACCAACCCAAAGAATAAAGTAGACATGTCATTTGGGGTGTACAGCGAAAGCCGTAAAATCCAAGCCCACAAGAATACGATGCAAATGCGTTCTTTCACCTATTTCACAGCATTTTTTTTTCAGTACACGGCATGGAATATAAAATACCGTCAGTTGAATACCGTGAAGTTGAATTTTTTAAGCAGAAAACACACCCTGAAACAGCTCTTTACGTGGAAAAATAAAAAAATGAAACTGCAAAAACAAAAGAGGGACTTGGCACCTTTATTATATTTAATCCAGTTATCAGATACTTCATTTCTGTGTATGCTTAGCTCACCATTTATTTTGCAACACTCTATTTTATCTTATTGTAGATATGTGGCGAGTGAGCTACAATATGAATTTGTTTGTAAAATCCTAACTTTATCCATTTTGATAGATAACTCTCCAGATTGGTTGGAGTTCAAGATGGACTGCATGCCGCAAATGGGTGTTCGATTACATTTTGCATGACATGATACATTGGGGCAGATGGCATACACACCCGGATTCTGCATGAACTATGTATTGTGATAGGCAGACCATTATTTTTAATATTTGAAGATTCACTGAGGACTGGTTATGTTCCACAGGACTGGCGCATAGCAAATGTGGTACCAATATACAAAAAAGGATCAAAAAGCGATCCTGGAAACTACAGACCTGTGAGTCAAACTTTTTTGGTGGGGAAAATATTTGAGGGGTTTGTTAAAGATGCTATCCTGGAGTATCTCACTGTGCATAACCTTATAACCCAGCGTCAGCATGGGTTTATGAGAGATTGGTCCTGTGAGACTAATCTGATTGGTTTCTAAGGAGGTAAGTTCCAGACTGGATCTGGGAGACCCTGTGGATGTTGTATATCTGGACTTTTCAAAGGCATTTGACACCATGCCGCATAAAATGAGACTGCTGGGACTAGGGGAAAATCTGTGTATTTGGGTAAGTTATTGGCTTAGTGATAGAAAACAGAGGGTCCTCATTAATGGCACATTCTCAGATTGGGTTGACGATACTAGTGGAGTGCCACAGGGGTCACTATTGGGGCCACTTTTTAATATTTTTATTAATGACCTTGTAGTGAGTTTACACAGTCAAGTTTCAATATTTGCAGATGATACTAAGCTGTGTAAAGTAATAAATACAGAGGCCGATAGTTTAGCATTAGAGGGATTTGCGGAAGTTTGAGGAGTGGGCAGAGAAATGGTTGATGAGGTTTAATGTAGATAAATGTAAAGTTATGCACTTGGGTCGTGGAAACAAAAAGTATGATTATGTTCTAAACAGTCAATTAATTGGTAAAACTCTAGCTGAAAAGGACTCGGGGGTATTGGTAGATGGTAAACTTAATTTTAGTGACCAGAGCAAGGCAGATGCTGCTAAAGCAAATAGAAGTATTGGATGTATCAAGAGAGGAATAAATTCTCATGATAAAGACATAGTTTTGCCCTTCTACAAATCCCTGGTCAGAACACACATGGAATATTGTGTACAGTTTTGGGCACCAGTGTATAAAAAGGACATAGTAGAGCTGGAACGGGTGCAGAGGAGAGCAACCAAGCTTATTAGGGGAATGGGGGGATTAGAATACAATGACAGATTACAAAATTTGGGATTATTCCGTTTAGAAAAAAGACAACTGAGGGGAGACCTCATTACAATATACAAATACCTGAATGGACCGTACAAGGATCTCTCCAAAGATCTTTTTACCTAGGCCTGTGACCAGGACAAGGGGTCATCCTCTACACCTAGAGGAGAGGCGATTCTACCATCAACATAGACACAGGTTCTTTACTGTAAGTGCAGTGAGACTATGGAACTCTCTGCCGCAGGAGGTTGTTATGCCGGACTCTATGTACAAGTTCAAGAGAGGCCTGGATGTCTCTGGAGAGAAAAAAAATCACGGGCTATGGGGATAAAACATTTATTTAATTCTTAAAGCTTGGACTTGATGGACTTGCATCTTTTTCTGGCCTTATATACTATGATACTATAATACCTGTTTCCTCCTGAGCCCCGGGTGACGTCATCAACACAGGTGGTTTTAAATGAATCAGCCGAACGTGTTGATCCTATGCACTAAAGCTTTTATGTTCCGGAGACTAAAATAAAGAGAAGCCACATTTTATTCAATCTGGTGGCTTCTTCCGAGTGCCAAACCTTTTGCTTACCTTTTGCATTGCGTGGATCCTATGGCATGAATGTGGTAGCATGTACCAGGGCCGAGACCAGGGAAGCTGGGATTGTCTCCTTTTGGGTGAGCTGGACTTTTAACCCTCGGCTGTTTTCTTATGTGGCACTTGATTGTGCACACATGTGTAGCCATGGCATTTGGGCACTGGAGTTCTTCTTATTGGGGTAAGTGACCCCTTTAAAAATATTTATAGAACTCAAATTATCATGTAAGTACTGACCCCTAAGGAAATTGCATGAGCAATGGAACACATGGGGTACCTTTACTCTCACATCACTATACCTCTTTTTTATACTATACCACTGGGTATTTACTCCATTGATTCTACTCCTAACCAAGATACCTTTTACTCTAGGTTATGCCATCTGTTTTCCTCCTAACTAAGACCATTACCCTTGGCTAGGATAATATACATATACATATAAGTTGAATTTGTATGTAAGTCGGAACTGTATACTTTATCATTGTATCCCCAGTCCAAATGTTTTTGTTGAAAATTTCATTTAGAAAATGTTTGGTTGTCAAAGAAAAATCGAATACAAAAAAGATCAGTTGCTGACACCTTTGTTATAGATCATCGTAGTAGCCTGGTATTAAAGTACAGAGAATTACCAAAATCCAGAGGTTCGTTTGTAACTAGGGGTCATCTGTTCTTAAGTCGGGGACTGCCTGTACTGGTGTACTCATTGGGTTAAATAGAACATGGTTGCATTTTTTGATTGGTGGTATTTGGCTTTTAAGGATTTTCTATCTTTATATTACATGTATTTATGTGAGGGGTTTGGTGAATAGACTAATTGTGGATTTATACCTGGGCCTGTGACTTTGTACTTATGTAATTTTTATTCTTTTATTGATTTTTGTTGTGTGGTACATTGCTTATAATGAAATAAACGGTTTGTATTATTGTACTTTTGTACTATTTTACTAATCACCTAAACACACTCTTTGTCTAATTGGCACCCATCTTTTAGCTTAAAGCTAAACATTCACATAAATCAACTTTATATTAGTTTCCCTGGTATCAGAGAAGGCTTCTTCTGCTCAACTTGGTCCCTCCTGTCCTCAGCATGTATTGTTACCAGAGTGACATCATGACAGGTCTTTAACTTCCTAACATTAGCAAACTGTACATAATGCATATACATGATTACATGAAACCGCAGCAGCCTCAATGGACTTCTACTCCTCCCAATCCTCCATGTAATTCTACTCCTCCCCAGCCTCCATGGAGGCTACTGTGATTCCATGTGATACATACATGGTTTAGATGTTGCAGATGTAACAGAACCTTAGATGATGTCATCCTGGACACATGACCTTAAGTGCTCAATAATGTAACAGAGTTCTCCATCCATTCAGGAACAAGGAGGCAGGGCAATGCAAGTAAAATTTACTATACAGGACTCAATTAGTGACTCAAAGACTCACATCAGGTGAGCTGCATTAGGTTAAAAACTTATTTTTGTAACATTACAGCCATGGAAAGGAACTATTTAAGGATAAAAGCAAAGCTTTTTAACCATAGTTTTTAATTAAGCCTTTATTTTGGATGGGTTAATTTTCATGACAGGTTCTCTTTAAAGTCTAAAATAAATGAACTTACAGTAAATATCTATCTATTACAATGAAAGGCACCATAGTCAATCTATAAAATATCTATCTATATTAATATATTAGTATTTTAGGATCTTTAGTATTGCCTGAAGATCATCTTCAATATTGCCTGAAAGACAATTCTAATTATATTTCCACATAAAGTGTGCTTTACAGTCATATGGTTTATGGCAGGAAATGGGAAGAAAGCTAGTTGTCCCTCTACCTTGTTATGTACTATGAAAACAAATCATTCATGTAAGATAAGTGCTGCAATAAATTTTCATTTATGAGCTGTCAATAAAGATGGATAGCTTTCTTTGCATTACAACATAGCATTTTAAGGAGATTATTTCTACCATGGTTCAGGGGGAACTGCCTTTATTGTTGTGTAATTTTCACTTGAGAAGCATTGCCCTGAATCATTTAAGGTTTTGCCAAATGTTTCATGTAGTAAACAAAGACCTAGTGGACAAGTCAATTAGATGAAGCACTTGGATCTGAACATGCCCATTAACCCAGAATCCCTCCGGAGTCTAGAACTGTTGGAATTTCTTGGGCTGACATGATCCCTCTTGATTGATTAGTGAAAGAAATGTGCAGAATGGCAACAGAAAGATCAGGTTTATGTTACCAGAAGGGCCGTCCAGGAGGAGGGCAGTTAATTACATTGAGTAATTCTAAACATGTTCAAGGATTCACAAAGAGTCTGATAATTGAGAGCATTTACTGCTGATGGCAAGAGGAAAGTCACCACGGCTTCAATAAAAGCAGGCCAGCAGTGTATTATATGGGAGTTAAAAACTCTCAGTTATGACATTAGCTAAGTATACCATTTTGCAAAGCTTACACATATTATTATTATTATCCTGAGGCAAGTTTGATGCAATTAATTTTTTACCAACAAAACAATGTGCTCTGGCACAATAGATTTGTTTAACTTTTATAATCATGTGCGTTCCTCCTCAATTCAAATTTAATGTAAAAAAATTTAATGTAAATAATACATCGAAGTGTGAATTCCAAGTTGTGGACACTGATGCTTTGCAACCTCAAACTTAATTACATTTTCTCAAGTTGTAATTTTAAAGGGAAAGCATCAGGGAGGGTTTTCAATTCACATGTAATTAACAATGAAATTGACCTGGCTTTACCTCTGGGAAATAATTTTGTGCAGGCTTTTGTAATGATTCCACATATTGGATAGTGTATGCTCCAGTGATGCTATACAGATATTCATGTTATAGTAACATTTGCTTGGCCTTATAGAGTATAAGTTCAGTTGAAATAGTGGTTATAGCTAGAGATTGGTGAATTTTTAGAATTCTATTCAACCAGGTTTGCCGAATTTTCTGAAAAAATTAGATGCAACCGGAATCGAATTAGTCAGAGCACTTTAAAAAACAAGTATTTCCTGGGTGAGAGAGCCTGTAGGGTGTTGTAGAACGTTGTACCGTGCTCAAATATGCATATGCTCAAGCACAATGCTATGTATGACACGCAAATGACAGCCGCCGCTCTTAGAATCGCTTGACTCTTCAATTCCATGGGCACTTACAGAGGCCAACTTGGCCAAATAAGTGAAGCCAAGTGGGCCAAGATCCCACTATAACATCAAAGAGTGCACTCTTTTTACACTGATGATACCATAGATTACTACAGAACCTGTTCTGCTAAACGCTGATACATGTAGAAACTCCCCAAAAGAGTGGAGAGGTTGTCGTCAGTAATTTTTCATTGACATCACTGATCATTTTGCCCTTCTTTTCATCCGTCAGTGTCCGCTTTCAATCGGTCAATAATCCATCAGTACTGCTAAAGCCAAAAACAAACAGGAGTGGATCCAAAACAGAGATGACCAGTAAATGGAATATTTGCATGTCCTCTGTGTTCTGTATCTACTCCTGCTTTTGGCTATCAATCCTGAGGCTTTTCATTCCTTCTGACAGATGAAATGAAGGGGAAAACATAACATAGTAGGAATGTCAGAGTGATGGAGGGTGAAAACAGTATTCTGAAAATCACAGGGTGTTCCAGGGAGACAGCAGTCAGTTGGCAACAGCATGAGTAGGCCGCAGAGTGGCACAATGACAAATTATGGAGGTGACTGCAACATGGTAGGCCACAGAGTGACATAATGATAACAGTTTGGAGGTGGCAGCAACTTGATAGGCCACAGTGTGGCACAATGACAGAGTGTGGAGGTGGCAGCAACGTGGAAGGCCGCAGAGTGGCACAATGACAGAGAGTGGAGGTCGCTGGAGCAGCAGCATGAGGTCAGAGAGTGGCACAATGATAAATTCTGGAGCTGGCAGCAACTTGCTAGGCCACAGAGTGGCACAATTAAAGAGTGTGGAGGTGGAAGCAGCAGGAGGCCACAGAGTGGCACAAAAATAAATTCTGGAGGTGGCAGCAACATGGTAGGCCATAGTGTGGCACAATGACAGAGTGTGGAGGTGGCGGCAACATCAGCAGCAGGAGGTCATAGAGTGGCACAATGACAAATTCTGGAGTTAGAAAATAAAGAACAAAAAAAGCACACAGAGCATCAAAATTCCAGTTGTACATGTACATCAAACATGTGAAACAAATAGCTATATAAAAAGTAAAATTAAAGATAAAAGACCCATATATTTATAATCCAATATATAACAGTAAAGATGTTGTCTTTAATTTCAATACATTTCATAAAACAGTTAATGCATAGTCGGTCAGATGTATTTAGTATCCTGTGTATATTTATTAGAAATTTCAAAAAAGGTATATGGTAACAGTTGCATAAAAACTTTTTTGTACATTTCATATATAATAATACATAAAAAGTAGATAGTACTGACCCGGAGAGTCCTGGGCTCATGCTATGCGCCTTGGGGAGGAGTAGATGCTCTTGAGTTAAGATGTAGTGCCTAGATGTGGAGGCAGAGGGATATATGCATACATCTGTTTCTTATAACTATATGATGAATTAGTTCATTGAGATGGGGGTAGATGGGCTTACCCTGGTGGTGTAGGGGTTAAGAGTACTGTGATCCAATTTGGATGAGCACAACACATACCGCAAGTTAATCTGTGTCAAAGGGTAATGAAAAGATGAGGGCTAAGCATATATCCCTCTGCCTCCACATTTAGCCACTACGTCTTAACTCCCGGCTATTCCGCAATGGACAACCTCAGGAGATTGTTTCTTAATTTACAGCTCATGCCTGATAACCCTAGGGAGCGAACCATAATGATGTTAGATGCATCAAAAGCATTTGACACAATTGAGTGGGATTTCTTGTGGCTTACTTTGGAGACCATGGGATTTGGTAATAGATTCATAGCCTGGATCAAATTATTATATATTTGCCCTTCAGCCAGACTCTTAATTAATGGTGAAAAGACCCGGGCCTTCAAATTGAGTAGAGGAACAAGACAGGGGTGTCCACTTTCCCCTTTACTTTTTGCTATAGCATTAGAACCCCTGGCATGTAGGATTCGTCGGTCGCCTGACATAGTAGGGTTTAAACAGGGAGAGGCACATGAAAAGATCTTGTTACACGCCGACGACATTCTTCTGTTTTTGGGCTCCCATGAAACAATATAGAGGGTATTCTCAATTTTTAGCGAGTATGGGGAAAGGTCCTGGTTAAGGGTAAACTGGCAAAAGTCTGCCTGTCTTCCAGTAGATCCACTGAAGTCCTTTGTCCCCAGGGATATTAAAATGATTGAACCACATAGCTATGTAGAATACCTAGGGATCAGGGTATCGGTGGATATCTTGGGCTACATTGAGATTAATATTACTCCCGTGTTAGTGTATATTAGAAGTAAAATAAAAACTTGGAAAAAATTACCCCTCAACACGATAGGCAGGATAGTGTTGATTAAAATGCAGTTACTCCCAAAGGTATTATATGTTTTGTCTGCCTTCCCGACTTGGATACCGTGGAAGATCTTCAAGATCCTAGAGTCCCTTTTCCGTGACCTGGTCTGGAGGGGAATACAGCCCCGTATGAAGTTGGAAGTGCTGAGGCTTCAATATGACAAGGGGGGGGGGGGTTCTCGACCTTCCAGACATGCAAGCCTACTTTCTTATAGAGCAGATAAAACATATATTGACATGGGATTGTTCTCTCTTGGCAGATCTTCCCATAAGGACATTGGATTCAGGGGAGGATATAGTGAAATTTGATATCTTGGAAGTTTTATAAACTGGCATTTGGAGTGTGCAGACATATAAAAAACAGTATCCTACCCTCTCATTTATATATAGTATGGAGGGAGATTAACCCCTTACCAACATGTGACGTAATAGCATATTGCAGCAAAGGCTTACCGGTAACACCCGCGATCGGTGTTTACCTTTGCCGGCGGCTTCAAAAAGATGGCGACGCGTGGGCGCCGCCATCTTTCTGAGGATCGTCGCTCCTTGTGACGTCATCGGGGAGCAGCGATCCATCGCCATGGTAGCTTTGGGTCTCACGAAGACCCGAAGCTACTTCAGGTTAACCCATTCATTACAATGTGCTATCAGCACATTGTAATGTATGAGTAGTAAAATACACATACACTGCCATACTGTAGTATGGAAGTATATGATAGGATCGTACAGACACCCTTGGGTTAAAGCACCCTAGGGAGTGATCAAAAGGTCGTACAGTACTAAAAATGATAACATTGTAAACATCATCAAAATCCGCAAAAAATTGCACCACCAACAGCTCCATACACCAAAGTATGAAAAAGTTATTAGCGCCAGAAGATGGCAAAATCCCCCCAAAAAATTTTGTACAGGAGGTTTTAATTTTTTTAAATGTATGAAAACATTATAAAACCTATACAAATTTGGTATCCCCGTATTCGTACCTACCCAAAGAATAAAGTAGACATGTCATTTGGGGCGCAGAGTGAAATCCGTAAAATCCAAGCCCACAAAAATACGGCACAAATGCGTTTTTTTACCAATTTCACTGCATTTGGAATTTTTTTCCCGCTTCCCAGTACATGCCATGGAATATTAAATACCACCATTTTGAAGTGTAATTTGTTACGCAGAAAATAAGCCAACACACAGCTCTGTACATGGAAAAGTAAAAAAGTTACAGATTTTTGAATGTGTGGAGTGAAAAATGAAAACGCAAAAATGAAAATGGGCTGCGGCGGGAAGGGGTTAAGAACTTGTGGCATCTTACGGAAATACTCCCATTTACTCCATTATGGAGGAACCAGATTTTATCAACCCCTAAAACAAAAACGGAGCCATGGATCGGAAAAGGGGTAATTTATGTACATCAGGTGATTAAGAATGGCAGTATGAAGTCTTTACCCAACTTGCAGGAGTAATTTCAGATCCCATAATCCTGCTTCTTTCTCTATTTACAACTTGCCCATTGGTGGAATTCACTTAATAAAGATATAATGGGATGGGATAAAATTCCCTCGATCTTAAATAATATGTGGGTGTCATTAAAAAAAAAGTAAAAAGTAAGAAATTTTACTCCACATTGGAAACTCAAAGACACGATAGTTATATAAACAGAGTGCCTGAGAAGTGGGTTAAGGAAGTGGGAGTACTTGAGGAGCAAGGGTGGACAGCCACATGTAAAGATATCCGTAAGATATTACAGATCCCAGCTCACCGGTGGGCGCAAGTCTCCATATTACAAAGAATTTGCTATACACCTGCAACATCCCTGTCATTGCAAGGCAGAGTGGTTGTTGCGAATACGTTCCAATATGTAGCTTGCAACTTGTGTGGAGTCTGATCAACCCCACAGCAGGTCACTACACAACACGGGGAACACTGCAGTGGTAGATCCTGCCTGGCAAGGCAGGAGTAAATTGTTTTTATGTGATGTCTTTCCATCAGCCAATCACATCGGTTTTAATACTGTATTGTAAGCAGGGATGCAATTGGAGGAGTAACCACCAGCAGGAGCTGAGGAGAAGTGACGGTTGGAGGGTGCCATTAGTCAGTTCAGTCAGTGTAGTTAGGAGAGACAGAAAGCGCTGACAGGAGTGAGTCAGAGGAAGTCTGACAAGAGTCAGTCAGAAAGACTATTCAGTCAGACCAAGCAGTGAGACAGTAGAGGTCTGAGGAGTTAGTGAGAGAAAAGGCATATCATCCTACCTTCAAGGGTGATATCTGAAGAAACCCAGGACAAGCTGAAGCATCCTACTAGGACACAGCTACCTCCCAGCCTGCCCCTGCATCTAGGCTGGTGAGCATCCCCAGCATTTTCCTATTTGTTAAGATTTGTTGGACACGTTATCCACTGTTCCTGTTGGATCCAATAAAGAACTGTAAGTTGCTCTTAGACAACATCTGCCTCCGTCTGATCCCTGCTACTACGGCTGTCACCATCACGGGCACCCTATCCACTACACAGCGACTCATACTCCAGACCCCAAAGGGTTGCCCCAGGGAGAACCACTATAACAGACTCTCCCTCATCATTTCTTGCCAACACCACCTGCTGGAGACCTACCAGACTGTAGGACAGCCCTCCGATTCCCATACCAAGCACCGTGACACTAGCGTGCCTAAGCCGCAACCGCCAGCCACTCTGGTATCTCGGGCCCCGGCTGTATCCAACTCGATTCGCCCATCTCTAGTTATAGCTTTTAGTATCATCTATGTTTTTTCCATCCACCATTAAATTTTAAGAAAATGTACCCTGGCATTACCCTAAGGCTTTTGTGCATGGTCATCTTTAGTCTGGGCTCTATGTATGTGTTGACCTAGTTTACAAGCCGAAAACCCAGCTTTTTTCTAGGCTAGTTAATCCTCCTCCCTCAAACTACATGTATTGAGCATGTCAAAGCAATGCTTGAAACTTGAAGCCGCTGGGCCCCAATGAAAATCCCATACAAAACCCCCAACTAAAATATAATACAAATAATAGCAGCCTCTTCATATAGGAAAGGGATATCTTCCCTAAGACACTTGGGTCCTTTGCACTCCCTCAAGTGACTCCCCTGGTGAAAAAACGCATTTGCGCCATTTTCTTGTGAGCTTGGATTTTACAGCTTTCACTGTGCGCCCCAAAGGACATGTCTACTTTATTCTTTGGATCCGTGCAATCACATGGAACCCTTTATGACCCTAAGTCTTTAATCCTGACTTGTTGAGATTTGACGGTTCATTAAAGGGGTTATCTGAGACTACTAATAAACTAGGGATGGGCTGGGGTGAACTTTTTTTAAAAAAAATAAACATGTACTCACCTCCGTCGCTGCTAATCTCTCATGCAGTGGTCCATCTGATCCGTGCCCCTGTTTGTTGACAGTGACACGGAAGCTGCATTCGGGGAGCTTCTAGCCAGCAGAGGTGGCCACTCCCATCAGTACCTTCCCTGAGTCTATTTTGCCATTTCTGGGGAGCTTCTTATGAATCAGAGAAAAGTAGTTAAGTAGATAAGTAACACTCAGACATCATCAAAATGTGTTTAACTGTTAGTGTGAGTATATGGTCCCTGCAGCCAAATGTGCTCAGTTCATGGAACAGAACACATGTGTTGACCAGATGCTCAGGAACGAGCAGTTACTGGAAGGTTTTGCATCATAGAAAAATATGATGCAGAGAGTTCCTGTCTGCTGGATAGCAGCACCGACACTACTATAATAGTTGTCAGAGCAGCAGATCAGCAAGCTGACAGAGACTCCTTGCATCATACTTGCATCATGGGTGACGGTCCCTACTCTGGGTTGATGCACAGAAAAGAAAGAGTAAGACAAAGAAATAATAGAGACAGAGAAAATCAAGATCAGCCAAACCAAATCAACACCAAGATGGTGGCAAAGTATAAAATATTTAAGGCAATACAAAAGTCAGAAAGTACAAGCAAAGTTCAGAATCACAGCAAAAGCATAGTAGAGTATATGATTAAAAATGTGGTGAAAAACTTGTCTAACATGTACATGTTTCAAGGGTATCCTCGCGAACCACGTCCGGGTCGCAGGCCTCGCTACAGACCCCAGCTCCCCTCCTTGCTTCCTTACCTCTCCACACTCCTGCTCTGGATACAGCAGCCCGGCAAGTGCGTTCCCGCCTCCTAGGGCGTGTGTGAGCACATCCCCACCTCCTAGAAAGCGCGTGGTGGCGCTCAAAGACTTAATGGCCCAGGTTACCACTATTTGGTGCTGGCCATAACCAGGAAATTTGATAGAAGCCGGTCTCTCCCAGCATTCCCCTGCCAATTCATTGTGCTATTGTCACAGATGCACCCGCTATCCTTGTCGCAGATAGCGGCCACAACCATGCTCCCCGGCATGGCGCTGTGCTCTCCGGCACGGACTTATCTCTCCAGCACTCCTGCTTCCCTACAACGACGCATCCTCACTCCTGCTGCTGAGGCTGCTCGTTCCCGCTGCTGGGGCGTGCCGTCTCTCCTGGCCTTATAGGGCCAGCGTCCTCCTGATTGATGCTGGCTAATCCGGCTCAGCCCTTATAATCCGACACCTCCCTTCTTTTCTCACCGGATTTTCAGCATTGTTGCAGCTTTGTTTCAGCAGGCTACAAGGAACTTCCAAGGTTTCCACACCTCACTTTCCAAAGCGGTTCCTGCTGAAGAAGAAAGCCCATCAGCGTTTCCAGATGCTCCTGTTCTAACAGCGTTTCCAGATGCCTCTGTGTTTACATGTGTTTCTCCAACGTTTAGGAGTTGCTTTTAGCTTCATCAACTGCTTGACTCCCAGCAACTATGAGGTCGATTCCACATCTGCCTCACTTGGATCCGGTTCTTTCCAGAAGCCACTCCAGTCTCCGGCTTTCCCAGAACCACTCCAAGTCACGGCTTTCCCAGAAGCCACTCCAGAGTCTCCAGCTTTCAAAGAGCCTCTCCAAAGTCTCCGGCTTTCCATAAACCTCCCAGCCTCTGGCTTTCCAGAAGCCTTTCCAGCCCCCGCTTTCCCAGAGGCCTCTCCAGATCTCTGGCTTTCCCGAAGCAACTCCAGAGTCTCCAGCTCTTTCCAAAAGCCACTCCAGTCTCGGCTTCCGAAAGCCATTCCAGTCTCCGGCCTCCCAGGTTCGACGGCTGTCAGTCCCTGTTCTCTCTTAGATTTGTCCTTCCTATGAAGAATAGAAGAGACAGAAGAGGCAGAAGAAGAAGAGGGGCCTAAAGGGGGGGGGGTACTGGGATGGATGCATCCAACGATCCCGTTGTGTATCGGGTGCACACCTGCGCTCCCCGGCCCGGACGTCCTCTCCAGCGTTCTAGCTTCCTTCCCGATAGCTGCGCATCCTCGCTTTCTGCTGCTGAGGCCGCGGGCTCCCACTGCTAGGGCATGACGCATCAACGCCTCCTGTTTCCTGTCACCCAGCGTTCCCAGACGCTCCTGGTGCTCCTGTGTTACAGCATTCCCAATGCCTCCAAGCACCACTCTCCTCCAAGGACCTCTCCTTTCTTGCCCCCCGGGTCCTGTGCCTGCTACTGCCTGCTTGTCCTCTGTGGTTCCAGCTCATCCTTACAAGCTGCTTCCTGCTGACATCTCATGCACGGACTGTGTCCTACACCCCTGTCATCCCTGGCTCACCCGCGGGCCCAAGTCGTACACCGTAGAACAACCTGGTGGCAACCCCCCCACAGCAAGACCATCCCGCTTTGCGGCAGGCTCTACTGAAGACCAGGTGGCCACTTGGACTCCGGTCCGGGTTGCGGAAAGTTATCTCTCTCCATCTCCCGCAGTGGTCCAGAGGGTCCACTGGTCCACAGACTCCTCCTCCTATTCTTCCCATAGAGCTTTCCTCCCAGGACTTTCCCGGAACTCCAGTACCTTCTGTCGTCTGTGTGACCGTTACACAGCAGATCCGGCCATGGACTCTGCCAGGATCAGGGACTCTGCCCGGATTCTAATCAGTTGCTGGTGGATCTTTCCGATTAGTTGCCCAGCAGTCCCGGCACTCTTTTTCGGGAAAAAACATTTAAGCAGAGTTGCTTTTGCTTCATCAACTGCTTGACTCCCAGCAACTATGAGTCACTTCCACATCTGCCTCACTTGGATCCGGTTTCCTCCAGAAGCCACTCCAGTCTCCGGCTTTCCCAGAAGCCACTCAGATGTTAACGGCTTTCCCAGAAGCCACTCCAGATCTCCAGCTTTCCAAGAAGTCTCTCCAAAGTCTCCGGCTTTCCCATAACCCTCCAGCTCTGGCTTTCCCAGACCCTTTCCAGCCCCCGCTTTCCCAGAGGCCTCTCCAGAGTCTCTGGCTTTCCCAGAAGCAACTCCAGAGTCTCCAGCTTTTCCAAAAGCCACTCCAGTCTCGGCTTCCGAAAGCCATTCCGTCTCCGGCCTTCCAGGTTCGATGGCTGTCAGTCCTGTTCTCCTCCTAATGTTCCTTCACTATGAAGAATAAGAAGAGACAGAAGAGGCAGAGGAAGAAGAGGGGCCTAAAGGGGGGGGGGTACTGGGATGGATGCATCCACGATCCCTCGTTGTGTATCGGGTGCACACCTGCGCTCCCCGCCGGACGTGCCTCTCCAGCGTTCCGGCTTCCCGCTAGGCTGCATCCTCGCTTTCTGCCTTGAGGCCGCGGGCTCCCACTGCTAGGGCATGCACCACTCTCCTAGCCTTTTAGGGCCAGCGTCCCCTGATTGGTGCTGGCTAATCCGGCTCCCTTCCTTCCTTGCCAGATCTTCAGCACTGTTCAGCTTTGTTTCAGCATGCTACAAGGAACTTCCAAGGTTTCCACACCTCAGTTCCTGCTGAATAAGAAAGCCATCAGCGTTTCCAGATGCTCCTGTTCCTCCAGCGTTTCAGATGCCTCTGTGTTTACATGTGTTTCTCCAACGTTTCCAGACGCCTCCATGTTTCCTGTCACCAGCGTTCCCAGACGCTCCTGGTAGCTCCTGTGTTACAGCATTCCCAGATGCCTCCAACCACCACTCTCCTCCAAGGACCTCCCATTCCTGCCCGCCGGGTCCTGTGCCTGCTACTGCCTGCTTGCCTTCTGTGAGTTCCAGCTCATCCTTACAAGCTGCTTCCCTGCTGCATCCCATGCACGGACTGTGTCCTACACCCTGTCATCCCGGCTGCAACCGCGGGCCCAAGTCGTACCCGTAGACAACCTGGTGGCACCCCGCCACAGCAAGACCATCCCGCTTTGCGGCAGGCTCTACTGAAGACCAGGTGCCACTTGGACTCCGGTCCCGGGTTGCGGATAAGTATTCTCTCTCCATCTCCCGCAGTGGTCCAGAGGGTCCACTGGTCCACAGACTCCTCCCTCCTAATTCTTCCCATAGAGACTTTCCTCCCGGGAACTCCCAAGTACTCTTTCGTCTGTGTGACCGTTACACAAGATCCGGCCATGGACTCTGCCAGGACAGGACTCTGCCCAGGATTCTAATCAGTTGCTGGTGGATCTTTCCGATTAGTTGCCCACAGTCCCGGCACCTCTTTTTTTCGGGAAAAACATTTAAGCAGAGTTGCTTTTATGCTTCATCAACTGCTGACTCCCAGCAACTATGAGGTCGACTTCCACATCTGCCTCACTTGGATCCGGCTTTCCAGAAGCCACTCCAGTCTCCGGCTTTCCCAGAAGCCACTCCAGAGTCAACGCTTTCCAGAGCCACTCCAGAGTCTCCACTTTCCAAGAAGCCTCTCCAAAGTCTCCGCTTCCCATAAACCTCTCCAGCCTCTGCTTTCCCAGAACCTTTCCCAGCCCCGGCTTTCCCAGAGGCCTCTCCAGAGTCTCTGGCTTTCCCAGAAGCAACTCCAGAGTCTCCACTTTTCCAAAAGCCACCCAGTCTCGGCTTCCGAAAGCCATTCCAGTCTCCGCCTTCCGGTTCGATGGCTGTCGTCCCGTTCTCCTCCTTATGTTCCTTCACTATGAAGAATAAAGAACAGAAGAGGCAGAAGAAGAAGAGGGGCCTAAGGGGGGGGGGGGGTACTGGGATGGTGCATCCACGATCCTCGTTGTGTATCGGGTGCACACCTGCCTCCCGGCCCGACGTGCCTCTCCAGCGTTCCTGCTTCCCGACTAGGCTGCATCCTCGCTTCTGCTGCTGAGGCCGCGGTCTCCCACTGTACTAGGGCACGCACCATCTCTCCTAGCCTTTTAGGGCCAGCGTCCCCTATTGGTGTGGCTAATCCGGCTCCCTTCCTTCCTTGCCAGAATCTCAGCACTGTTGCAGCTTTGTTTCAGCATGCTACAAGGAACTTCAAGGTTCCACACCTCAGTTCCTGCTGAATAAGAAAGCCTATCACGCGTTTCCAGATGCTCTGTTCCCTCCAGCGTTCCAGATGCCTCTGTGTTTACATGTGTTTCTCCAACGTTTCCAGACGCCTCCTTTTTCCTGTCACCAGCGTTCCCAGACGCTCCTGGTACTCCTGTGTTACAGCATTCCCTGCCTCCAAGCCACCAACCTCTCCTCCAAGGACCTCTCCTATTCTGCCCGCCCGGGTCCTGTGCCTGCTACTGCCCTGCTTGCCTTCTGTGAGTTCCAGCTCATCCGTACAAGCTGCTTCCCTGCTGACATCCCATGCACGGACTGTGTCCTACACCCCTGTCATCCCTGGCTGCAACCGCGGGCCCAAGTCGTACCCGTAGGAACAACCTGGTGGCAACCCCGCCACAGCAAGACCCATCCCCTTTGCGGCAGGCTCTACTGAAGACCAGGGTGCCACTTGGACTCGCGGTCCCGGGTTGCGGATAAGTATCTCTCTCCATCTCCCGCAGTGGTCCAGAGGGTCCACTGGTCCACAGACTCCTCCCTCTTAATTCTTCCCATACAGACTTTCCTCCCGGGAACTCCAAGTACCTTCTGTCGTCTTGTTGACCGTTACAGCAAGATCCGGCCATGGACTATGCCAGGATCAGGGACTCTGCCCAGGATTCTAATCAGTTGCTGGTGGATCTTTCCGATTAGTTGCCCAGCATTCGCACCACTCTTTTTTCGGGAAAAACCTTTAAGCAGAGTTGCTTTATCGCTTCATCACACTCTTGACTCCCAGCAACTATGAGGTTCGACTTCCACATCTGCCTCACTTGGCTCCGGCTTTCCAGAAGCCACTCCAGTCTACGGCTTTCCCAGAGCCACTCCAGAGTCTACGGCTTTCCCAGAAGCCACTCCAGAGTCTCCAGCTTTCCAAGAAGCCTCTCCAAAGTTCTCCGGCTTTCCCATAACCTCCAGCCTCCGGCTTTCCCGAAGCCTTCCAGCCCCCGGCTTCCAGAGGCCTCTCCGAGTCTCTGGCTTTCCCAAAGCAACTCCAGAGTCTCCAGCTTTTCCAAAAGCCACTCCAGTCTCCGGTTTCCGAAAGCCATTCCAGTCTCTCCGGCCCTTCCAGTTTCGACGTCTGTCTGTCCCTGTTCTCCCTTAGATGTTCCTTCACTATGAAGAATAGGAAGAGACAGAAGAAGGCAAGAGAGAGGGGCCTAAAGGGGGGGGGTACTGGGACGGATTCATCAACGATCCTCGTTGTGTATCGGGGTGCACACCTGCGCTCCCGGCCCGGACGTGCCTCTCCAGCGTTTCTGCTTCCTGACTAGGCTGCATCCTCGCTTCTGCTGCTGAGGCCGCGGCTCCCACTGCTAGGGCTGCAACCCATCTCTCCTAGCCTTTAGGGCCAGCGTTCCTCCTGATTGGTGCTGGCTAATCCGCTCCCTCCTTCCTGCCGATCTTCAGCACTGTTGCAGCTTTGTTTCAGCAGCTACAAGGAACTTCCAAGGTTTTCCACATCTCAGTTCCTGCTGAATAAGAAAGCCCATCAGCATTTCCAGATGCTCCTGTTCCTCCAGCATTTCCAGACACCTCCGTGTTTCCCTGTGTTTCCTCCAGCGTTTCCAGACGCCTTTGGTTTCCCTGTGTTCCTTCAGCGTATCCAGACGCCTCTGTGTTTCCTGGTCTCCAGCGTTCCCGACGCTCCTGGTGGCTCCCATGTTCCAGTGTTCCCAGACAGGAGGATATTGATTTAATTCTCACACACACATAGAGGACCATGTCTACACCCAGAGAGGCTACTGTACACATAAGCCTGGGTGTGGTAATAGCCAGGAAAACTCAAACTGCCAACTAGAACCTAAAGAGTTCTGATATTATAATTACTTCTATTTTTTCATAAGGCCTTACTTTTTACCAAATTGCTTGACTAAAGGGTTTTGATTCTCTTAACAGTCCTCACTGCAACAAATGTACAGATTTTTGGTGTGCAAAGGTAGTCAAGGCTTAAAATAAAATTACTTTCCTCCGAATTAACCACTGCTTCAGTGGTGTGGCTCCAGTCTTTTCATAAATTTTCATGCATCAATGATGTAATATCAACAACTATAAACCATTGCATTCAATCATTGGCCTAAAACACCATCTGGATTCTAGAGTATGTCTATCTTCTAGTCATTTTTAAAATACAAGATTATTAAGGTTTTTCATTTCCTTCATTATGTATGTGTAATGCATTTTATGGTGAGGGCAATTATTTGTTGTTAAAATGTTTATGGTATGGGATCTGATTACAAATAGTTAATACATTTAATCGCTGGAATCAATTTTAATTTAATAAAAAGTTACTGAAAATTATCAAAGACGTGGCAGTTGCCATGTTTTTCTTTGAAAACTAAGAATAATTAAATTTTAAGTTTCAATATAAGTTGACGTCATAGTATCCTCAGAAGCTCGCTTCTTACACTACTCTGTATTTCCATCTAACTCCAGATAACTAATGCATAAATATGAATGGAGCCATTTCATGTAGATATTTCTCACTAGTCTATAAATTACAAATTCACAAATTCTTATCAATATACATGACATAAAATCAGTTAATAATGGATTCACACAAATAAGAACAAAGTAGAGACAAGCCAATTGGGAAATAGGCTTAATGTGGAGCAGATAAACGTCTCTCTTCAAAGTATTCATATAGTCTGCAGCAAATATAAAGGTCATCATATTAAAAGCATAATGAAAGCAAGTAACTAGGTCTTCAAATCTTGAGTTCTTGACAGCTCTTCACAAAGTGAAAATGTTCCTTATTTTTTAAATTGTTGAAGGAGTTGACTAATAATTCACGTTCATGAATTGGGCTGTGGCCTTATTGAAACAACATACTAAATATCTGGTGGGGATTGTGCTTGTCCACATGGTTCCCCCAACAGTTTCTCCGCCAGAAGTTGTTATGACTTCCTCTACAAATACAAAATATAGTTATATACTAATAAAAAATTGTCAATCACCCAAAGAAAGCAATATGTACACATTTTTTAAAAAACTATAAAGTTAATTTATTCAAAAATATGGCCAATAGGATAACCAAAAGTAGTAAGGGTTTAATGTTTCTTTGTGTTAACAATTTGTCAGTATACAATATATTGCGTTATGTGGCTCACTCATCTTGTAGTGCGCATCTGACTGATGAAACGCAATGGTAATACAGGCGGTCCCTTACTTAAGAACACAAGACTTACAGACGACCCTAGTTACAAGCGGACCTCTGGATGTTGGCAATTTACTGTACTTTACTTATAATATACAGTATACTATAGTTATATCCCTAGGCTACAATTAACAGCTATAACAGTTATCAAAGGTGTCTGCAATTAAGCTTTATTATAATCTTGTTCTGATGACAACCCAACATTTTTCAAATTAAAATTTGGTTGGGTTACAATTATAAATATAGAGTTCGACTTACATACAATCAGAACGCATCAGAATTATGATCACTCCAAGACTACTGCATGAAAGACATCAGTAGGTTGTCAGCAGTATGACAAAGCTGAGTTTGCTCCACCGATACCAATATGTACAACTTACAGTTAAAATCACAGTTTAAGAAGTTCTAGTCACATTATTGCCGCCAAAAAAGGGGGGAAAAAAAACCAAAAAAATGGTTGTATATTACCACTTCCTCGTGATGGGCAAGTCTAGGGGTGTGATACATGCATAGGTTTAATAGGTCACAATCAAGCACAAGTTGGCACTTAAGGCATATCACTATGGTTTACATTGTACTTAAAAATTAAAAAATAACACACAGGATGTTAGGCATTACCACTCCCAAAATGCCTTAGAAATTATCAAAAGTTCACACAATATAAAATTAAGTTAGGGGTTGGTCACAAACTTATGGTGCACGTTTTTTATTATTATGCTACATAGCACCAAGCAAAAACACACTTCGTAGTAAAAGTTATGCTCTTAAATAACACATCCCTGAGAGACACTACAGGGCACACTTATCAGGGCTTGTACGCCAGTTTTCTTGTGAGCTTTCCTTAACAGATCAGACTATAGAACAATTTAAAACCATGTCAGGGGGGCCGGGCTTCCAGATAAATTTGTCCACTGCAGGAGTTTGGGGGCAACATCATAGATAAAGGTTACTTCTGGGTGAGTGTGGGGTGGTAGACTCCCTTTAAAACAAACAATTTTGTTTCTTTAGGACAAGTTTGCATGGATTAAGAAGTATGGGATAAAGTATTTTATCAGATTCTTATTCATACTGTATGCTTCAAAACACTTTTATATGTAAAGTACCTTGTGAAATCAATGAGATCTGTAAGAGTAGCATGTCTATTTGGTCAACACCAAGAAAGCTGTAGTAATCTCCTGAAGCATCGATAGGAAATGCTTAAGCCATTCTGATGCCGATAAGACAAAGCGTAGCCCCAAATTTTTTCACTAACACGAACAAGAAAGGATCCCTCAGGCATATTCATCAACAACTTTTCTGCAGATTCACGGCTGATGATTCCTGAATAAAATAAGGATTACACATAAAGTCATATAAATGCAAATTATTAATCAGTTAAGTTACTACTGTAAGAAGATCATTGCATTAGTTATCGTTACTATGAAAAATTGTCTTTTACATATTTTGCAATCCGTTAAGGACTAACATTGCCTTTAATGTTACAATGGAACATAGTGGAAATAGTGGTCTTCTTCAGTTCTTTCATTTGACACAGTTAGAACATAGACTTAAAGGAAATATTTAAGTTCTCTAAATTAAACTGCAAACTCACCTATACTCCTCTCACATGATCCCGCTGATGTTCTCTTTAAGCTTGAAAGGCTTGTAAAAACAGCAGGCATGATTGTCCAGCGCTCTGGGCTGTTAATTTTCAAGCCTCAAACCATGCTGGAGGTAACCGTCACAAAGCAGTGTGGTCTTGCCTCCCACTCCAATTTGTTGGTGTGAATAATTAATGTACCTGAACTCCAGGCTGCTTTTTATGACATTTTTTTTCTGTGATCACAGCTGTTTAAGCTTAAAGACCAGGATTGAGATGCAAAGCTGACTATGTGTCAGTAGTTTAATTTAGTTAGCAAAAATTTAGTTTAGTTTAGCATCATGGTAGTTGATGCTCAGAGATAGACCTCTACCTGAACTCTTATGCTTTATTTCAACTGCTGAGATCTATAGTTTAAGAGGGGATTTAGGATTGTTCTTTTGTCCAATATCCTTGGTCCATAAAAAAATATTAAGATTTAAAATTTAAAAAATTTTTGCCTCAAAAACTATAAAATAAAAAAAAATACTTACATCAGACTGGACTAGTGTAATCAGGTGACATTGTTTTTTATTCAAATTTTTTTTATTTTTTTGGAATATAGGTGTATTATTAGGGATGGTTTAAAACTAGATTTCTTTAAAAAAAATTTCATTTACACATCATGGTCCTAATTAATATCTTATGTTTTTTTAATGTGTAAAGTGCAGTTTGGTGTTGGTACGCTGCTTAGTACTGGTGAGAAATTCTAGTTTGTTTTGCAACTGAAATAAATCAGGCGCCGACACAGCACTGAATTTTTTTAGGTAAGCGTGTCACAGAGACCTTTAATCTGTGCGGCATTCAAAATGTAGGTGTGCACAGAAATAGCAAAGTTATGCCAGAAAAAATACTAATTCAGACCATACTTGTGTTCGAAAAAGATAAATACTCCAATAATTTCCAGAAACTGTGCAAACCAGCCTCTTAATCCAGGAATGAAAAGCAACAATATTTATCAAAAGTGTCTGAGAGAAATTGTTGAGAGAGAGTCTGTTCTACTTGCAAATGAAAAACAATTAATGCTCAATAAGATGAGCGAGCACTAAAATGCTCGGGTACTCGTTATTCGAGACGAACTTTTCCCGATGCTCGAGTGCTCGTTTCGAGTAACGAGCCCATTGAAGTCAATGGGAGACTCGAGCATTTTCAAGGGGACCAAGGCTCTGCACAGGGAAGCTCTGGCCAAACACCTGCGAACCTCAGAAAAGGATGGAAACACCACGAAATGGACAGGAAACACAGGGGCAGCTGCATGGATGCCTCTGAGGCTGCTTAATCGTACCATTATGCCAAAATTATGGGCAACAGCATGGCCATGACAGAGTGACAGAATGAAGCTAGATAGCATCTAAACATCCAATAATTGACCCTGACACTATAGGGGACGGCATGCAGAGGCAGCGGCAGCAGCGGCAGGCTAGAGAGTGGCATGGCACATATACTAAATGGACTCAGGCTTCAAACCAATGGGTGGCAGAGAGGAACCAAAGGAGGTGAGCAAGAAGCGCTCAAATAATATCGGTACATGATAAAGTTTGCCGTATATTTGTGGATTACACAGCAGGGTGGCGACAAAGTTCATGGAAGCCATGAAAACAATCAAAATTCTGCCTGAACACTCGTTTATAAGGGACCATGTATGGAGCCAGTAACTATTAGTAGATAAGGTGCTGCAGTTAAAACTATATTTTGTGATCTTGGCATGGAGCTGGCGCTCCGCTGCAGGCGAGCTTTTGCCAATCCAAGCCCCTGTCCTAGCTACTCCCCAAACAGCACTTCTATGACCTTTTGTATAAGATCAAGTGTAGTAGCTTTCTTAAGTTTGGGATATGGCGGGTGAGGGAATGTAAACATCTGCGCAAGAAGCGCGGAAATAATATCCGTAAATGAAAAAGTTTTCCTTATTTTTGGCTTACACAGCACGGGTGGCGACAAAGTTACAAGTTTGATGCGGAATGCCCTGTATAGCTCTTGGGCGGTGTGCCTTTTATCACCTAGGCTCAGCATTTGAGCACCGCCTGCTGTCGTCTTAGCGACGCACTGCTGCTGTGCCTAGAGCTACGACTGATGGCGCCATGCCCCACTGATGGTAATTCGGAGGAGGAGGAGGAGGTGGAGGAGGGTGGGGGAGGAGGAGGCATAGTAGGCCTGAAACACCTGGACCGAGGTAGGCCCCGCAATCCTCTGCGCGGCAGTAGTATACCCAGCCCCAGGTCAGACTCGGTCCCCGCCTGCACCAAGTTAAGTGTAGTAGCGTTCTTATAAGTTGGAATATGGCGGGTGAGGGGAATGTAAACAGATGCGCAAGAAGCGCTGAAATAATATCCTAAATGGTAAAAGTTTTGCCAGTATATTTTGAGGATATACAGCAGGGTGGCGACAAAGTAACAACTTTGATGTGGATCCATGAAAACAACCCAAATTCTGCCTGACACAGCACGTTTGATAAGCGGCCATGTATGGAGGCGTGACTAGTAGTAGTTTAAAGGTGCTGCAGTTAAAAACTATGTTAGTTGGTTCTTGGCATGGACTGGCGCTCCGCTGCCAGACGAGCTTTCGCCAATCCAAGCCCCCTGTCCTAGGCTACTCCCCAACCAGCACTTCTAAGAACCTTTGTATAAGATCAAGTGTAAGTAGCGTTCTTAAAGTTTAGGTATGGCGGGTGAGGGAATGTAAACAGATGCGCAGAAGCGCTGAAATATATCCGTAAATGGTAAAAGTTTGCCAGTGTATTTTGTGGATAACACAGCAGGGGTGCGGACAAAGTTAACAACTTTGATGTGGAATCCATGAAAACAACCAAATTTCGGCCTGACACACCTCGTTGATAAAGGGACGTGGTATGGAGGCAGCTATATGGACGACTTTTGGAGGTAGCAATGGAGACAACCGTGTGGAGGTGCTATGGGGGGGGAGACAATTCAATTTGGTATAGTGCCTGTATGTGGCAGTCCAAAAAGTTTCAAAACCAGAGGGCAGAAAGGTGGCCCTCCAGAAATGAATAGATTGAGTGCCTGTATGTGGCAGTCCAAAAATTTTTCAAACCAGAGGAGCAGGTAGGTGGCCCTCCAGAAAAATGAATAGATTGAGTGCCTGTATGTGGCAGTCCAAAAAAGTTTTCCAACCAGAGGAGCAGGTAGGTGCCCTCCACTAAAAATGGAATAGATGAGTGCCGGTATGGCAGTCCAAAAAAGTTTTCAAACCAGAGGAGCAGGTTAGGTGGCCCTCCATAAAAATGGAATAAGATTGAGTCCTGTATTGGCGTCCAAAAAAGTTTTCAAACCAGAGGAGCAGTAGGTGGCCCTCCTAAAATGGAATAGTTGAGTGGCTGTATGTGGCAGTCCAAAAAGTTTTCAAACCAGAGGAGCAGGTAGGTGGCCCTCCATAAAAATGGATAGATTGAGTGCCGATTTGTGCAGTCCAAAAAAGTTTTCAAAACCAGAGAGGCGAGGTAGGTGCCCTCCATAAAAAATGGAATAGATTGAGTGCCTGTTGGCAGTCCAAAAAAGTTTTCAAACCAGAGGAGCAGTTAGGTGGTCCCTCCAAAAAATGTGAATAGATTGAGTGCCTGTATGTGGCAGTCCAAACGTTTTTAAACCAGAGGAGCAGGTAGGTGGCCCTCCATAAAAATGGAATAGATTGAGTGCTGATGTGGCAGTCCAAAAAAGTTTTCAAAACCAGAGGAGCGTTGGTGGCCCTCAAGAAAAATGGATAGATTGAGTGCCTGTAGTGGCAGTCCAAAAAGTTTTCAAACCAGAGGAGCAGTAGGTGGCCCTCCATAAAATGGAATAGATGAGTGCTGTATGTGGCAGTCCAAAAACGTTTTCAAACCAAGGGAGCGGTAGGTGGCCTCCAGAAAAATGAATAGATTGAGTGCCTGTATGTGGCAGTCCAAAAAAGTTTTCAAACCAGAGAAGGTAGGTGGCCCTCCAAAAAATGGAATATCATTGAGTGCCTGTATGTGGCAGTCCAAAAAAGTTTCAACCAGAGGAGCAGGTAGGTGGCCCTCCAGAAAATGGAATAGATTGAGTGCCTGTATGTGGCAGTCCAAAAAAGTTTCAACCAGGGAGCAGGTAGGTGGCCCTCCAGAAAATGGATAGATTGAGTGCCTGTATGTGGCAGTCCAAAAAGTTTCACAACCAGAGGAGCAGGTAGGTGGTCCCTCCAGAAAAATTGAATAGATTGAGTGCCTGTAGTGGCACTCCCAAATTGTTTAAAACAGAGGACCGGGTGGGGCCCTCCAAAAAATTAAATGCATAAGTAAATACGCTAGAGCCAGTGGGCCTTGTAAAAAAATAGCCAGTTTCTCTGCCTTTACTGTACAAAGAGGAGGAGAAGGAGGACAATGCAGGAGGAGGAGAGTGTAAATTATTCAGGTTGAGCTTTCTTCACCTGGTGGAGATTGGAAATTAGGAGAAATCCCGGCTTATTCCATCTTGATAAAGCGTCAGCCTGTCAGCGCGTCAGTCGACAGGGCTGTACGGCTTATCGGTGTGATGCACCAGCTGCATGAAAACCCGCTCGGACAAGACGGCTAGCGGCAGGGCAGGCAAAGAAACCTCGCAAGGCGTACAGCGCCAGTTCGTGCACATGTCCAGCTTTGAAACCCAGGTAGTTGTAGGGACGCCTGTGTGATCATTGAGGACGATGGTCATGTGTCCCCCCAGCTACATACTCCCCTCACCATCTTCTGTAAAGATCACCCTACTCTGCCGATGACTGGGACAGGTGACAGTGTCTTGACTGGGGTGTGACATAAAGCTGGCAAAAAGCTTGTAAAGCGTACCCTTGCCAGTGGCGGGACAAGCTGCCTGCTGCCTACTCTCCCTTGCTACTTGTCCCGCAGAACTACGCACTGCACCATCTCTCCTAGCCTTTTAGGGCCAGCGTCCTCCTGATTGGTGCTGGCTAATCCGGCTCCCTTCCTTCCTTGCCAGATCTTCAGCACTGTTGCAGCTTTGTTTCAGCATGCTACAAGGAACTTCCAAGGTTTCCACACCTCAGTTCCTGCTGAATAAGAAAGCCTATCAGCGTTTCCAGATGCTCCTGTTCCTCCAGCGTTTCCAGATGCCTCTGTGTTTACATGTGTTTCTCCAACGTTTCCAGACGCCTCCATGTTTCCTGTCACCAGCGTTCCCAGACGCTCCTGGTAGCTCCTGTGTTACAGCATTCCCAGATGCCTCCAAGCCACCAACTCTCCTCCAAGGACCTCTCCATTCCTGCCCGCCCGGGTCCTGTGCCTGCTACTGCCTGCTTGCCTTCTGTGAGTTCCAGCTCATCCTTACAAGCTGCTTCCCTGCTGACATCCCATGCACGGACTGTGTCCTACACCCCTGTCATCCCTGGCTGCAACCGCGGGCCCAAGTCGTACCCGTAGGACAACCTGGTGGCACCCCGCCACAGCAAGACCATCCCGCTTTGCGGCAGGCTCTACTGAAGACCAGGGTGCCACTTGGACTCCGGTCCCGGGTTGCGGATAAGTATTCTCTCTCCATCTCCCGCAGTGGTCCAGAGGGTCCACTGGTCCACAGACTCCTCCCTCTTAATTCTTCCCATACAGACTTTCCTCCCGGGAACTCCCAAGTACCTTCTGTCGTCTGTGTGACCGTTACAGCAAGATCCGGCCATGGACTATGCCAGGATCAGGGACTCTGCCCAGGATTCTAATCAGTTGCTGGTGGATCTTTCCGATTAGTTGCCCAGCAGTCCCGGCACCTCTTTTTTCGGGAAAAACCTTTAAGCAGAGTTGCTTCCATGCTTCATCAACTGCTTGACTCCCAGCAACTATGAGGTCGACTTCCACATCTGCCTCACTTGGATCCGGCTTTCCAGAAGCCACTCCAGTCTCCGGCTTTCCCAGAAGCCACTCCAGAGTCTACGGCTTTCCCAGAAGCCACTCCAGAGTCTCCAGCTTTCCAAGAAGCCTCTCCAAAGTCTCCGGCTTTCCCATAAACCTCTCCAGCCTCCGGCTTTCCCAGAAGCCTTTCCAGCCCCCGGCTTTCCCAGAGGCCTCTCCAGAGTCTCTGGCTTTCCCAGAAGCAACTCCAGAGTCTCCAGCTTTTCCAAAAGCCACTCCAGTCTCGGCTTCCGAAAGCCATTCCAGTCTCCGGCCTTCCAGGTTCGATGGCTGTCAGTCCCTGTTCTCCTCCTTAGATGTTCCTTCACTATGAAGAATAAGAAGAGACAGAAGAGGCAGAAGAAGAAGAGGGGCCTAAAGGGGGGGGGGGTACTGGGATGGATGCATCCACGATCCTCGTTGTGTATCGGGTGCACACCTGCGCTCCCCGGCCCGGACGTGCCTCTCCAGCGTTCCTGCTTCCCGACTAGGCTGCATCCTCGCTTCTGCTGCTGAGGCCGCGGGCTCCCACTGCTAGGGCACGCACCATCTCTCCTAGCCTTTTAGGGCCAGCGTCCTCCTGATTGGTGCTGGCTAATCCGGCTCCCTTCCTTCCTTGCCAGATCTTCAGCACTGTTGCAGCTTTGTTTCAGCATGCTACAAGGAACTTCCAAGGTTTCCACACCTCAGTTCCTGCTGAATAAGAAAGCCTATCAGCGTTTCCAGATGCTCCTGTTCCTCCAGCGTTTCCAGATGCCTCTGTGTTTACATGTGTTTCTCCAACGTTTCCAGACGCCTCCATGTTTCCTGTCACCAGCGTTCCCAGACGCTCCTGGTAGCTCCTGTGTTACAGCATTCCCAGATGCCTCCAAGCCACCAACTCTCCTCCAAGGACCTCTCCATTCCTGCCCGCCCGGGTCCTGTGCCTGCTACTGCCTGCTTGCCTTCTGTGAGTTCCAGCTCATCCTTACAAGCTGCTTCCCTGCTGACATCCCATGCACGGACTGTGTCCTACACCCCTGTCATCCCTGGCTGCAACCGCGGGCCCAAGTCGTACACGTAGGACAACTGGTGGCACCCCGCCACAGCAAGACCATCCCGCTTTGCGGCAGGCTCTACTGAAGACCAGGTGCCACTTGGACTCGGTCCGGGTTGCGGATAAGTATTCTCTCTCCATCTCCCGCAGTGGTCCAGGGGTCCACTGGTCCACAGACTCCTCCCTCTTAATTCTTCCCATAGGACTTTCCTCCCGGGAACTCCCAAGTACCTTCTGTCGTCTGTGTGACCGTTACAGCAAGATCCGGCCATGGACTATGCCAGGATCAGGGACTCTGCCCAGGATTCTAATCAGTTGCTGGTGGATCTTTCCGATTAGTTGCCCAGCAGTCCGCACCTCTTTTTTCGGGAAAAACCTTTAAGCAGAGTTGCTTTTATGCTTCATCAATGCTTGACTCCCAGCAACTATGAGGTCGACTTCCACATCTGCCTCACTTGGCTCGGCTTTCCAGAAGCCACTCAGTCTCGGCTTTCCCAGAAGCCACTCCAGAGTCTACGGCTTTCCCAGAAGCCACTCCAGAGAGTCTCCAGCTTCAAGACGCCTCTCCAAAGTCTCCGGCTTTCCCATAACCCTCTCCAGCCTCCGGCTTTCCCAGAAGCCTTTCCAGCCCCCGGCTTTCCCAGAGGCCTCTCCAGAGTCTCTGGCTTTCCCAGAAGCAACTCCAGAGTCTCCAGCTTTTCCAAAAGCCACTCCAGTCTCCGGTTTCCGAAAGCCATTCCAGTCTCCGGCCTTCCAGGTTCGACGTCTGTCTGTCCCTGTTCTCCTCCTTAGATGTTCCTTCACTATGAAGAATAGGAAGAGACAAAAGAGGCAGAAGAAGAAGAGGGGCCTAAAGGGGGGGGGGTACTGGGACGGATGCATCCACGATCCTCGTTGTGTATCGGGTGCACACCTGCGCTCCCCGGCCCGGACGTGCCTCTCCAGCGTTTCTGCTTCCTGACTAGGCTGCATCCTCGCTTCTGCTGCTGAGGCCGCGGGCTCCCACTGCTAGGGCATGCACCATCTCTCCTAGCCTTTTAGGGCCAGCGTCCTCCTGATTGGTGCTGGCTAATCCGGCTCCCTTCCTTCCTTGCCAGATCTTCAGCACTGTTGCAGCTTTGTTTCAGCATGCTACAAGGAACTTCCAAGGTTTCCACATCTCAGTTCCTGCTGAATAAGAAAGCCCATCAGCATTTCCAGATGCTCCTGTTCCTCCAGCATTTCCAGACACCTCCGTGTTTCCCTGTGTTCCTCCAGCGTTTCCAGACGCCTTTGTGTTTCCCTGTGTTCCTTCAGCGTATCCAGACGCCTCTGTGTTTCCTGTCTCCAGCGTTCCCAGACGCTCCTGGTGGCTCCCATGTTCCAGTGTTCCCAGACAGGAGGATATTGATTTAATTCTCCAGCACACTAATAGGACCATGTCTACACCCAGAGAGGCTACTGTACAGCATAAGCCTGGGTGTGGTAATCAGCCAGGAAAACTCAAACTGCCAAACTAGAACCTGAAAGAGTTCTGATATTATAATTACTTCTATTTTTCATAAGGCCTTACTTTTTACCAAATTGCTTGACTAAAGGGTTTTTGATTCCTCTTAACAGTCCTCACTGCAACAAATGTACAGATTTTTGAGGTTGCCAAAGGTAGTCAAGGCTATAAAATAAAATTACTTTCCTGCCGAATTAACCACTGCTTCAGTGGTGTGGCTCCAGTCTTTTCATAAATTTTCATGCATCAATGATGTAATATCAACAACATATAACCATTGCATTCAATCATTGGCCTAAAACACATCTGGATTCTAGAGTATGTCTATCTTTCTAGTCATTTTTAAAATACAAGATTATTAAGGTTTTCATTTCCTTCATTATGTAATTGTTTATGCATTTTATGGTGAGGGCAATTATTTGTTGTTAAACATGTTTATGGTATGGGATTCTGATTACTAAATAGTTAATACATTTAATCTGCTGGAATCAATTTTAATTTAATTAAAAAGTTACTGAAAATATATCAAAGACGTGGCAGTTGCCAAGTGTTTCTTTGAAAACTAAGAATAATTTAAAATTTATAAGTTTCAATATAAGATTGACGTCATAGTATCCTCAGAAGCTCGCTTCTTACACTCTGTATTTCCATCTAACTCCAGATAACTAATGCATAAATATGAATGGAGCACATTTCATGTTAGATATTTCTCACTAGTCTATAAATTACAAATTCACAAATTCTTATCAATAGTACATGACATAAAATCATGTTAAATAATGGATTCACACAAAATAAGAACAAAGTAGAGACAAGCCAAATTGGGAAATAGGCTTTAATGTGGAGCAGATAAACGTCTCTCTTCAAAGTATTTCATATAAGTCTGCAGCAAATATAAAGGTCATCATATTAAAAGCATAAAAATGAAAGCAAGTAACTAGGTCTTCAAATCTTGAGTTCTTGACAGCTCTTCACAAAGTGAAAATGTTCCTTATTTTTTAAATTGTTGAAGGAGTTGAACTAATAATTCACGTTCATGAATTGGGCTGTGGCCTTATTGAAACAACATACTAAAGTCTGGTGGGGATTGTGCTTGTCCACATGGTTCCCCCAACAGTTCTCCGCCAGAAGTTGTTATGACTTCCTCCTACAAATACAAAATATAGTTATATACTAATAAAAAATTGTCAATCACCCAAAGAAAGCAATATGTACACATTTTTTAAAAAAAACTATAAAGTTAATTTATTCAAAAATATGGCCAATAGGATAACCAAAAGTAGTAAGGGTTTTAATGTTTCTTTGGTGTTAACAATTTGTCAAGTATACAATATATTGCGTTATGTGGCTCACTCAATCTTGTAGCGCATCTGACTGATGAAAGCAAATGGTAATACAGGCGGTCCCTTACTTAAGAACACAAGACTTACAGACGACCCTAGTTACAAGCGGACCTCTGGATGTTGGCAATTTACTGTACTTTACTTATATAATATACAGTATACTATAGTTTATCCCTAGGCTACAATTAACAGCTATAACAGTTATCAAAGGTGTCTGCAATTAAGCTTTATTATTAATCTTGGTTCTGATGACAACCCAACATTTTTCAAATTAAAATTTGGTTGGGGTTACAATTATAAAATATAGAGTTCCGACTTACATACAATCAGAACGCATCAGAATTATGATCACTCCAAGACTACTGACATGAAAAGACTCAGTAGGTGTCAGCAGTATGACAAAGCTGAGTTTGCTCCACCGATACCAATATGTTACAACTTACAGTTAAAATCACAGTTTAAGAAGTTCTAGTCACATTATTGCCGCCAAAAAAGGGGGGAAAAAAGACCAAAAATGGTTGTATATTACCACTTCCTCTGTGATGGGCAAGTCTAGGGGTGTGATACATGCATAGGTTTAATAGGTCACAATCAAGCACAAGTTGGCACTTAAGGCATAATCACTATGGTTTACATTGTACTTAAAAATATAAAAATACACACAAGGATGTTAGGCATTACCACGTCCCAAAATGCCTTAGAAATTATCAAAAGTTCACACAATATAAAATTAAGTTAAGGGGTTGGTCACAAACTTATTGGTGCACGTTTTTTTATTATTATGCTACATAGCACCAAGCAAAAACACCACTTCGTAGTAAAAGTTATGCTCTTAAATAACACATCCCTGAGAGACACTACAGGGCACACTTATCAGGGCTTGTACGCCAGTTTCTTGTTGAGCTTTCCTTAACAGATGCAGACTATAGAACAATTTAAAACCATGTCAGGGGGGCCGGAGCTTCCAGATAAATTTGTCCACTGCAGGAGTTTGGGGGCAACATCATATGATAAAGGTTACTTCTGGGTGAGTTGGGAGGTGGTAGACTCCCTTTAAAACAAAAACAAATTTTGTTTCTTTAGGACAAGTTTGCATGGATGTAAGAAGTATGGGATAAAGTATTTTATCAGATTCTTAATTCATACTGTATGCTTTCAAAACACTTTATAATGTAAAGTTACCTTGTGAAAATCAATGAGATCTGTAAGAGTAGCATGTCTATTTGGGTCAACACCAAGAAAGCTGTAGTAATCTCCTGAAGCATCGACTAGGAAATGCTTAAAGCCATTCTGATGCCGATAAGACAAAGCGTAGCCCCAAATTTTTTCACTAACACGAACAAGAAAGGATCCCTCAGGCATATTCATCAACAACTTTTCTGCAGATTCACGGCTGATGATTCCTGAATAAAATAAGGATTACACATAAAGTCATATAAATGCAAATTATTAATCAGGTTAAGTTACTACTGTAAGAAGATCATTGCATTAGTTATCGTTACTATGAAAAATTTTCTTTTACATTATAATTTTGCAATCCGTTGAAGGACTAACATTTGCCTTTAATGTTACAATGGAACATAGTGGAAATAGTGGTCTCTTCAAGTTCTTTACATTTGACACAGTTAGAACATAGACTTAAAGGAAATATTTAAGTTATCTAAAATTAAACTGCATATACTCACCTATACTCCTCTTCACCATGATCCCGCTGATGGTTCTCTTTAAGCTTGACAGGCTTGTAAAAAGCAGCAGGCATGATGTCCAGCGCTCTGGGCTGTTAATTATTCAAGCCTCAACCCATGCTGGAGGTAACGTCACACAAGCAGTGTGGTCTTGCCTCCCACTCCAATGTTGGTGTGAATAATTAATGTACCTGAACTCCAGGCTGCTTTTTATGACATTTTTTTTCTGTGATCACAGCGTGTTAAGCTTAAAGACCAGGATTGAGATGCAAAGCTGACTATGTGTACAGTAGTTTAATTTTAGTTAGCAAAAATTTAGTTTAGTTTAGCATCATGGTAGTTGATGCTTCAGAACTAGACCTCTACCTGAAACTCTTATGCTTTATTTCAACTGCTGAGATCTATAGTTTAAGAGGGGATTTAGGATTGTTCTTTTGTCAATGATACCTTGGTCCATAAAAAATATTAAGTTTAAAATTTAAAAAATGTTTGCCTCAAAAATATAAATAAAAAAAAATACTTACATCAGACTGGACTATGTGAATCAGGTGACATTGTTTTTTATTCAAATTTTTTTTATTTTTTTGGAATATAGGTGTATTATTAGGGATGGTTTAAAACTAGATTTCTTTAAAAAAAACTTTCATTTACACATCATGGTCCTAATTAATATCTTATGTTTTTTTTAATGTGTAAAGTGCAGTTTGGTGTTGGTACGCTGCTTAGTACTGGTGAGAAATTCTAGTTTGTTTTGCAACTGAAATAAATCAGGCGCCGACAAACAGCTGAATTTTTTTAGGTAAGCGTGTCACAGAGAACTTTAATCTGTGCGGCATTCAAAATGTAGGTGTTGCACAGAAATAGCAAATGTTATGCCAGAAAAAAGTACTAATTCAGACCATACTTGTGTCTGAAAAAAGATAAATACTCCAATAATTTCCAGAAACTGTGCAAACCAGCCTCTTAATCCAGAATGAAAAGCACAATATTTATCAAAAGTGTCTGAGAGAAAGTGTTTGAGAGAGAGTCTGTTCTACTTGCAAATGAAAAACAATTAATGCTCAATAGAGATGAGCGAGCACTAAAATGCTCGGGTACTCGTTATTCGAGACGAACTTTTCCCGATGCTCGAGTGCTCGTAATTCACTCCCCTCACTGGCCTGACTGTCCATTTCCTCCTCCTCCAATTCCTCCAACTCCTCTTCTTCTGCCCATTGACACTGAGTTATTGCCTAATAGAAATCCAACCCCTACTGAATTTTCCCACTTCGGTCTTTGCTATGGATATGTGTGCCACTAAGAGCTAAACACAACGGTAGCAAGTCCCCCTGCTAATTCCTCACAAAATGGTAAAAGATGCAAATTAAAATAAAAAAAGTAGAACGTTATTGTAGCCCTAAGAAGGGCTGTTGGGTTCTTTGAGAATCACTCCTGCCTAACAGTAAGCTAATAGAACACCCTAACGCTTTCCCTGACCAGCAGCAGCTCTCTCCCTAGCGGCATCCAGACACAGAATGATCCGAGCAGCGCGGGCAGCGGCTAGTCTATCCCAGGGTCACCTGATCTGGCCAGCCAACCACTGCTATCGACGTGTAAGGGTACCACGTCATGCTGGGTGGAGTGCAGAGTCTCCTGGCTTGTGATTGGCTCTGTTTCTGGCCGCCAAAAAGCAAAACGGCGGGAGCTGCCATTTTCTCGAGCGGGCGAAGTATTCGTCCGAGCAACGAGCAGTTTCGAGTACGCTAATGCTCGAACGAGCATCAAGCTCGGACGAGTATGTTCGCTCATCTCTAATGATAATGAAACTACTGCGAATATTGAGAAGACTAATGTATACCTATGAATATTGAAGTAAAGTGAACATTTTCTATAAAGAGTTTCTTATGGTCTATGTTGTTGGACACACATTGATGCATGAGATCACAATGAATAAAGTGTTGGATAAATGTGTTTGTAGTATTGGCAGTTAATCAAAAATAGAGGCCAAGTGACCTAAACAGCTGTATACCAATTTATATTGCTATGCTTTTAAATCAATCATGAACTCCCATTGACAAGAATTGGAATTAATACATTGCAGCCAGGAGTCCTTCAATGTATTCAATTCAATGAGAGAAACCAATCTGTCTACCTGACATTTATTGTAAGGTGACAAAGCCCTCATACTAGCAGGGTATAGCGTGTTTTGGTCCATTGAGCTAGTAAGGGTGACTGTCCTTGTGCTCCATGTGCTGCTTTATATTATTATTATTAATTTTATAAATACAAATAGTGGTCAGGGCGCTTCTTCATCTGTGAAGTGGAGACATTTTATCAACTTTGTGCAGGATAATTTTATGGTACAGCTTGTAGAAGTTCCCACAAGAGGTGACGCATTGTTGGACCTTGTGATTTCTAACAATGCGGAAATTGTCCAAAATGTCAGTGTCCTGGAAACCCTTGGGAACAGCGATCATAATATAATTATTTTCCTCTTAAACTGTAAAAAGCAAAAACATGTGGGAAAATCGAAAATATTGAATTTAAAGAAGGCTAATTTCCAGAGACTCAAGGCTACACTACAGGATATAAACTGGGATCAGATACTGCCATATGATGATACTAATGTTAAATGGGAGACATTCAAATCTACCCTGGGTCATTATACTTCTAAATTTATTCTAACAGGTAACATGTAGATTACACCCCGTGTGGCTTACAGCTACAGTTAAAAAAGCAATTAATGATAAAAAGAGGGCTTTTAAAAAATATAAATCTGATGGGTCTCCTGAGGCATTCAATAAATATAAAACACTTACCAAAAACTATAAGAAGGAAATAAAATCAGCCAAAATACAAAATGAAAGACAGGGTGCCAAAGATAGCAAAACAAATCCTAAGACGTATATCAATGCTAAAAAAAATGGGTCAGAGCTGGTTGGACCCATAATTCTAAAAATAGGGAATTGTTGACTGGAGACCAAGAGAAGGCGGAGATACTAAATGGGTTTTTTAACTCCATTTATACTATAAAAGAAAGAACTTCTGACGTGGGAGGTGCCAGTGTGGGTCATACATCCTGTAATATACTAGAATGGCTGAATGTAGACATGATCCAATCTAGGCTAAATAAAATCAATGAGTACAAGGCTCCTAGACAAGAACTCAGTTCTGTTATTGCTGTACCGCTCTCTTAAATCTTCAGGGATTCTGTCACGGATGCACCCATGATCCTTGATGCGGATCGTGGGCACACCCGTTCCCCCAGGAGTGACGCTGCGCTCCCCGGCCCGGACTTGCCTCTCCAGTGCTCCTGCTTTCCGACTCGGCCGCATCTTCACTCCTGCTGCCGAGGGTGCGCGCGCCGTCCCTCCCAGCCTTAAAGGGCTAGCGCCCTCCTCATTGGCGCTGGCTAATCCGGCCCAGCCTTTATAATCTGGCACCTCCCTTCCTTCCTCGCCAGATCTTCAGCATTCTAATGGAACTTCCAAGGTTTCCACACCTTGCTTCCCACAGCGGTTCCCGTTGAAGTGATTGCCCATCAGCGTTTCCAGATGCTCCTGTCCTCCAGCGTTTCCAGACACCTCCATGCTTCCCTGTGTTCCTACAGTATTTCCAGACGCCTCTGTGTTTCCCTGTGTTCCTTCAGTATTTCCAGACGCCTCCGTGTTTCCCTCTGTTTCTCCAGCATTTCCAGAAGCCTTATGTTTCCTGTCTCCATTGTTCTCAGAAGCTCCTGGTGGCTCCCATGTTCCAGCATTCCCAGATGCCTCCAAGCCACTAACTCTTCTCCAAGGACCTCTCCATTCCTGCCTGCCTGGGTCCTGTGCCAGCTACTGCCTGCTTGCCTGCCGTGAGTTCCAGCACATCCTAACAAGATGCTTTCCTGCTGTCATCCCAGGCTTGGACTGTGTCCTACATCCCTGCCATCCCTGGCTGCCACCGCGGCCAAGTCGCACCCATGGAATGACCTGGTGGCACCCTGCCGCAGCAAGACCATCTTGCTTTGCGGCGGGCTCTCGCAAAGCGGGTTAGACCGCCGCAAAGCGGGTTAGACAAGCTGCGGCGTGGTACCACCAGGTCATTCCTCAGGCGTGACTTGTCTGCAATGGCGGCCAAGGTTGAGGTACAAGAACGGCAATCAATCTTGTGGTCAAAGTCCAGGACACAGGATCTGGGCAGGTGGCAGAGATGCAACGTCAGAGTTCAATCCGGAGTCAGCAACAGGAGGTCCAAGCAGAGGGGTACGGGTACACAGCACACAGGACAGCAGCACGGAGGATCATTGGTACACGGGAACATGGAGGAGCTCAGGTAACACAGGAACACGGAGGGACACAGGAACACGGAGGGACACAGGAACACGGAGGGACACAGGAACGCAGGAGATACAGGAACACAGGAGACACAGGAACGCAGGCTAATCACAGTAAAGCTTTTTCTCAGGCTGTGAAGCACAAAGATCCGGCAAGAGATACAGGTAGAGGCAGGCTTAAGTAGTTTTAGTGAAAATGGCCAGCGCCAATTAGTGGCACGCTGGCCCTTTAAATTTGCTGAAGGTGACGCGCGCGCGCCCTAGGAGGCGGGGACGCGCGCGCTGTGCTGCCAGAGTCGGCGTGGGAGCGGGATGGGGTAAGTAAGAAGCCGGGGGACCGGGGCAGCCGTGAAGCGCAGCACGGGTGCCCCTGCGACCCGGGAGGGAGGTCACGGAGGCACCCGTGACAAATGTCTAGTGGTTTGGCAGATTTTATTTGCAATTGGATTGAAAACTGGTTGAAAGATGGTCACCAGTTATAAGTGATGTACCCCAGGATTTTGTGCTTGGCCCACTAGTATTTTATTTATTTATTAATAATATTGAGGTAGGAATTAACAGCACTTTGTCTATTTTTGTAGTTAACACCAAGCTGTGTAGTGAAATACAGTCTATAGAGGATTTTCATAAGCTGCAGGGGGACTTGGACAAACCCAGTGGGGCAGATTTACTTACCCGGTCCGTTCGCGATCCAGCGGCGCGTTCTCTGCATTGCATTCAGGTCCGGCCGGGATTCATCAAAGCAATTCCTCCGCCGTCCACCAGGTGGCGCTGCTGCGCTGAAGTCCGCTGGAATGCCTCGAAATACACCGGCCTATCCAGGATGAAGGTGAGTGAAATTTTCGCGACACAATTTTTTTTTTAAATGCGGCGGTTTTTCCGAATACGTCGGGTTTTCGTTCGGCCACGCCCCCCAATTTCCGTCGCGTGCATACCAGCGCCGATGCGCCAAATTCCGATCGCGTGCGCCAAAAACCCGGGGCAATTCAGGTACAATCGGCGCAAATCGGAAATATTCGGGTAACACGTCGGGAAAACGCGAATCGGGCCCTTAGTAAATGACCCCCAGTGTTTGGTCATCCACTTGGCGATTGAGGTTCAATGTGGATAAATGTAAAGTTATGCACCTGGGGGCTAATAATCCAAAGGCAAAATATGTCCTTGGGGAGTAAATCTTGGAGAGTGCCTTGTTGAGAAGGAACTGGGTATACTAGTAGATCAGAAATTAATTATGTTGTCCAGTTCTGAGCACCGATGCCCTGGAGCTGGATAGGGTTCAACGAAGAGCCACCAAAACGATAAGGGGTATGGAGGGTCTTGGTTATGAGAAAAGATTAAAACAACCAGATTTATTTATTCTTGAAAAGAGATGAATACGAAGAGAACATGATTTATTTATATAAATATATGAATGGTCCATACAAAAAATATGGTGTAAAATTCTTTCAGATTAAATCAAATCAAAAGGCAAAGTGGGCACTATCTCCACCTGGAGAAAACAAGGTTTAATCACCAGAAGCAACAGGGCCCCATAATCTGTGGGATAACCTATTGTGAAACCACCAGTGAAGCAGACACTTTTCACCTATCCTGTAAATGGTTATTGTGAGAGAATCTTCCTGTCTAAACTGGTCTTAAAGAATTCCTTGATACAATAAAGAATTAAGAAATATAAATCACACAATATAGATTTCACCAATATGGCAAGAAGTTACAACTGCATCAAGCCCAATAACAAAATTTATGTTCAATCATTGTAATAGATTTCAAAAGAAGGAGTAGAATGTAAATAGTACAACAATCAAAGACCAAACAACAAACAAAAAAGAAAAAACAATACATATAGGACAATCTCATTTTGGCATAGGGATTATTCTGTATCACATGTAAGGTTTCAACTTGTTTAGGAAAAGAAGGCATATACAGAGTTCAAGAGGCATATCAGTAGTTCCCAGGGGATTATGACACAATGGAGCACATTTACTTACAGGGTCACCGGAGTTTACTGAAAGTGCATTGTCAGTCTATGATGCTGCATGCTGCAATTCACTAAGATTGTGCGCCTGAAATCATGCATTTGTCGCTTCCCTGCTCAGGTCCGACAGAGTTCACCATCTTTTTTGTGGTGCACCTTTAACATAGGGCGTGCAACACAATTTAAAAGTTAATTAAAGTGCTCGGTCCGATTCAGTCGGCCCGTCCGACAGCACGCCCCCTAATTTGTGTCACATAGAAGCCAGCACAGTTGCGCCACAAAAGGGTTGCGGGGGCACAATCCCAGCGCACACACTTCTTAACTACCTTTGCAAGCTGTTTTAGCCCCGAAAAAGGTGCACAGTGCGACCCTTAGTAAATGAGCCCCATTGTATAGAGTTTACATAAAAGAGAGACTGCTGGGTCTGTCACATGGCAATGAAACGTGACTGAAACAGAACTAGCATGGAAACAGATTCTCTTGACCATGTTACACTATCAATGGTTGAGTCAACCAGGTTGGGAGCAACTCTGGTCACAGGAGAGGAATTGAAGGAAATATCGCATAGACAAACACATAGTCGTAATCCCAGCTGTTTAATCCTATAGACGCCGTGGTCTATGGTGCATCGGGGTGGAGTAGGTGCCGATCATTACAATAGCAACGCTGAGGTCCGATAAGGACCCCAGGGCTGCCTATAGTAGCTGCCTGCTAGGATCATGCACTGTGCACGATCTAACAGTGCAGCTGTCAGCCTATGCAAAATGCATAGCCTGACTATGTAATATGATGCAATACATTAGTATTGCAGTATATTACAATGAACAAGTGATCAAATGATCACTTGTTCATGTCCCACCCTAGTACTAAATAAAACAGTAAAGAAAAAGTTTAAAAATAAAAGTGATCACAAAACAAAAAACAGATATGGTTACTCTTTCACCAATGGATGTATAATATCTTAGCAGCACTATGGTAAAAAGTTAAAACGAAAATTTTTATTAATGTTTTTCTAAAAAACTTATGGAAGCATTGCTCACACCAAGGACAACCGACAGACAAAACACGCCCCAACAACACACCCTAGTGTACATATATATCAATTTCTTCGGCGCACAACAAATATAGGTATACAGTTAGATTTTGACCTGTATAATAGTCAATGCAATTAGTCATATACCTACCCTTAGAGTCTCTGGTTTATCAGACCCACAAGGGGTCTTGCTTACCCATAGGTGTACGGTTCTATCAATTCTGGTATTTGAGCTGGGAGGGAGCCTCCACTTTATTCTCCCGGAGATGGTTGGGGAGGATGTGATTCCCTAAATAGGCTCACCCTAGTTCCCCAAAAAGCTCCCACCCTAACAAGGGCAGTCCCAAAGCACTTTCCCTTGTCTAAAATAAACATCACACCTCCCTGACACGTTTCCACCAAAGTTTCATCAGAGGGAGAACTTCTGCAAACATATAGCCCTGAAAAATGACACATACAATTGTCTTAATACCAAAAACAGCGACACCACATTCCATTCACGGAATTAAAGAGTCCAATCAGGCTTACCAAATTCAGGAAGTCTATCTCCAGGTACAGTCTTTCCTAAGTGGGGAAGGAGTGCCTTCACCCACTTCTGTGCACTGGGATTGCCCTTGTAAGGGTGGGAGCTTTTTGGGGAACTAGGGTGAGCCTATTTTAGGGAATCGCATCCTCCCCAACCATCTCCAGGAGAATAAAGTGGAGGCTCCCTCCCAGCCCAAATACCAGAATTGATAGAACCGTACACCTATGGGTAAGCAAGACCCCTTGTGGGTCTGATAAACCAGTGACCCGAAGGGTAGGTATATGACTAATTGCATTGACTATTATACAGGTCAAAATCTAACTGTATACCTATATTTGTTGTGAGCTGAAGAAATTGATATATATGTACACTAGGGTGTGTTGTTGGGGCGTGTTTTGTCTGTCGGTTGTCCTTTGTGTGAGCAACGTTTCTATAAGACATTATAGACATTAATAAAAATTTTCATTTTAACTGTTTACCATAGTGCTGCTAAGATAACAATAAAAGTGAAATTAAAAAAAGTCCCGTCCCATGCAGTAATCAAATAAAACATAAAAAAAGTGAAAATCACCAAAAAAAACACAACATATTGGGTAACAACCCGTCTAATAAAATAAAATTGTCACTAAACACGTACAGTGAACGCCGTGAAAAAACCTCACAAAAATTATGAAATATTCACATTTTGACTGCATAAAAAGCGCATAAAAAGTTATCAAAAAGTTAAACTTACCCCAACATGATACCAAGAAAAAGTACAGCTTGTCCCGCAAAAACTAAGCTCTAAACCAGCTCGGTAAACAAAAAAGTATAATTGTTCTGCCCATTGTTACGTGGCGATGCAAAAACAAGCAAATTTCTCACAAAATTATTTCTATATTCTGCAAAACAAGTTTACCATAAAAAAGCCATATAAATGGGGTATCGCTGTAATCGTGATGACCTATAGAATAAAGATAACACATTATTTTTATGGTACGGTGAACGTCCGAGGAAAAAAATGCTAAAAAACCATAAAGAAGAATGAATGATTTTTTTAACCACCACCAATAAAGAGTTAATAAAATCTAATTATTAGCTACTGAACCCCCTGTAAATGATGTACCTGAAAAGTGGATCTCATCCACAAAAAAAATAATCCCCCATGTGTCCAAATTGCAAAAAAACATTTTATAGCATGTAAAATGTGACAATGCAGATCTGCTCTGAATGGCGCCTACTTCCCTTCTATCCCCGGCCTGTGCAACAGTCACCACCACATATGGGGCAGCTTCGTACTCGGGAGAAATTGGGTATCAAACTTTGTGGAGTTTTTCGTCATTTAATTCTTTGTAATGGTTTAACGTTTGGCCAAAATTACTATATTGTCTAAAAAATATTACAGCTTGTACACATTGAGGGGTGTAGTTTCTAAAATTGCATGATTTATGGGGTTTTACTGTTATTTAGGCCTCTCAAAGTCACTTAGACCTGGGCATGTGCCACTAAATAAGGGTTTTGGTGATTTTCATAAAAATTAGAAAAATTGCACTAACAATTCTGAACCACCTAACAACCTAAAGAAGAGAGAGGATGCATAAAACCCTATGCTGACATAAAGCAGGCATTCCGGAAATGTTAGTTATAAAGTTACTTGGGTGCTACGACTATCTGCCTGAAAAGCAGAAAATTTGGAACTTTGAAAATGAATAATTTTCAGAAATTTTTGTCAAATTTCAATTTTTTTCATGACTAAACACAAAAGATATCATAAAAATATTTCTATTAATTTGAAATATAATGTGTGATGGGAAAACATTCTCAAAATCCCCTGGATATGTTAAAGCATCACAAAGTTATAACCTCGTACAATGACACAGGGCAAATTTTAAAAATCAGGCCTGGTCCTAAAGGTCTAAAATGGCCTGGACACAAAGGGGTTAACATTAAAATTGTGCCACAAGACATGCACTTAGATGCACTGGGAATAAGAAGGTGAACTCCAGCAGACCTGAGCGGGGAAGCGACAGATGCAGGAAATCGAGCACACAATCTTTTTGAATGGCGCTGGAGTGCATGATCATCAGACACTTCGTATTTCTGGAACTCCTGTGGCCAGGTAAGCAAATGTCCCCCATTATGCTCTAAATTACGCACTGATGTCAACAGGGTTATGTGTGACCTCGCCCTCAATATTTTTGATGTGGGGGCTATGTGTCATTCCAGACTACGGGTGCAAGAGACGGGAGAGCTGGCTTTAAACTGCATGCACTGAGAAAGGGATTTTTGGTTTATTAAGGCACGGGTCTTGTCTCTAACTGTTATCAGATCTGCTAAGTCTTCAGTGGACTGATTTCATCAGCTCAAGATGGTGCAACCGCTGTAAGAAGGAGGTTAGTTTATCTGAGTTCTCCCTCTTCAGTCGAACGCCATGTTCCATGAACCTACTGCAAAGTTTACATTTGAGAGCCTCCCACTTAATTGGAAAAACTTCTGGGCTGAGGTCAGGGGAGAGTAGGTAGAATTCTGTGCTTATTGTCTTGTGTGTGTATAGGGCATCCTTAAGTAGATAATCGTTAAGGCGCAAAGACCACAGATTCTTACCAATAGAAGGGGTAGTGACATACAAATAATTCCTGTCTTTACGGTGTAGGATCCGCCAAACGTCTACTAACTGAAGACTATGTAGATCCTTTCTGAGGGAGCACAGCTGTCACAATGGGATATGACTTTTCTCTGAGGAGGTGTCAAGTTGGGCATCTAATGGGAAATTGAATTCCCCATTAGACTAAAGGAGGACAAGGGCCTGGGGAGAGGCACGCCTACGGGTAGCTATAAACACACACACAGACCTGCTATGTGTGAAAGGTCGATCTGACCATGCAGAAGGCCCCCCCCCCCTAGTGCTGCCGTATATGACTAGTGAGAATGATTAAACAATGTGTAACCAGCAATTAATCGTTCCAGCAAGAAGAAGAGGGAAGAGAAAAATAATTGCATATCATGAAACTGTGCAACTTTAATGCCTTATCACAGAAAAGGATATGCGAAGTAGATCAGACCATAAGAGCAAGAGATATTCACTCAGCCTGAGCATCTTGTTGTCCATGACGTCTCCTCTGCCCACCCGGGATGTTCCCCACTCTTCGCCGAGGAGGGCGATAGGGTCGAGGCACTATCCCATGATCAGAAGGTATAGGTAGAGAAGGCCAATTTACCCTTTAGCCTTGTGCATAATTGCTTCTTTTAACTGATTCCTGTGGACATATAACATCTTCCTTAACTGTTAGACGAGGCTGAAGTGCACCGTGAGCCCGATCTAATTCCACTGGTGTGTCACCACTGGAAGTTGGATGTCGGCACTACACTGGACCATGCGGGTCGGGTTTCCAGATGTTTACATTTGTCGACATTTAGTTCCCATATGCTGACCTGGAATCCGCTGGCTATTAGCAAAAATATACGGCTATGGCCCAGGTTGGAGCAGGAGCTAGTGTCTCCTGTCTTCTCCATAGCCAGACTATGCCCCTTTCCCGATAACAAAAGTTAGCTCTTTATTATAGAAATTCTGGAGAACCTGTTAACATGGCCTTTATGTTTCCTACAATGGATGTTACTTAAACATGACCATTTTACTTCTTCCATTACATATTACATATTACTATCTCTATTTTACTATAGAAATAGTGCAGAGATACAAAAAAGTACATTTGTAGTGGATATCATTATAGCCTATAATTCTTGCAACAATTGACAATCTAAGATTGTTTTCCTGCTTCTGGCAACATCATGTAAGAAGATAACCCGATTGATTGAAATGCACATAAAGAGCACAATGGTTTTATTCTATAAAATCAACCATTAAAAACTCACGGTCTACAATGCAAACATCACTATGAATAAGTTTACATTCTGATGTGGCTTTAATCCAATGGAAACACATCTATTCTATTCTATTCAGCATTGTATTTAACATAAAAAATTCTGAGATATCTTCCATGATATATATTTGGCCTTTTTATGACTGAGAGCAATCTTGCTTTAAGAGTTCCGTATATTCAACTTAAAATCTTATAAAATAAAGATAACTTAAAAGGAATTTCTCATATACATTCTGGTATCAAATGCCTGTTCTTTTTCTTGCTGTTTTAACTCTATTCCATTGTACAGCAGTATGAATCTGCCTCTGATGTCACACTTTCTATACTTTAGTCTACGAAAATCTGTGATTTTGTCACCACTATCCAATGGAGCAGCTCACAAAGATCCCATCACAGCCTTTATCTAGTCAATTCATACATTATTTATTATGTAAATGGTGTTTGTGGCCCTATACACATGACTGACAGCCTGTATAATGATGTGAGGTATAATGGTGTAATGGCTCCTCCATGTGCTTTCTGGTGCAGGCAGCCCCCTGCAGCCTGTGTGAGTATCTCATACACACAGGGGCTGCCAGAACCAGGAAGCACATGGAGGAGCTATTACACCATTATACCTCACATCATTATACAGGCTGTCAGTCATGTGTATAGGAGTATCTCATATATACACTCAGGCTGCAGGGGCCACCAGCACCAGGAAGCACGTGGAGGAGCCATTACACCATTACATCTCACATCATTATACAGGCAGTCAGTCATGTGTATAGGAGCATCTCAGGACCAGGAAGCACATGGAGGAGCCATTACACCATTATACATCACATCATTATACAGGCTGTGCTTCCCGCTCATGAATAAACTGGACAGCTAAATATAATGATTCATTGGACATCTCTCAGGTCATTTGCATACAGCTTTAGTATCTGATTACTTAAGCTAACAGGCATGTAGAGGGACAATGACCGAATAGGGACACTGCTTTCAAACTGGAGTTTGTGAAAATATATTTAGTTTTGGGGGTTTATTTGCCTGAGGGGTTATCTTTAAATTGTGCAACACAAGTCCTACTATCTCCACTGCTATTTATGAAATAGATAGATTCCTGTCATGGATCACAGTTTAGCCTCCCTTACTGTATACTTATGAAATCTCAGCTTTATTAGGAGAATAAAGATACAATATATTGAAGTAATTTGACTGTAAGTGAACAGACACAGGTGGGAAGTTAGGACAGGCATGGACAATGCAACTTTAAATGAAGCTGTCAGGCACATCTAGTCCTCCAAACCAAAGGTCCTAACTAATTTTCTTTAGTGAGGTGATTATATATATGTGTGTGTGTGTGTGTGTGTCAGCACAACTAAATTTGCTTGGTAATCTTGTGAATTGAGCCAGAGAGGTGTTCCAGAGCTGATCTGAGTCAGGCTGCAACACCTCCTACCTACTCTGTCCTCTTGTAAACATGCCTGCTGGTACGTTACAGCACAGAAAAGTATGTGTAATGATATGTATAAGGTGTGTTTCCAAACTACAGAGAACGAAAAATTGCCTGATTGAAGTTAGCTCAGTGACACCGAGCTGACTCAGTTCACAGGATTACCATGTAGAAAGGTAGAGTGTAGAGGGGTTCTTATTATAATTTGCAGGAGCAGCTGACATATCAATGTCATAATGTAGAGCAATTCAATAAAGAAAAAAGGGATAGGACCTTTAGTTTGGCTGTTAGATGTGCCTGACAGGTTCCCTTTAATGATAGACTAATATCCTGTCCGTATCTAATAGTGCATCCTACCCTAGACAGTAGGTTCGCAGTTCCCTTTTTTCCCCTTGAATTGGTGTTGTTTTATTTGGCCCCTGGGCAGAAGTGGTTAATATTAACCCCTTAACGCTCTGCGCCGTAGCTCTACGGCACAGAGGTATAAGGGAAGTATGAAGAGGGCTCACGGGCTATTAACCCTCTCAACGCCGCCGGCAAAGTCGCCACGCGCCACCATCTTTTTTTCGATCGCCAAACCCCGAACGTCATCGGGGGGCGGCGATCGGTTACCATGGTAGCCTCGGGTCTTCTTTTGACACGAGGCTACATGGCTTATGCAGGTTCGTTACAATGAGCCAGTGGCTCATTGTAATGTATGACCTGCAAAAATGCCATATATTGCAATACTGTAGTATTGCAGTATATGGTAGGAGCGATCTGACCATCTAGGGTTAATGTACCCTAGATGGTCTAAAAAATAGTGAAAAAAAAAGAAAAAAAAAGGTTTAAAAAATAAAAAAAAATTAATAAAATATTAAAAGTTCAAATCACCCCCCTTTCCCTAGAACGGATATAAAACATAATAAACAGTAAAAATCACAAACATATTAGGTATCGCCGCGTCCCAAAATGCCCGATCTATCAAAATATAAAAACGGTTACGGGCGGCGGTGACCTCCGAGGCAAGAAATGGCACCCAAATGTCCGAAATGCGACTTTTACAACTTTTTACATAACATAAAAAATGAAATAAAAAATTATCAAAATGTCGCACAGACCTCAAAATGGTAGCAATGAAAACGTCGCCTCATTTCGCAAAAAAATGACCCCTCACACATCTCCGTGCGCCAAAGTATGAAAAAGTTATTAGCGTCAGAAGATGGCAAAAAATTTTTTTTCTTTTTTGTACACATTCGTTTAATTTTTGAAAATGTATTAAAACACAATAAAACCTATATAAATTTGTAATCACCGCGATCACACCGAACTAAAGAATAAAGTAGGCATGTTATTTGGAGCGAAGAGTGAAAGTCGTAAAAACTGAGCCCACAAGAACGTGACGTTTTTTTTTCAATTTTTCCACATTTGGAATTTTTTTTCAGCTTCGCAGTACATGGCATGTTAAAATAAATAACATCACGGGAAAGTAAAATTTGTTACGCACAAAATAAGCCCCCGCACAGGTCTGTACACGTAAAAATGAAAAAGTTATGGATTTTTGAAGTTGGAGAGCGAGAAATGAGCCGAAAAACCCTGCATCCTTAAGGGGTTAATAGAAGGGGTTGTTGCAGGCAGCTAGGGTTTAACTGACATCCTCTTTCAAACTCCTGCTTCCTCCTGTGGACATTCACCCATTTCCCAGAAAACACCTACTACACATAAAGGTCCACAGCTTTACTCACCCCCACTTACATCCCCCAACCCTCGATTCACTGATGCACTACACGTAGAGAGTATTTACATGCTATGTACTATATGCCTCTACTAGTTGATTTCTGCAAACAGGGCTCCCTTTGTCACCCCCTGCAGACCAATTGAGAGGTTGCTTAGGGGTTGCCATGCCAGACAAAGGCCTGAACAAGACCCCGTGACTGCCAAGCATGTAAGCCCTTATTTGCCAAAGGGAAGCACAGAAGCTTGCAACCTCAGCTGACAAAGGAAACCTAGTAAGATAAATCTGTCAGCTAAAAATAAGTGTTTTTGTGTCATGTTACACAATCACCAGTAAAAATATAAAAACAAAATGAATCATTACAGAAAATACAACATTATATAAAAGCATTTGATAAGAATTTTAGTAATTTTAAAAACATGCAACATTACTCAGCACAGAAATTGTTTATATACTAGTCCAGAGCAGCATGTGTAATCCTGCTGGTTCCTATTAGCAACATGATGTATTAAATAAGGTTACCAGGGTTTTTAATGCAGTTACTACTGACGCCCCATTCGCTCCCCAATCGTGGCTAGCAGCCACGATTAGTGTAATACCGAAGATTGCGGCACTATACTCTAAACCCTCGGCACAGGTTCGGATTAATGGAACCATGTCCTCCCCCTTTCACATCCATAACGGGACGCGGCAGGGCTGCCCACTGTCCCCCTTGCTGTACACCATTGTCATGGAACATCTGGCCGTGGTGATAAGAAACAACCCTAACATACGTGGTGTGAGCATGGGAGACACGCATTGTAAAATAGCATTGTATGCCGATGATCTTTTGATATATATCTCCCAGTCTCGGATCACGTTACCATCTCTACTCCAGGAGTTTGAACAGTATAGTCTTGTGAGTAACTTTAAGATTAACTATACGAAATCGGAAGCCCTCAATATTTCTCTACCACAGACAGAGGTTCAACAGACAATGGAACACTTTCCGTTTCGATGGCGTACAGACTCTATTAAATACTTGGGTCTACATATCCCAGCGGATTTAAACTTACTCTACTCCCTTAACTATACCCCGTTACTTGAGCGCACGCTGTCTGATCTTTCCATATATGATAAAAAACGTCTCTCCTGGTTTGGGTGGAAAATTTTAACACGTCCCAAATCATCTGGGGGGGTGGGCCTACCCGATTTACAGGTTTATCACTGGTAATGCGTTTCGTGTACTGGACTTACAACTCTACCGCTAAACAGTGGGTACTCCTGGAACAACATGCTGCTCCTGTACCCCTGAAAACTGTGCCCTGGATACAGGGAGACTTGGCACAATCGCTAGCAGGATACACGCCTTATGCCAGAGCCGCGATGGTGCTCTGGAGGAGGTTGCTTCGCAGGGGTCTCCTCTCTGGGCCCTCTGGGCCCCTAACTCCACTACTGAAAAACCCAATGTTCCCTCCAGGCATTGGTAGGGAATCGTTCTTGGTATGGCGCCTGTCCGATGACCCGCGCATACGCACTGTCCTTACTGACGGATCTCTACCTTCCTTTGTTGATTTGAGTGCCCGGTTCCCTGACACTCCGCTATCTTGGCTGGAATACTCTCAGCTACAATCCTTTTACAATCCAGGGCAACTTTTGGAGCCGACCTAACAGCGTTTGAAGGAATGCTCAATTCTCCCACCCCACCTGTGCACGTTATTTCTCAAATTTATTCTATCTTGAAAGATGAACAACACCCGGAGGATCCTGCATATCTGGGGAGATCGGAGCAGGAACTGGGTGTAGAGTTTGGGCCACAGGAAAAAACGAAAATGTTTGTCTTTACCCATAAATTATCTTCTGCATGCTCTGCGCAAGAGAAAAATTATAAAATTATAACAAGGTGGTACCGGGTGCCAACAGCCCTACATACATTCTACCCTGCAGTACCTGACATGTGTTGGCGTTGTCAAAACTCTAGAGGAACAATGTTACACATCTGGTGGGAGTGTACTGCTCTCAAACCTTTCTGGGACAGAGTGTTCGCTACATATGAAAAGGTTACAGGCCGCTCAGTGGAGATCTCAGCTCAGATAGGCCTCCTGTCCATCCTCCCAGGCACAATAGGGTCACAGAAGAAGGGCCTATTGAGATTTTTTCTCATGGCCACTCGTGCAGTCATTCCCCACCATTGGAGATCCCTCAATCCTCCCCCCTTTCTTGAGTGGATCCAGGAATTCTCTAATATCTGTTGCATGGAGGAACTTTCGGCAGAGGTCAACCAAACCATGGAAAAATTCACTAGGATCTGGCAACCGTGGTTTCTGTTTAAGGGCACACCAGATTACGTGGCACTGTTTGTCTGAGCCTTCGGGAGTAGTAGCCGTTTTTGTGTCTTAAGACCATCATGTTGTCTTTCCTACCCTTTGCCCTTCCCTAGTCTTTCCCTGTCCCCCCCCCCTTTTTTCTCTTCTCTTTCTCCTCTTTACTTCTACCCCCCTTTCTTTTACTTTTCTCCTCGCAGCTCTTTGCTGCTTTTCGGTGCAACCGCTTCATGAGGACTGGATAGCTGGTCCGGCATTATGTGTCTTGAACGCACTTAATATGTAACATCTAAGACTCTATATTTGGTTACATTATCATCCTTATTCATTATATTGTTTCAGATTGTTTGTTTATAGAGTTGGTCTTTATGTATGGGTTTGGCATGTTGCCACCACGCTGCAGTGAGCCTGCTGCATGCAGGGGTCTCCCATTCACGTTTTTGGGTCATGCGTGTCCCACTGCTGTTGTGATGTATACTGTCATTGTTATCAAAAATGTTCACCACCACTTCTTGAACTGTATGCATACACTCTTCAACTAAATAAACCGTATTGAATATAAATAAGGTTAATAGCATTGTGGAAATTTTGTTGGTGGATTATGAAATTAAACAACACTTTCTGATTTGGGAAAACATGTTCAAAATCTACAAGTTTCGGATCTTTTCACTTGGTTAGCTTGCATTTCATGTTTACATTCTACTATAGATGAAGAATATAAGATTTAAAAAATGATTTACAAAAGGTTGAGTTTTTAATGTTTTGAGTAACTTGGTACCAAAAACTAAAAATAACTGTCTCACTCTGATTCACTAGGGAATTTGGAATCATAGGGGTGTTGTAACTTGAAGGACCTGCTTCTTACACCTCAGTATGTCTCCTATATACTGTACCAGGAAACTGACCTGCTCTTAACATCGTGTATAATGTCATGTAATAGTAGCAGTCGACAAAGTATTAACCTGTAGGGTGATTTGGATGACACACAAAGCCCTTGGCATAAACCTTTATCATTAGAGTAAAACTCTACACTAATTGATATGGAAATCATTTAATGATAGACTCACAAGACTGCAGAAAACAAGTATCTTAAATTAGCAGGAAAAGGAAAAAAACAATCAACAATATTAAAATCAAAGCTAGCATTCTATTTTTTTCTTTTTTTTAGAGATTAAAGAAAAATGACAATTAAACCATTATAGTTTTTGGAATGAGGAAATTAGTTTGCAGGGGTGATGTTTATATCATGGACAGTGTCAGATTAGCAATGAAATACATACAAATGCTGCGGCAGGCTGAAATATTTTTGTAAACTTTGTAACTAACTATTGTTAAATTGGGGACAGAGGCTTCAATTGTTCTGCACTTCTAAACTTCTCTGCAACTGTGCCATATTCCAATTTTGGGAGTTATTACTCCCTTTGAGAGACACTTTTTTGCCCATTAGGTTCCCCGGTTTATGGATGGTATCATTTATGTGTACAAGTTGTTTTATCCGCTTCACTTGTCAGAAAGCGTTGTTGTTTCCCTATGTACAGGCTATCCCCAGGTGTCTCTGTGTGTCCCCGGAGCCCGGCACCTCTTACCTCCCCTGGCTCCAGCGGCGATCTCTGCGGCTCGACACCAGCGTCAAGAGTCTCCTAAGGCGCGTGCGCCGGCTCACTGAAGTTTAAAGGGCCAGCGCGCCAATAATTGCCGCTGGCCTGATATAAATTCTGCCTCTTCCTGTGACCCTTGCCGGATCTTCAAACTTCCCTGAAGACAAAGCTCTCCTGTTATTCCTGCGTTCCTGTGAATCCTGCGTTCCAGTGAACCCCGCGTTCCTGTGAGTTCTGCGTTCCTGTGTGCCAGTCTGTTCCTGTCCTGCATTCCTGTGTGCCAGTCCGTTCCTGTGTTCCTGATCTGTGTGCTAGCTCCTGCGATTCCTGACAGGAGTCCTAGTTTGTCTTCCTGTGCTATTCTCCTGCCATCACCCCAGGTACAGACCGTGGCAGCCACCGTGGGCTAGTCGCACCTGTGGAACGACCTGGTGGTATCCCACCACAGCAAGCCCATCCCGCTTTGCAGCGGGCTCTGGTGAGCCAGGTGCCACTTAGTCGGTCGGCTAGTACCATCTCCCGCAGTGGTCCAGAGGGTCCACAGACTCCCAGTTCGGCCATGGACCCCACCAAGGAGTCACGTCACATACTGTCTGAACTTTCCGGTGTTGTCGCCCTGCAGTGGCAGCAGATTGCTGCCCAGGGAGAACTTTTAGGCCAAGTTGCTACTCTCCAACAAACCCCGGTGACTACTCCTGCGGCAGTTCCAGCGACTACCTCTGCGATTTCGCCTGTGATCCCGACTACTTCACCGGAACCAGCGCCTAGGCTGAGTCTGTCTATGCCTAACAAATACGATGGTGATCCCAAACAGTGCAGAGTATTCATCACCCTGTGCTCACTGCATATAGAGTTAATGTCATCTCAGTTGGTCAGAAAGCACTCCAAGGTGGCGTACATCATCAGCCTTCTCACCGGGAAGGCCCTGGCCTGGGCTACTCCTCTGTGGGACAGGAATGATCCAGTCACGGCCACCCTTAACAACTTCCTGGCAGAGTTCCGGCCCATGTTTGAGGAACCAGCACGTGCCGCCTCAGCAGAAACAGCACTACTGAACCTACGCCAAGGAGACTCATCTGTGGGTGAATATGCTATCCAGTTCCGCACCTTGGCGTCTGAACTCTGTTGGAACGAGGCGGCCTTATGTGCGACTTTTAAGAAAGGACTGTCCTCACGGGTAAAAGATGCTATGGCTGCTCGTGATCTGCCGGCTACTTTGAGTGGTCTTATCACCCTGGCCACTTGGATAGATGTGCGGTTCCCGGAATGAGCTGAAGAGTTGCGGCAAGAGCAACCTCTAGTCCGGCCTCTGTCTTGGCTGGCAGTATGCAGCTGAACCTATGCAGGTTGACAGAGCCCGACTCACGCTTGGGGAACGTTCCAGAAATATTCAAGAGAACCTCTGGCTGTACTGTGCCAGTCCCATGCATTTCAACGGGTCTTGTTCTGGGTTTTCCTTGGCTTCGACTTCATGCCCAGGTCCTCAATTGGAAGACTGGTGAGATCCTGCGTTGGGGCCCTGAATGCCAATCTAGATGCATGTTGGCACCACTTCTGGTCCTGACCTCCTCTGTGTCTTCTAAGTCTTTAGAAAGTCTGCCAGCTTGTTATCGGGACTTTGCAGATGTCTTTTCTAAAAAATAAGCGGGGACTTTGCCACCACTTTTTCCCTATGATTGCCCTGTGGATCTCCTTCCGCCACTCTTCCCAGAGGTTGTGTCCCATCCTCTCTCTGTATCCGAGACGGCTGCCATGTCCGACTACATCAAGGAGAATCTGCAGAGGGGTTTCATACGCAACCTCCAGCTGGTGCAGGTTTCTTTTTTGTCACCAAGATGGACGGCTCCTTGCATCCCTACATAGACTATCGGGGGCTGAACAAGATCACGGTTAAAAATCGCTACCCTCTGCCATTGATTACAGAACTCTTTGATCGCCTGCGCGGTTCCAGGGTGTTCTCTAAGTTGGATCTCCATGGTGCTTACAATCTCATCTGGATCCGCAAAGGTGACGAGTGGAAGAGGGCGGTTAATACCCAAGACGGGCACTTTGAATATTTAGTAATGCCCTTTGGACCGTGTAAGCTCCTGCTGTCTTTCAAGAGTTTGTGAACGACATTTTTCGGGACCTTCTCTATACGTGTATCGTGGTCTACCTAGATGACATCTTGGTGTATTCTCCAGACTTTGAGTCCCACCGGGCACACATACGTCAAGTTCTTGGTTGACTTTTTGCCAATCATCTCTTTGCCAAACTGGAGAAAGGCCTCTTTCACCAGAACAGCCTTCCATTCCTCGGTTACATAATTTCTGACCAAGCCCTTCAGATGGATCCTGCAAAACTGTCTGCTGTTCTTCAGTGGCAACGCCCAGAAGGCCTATACAGAGGTTCCTGAGGTTTGCAAATAATTATCGACAGTTTATTCCCCATTTCTCACTGTCGTGGCACTTACTAAGAAGGGTGCCAAGACTCCTGCCTGGTCTCCTACAGCTGAAGAGGCCTTCTCCAAGTTGAAGTCCGCTTTTGCCTCGGCTTCAGTCCTCTCTAGGCCTGATATGAACAAACCCTTTCATCTTGAGGTGGATGCATCCTTTGTAGGAGCTGGAGCGGTGCTCTCCCAGAGAGGTCCCAAGGGCCGAACTTCCACATGTGGCTTCTTTTCCAAGACCTTTTCTCCAGCTGAAAGAAATTATTCGATTGGCCATGAAGCTTGGGCTAGAAGAATGGCGGTATCTTCTGGAAGGTGCTCTCCATACCATTAGTGTGTACACTGACCACAAAAACTTGTTATACCTTCAGACAGCCCAGCGCCTGAATCCCGGGCAAGCCCGGTGGTTATTGTTCTTTTCCCGTTTCGACCTACTAATCCATTTTCATCCGGCTGACAAGGCTGATGCCCTGTCCTGAGCTTTCGGATGTTGTTGGAGAAGAACCGGCTCCTCGGGACATCATTTCTCCGGACCAGCTTGTTGTTGCAGCTCCTGTGGATCTTCGGCAGCTACCTCCCAGCAAGACATATGTTAGACCTGCTCTCCGGAGGAGGATTTTATCTTGGGGACATTCTTCTCGTGTGGCTGGGCACCCTAGGGTGCAACGCACTGTGGCCCTCATCTCCTGCTACTACTGGTGGCCAGACCTGGTCAAAGATGTTTGGTAGTTTGTGGGATCCTGCTCCTCTTGTGCCCACAACAAAGCTTCTCGTCTCAAACCGGCGGGACTGTTACTGCCGTTGCCGATACCCAGTCACCCATGGTCTCACGTGGCAATGAACTTTGTCACCGACCTGCCTGTATCCTCGGTCAGTACTGTCATCTGGGTAGTGACGGACCGGTTTTCAAAGATATCCCATTTTGTTCCCCTTCCAGGTCTTCCGTCTTTTCCACAGCTTGCCAGTCTATTTTTCAGACACATCTTCCAGCTGTATGGTCTTCTGATACACATCGTGTCTGATCGAGGAGTCCAGTTTGTATCAAAATTCGGGCATTCCTTATGTAACCAACTGCAAGTCAACCTTGACTTTTCTTCTGCCTACCACCGGCAATCTAGTGGTCAAGTGGAGAGGGTGAACCAGACTTTAGGCTGGTACCTCCGTCATTTTGTCTCAGCCCATCAGGACAACTGGGCTGACCTACGACCTTGGGCTCAGGGTCTACGGGCTTGGCTCCATTCTTTGTGGTCTATGGACGTATTCCTCACCCGCCTCTTCCGTTGTCTACTCCCTCTGATGTCCCTGTGGTAGAGGATTTGGTGCAGGACCTCAAGTCTATTTGGGACCAGACCCGCCAGTCTCTTCTACGAGCTACAGACCATTCCAAGATCCAGGCTGATAAGAAACGTCGAGCTCCCCCTGTCTTCTCTCCTGGTGACAAAGTATGGTTGTCCTCCAAATACATCCAGCTTAAGATACCCAGTTACAAACATGGTCCCCGGTCAATCAAGTGGCCTACAAGCTCCGCCTTCCTCCATCTATGCGCATCCCAAACTTCTTTCATGTCTCCCTCCTGAAGCCTGTCATCTTGAACCGCTTCTCCCAGCAATTTCCTCCTCCTACTCCTGAGGCGGATTCCCCAGATGTCTATGAAGTTAAGGAGGTTCTGGACATGAAGATCGTAAAGGGGTAAGTAGTTCTTTCTGGTAGACTGTAAGGGGTTCGGGCCTGAGGAGACATCCTGGGAGCCAGAGGAGAATATTTTGGATCGGACTCTCCTCCAGAGATTTCTTAGGACCAAGAAGATGAGGGAGTCTCCTAGGGCACACGCATGTCGGCTCGCTAAAATTTAAAGGGCCAGCACGCCAATAATTGGCGCTGGCCTGATATAAATTCCTGCCTCTTCCCGTGACCCTTGTCGGATCTTCAAACATCCCTGAAGAGAAATCTCTTCTGTGAGTCCTGTGTTCCTATGAGTCCTGTGTTCCTGTGTGCCAGTCCGTTCCTGTCCTGCATTTCTGTTTGCCAGTCCGTTCCTTTGTTCCTGATCCATTTGCCAGCTCCTGCGGTTCCTGACATGAGTCCTAGTGTGCCTTCCTGTGCTATTCTCCTGCCGTCACCCCGGGTACAGACTGTTGTACTGTATTACTACCTTGGAAGCCACCGCGGGCTAGTCGCACCTGTGGAACCACCTGGTGGCATCCCACCGCATCAAGCCCATCCCGCTTTATGGCGGGCTCTGGTGAAGACCGGGTGCCACTTAGACTTAGGTCTCTGGTCGGCTAGTACCATCTCCCGTGGTGGTCCAGAGGGTCCACAGACTCCCAGTCCTGACACCAGGTTACATACAAGATTCTGTAGGTTTGTTCTTAAGTTGAATTTGTTGGAACCGTATACTTTATATTGTAACCCCAAGCCAAATTTTTTTGGTCTCTGTGACAATTGGATTTTAAAAATGTTGGGTTGTCATCATAACCAGGATTAACAATAAAGCTTAATTGCAGACACCTTTGATAACTGTTAATTGTAGCCTAGGACTAAAGTATAGTAAATTGTCAACATCCAGAGGTCAGTTTGTAACTAGGGGTTGTCTGTAATTCAGGTGGTCTTAAGTAGGGGACCACCTGTATTTAGTCTTATGTGAATTGTCACTTGAATTAGCCACAATTGGTTGTTAGAGTGGAGTGGAATGATTCCTCTCTGTAGCTGGACATTGACTTCTTGCCCTTTCCCCAGGGCAGAGAGATCTCACCCACTGACTCCCTTATAAGTGGCCATCCCCTCCCCACCACGAGGAGACTCAGACATAGTTTATATGGCTGAGGTTAAGTCCTTAAGGGATAATCCCGTCACTCAGGCGACAGTCTTGGGGTGAAACTCTGGTCCCTATCTCTGTCGCTGGAGGGGTGGAGCCACTTGTTAGATGGACTTGGGGGCCTATTCCGATTACAGGGTAGGCGTTACTTTCACCAGGAGGATGATCTACTCCTGTTACATCACACAGTGGGTGGAGTGATCCGCTCTAGTGCCTATGACACGGCTAGGTTTTTTACACTTGTTGAGATGTGGCTATGCCAGCCATACCGGGAGGGGGATGTATACCAGGAGGGGGTGTCACAGCCTGGTTCTCCTCATTCGGCAGGTTGCTGATTGGATAGAGAGCCTAGAAGGGATTGTCTTCGAAGGGCAGGTATGATTTCAAGGCAAAAATTTAATATCTCCACACACCCGCTGTAGAGGACGTGGCTTAAGCTTTATATGTTCAGCGTTCACAGGGCTCTCATCAGCCTAGTGTGCTAACAACAAAAAATGAAGTGATATGAGTGAGTTAGCCCATATGTCTTAAAGATGTTTGCTCCTAATGATGAATAATCACATTCAGAAACACGTTGGGAAGTTTCTATTACAACAGAGTAGATATGTTAATTCAATTAAGTGCTAGCCCCAAGTTACAGGCCAGCTGACCAAGTGAACACATAGGCTATGTTCAGGCTGTATACCACCCAAGCCTCTTTTTTCATATTAAATTTTATTCAGTTTTTCAGAAAATACAAAAACAAAATTATCAGAAATAGAAATAGGTCAATAGGTATACACATTAAACTGAACTTTGCGTCTACATATGTACTTGCACATCACAAAGTATTTCCACTTAAATGTCAACATTATCATGAAAAAAAGAAAGCATGAACATCTGTATGTTCCTATGCAAGAGGAGATATAAACAAATAAGGAAGGGTTGAAGGGGGGAAAAGGGAAGGAGAACAGGAAAACAGCACCCCCCTACCCCCCCAGCTTCCCACTCACTGCTAGCCAATCAATCACCCAGCTATGCTGGAACTTCTATTCCTCTTCTATTGTCCATACCCTGTTGTACTTTTGTAGACTCTCTATATTTTGAGATATCAGGACATGGATGTTTTGATATTGATTTTTAACTACTTAGTTACACTTAGTGGTGTTTGTAAACACTTTATTATTGGAAGTGAATAAAAGTTAAAATATAGAATAAAATATTTTTGGTTTAACACCATAACAACATGTGAGGTAACTATATGTCACATGTCATTGTTTGATTGTGCTGTCGCACATCGACAGTGGGTGCTACTGGGGATTAGGGTTCCCACCCCTAGTGTATAGAAGATAAATTAATCCAAGCACTCCTCTTTGATTCAATACCAGAAAGTGATATTTATTTACATGAAGTGATCAGTCGGTGACGATTCGGTCTGACACAGGCCTTTGTCAAACACTACAAGACATAAATACAATGTACATATAAACATATGGGTCTCTGGACCCCAGAGATGCCTGAAGGCAGTGGCTGAAAGATGGCGTCTGTGACGTCATCTTTCAGGCATAGTACCAGCCTGACACTGGCTGACACTGTTAATACTCTGCAATACATAAGTGTTGCAGAATATTATCATGAACAAGCAAGCAGATGATTGCTTGTTCATGTCCCATGGTAAAAAAAAGTGCAAAAGTTAAAAAAAAATTATTCAATAAAAAAATAAAGTAATAAATCACTAAAATGCCCAAAAGCCCCAAGCCCCCCAAAAGTCTAAATCATAAAACAAACCCCACATATATAGTATCACCGCGACCGTGACAACCCATAGAATAACAGTAGATAATTATTGAACCCTCACAATAAACGCTATAAAAAAAGCTGTTATAAAACCTCCAAAAATTATGATTTATACCTATTCAATACAACAAAAAATGCTATAAAAAGTGATCAAAAAAATATATGTACTCCGACATGATACTGGTGCAAAGTACAACATGTCCCGCAAAAACAAGCCATCAACCAGCTCCGTAGCCACAAAAGTAACAATGTTATGCCACTTGTAAGACCGCAATACAAAAATGATAGATTTTTCCCCACATTAGGGTTTTATTTGACAAATTTAGTAAAACGTAAGAAAAAATATTCATGCATGGTATCCCCGTAATCATATCGACCCATTGAATAAAGATAACATGATTATTAGGCTATACGGTGAACAACAAAAAAAAAAGTAAAAAATCCAGTACAGAATTGATGCTTTGGTACTCCTGCCCTCAAAAAAAAGTTCCTCAATTTTCAACAATAGGGGATACCAACCCCAATGGTAACACTGGAAAAAGCATCTAATCCGGCAAAAAAAAAAATGCCGTCACATGGCCGCAATAACTGAAAAGCGAAAATTTTATAGCCTACAAAAGGGGCCAATGAGGAAACTAAAATCCTGGCAGCTGCAGGGCGCTCCTCCCCCTCGTGCCCTCGAACGTGCGCCCATAAAACAAGTCACGGCCACATGTGGGGGGTCTCTGTACTCAGGAGAAATTATAGAACAAATTGTATGGTGGGTTTTCTCTTTTTATCTTTTGGAAATGTGTAAGTTTTAGGGCTAAATGAACATATAAGGGCACAATTTGACCATTCTAAATTTCACCTCCATTTAATTACTATGAAGATCTCAAGGGGTTAACAATCTTTGTAAAAGCTGTTTCTGATAGCTTGAGGGGTGTAGATTTGAAAATGGGTGGCTTATATCCCTATATAACCCACCCATTTTCAAATCTGCACCCCTCAAGCTATCAGATCAAATCAGATATCAGATCAAAGCCCCTCAAGCTATCAGATCAAATCTGCACCCCTCAAGCTATCAGGTTTTGATGCTAAATATGTAAAATTTCATTCAAAACGGGATTTATCCCCAAAATAATCAATTCTGAAAATCCGGAAAAGCGATATTCAATTTGTAAGCCGCGTGACATCAAAATAAATTATTCAGGCATTTCAAAAATTATGAAAATGTAAAGTAGACATATGGGAAATGTTATTCAGCATCTTATTTAGGTGGTAAATCAATCTGCTTAATAAAATCTCATCGAAAAGCTATAGACCCACTTAAATGAAGTATTTGTAAAGTGCATCTCATGTCGCAAAAAATAAGCCCTTAAATGTCCAAATTGCCAAAAAAATAAAGATTGTATAGCCAATAAAAAGTGACAATGCATAATCTGCTCTGAATGGCGCAGCTCCCCCTCAATGCCCTGGCGTGTGCCCATACAGCAGGTTACCACCACATATGGGGTATTGTTATACGCGGGAGAGATGGGGGATCAAATTTTGAGGAGCGTTTTGGAATTTTATCCACTGAGAATTTGTACATTTTATGAAAAACACATTAATTTAGCCAAATAAAATGTAATTTCGAAATTGCATCCGATTTTGTTTTAACCCCTGTAAACCAATTAAAGGGTTAACAAACTTCATAAAAGTTGTTTTACGTACGTTGAGGGGTGTAGTTTCTATAATGGAGTAATTTATGGGGTTTTACTTTATTTAGGCCTCTCAAAGTGACTTGAAACCTGAGCAGGTCCCTCAATAGCAGGATTTAGCTTTTTTTATGAAAATGTGAAAAATTGCACGTGACGTTCAATAGTATGACTCCTATTGGCAATCTACCAGAAGAGTGTGCCTTGTCGTAGCAACAGGCCTCAAACCCTGTTTGTGAAAGGTCACTGCGGGGGGCAGGAGGCTTGTTCGGTTTTGGGGTGTGTTGGGGCCCAGACACTTTTGCTGTATGGGGCCCCGAATTTCCTGATGGCTGCCCTGTCTGCACCCCTCAAGCTATCAGATCAAATCAGATATCAGATCAAATCTGCACCCCTCAAGCTATCAGGTTTGTGAGAATTGTAAAAATTCATTCAAAACGGGATTTATCCCAAAATAACAATTCTGAAAATCCGGAAAAGCGTATTCAATTTGTAAGCCGCGTGACATCAAAATAAATATTCAGGCATTTCAAAAATATGAAAATTAAAGTAGACATATGGGAAATGTTATTCAGCATCTTATTTAGGTGGTAAATCAATCTGCTTGAAAACGCAATTATTTCGAATTTCGTAAATGGCAAATTTTTCAAAAAATATATAATTTTTTCTTTTTTTTTTTGTAAACTTATCAGCCAAAATTTACCACTAAAATGAAGTACAACATGTGAGGAAAAAACAATCTCAGAATCGTTTAGATAAGTAACAGTGTTCAAAAGTCATAACCATATAAAGCGACGCAAGTCAGAATCCAAAAAATCGGGCTGAGCCTTAAGCTACAAAATAGCTGCGTCCTTTAGGGGTTAATGGTTCATAGAAGTCTCCTTTTGTTGTTGTTTCTCACAGGGCCAGGTTATAGCCCCACCATCTTGATTCCAGAGGGGCCTCCACCAGGCTGTCGGTCAAACATTAGTATGCTTCATGTGCGCAGCGCGCCGTTGACGCTCCCCGATAGTGCACATCCCTCCCTGAGAGTGGGACAGTCGGCTGCCACTGTGTGCACAGCGCTGTCGCTGTCCTGCGGGTCCCTACAGTCAGCTATGAGCCGATTGTCTCTGACTGGAGCAATGCTCAGCAGCGCTGCTGCAGGGCATCGCTCCACATCAGAGACACTTGGCTCACAGCATAAACACAAGGACAGACATCTCACAGGGGTCTGAAGTGTATGGCATTGATGTCACTGAAAGGGGTGGGGCCTCCCTGAAAAAGCAGGAAGTAAAGGAGCTGCAATGTGTGACTACACGTGTAGAACAGAAAACTCACCGGAGCAGTGTTATTCATGTGATGGAGGTGAGGGCCTGACAGGAAAGAATAATATAATGATTGATTAGTATTAGGGGAGCTGAATTGGAACAATATTTGCATGTTTCTTGGGATTCCATGGCTGGTGAGGGCCGTGGTGTATGGGGCTGTGTGTCTGGGGGTGGATGAGGTGTATGTTACATAGGACTGTATGTCTGGCAGGGGCTGAGGAGTATGTTACATGGGACTGTGTGGCTGGTGGGGGCTGAGGTGAATGTTACTTGGGACCGTATTTCTGGTGCGGGGCTGAGGTTAATGTTACATGGGACTGTGTGTCTGGTGCAGGCTGAGGTGTATGTCCCATGCGACTGTGTGTCTGGGGGGGCTGTGGTGTATGTTACATGGGACTGTGTTGCTGAAGTGTATGTTACATGGAACTGTGTGAGTGGTGTGGGCTGAGGAGTATGTTACATGGGACTGCGTGTCTTGTGTGGGCTGAGGTGTATGTTACACGGGACTGCGTTTCTGGTATGGCTGAGGTGTATTTTACATGGGACTGCATTTATGGTGCGGGCTGCAGTGCATGTTATATGAGGCTGTGTGTCTGGTGCGGGCTGTGGTGCATGTTACAGGTGGCTGTGTGTCTTGTAGGGGTTTTGGTATATATTACCTGGGACTGTTTGTTTGGTGCGGGCTTAGGAATATGTTACATGGAACTGTGTGTCTGGTGCAGGCTGAGGTGCATGTTACATAAGACTGAGTGTCTTGAGGGGACTGAAGTGTATAAAGATGTATTACTGGGAGGGTTGGCGGCTGTATGTAGAATTACTACTGGGGGGTGGCGACTGTATGCAGAAGTATTAATGTGGAGTTGGCGGCGGCTGCATATAGATGTATTACTGGGGGTTAGAGGCTGTATGCAGATGTATTCTTGGGGTGAGGCGGCTGTATATAGATGCAGGCCTTGGGGGGGGGGGTTCGCGGCTGTATGTAGATGTATTACTGGGGGTTGGCGGATGTATGTAGATGTATTGCTGGGTCTAAGGCGGCTGTATGTAGATGTATTACTGGGGGGGGGGGGTTGGCATCTGTATGTAAATGTATAACTGGGGGGTTTGCAGCTGTATGTAGATGTATAACTGGGGGGGTTGGCCGCTGTATGTAGATGTATTACTGAGAGGTTGGCGGCTGTATGCAGATGCATTACTGGGTTGTTGGTGGCTGTATATAGACTAAGAGTAGTTTTTCTCAGAAGGGTCGATCTTACTACTGTACATCTGATGAAAGTTGGTTTTACCACACAGTCCCAGACACGTTATCCTGCCTCACTTTAAAAAAATGTAATCAGGCGATACAATCCACATGCTTTACAGATCTCATACAAGAATGGATTATTCCATCTGTTCCCTCACAGCATTTTATAGCAAAATCAGACAAATACAGAGCTGAGCCACCTAGAACCTATGAATTAAACATTTTACATATTTTAAGAGAAAAGGCATGTTACATTAGGGCTCATCTACTAAGGGTCACGGATCGCATTTTCATTGAACTTTACGTCTTTTCCGGGGATTTCATGGCTTGGACAGGTATTTAACAAGTGTCTGCGCTGGGATCGTGTTGCATGCGATTGGATTTAGGCGCAGCTGAGCTGACATCCATGCGGCACAAATTGAGGGGCGTGCCATCGGACGATCTGACTGATTGAGACTGAGCGCGGGATTTAACTTTCAAATTGTGTCACATCCAATGTACTTACATGCACCAGGAAGAAGCAGGTGAACTCAGTCGGACCTGAGCGGGAAGCGGCACATGCAGAATATCAGGCACATGAACTTAGTGAATCGCGGCAGAGTGCATTATCGCCGGACAATGCACTTTCTGTGAACTCCCTCGGACGGGTACGTAAATGTGCTCCATTATATTCAACACACAAATATTATCTGTTCAGGTCTTCTATTAGGGGGGAAATACTGGGACCCCAGTCACAGGTCAAGCTAGAAAAGGTGTGCCAGCCTCTATACAGTATCCAGTATATGAGCATTGCTTATGTTTTCATGTGAAATATTACCATTGAATATGATGCAATATACTGTAATAATTGTTTTTCTTTCAAATAAAGTGAAACTACATCGGTATAAAAAATTGTATTGAAAAAATAAAAAGGGGGTGGGGGAGTGCTAGCTTTGGCAATTAGAAAACAAGAAACATGAACGATTTCTCAGTATAAATCGAAAGTATAGAAATTATAGAATAAAAAAGCGAAAGCATATTATGAAAAGGTGTGTCCAAATATTTGACTGGTAATATATCTATCTATCTATCTATCTATCTACTCAAAGGAAAGTCCAAGCAGCACACTTTGTACAACGTATGGGGGTCGCTATGGGCGCTAACGTGGCGCCCACAAACGCAAATATCGTAATAAGGGTTCTGGAGGACGTCATCTATCCCTCCCCACTTTTCAAGTTTTGTTTAATGTGGTGGAGGTATATAGATGACGTCCTCCTCCTGTGGACTGGGACCAAACAACAACTTGCAACTTTACATGATTTTCTTCATAAGATTGATGACACAATCAAATTTACTGTGGTTACCTCAGAAACTGAATTACAGTTTTTAGATGTTACAGTGACCACTGGCGGCAACAAATTTAAAACTGATATTTTTTCGAAACCAACAGATGGAAACACACTTGTCCGGTACGAAAGCAGTCATCCACGCACAACCATTAATTCGTTACATTATAGTCAACTATTAAGGGTAAAAAGGATCACCAGTGAACCACAAAAACTCCAGAATAATTTACAGGTGATGGCCGATAAGTTTAGGAAACATGGCTACCCTAGACGCATTATTGACATGAATTTGCAGAAAGCAAACGCCAGGGATAGAGTTGAGTTGTTATCCACGCATAATGTACAACAGCGACATGATAGAATACCTTTTGTAACCATGTTTAATTCGCAGAGTCACAATATTGCTAAAATAATCCGCAATTCCACCACTCATGTCCTACAGAAATTCACAAAAAATCAGAGATCGACTAGTAAGGGCAGATATTGGTCCATGCAGAATTAGTAAACAACCAGGCATATTAGGTCAACTGAAAAAAGGATGTTTCCCGTGCTGCAAATGTATTAATTGTTCTTCCTTTGAACACAACAACAAACAGTATGATATCACACACTACTTAAGCTGTCCGTGTGGTTTATTATATGTGGGTGAAACCACGTTGAAATTCAATACACGTCTGAATCAACATAGGTGCACCATACATTACAACCGTAAAGATCTTCCAGTACCTAAACATTTTTCAGAGGCTGAACACCATATTGACCATATACCCCCCTTTAGGCGAGGTGGTGATAGAGTAGGAGCATTAAAAAAGCGCAAGCTACAATGGATACACACTCTGGACACATTGAGACCCAAGGGCTTCAATGTGGATTTTAAACTTTGGACATTATAGATCTGTTGGTCCAATTGTGATCTCCCCGTGTTGCCAGTAATAGTTTAGCAATGAGTAACTTTTTGTGATAACATATGACTGATATTATATGTCTTTTGTTTCTTTTTTCAGAATATACGAGCCTATCACAGATGTCTCCCGTGGATGCTTCCTCCCACAGGCAAAGTACTTTTATTCTTACGCATTTTTCCAGGAAAGTCTTTTTAATGTGGGTTGTTCTGTACAAATGTCGATTGTCATGGCCATTTTTTGCTTCTTCCTCTTTTAATAACACTGTATATAATTTTTATAGAACTATAATCATCTACAGTTTATGTCATAACATTACATTTATGGAGACTCTAGCTGGGGACCATTTTTTCATTTATATACGAGTGTACATATAGGGAGGGTACCAACTATGTTGTTGGCCCCGTTCATTACTAGGGGTATATTCGGCAATGTCGCCCCTAACAGTTATGAGTTTCCCTGGGAAGGGTTAACTCACATCTGGCCGTGCTCAATATGGCTGTTATTACAGCTAACTGGCCCATCTTTAGGCTATCTCTCCGTGGAATCCTGTTCCATACAATGGACAATTGTATTTGACATTCCTATTGTTTGCCGCTTCAGTTTCTTAGGTTTGCTTACCAGTGTCTGCTGTTGGTTTCAACAAACAAATAGCGGCTACTTTGTTTCTTTCCATGTTGCCATGGCATCTGACGTGCTTGCTGGTATACACCGCGCATGCACACAGCAAAGCTTTGAGCATGCGTTCCAGCATAGCTTTTCCTTTGTCTGTACAAATTTAACCTATCGGGGGTGACGGCCGTCATGGGGGAACACCTGGGAACACTTTTTCACAGATGAGGTCAGTGTTGGAAATCCAAACAATGTCATTTACAATAGGGATTGCTTCATATGTTACATTTCAACACTAAGTATATGTATATAAATGTATTACTAATATGCACTATGTCTACTGTTTACTTAATGGATTTTACAATATGTATTGTATATCCTCAGCTATCTATTTATCTATCTGTCTATCATATATCCATCATTAATTGGATTTAAAAAAAATGTAAATGGTGTAAATTTCAAACTAAATACTTGTATTTGTGGACAAAACAGAAAAATCTCAACACATGAAAGAGCGAGAGTATTACCATGAAACCAGGGTGCAATCTGTCCACTATCTTTTTCTAAACCGGCACGTTGTGTGATTTGTTCTTTCTTGAACCAACGAACAATGACATCCTTAGATGTTGGACGAGGTGGTCTTTCCCATATTTTCCTACAGAAGAAAGAATGTGGTTAGTACTGCCATTCCTTTAATAATTGCATTTGAATTTATTTAAATTCTCTTATATTAAAAATCTTTTTCTGTTTATAAGCTTTAGGGTTTTCGAGTATGCTTATAATCATATTATAAAGATTATGATTGTACAGAGTCTAAACACAGTCACTTTAAAACAGGGTGAACCCTCTCCATACATGGCTAGTGTCGGCTGTATTATATAGCAGTTACCAGTACCAAATACTTGCCATGCTTGCAACTTGGGTGTCACCCATTCAAGTTCTTTGGTCAAACCTGCATGGGCTCTTCCGACTACGTGCACTAGTGACCCCATCCCCTTGCATCTCGTACAGTCTCTGTCCCTAGTGGTCACTTTTCATCTCACTTCATCTTCAACCTCTCTCTCTCTTAAGGTGTCTATCCATCTTCATTCAAGCATGCTGTTGTCACTGGTTACCAAGATGCTTAATAAGATGGTCAGAGACCTCTTTGAGGCTCCCATGGCTGTCATTTTTTTCCGCATTCTCATTGGAGAAAATACTAAAATGCTCCATAAATTTTGATACGCAATTCCTTCCGAATATAACAATACCCCACATGTGTTGGCAAACTTCTGCACCACCGGGTTTTTTGCAGAGCAGATTTACCAGATTTAGCAAGTATAAGCCTAGTTTTTCAGCACAAAAAATATGCTGAAAACCCAAACTCAAGTTAAAAAATATATCAAAACTTACCCCGCTGCTGGCTATATACTGGGGCAGGAGGCTGGCTATATACTGGGGGATATGGGCTGGCAGGCTATATACTGGGGGGCAGGTGCTGGCTATATACTATGGGGCAGGGTCCGGCAGGCTATATAATGGGGAGGCTGTGACCAATGCATTTCCCACCCTCGGCTTATACTCGAGTCAATAGGTTTTCCCAGGTTTTGTGGTAAAATTAGGGGCCTCGGCTTATACTTGGGTCAGCTTATACTGGAGTATATATGGTAGCTGGAATACCTTTCTGTTACCATGATACATTTCAAGAGCTCCTGAGAGCTGAACTGTGAAAACCCCCATATTGGACCCTATTTTGGAAACTACACCCTTCACAGATATTATCAAGGGTTTAAAGTGAGTATTTGGACCCACAGGTGTTCAGAAATTTGGGCTGAAACCTGAAAAAATGAATATTTTTTCTTTCCTCAAAAATTCACTTTTTCCCCATTTTTATGTTATCCACAAAGGGGCAAAAGGAAAAATTGCTTCACAGAAAGTGTGCATCAATTTCTCCTGAACACGGAAATACCCCACATGTGGATATAAACTTCTGTAGGGACACACAGCAGGACTTTGAAGGGAAGAATGGTGATATGCACCAGGACAGATTGGTATTAGGAGATGGTAACCACAGTGAAGAAATTATAACTGAAATGCAGGTGAATGATAGATTCTGAAGCACTCTTTCATGCAGAGGCCAGGTTTTTCAGGACAGGTGTCACGTTGAAAAGTTGTGTCCTTCCTTTTTCCCATTTTGTAACAGACTCTGCATCTTTTTTGAGTCCTTCCTCGTCCTCCCATTTGGGGTACCTTGCCGGGGAAATGTTGATCTGGTACAATGCGGGGGACATCATCATGGGTCCTTCTTGATGACCAAATAAGAGGGCTTTGATCACCAAGAAATGATACAGCATGACCTGCAGATTGGTATAGCACATAGGAATTATACAGTGCCATGTGCATGGCCAGCTTTTGTACCATATTTTTGTTTTTCTTGTGGCAGTGTATGGCTTCAGCACCTGATCTGAAAGATCTACCCCACCCATGTACTTATTATAAACTAGGATGCAGCCTGGCTTAGGGGCAGTGGTGGTGGTACCTGGTATATGAGTGGGGTGCTGGTATCTTTATGAATTGTAGTCAAAATAAATACATCCCTCTTGATCTTATATTTGACCAACAGCATGTTCTCATGGCAGAGAGCCTTCATGTCTCCCTTTCTTAGTGGTTGACTTATCAGGGTCCTAGGGAGGCCTCTCTGGTTTCTGTGTACATGGGTACAGTGCTACAGTACCCATGGAAATGAGGGACTTGAAGAGTGGAATGCCGGTATAAAAGTTATCCACATAGATGTGGTAACCCTTATCCAGCAGTGGGTGCTCCAGATCCTAGACAAGCTTCCAAGTAACTCCTAGGACAGGGGCATTCTGTGGGGCTAATTTGTGTATATTTTGCCTCATAAACCCAAAATCTGTGTGTGTACCCTGTTGTACTCTCGCACAGCTTTACATTTTAATTCCATACCTTGCCCTCTTGCTGGGCAGGTACTGGCGTATTCTTAGTCTTCCTTTAAAATGTACAAGTGACTCGTCTACACAAATAAATTTTTCAGGGGTGTAGGCTTCAACAAACTTGCTGCTAAAGTGATCAATAACTGGCCTAATTTTGTAAAGACAGTCAAATGGCGGGTCGCTTTGAGGAGGGCACTGCAAATTGTCGCTGTATTCTAAAAATGTTAGAATGGCCTCAAAGCATGAGCGATCAAATCATTTTATTAATGTACAAAGACAGACACAAAGACAGACAGCCGCTCCCCACTCATCCTGCCATACCTCTACCTGTATGCCAGCTCTATAGGAGTTACTTCGCATCTCGTGCTTGTGGGTATTGTCCCAACCTCAGCATTGTTTGCACATTGTTTTTATCACTAGCACTTTATTTTGTAAACACTGGTCACTTTCTTCCTTATGGGTTGGATTTGGATTGTAGCATTTGACATGACTTATTGTTTACTATTTGACTATATCTTACTTAGTCTGTCGTGGGGCACAAGCAACTTTTTAAATCTATAGGCTTGTTACTGAAGGTTACATTGTTTGTTCTGATCCTGATTATGTACTTTCCAATTACCGATAGTGTGCTCTATTGAGGTTGGCATTTAGACATTACATAGTGGGGCAGATTTACTTACACGGCCCATTCGCGATCCAGCTGAGCGTTCTCTGCGCTGGATTCAGGTCCGGACGGGATTTATGATGGTAGTTCCTCCGCCCTCCACCAGGTGGCGCTGCTGCGCTGAAGTCCACTGGAATGCCTCGAAATACACTATCCTGGATGAAGGTGAGTAAAATTTTCGCGACACAATTTTTTTTTAAATGCGGCGGTTTTTCCGAATCCGTTGGGTTTTCGTTCAGCCACGCCCCCTGATTTCCGTTGTGTGCATGCCGACAACATGCACAATCCGATCGCGTGCGCCAAAATCCCAGGGCAATTCAGGTACAATCGGCGCAAATCGGAAATATTCGGGTAACACGTCGGGAAAACGCGAATCGGGCCCTTAGTAAATGACCCCCAGTGTCTGGATAGAGGTGATAGGTGGCTGACCCATACCAGGGTCGCCATTAATGAATTATTCTTGTATAATATATTTTTTAGATGTATTTAGATGGTTGTCTGCTTTTGTGTCTGTCTTTGTACATTAATAAAACAATTTGATTGCTACATATGTTCATTCTCGTGATTGTTGGCCCAATAATTGTGCATTGCTTTGGTTTTGTGTTATATTGGAATTCTTTACACAAGGCTTTTCTTTGTGATATTTGGCTGTGCTAACCGATTTTCTAAGTATCTCAAAGCGTGAGCGAGTCATTACTGTGCGGTATATAGGAGTACTGTAAAAAATATCAGAACTCCAATATTGCCTTATCTCAGGTTTTTTGACAATACCCATGTGTAGCGCAAGTCCCCAAAACTTCATCATTTCTATAGCATCTACAGGGATCCACCTAGAAAATGATGATGTTGGGTTTTGTGCCAAAAACTGTTGGGCATACAAATTTGTTTGTACCACCATCAATTTCACAAGATCCTCAGAGAAAAAGATTTTGAAAAAATCAATTTCCGTGAGGCCTTCTGTCTCAAAATTAATTCCTGAGCTAACCACACATTCAGGAATTTGAGGCTCATAATTACCAGGGGGTGGGATCCTTTCAGGGTCACTCGGGGGCTGGGGGGCACCCTCTGGAGGGCCCCTTATCACCAGATGAGGAGGAAGAGGAGGTGGATGAGAAATAGAGGAACAAGGCATCCTCTCCTTCAGAGTCAGTGACGGAAGCAAGGAAGGCATATGCCTCCTCTGCTGAAAATGATCTTTGGGATGAATGGGCCATATTATATTGGGAGGGGTAGTGTATATGTTGTGCTTAAACCTTTCCCTTACCAGCTTCTCCATAGCATATTGCAGCAAAGGCTTACCGGTAACACCCGCGATCGGTGCTAGCACGGGGACGGCGGTCTGTCGCCATGGTAGCCTCAGGTGTTCCGAATACCCGAGGCTACTTCGTTTTAACCCATGCATTACAATGTACTAATTGCACTTTGTAATGAAAGGGGAGTAAAATCCACATATACTGCATACTGTAGTATGGCAGTATATGATAGGATGAATCAGACTACCTAGGGTTAGAGTACCCTAGGGAGTCTGAAAAATAGTAAAAGTAAAAATAAAAAAAAGTTTAAAAAAAAAAAATTTAATTTTCCCTAGAACTGATATAAATATAAATAAACAGTAAAAATCATAAGCACATTAGGTATCGCCGCATCAGAAAATGTCCGATCTATCAAAATATAATAACATTTCTTCAGTGCGTTTAACCCCGTAATGGAAAATAGCGTCCAAAGTCGAAAATGGCATTTTTTTGCCATTTTGAAAAATATTAAAAAATGTATAAAAAGTGATCAAAAGGTCGCACAGTCCCAAAAATTATAGCAATGAAAACGCCATCAAAATTCACAAAAAAATTACACTACCCACAGCACCGTACACCAAATTATGAAAAAGTTATTGGCGCCAGAAGATGGCAAAATCAAAAAAAAAATTGCACAAGAGGTTTTAATTTTTTTAAATGTATGAAAACATTATAAAACCTATACAAATTGGTATTCACGTGATCGTACCGACCCAAAGAATAAAGTAGACATGTCATTTGGGACGCAGATTGAAATCTGTAAAATCCAAGCCAACAAGAAAACGTCGGAAATGTGGTTTTTCACCATTTTCACTGCATTTGGAATTTTTTCCCGTTTCCTAGTACACGCCATGGAATATTAAATACCGTCAATATGAAGTGCAATTTGTTACGCAGAAAATAAGCCATCACATAGCTCTTTATGTGGAAAAATAAAAAAGTTATAGATTTTTGAAGTTGGTGAGTGAAAAATGGAAGTGAAAAAAATAAAAAAGGCCAAGTCGTTAAGGGGTTAAACACGTGTATAAACTTTATTCAAGGGAGTGTGTATGTTGTGGTTCCCATACACGTGTTGAATCAATTACACTATAGTTTTTATTTTATACCAAAAAAAACACAAAAAATTTGAACTGTGTACTTTTAAAACTGTAGTAGAAAAAGTTACTACAGAAAAAAAGCACACACAGTGAGCTGTCGCAGCACGTACAAAAAATTGCAGTATAAAAAGATACTGCAGTAAAAAAAGTGACTTTTATTCTACTATACCAAAAAAGATACAACAACAAAAAAATGAGCAGATACTGATCAGCAAAATGTCACTGATCAGCTTTCAGTTGTCGGAGAACAAAAAAAGAGCACAGACACTGACCAGTGAAGTTTACCACTGATCATTGGCTGGCAGTTCGCAGAACACACACAGGGAGGTGCGAATGCAACAAAAATGACTAAAAGAAAAAAAACGCTCCTGTACCAAAAAATGAACAGAAATATCATTAACTATGCAGTGGTTACAGGATTGACACACAGAGGTGCTAGTGGTCAATAAAAAGAGCAAAAAAAAAAAGCGACCAAAAAAGAAGAGCACAGAGGCTTAAAGTCACTGCATGGACACAGGGAGGGGAGGGAAGGGCCTGGAACAGGGATTGGGACAGGGATCAAGATGCTACGACTGCTGTATGCAAAAAAAAAAACACAAACAGCAGCTCAGCAATAGCTATGGAACACAACAGGTGCCACCAAAGATGCAAACTGCAGCAATTTCTTGCCAGACAAGGAGCACAGACGGGTATCAAACACTGATCTGCACTCTGTTCAGAACTAGAATGCAACGTGCAGATCAGTGTGCAGTGGTTTGAACCTCTTCCACAGATCTGATTGGTTGGTCAGGACAGACCAACCAATAAGATCAATTAGGGAGGTGGCATGATGCCACCTTGTCATCAGGAAAGCGGAGGGGGTTGAGGAGGTGTTGGAGGAGGATGGGGGGCGTCATGATGAGCACATGGAAAGATGGCTGGCAGACATCTTGCTGTCAGCCATCTTGACTGATCACTATGTTTTACATTGATCCGATTGCTTACTGACCGATCAGGACGATATCGGTCCAATTCTGGTGATTGGGTGCTGTTCAGCACAGCTCCGATCACGATTTACACTGTGGCACACTTTGCAGGGACTAAGCGCTCTGTGCGCTGTCCCTGCAGTACATTATCGCTAATGTGTAGCGAGATCGGGGCAGGGAGGGAGGGGGCAGCAGAGGAGGCTATCAGTCATCAATGATGACGTGTGTCATAATTTCTGCCCCCTACAGCGCAGCCCGGCAGGTCAGCATTGCTGGTAAGTGGACCCCAGCAGTCAGAGCCATGAACTGATCTGTTGGACAGACAGATCGGATCGATTAGGAAGTTGGCAGAGCACCACCTCCGGCATCGGACACAAGGAGGTGATCGGTGCTTACTAGGACACCTATTTGATTCTCCGACGCTGCTATAGCGTCTTTTAACCATTGCATTGATGCAATCGGCTCGTCTGAGAAGAGATGGTCTGCTGCCAGGGACAGCAGCCATCTCCTCTTGATCATTGTGTCTGTAGACACAATGATCATTTCAATGCATAACGTAATAGTGCTGCATATTGCGGGAAGTCACCTCCCAACATGCAATACTATTACGTCCAATGTTGGAAAGGCAGGGTCGGTATGGCCCGCTGGGGGCCGGGTAATCCCCCGGTGGGCCCTGACTCCTGTCACTATGGCAGGGGCCTCCGATCAGATGAAACGGAGAGCCCTGCCCGGCCTTATCGAGTACTATCACTGACTGCAGCCAAAACACTGAGAGCATTGTTGCAGCGTACATTCCAGTGCACGCCACACTCAGGCCCTAGATGACCGGCTGTGCAGTGACGTCAGCGCGGCCATGTCGTGACGTCATCTCATGGCCGCTCATCTCTCACCGCAGCACCAGCGACTGGAGACGCAGGATCAGGTGCAGTGATTTTTTTTTGCCTTAATAAATTATGGAGGGGAGGGAGGCCCTTAATTAAATATGGAGGGGAGGGGGGCCCTTAATGAAATATGAAGGGTAGGGTGGGGGCCCTTATAAAATATTGAGGAGAGGGGGACCCTTAATAAATTATGGAGGGGGAGAAGGCCCTTAATAAAATATGGAGGGGAGGGGGACCCTTAATTAAATATGGAGGGGAGGGGGGGACCCTTAATAAAATATGGAGGGGGAGGGGCCTTAATAAAATATGGAGGGGAGGGGGGCCTCAATAAAATATGGAGGGGAGGGGGGAAGCCTTAATAAAATATGGAGGGGAGGGGGGAGACCTTACTAAAATATGGAGGGGAAGGGGTGCCTTAATAAATTATGGAGGGGAGTGGGGCTTATGTTGGCCTTTGTAAGTGCACATGGAAGTGAAGAGTGAAGCGATTCTAAGAGCGGTGGCTGTCATCTGCGTGTCCTACTAAAACACAGCATTGTTGAAGACCAAACCATGCTCCCTATGCATATTTAAGCATGGCACAATTTTCTACAACACCCTACAGGCTCTCTGCAGCCAGGAAATACCTGTTTTTTTAAGGTGATTCGTCATGATTAGATTCAGGTCAAATCAAATTTTTTTTAAAAATTCGGCGAATCGGGACCTCTCCTTTGCATTGTATATTCAATCTGGTCGCTCTTGCCAGATAAAAATATTTCTAGAATCCGAAGATTTTTTACAGTTGAAACCTCTTAAACACTAACTGTTGCTCTGATTCACTCTCGTCTCTACTGGAACTCCATACTAATCGATCTTCCACTAACAAAACTCTCTCTTCAACAATCGTCTTTCAGACCGAACGCTACACAGATGCCTCCAGTCTGTTCCAGTTACTGCACTGGTTGCCTGTCTCCTTTCGAATACAGTTTAAGTTAATAACCCTCATCCACAAAGCTCTTCATAATGCTGCACACCCCCCCTTCCTCTCCTCGCTCATCTCAGTTTATCGTCCAACCCGTGCTTTTCGATCTGCTAATGATCTTAGATTGTTGTCTCCCTTAATACGAACTTCCCACGCACGTCTCCAGGACTTCCCCAGAGCTGCACCAATTCTCTGGAATGCCCTACCCCGATCTATCAGACTAATACTCAACCCCTGATGCTTCAAACATTCTCTTAAAACTCATTAATTTAGGCAGGCCCATCACACTCGCTAACTGCATGCAACCTTAAATCTTTAATTAACCAACTCTGGGTACTGCCTCTGTCTGTTATCCGAAAAATGTTTCTCTGCAGTCCAACTGTTTTATCTCTTTTGTCATTTCCTCATCCTCATAGGCTGTAAACTCTTGCGAGCAGGGCCCTCACTCCTATTGTTTCACATGACTGTTATTACTCTGTAATGTCTTTTTATTTGTATATTCCCCAGAATCTTTAAAGCCCTATGGAATTTGATGGTGCTATATAAATAAAAATTATTATTATTAGATAAATTATTGAGCATCTTATCCAAAAAAATAACAGCAATTAGGTCTCTTTGCACACCATAAGATGACCAAAATTACAAAAGATACTGGATACATTTCATACTGCATTGTTTTAAATAAACAATGCATTAAAGTATGACTTTGCCTATTATCTTGATTTTCTTATGGGCAGCAGTTTATTTTCTATCCTCCTCATTTTAGCTGGCCTCTGTACTTGCTGTGTCTCCTTGCTGTCCTGATTATTTGTGATTCATTAGAGTTGTTTAGAGATATGGTTTCACAGAGGGGAGGGGCTGCTACTCCCTGCTCACTCGGATAAAGAAGAATGCAACAATTAAAATTCCCTCCAAACTTGTCTGAGATTCTTCAGAACTTTCTCTGTCTCTCTCTGCTCCTTAAGCTGTGTCATATATGCCTCTGTGGCCCCCTCCCTTTCCTTCTTTCCCGCAATCTTCTGCACATTAGTGCAGCTACTAACTCATAGTGCTGACACAGTAAAAACTATACACATCATTTAACCATTTCACTTTTGGTTTGTACTACTTTTTACATGCAGCATTTTCCACCATGTGATGAAAGCTGCCAGGCTAGTCAAAATATACATCCTGTGCTTTTTTCAGTGGATTTACTTGTAAGAATCTCACTGGATTTACTTCTTAATTACTTAATGATAAGGCAGCTTCAGGGCAGACACAGGCAAAAATTTAGTCTTCGCCCACTAAAATGCCACTGAAAAAGTTTGGTTCAGAACAGAAACTTCTATAACTCTGTAAAGAAGAGGTCAAACAGAACAAAATGGGCATCATTCTGTTTGTTATTAAAAGAGAAATCATGTATGATAATTTGGTCTAAATAATTTTATAAATGCTTTGAGAAGTTATGCTTTAATATGGTTAACAGAAAAAAAATCTTAAGCAAAAACTCATGTTTTTAGTAAGTAAGACGTCCATAATGTTTTAACAATTCACTAAAAACATACTTTAAGTTGTAAAAGTGAACTTACTGAACTGGCACTTGAAGTTTTACAGGTAATGCAATGCTGTTCTCTTGATGTGATTCTTGCCCATTGCTGATGTTGGTGTTTTGGAACAAGTTACTCAGTCCGGCTACCTTTCCTTTCTGAATGGCTCGCAAAGACTGACGGTGATATTCAGCCCTTGCCCTGCGAGCTTTGTGTTTCATTTCTTCGTCAGCTGCCTTTGATTTGCGCACTTAAAACATTGAAAGATAAACAAATAGAAGTTTTCTCTTAAGATCCAGGATAATATGAACCAGACTACAAGGAAATTATCATATAATAAACAATAAAAATGACCAGAGGTGACAAAATCCAGAATCGCGATGAAGGGTTCAATTTATTAGTTTACCTTCTCTAGTAATATAAACCCTGCCCAAAATTTGATGTATTCTCATAACCTTGTGCTCAGTGGGGTTGCAACCTGGGCATAGCACATAGTCGGGTGAAGAAGCCATCAGTCATAGATATGGTCAAACAGATGAACGCATTTTTTCATTAAAAGCACGGTGTCATGTGCAAGTGGTGAAAAAACCTATGGTAAGCTTATGACATGCACATAGCCTTACTCAGGGATCCAAGCACTGTGACTGCGGTAGTGTTCGTATATTTGTTATCCATTGCCTGTTTTAACTATGCTAATCAACTATTTTAATTATGCTTATGAGCCTGAAGGGCTCTCGATTCACAGGCTGTTAAAATTAGCAGAACATGTCTGACCCAACCCCTTGTTCTCTACCACCCCCCTTTGCATGCGTAAAGAAAGAAGCAGCAGGAAGTGCAGGGGGAGACCTTCTCTATTCTTTGTAAAAGCTACTGTAAAGCTACAGAACTAAAAACTCACTAGAGCACATCAGGCCCAATAGTATTATTATAAAAGTGAATTTTAAAAGGAAGGAGGTCATGGGTAACAAATCAAGAACACTACCACAGTCACATTGCCTGGAACTATGAGTGAGTGTCCCAGGTTTATCATGCTTGATTTTGATGGTATTTTTTCATTAAAAAAAAAAAACATGATTTCGGTACCTATCTTTATATGGTGTTTTGGATTGTACATATTTGTATACTCATATAGACACTTTATTCTCCATCCTTTATTATTTGAAACAATTACTCCATATAGGCTTATTTCATACTTGCATTAGGAATTCCATATTCTTACTCTTATATTGGAGCAAAAAAGATTTTAAAGGGGTATTCTGGTAATATGAACAGCTGATACAAAAACCTATAGTGCTATAAATAAATACAACAGAACTCAATGGGGGACATTTACTTACCTGGTCCAAGGAGTTCACAGAAAGTGCATTTTCCAATGATAATGCACTGTTCCCTGATTCACTTAGATCGTGTGCCCAATATCCTGCATGTGAACAGTTCCCAGGAAAGATGTGCCATAATAACCCAAAGGTAAATTGAAGATATAAACTTTATTGATTACAAAAAGACCAATATAAAATCACACAATATAAAATCACTTAAAAAAGTGTACTATGACACTCATGCGGTGAGTACAATAAAATCACCAACACTCAACCTCTGATTGCACAAGTCAAGGCAGTATGAGCTCAACAATGGGTATGACATATCAAACCTGAATAACAGTATGTAAACATACATATCAAGATACATATGAAAATACAATGCAGTATAGATCAAAGAACAAGGTAACCAGGACAAGATGGACCCTATGAAAGTACAAACATCTCAGTCAAAAAACAGTCATGGCTACTCAACAAGAGCTCAAACCAGAGCAAACCAGGGTACAGGCATTACCACCCCATGCGTTCCGTCACTCAAGGTGACTTCATCAGGAGAATGAAGCCCAGAGTTCACATGGCATCCTTTTATGTGTATAGCGAGGGGTCCCCCCACCTACCAGAACCGCGTTCCTCACCTGTGCATCATTGCGGTCAGGTCGGCAATCATGTCAAGGCGGCACGTGTGGATGATCAAGGCTAAAAGTGCGCGTGAGGTTGTTGTGACGCATGCGCGTCAATTCTGTCGCACGGAGTATTTACTGTGCATGCGCCCAATTTTAGTCGCACGAAGGAACCTGCTGGATAGTGGGTTTGCACATTAAGTACAAGAGTGAATTATAAGCGCCACAAAGTAAGATGATCAGTAAGACGTTATTAGTCAGGAATTCAAGCTGTGAGATGCACTGAGATAGTGCCTCACCTGTTAGAGGGAAGTGCAAGAATAAATGGGATCATGTAATATCAAGGAGAATATGTATAAAGTATCCGTGAGTTAACGGCGCCATACATAGGTTCCAAAGTGCCAAATCGTGGAGACATAGAAAACATATTACATATAATAAGATAAATAGTTAAATCGTATCGATAAAGAAGGTGTGATGAATAGATAGATAGATATATAAAACGTATTTTATTAGATCCCACAGAGTGCATAATAGATGTACGTGGAACTATGAAGATGGTACCATCTAAAGGAAAAAGGCGTTATAACCAAAGATTCATGTTCGGCGACCACAAGAGCATAACCCACCAGGGTATTAGAGAAAGATGTTGAACCATAAATATGAGGCACAGCTTATAACATCCACAAAGGCACCAAGAAATGCGGTACAGCCTAAGACGACCCCCAATATAATGTTAAAAGTAGGATTGTGAGGGGGGACCCTCACACATAAGCACAGATGCCAAAAAATTAAGATATAGAAATATCTGGTCGGAAAATAGGTATCAAAAGCAAGTGCTAAGTATTAATATCACATACAATTAATGAATATATAAATTCATTTGGTATATCAGAGACAATTTCGTCTAACAAAGTGTCAGTCAGTCCCCATTACAAATGGAAACGGGCTGGCCACCGGACAGCGATAAGACACAATTAAACATAAAGGAGAAGCCCACGTCCTAGATGTGTTAAGACATCGCAGGTAGGTATCAGAGTTTCGAAGAAGGTTTTTTGATTGTTGTTAGTTGTTTTCAACATGCTCTTGGAGAGGTCAAATCCGAGGATAGTGAATGAAGAAATGTTAAAGTGACCTAGTGAAAGGAAAAACAATTGTGCTTACCATACTGCAATAAGTAAAATAGATGTGTTTGAGAGATGTGAACCCCCACATAGCGTTACGTGATTAAGGGTATATCTAAATACCTGACTATAAGGGGATGAATGATCCCTGGGCATGTCAGAGCAAAAAAGAAAGAGTGAAAATGTGTAATCAACCGAGCAAAGGTGAGAGGGGAAAAAAGGGGAAAGGAAAGAAAGAGACGGGGAAGAAAGGAAGGGGGGAGGGGAAATAAAGGAGAAGTAAAAGAAAGACTTACAGGATAAACATAAATGCCGTGATTTGTGATATTTACCAGGCTTTTAATGACGAAACGATCAGAGTGCAAGTGATCCTCATTTTTGCTTGTAAAAGCCTGTAAATAAAAGATCCTCGTTAATGCCATTGGGTGCCAAAGTACCAAACTTGTAAATCCACCAAGCTTCCTTGCGTAGAAGCTCGAGTGTGATGTTGCCACCTCGTATCGATGGGCGGATCATGTCGAGAGCAACAACTCTGAGGCCGCGTGTCCTACCTGCATGATGTAGGCGAAAATGCATAGCAACGGTGGATAGGGTCTTGCCCTGTGAGAAACTGGATTCAGCATGAGTGATGGTGGACAGGTGTTGCTGGATCCTCCTCCTGAGCTCCTGAGTCATTTGGCCCACATAAATCTTCTTACAGGGGCAGATTAATGCATAGATTACATTTCTTGATTTACAGTTAATGTAGGAATGTAGAGAGATTGTATCATGGCCAAGGATGGTCAGATGGTTCTTGGAGACCTGCATAAGGGGACAGATAGAACATTCACCACATGGGAATGAGCCCTTTAGCTTCAACCCAGTTCCGATTGGAGTGGTGGGTCGTTTGAAATGGCTGCAAGTTAATCTGTCCTTTAGGTTTTGTGCCCTCCTCGCTATTAGCCTTGGGTTGTTGGTCACAACCTGTTTTAATTTTGGTTCTGCCAACAGGATGTTCCAATGTTTTCGCAAGATGTTATAAAGATCCGACCATTGATTATTGAACGTTGTCACTATACCTGGATTGTGTTCCCTTCGGCGGCCTCGAGGTAAGAATAAATCTTCCCGGTTGGATTTCAATGCCCAGGTAAAGGCTCGAGAAAGAGGTTTCCTAGGGTAGCCCCTCTGTCTCGCGGCCTGATTTGTGCGCACGCGCACTTTTAGCCTTGATCATCCACATGTGCCGCCTTGACATGATTGCCGACCTGACCGCAATGATGCACAGGTGAGGAACGCAGTTCTGGTAGGTGGGGGGACCCCTCGCTATACACATAAAAGGATGCCATGTGAACTCTGGGCTTCATTCTCCTGATGAAGTCACCTTGAGTGACGGAGCGCGTGGGGTGGTAATGCCTGTACCCTGGTTTGCTCTGGTTTGAGCTCTTGTTGAGTAGCCATGACTGTTTTTTGACTGAGAAGTTTGCACTTTCATAGGGTCCATCTTGTCCTGGTTACCTTGTTCTTTATACTGCATTGTCTTTTCATATGTATTAACTGTTTACATACTGTTATTCAGGTTTGATATGTCATACCCATTGTTGAGCTCATACTGCCTTGACTTGTGCAATCAGAGGTTGAGTGTTGGTGATTTTATTGTACTCACGGCACTGAGTTTTGAGTGTCATAGTACACTTTTTTAAGTGATTTTATATTGTGTGTCTGGTCTTTTTGTAATCAATAAAGTTTATGTCTTCAATTTACCTTTGGGTTATTATGGCACATCTTTCCTGGGAACTGTTCATGAGTTGTTAACAGTGTCCATATACCCACTACTTTGACATTCATTGCTGTGCAGGATCCCTTATTTGCTCAGATACAATATCCTGCATGTGTCGCTTCCCTGCTCAGGTCCGACGGTGTTCACCATTTTCTTCCTGGTGTATGTAAGTGCTTGATCTCGCGACACAATTTGAAAGTTAAACCCCGCACTCAGTCTGAATCAGTCGGATCGTCTGACGGCATTGCCTCCGATTTCTGTTGCATGAAAGCCGGTGCAGCTGTGCCAAAATCTGATCGAGGGCGCCACAATCCCCTGTTAAATATCTGTGAAAAGCTGTGCGAAACCCTAAAACATCGGAAAGTCGGAAAACTGGAATTTCCAGTAATTTACCTTTTTCAAAAAGTTCTTTCAGCGACATAATACCAAAGGATGCTCAGGGCAACAGTCTAAAATATATATATATATATATAGTATCAGTATAGCAAACATTGCTACATCTCATCTCTAACCCTCTGATTACAAGGGTCATAGGGGATGAATTACTTGTATGGCTGGTGGCCATCTTCATATAGAGAACACTAACTGTGTATTTTCCTGCAGAGTTAATTTAATCTTTCAGGTCTTGCCAAATACAATTTTGGAGGACCAATTAGCAAATGACTTCTCCAGAAATAAATCATTTGCTGTTTATTCTAAGCGTCAAAGTGAGCTTTGGTTTAGGAGCTTTCGGCTACAATGTATTGTCAGAGACAACTGCACACCCAGCATGGTGCTAATTAAAAGGTATTTTAAACGAGAACAATATAAAGCTTAGTTCTAATATGCGTTCAAGTGACCACTATCACTACAAGATTTGACAATTACTTCTAATTCATTTTATGTAATGAAAAAAAAAATGAAAAAAATTATAAAAAGTGTGGTTTAATTTTGTAAGATTCTGCACAGAAAATAAATAGTTAATCCACTCCTAGATTTTTATTTTTTTTTACAAACGGAAGCAAAATGTGCATCAAAAAGCAACAAAATGATCATTCTCACTTCTATTTTAGGGGGTTTATAAGGTGTCTCTTTTCCATAGTTAGAGTTCAAGACCTTAAACCATACAGTATAGTTAGAACAGTGTAATGTAGATGGCACAGATTTTGCACTGAGGATCAGTCGCTCTAAAGTAATGTCTATGGCTCTGACAGATATAATAATAATATAATAACAATTCATTTATTTATGTAGTGCACACAGATTCTGCAGAGCTACATAGAACTTGCCAAATGAGTGTGGGAGGAAACCCATGCAAATGTGGAGAGAACATACATGTTGACCTGGATGGGACTTGAACCCTGGACCCCAGCGCTGCAGGGCTGTAGTGCTAACCACTGAGCCACTGTGCTGCCCTCAAGAGACATCACACACTGTCTTGGACAACTGATTGGACAGTATGAGAGAAGATTAGCATAAAACACGCCTCCAGCCCCAGCCCGTCCTCTGCAGAGATTACAGATACTGGCACTAAAATCTCTGCCACCGTGGGGGCTATAAAGAAAAAATCAAAGTGCCTGGGCAAATATTTTTTAAAAGAAGATTAGCTTAATATTATATAGTGAAAAACATTTACTTCCATGAGTAGCTATATGAATGCTAAAAGTTGCTACTTACATTGTTCTTGCCACTCTTGCTCATCATTTTCATTACGTTGACTTTGTAGCTGCGCTCTCTTTAGATTCAAGTAGAGTTCTTTTGCACGTAGCTCTTCTCTCTGGCGAATTTGCTCCTCACCCCTTCTCCTCTCATCTTCCCATTTCTAATTGATGATAAAATCTATAAGAATTCTATATACTTTTATGTATTCAGAGTAACTAATTTGCTACATAATTTATCCCAGTAAAAGTTGTTGCCCATGAGCAAATTTGGTGCACACAAGGGATTTATGGGACTGAACCCAGAATCACTGAACCAAACTCAGCATGATTGTTCAGTTCAGTGATTCTAGGTTTATTCTTATAGATCTTGTAAGCACATTGAGAGGGCTTGGTTAAATTATTTCAAAGTGTGCTATGCAATTTTCAGTAAAGACAACATGTAGTATCATAAAAAGCTTAATTTGTATGTTACTCATTTAAATATCTTATTCATATAATGTTGATGATTACCGTATATACTCGTGTATAAGCCAAGTTTTTCAGCACAAAAAATGTGCTGAAAAACGTCCCATCGGCTTATACAAGAGTCACAACCAGTTAAAAAAATAATTAAAAAATAATAAATTTATATACTCACCCTTCTGTGGCCCCGATCTGCAGCGCTGCTCCCCCGATGTCCTCTTTTGGCTCCCCCGATGTCCTCTTCCGCAGCGCTGCTCCCCCGACGTCCTCTTCTGCAGTGCTGCTCCCCCGATGTCCTCTTCTGGCTTCCCGGCGCCTTCTCTGCCCACTGTACATCGCGCTGGGCGCTGCCATTGCTGTCTCCCGGGCGCAATGTACAGAAGACGGGCACGGAACCCAGAAGAGGACCCGCGCGGACATCGGGGGAGCAGCGCTGGAGATCGGGGCCACCGGTGGGTGAGTATATCAGTTTATTATTTTTTTTAGTGCTGGGCTGGGCTGTATACTACTGGGGGCAGGCTGGGCTGTGCTGTATACTACTGGGGGCAGGCTGAGCTGTGCTGTATACTACTGGGGGCAGGCTGGGCAGTGCTGTATACTACTGGGGACAAGCTGGGCTGTGCTGTATACAACTGGGGGCAAGCTGGGCTGTGCTGTATACAACTGGGGGCAAGCTGGGCAGTGCTGTATACTACTGGGGGTAAGCTGGGCAGTGGTGTATACTACTGGGGGCAAGCTGGGCAGTGGTGTATACTACTGGGGGCAAGCTGGGCAGTGCTGTATACTACTGGGGGCAAGCTGGGCAGTGCTGTATACTACTGGGGGCCAAGCTGGGCCAGTGCTGTAACTACTGGGGGAAGCTGGGCAAGTGCTATACTTGGGGCAGGCTGGGGTGGCTGTATACTACTAGGTGGCAGGCTGGGATGGGGTGGTGTATACTACTGGGGCAGGCTGTATACTATAGGGGGCTGGCTGGCTATATACTGGGGGGGGTCTGTGACCAATCCATTTCCCACCCTGGCTTATACTCGAGTCAATAGGTTTTCCCAGTTTTTGGTGGTAAAATTAAGGGTCTCGGCTTATACTCGGGTCGGCTTATACTCGAGTATATACGGTATATACTTTAGAATCCATCGGGCTATTGCACATAGTGATGAAGAGCTATCTTATTATTATATTATTAAAAGGCATCTACCACGGGCCGTGGTCTGGATGTGCTCTGAGACGGACGTGTGAGAAGGAGCTCCGTCTCTAGGCCTGCTAGCGACTACTATTCCAGCAACAAGTAGCTATCCCAGAAAACCGGAGTACCTTAATAAGTGTCCACGTACCATGATGACAAGGAAGAGGTTGGCGAAAACGGGTCCAAAGCGACTCACGGACTTCTACTCAACAAGACCCCAGGCGCAGGGCCTGTCACAAGATGGCGGCGAGCACCCGTCCTCACCTTCCTCCTCAGCCAGCGGCGGCAGCTCTCCGTCTCAACCTCCAGCTCCGGAACAGAGATCCCCGTCGGAGCGGGAAATAAATGAGAGGACAATATCACCTCCAGGTCAGGCAGAGCCAGCAACAGCCACAAGGCTGAATAAGGAGCGCGGCTCAAGCAAGATGGCGCCGACCGGACAGAGATACAGCTTCTCACCGAGCCAAAGCCCAGACAAGCAGAGACCTCGGCTATCGGATGCATTAACAGGTACCTCAAAAAAGCCCATGGAGTGGGAAGATGATACAGAGGACCCAATAAGAGATCTCCCTAGTACAGATCAGCCGGCGTCAGAGACATTTATTAAAAACATGATCCTGGCATTGAAAGGGTCGTTACAGAAAGACCTATCCCATGTCACATCAGCTTTAAATACTTCTATGGAGGAGCTAGGCGGGAGAGTGGATCAACTAGAAAATAAAATGTCTGAAGTAACCAGCTCCCACAATGAGCTCATTGATGCACACTATGGGCTGGAGGAGGAGGTGGATAGGCTGAAGATAAAGATAGCAGACATGGAAGACAGAGGGAGAAGACATAATGTAAAATTCAGGGGCATCCCTGAGTCCATATTACCAGCAAATCTGAGCGAGTACATTACTAATCTAATAAGCACAGTTCTCCCAAATGTCCCAAAGAAGGAATGTCTCCTAGATAGAGCCCACAGACTACCCAAGCCAAAATCAATTCCGGATAACCTCCCTAGAGATGCAATAGCAAGGCTTCACTATTTCCATGTAAAAGAGCTTCTAATGGCCGTTTCCCGCAAGTCACAAAATCTCCCGGAACCATATTCGGGCATCAGACTATTTGTTGACTTATCTCAAGCTACACTTCAAGCTAGGAAAAAATTTGGCGCAACAACGGCAACACTGAGAGCAAACAACATACCCTATAAATGGGGTTTCCCACTGAAATTGCTGGTGAGAAAAGATGGGGTCTTCCATACCATCAAGAATCCGGAGGAAGGTCCTGCATTTCTGAAAGATTGGGGCCTTAAACAAGTGGAACCCTCAACATACCAGAAATCGGCAAGAATCTCCAATGACTGGGAAATCGCCTGAAAAAGATGATCACCCCAACTGAGACAGCATGGTCAGCAGGCTGAAAAGCTCCAGGTGAACTTTACCCCCCAATAAAGCAGGAATATTTTTCTCCTGCATTCCTGATGCTATTTGACTGTTTTATTTTTTTTTCTGTTTATAGATGTTTTAGTTTCAGGACCCTGTTAAGATGGTGGCAGCAGGATCATTGTGTCCCCTACACCGTCGCAAGGCTTTGTTGGCTACATATCTGTTGCAGAGGTTTAACTTTTAAATGTTGTAAAGAGGTTGTATTAGTTAAGGGTAAACTTCAAGCCAATACTCACAAAGAAAAACAAAAAAAGATAATAACTGGAATTCCAGGTTGCCAGGGTTGTATTAGCATAAAAACTCTAAGGTCATATGGCTTTAAAAATATTGAGTCTAAACACTAAGGGGTTAAATTCCCCATTTAAGAGAGCATCGGTTTGGAGGGATGCATTAAAAGACAAAGCAGACATAATATGCCTGCAAGAAACGCATTTCTCCCAAACACACAGCCCAAAGTTCACACATTATAAATTTCCTACGATTATCTCAGCCAAAGCACAAAAGAAAGTTGCAGGAGTTACTATAGCAATAAAGGAGGGGGTAGACATCAAAATTCAGACATCAATAATAGATAAAGGAGGTAGATACCTAATACTTGTTTGTACATTAAGATCCATACAATTTACATTAGTAAATGTATATAGCCCAAACACAGCACAAATACGCTTTCTCAACAAGCTGCTCAAAAAAGTAAGGAAAGTCCAGAAGGGAAACTTACTGTTATGCGGAGATCTCAACTTGATCCCTGACCCCAAACTAGACTCCACCAATAGGGAGAGAGTGGCTCCCCCATCACTTGGATATTGGCTTTTAAAGGAGGGATTATACGACTGCTTTAGGTGTCTCAATCCAAATTCGAAAGAATTCACGTTTTTTTCCCATAGGCACAAATCTTTTTCTAGAATTGATCTCTTTTTAGCAGACAGAAATACATTACCGTGGGTGATCAAGTCAAGTGTGGGAGTGACTACCTGGTCAGACCATGCCCCTATCTTTCTTGAAGTCTCTTTGACCCCAAAATTATTACCCAACAGGATATGGAGAAACTCACCCTTTCTTTTCCATCTACCCTCTTTCAAGGGGAAAATAGAGAGAGACATGAGAGAGTTTTTCAGAACAAATAAAGTAGACAACATCACAGACAGCGAATTGTGGGCAGCCCATAAGATTGCGGTAAGAGGCTCTTTAATGCAGATAAGTGCGCAACACAAAAAAACTAGAGAGAGAAAAATAGATGAATGCCTAAAACTCATAAAAACCCATGAGATCGCATTACAAAATCAATTTAATCCAAACACTTAAAATGCACTTATGGAAGCTAGACAAACTCTCAGGGCGGTTTTACTGTCCCAATATAATAAAAAACTTGCCACAAAAGCATCATACTACTCAAATTTTAATAAACCTAGCAAACTTATGGCCCGAGAGGTTAAACCACCAAAATCTAAATCATCTATTCCATATCTTATCAACCCGGAAAACCCTCAATCAAAAGAAACTCACCCGCATAAAATTTCCAACATATTCAAAGATTTCTATAAGAAGCTGTACAATTTAAAAGATGATGACCAAACCCCACAACCCACAACAGAAGGGATTAAAGCTTACTTAGAAAGAGTAAAACTTCCAAAGATTACAAAATTACAATTAGAAGCATTGAATTCCCCAATCACATTGCCGGAGCTAGAGAGAATAGTATCTTTCACACCAAAAGATAAAGCCCCGGGACCCGATGGGTTCAGCAATGAATACTACAAGGCTTTCTTCCCAATTCTGAGCCCATATATGGTAAAAGCTTTCAATGAAATCATGACAACAGGATCCATCCCCCCAGTCATGCTAGAAGCCACAATAGTCACCCTCCCTAAACCGGGAAAAGATCCCACATCGCCACCCAACTTTCATCCAATTTCACTACTAAATTGCGACACAAAAATATTTGCCAAATTATTAGCAAATAGAATCCTTAAAGTTCTCCCGTCTTTAATTCATGTAGACCAAGTAGGGTTCACGAAGGGGAGACAGGCTCCAGATGGGACGAGGAGGGTCATTGACCTGGTCTCATTCATGGAGTCCTCTCGGATGCCTTCTCTGCTCCTCACTTTGGACGCGGAGAAGGCATTCGACAGGATACATTGGCAATTTGCATTTTCTACATTGGATAAATTGGGTTTTAAAGGTCCTATCGCAGACGCCATTAAAGCATTATACTCATTCCCATCAGCAAGGGTTATGGCCAACGGCTTTATATCTGATCCATTTAAGATCACAAACGGTACCCGTCAGGGATGTCCCCTTTCCCCACTCATTTTTGTAATGATAATGGAACCATTGGCAGAGACAATTAGAAAGTCTCAAGGCATTGAGGGAATAGAATGCGGAACAAGGCAACATAAAATTGGCCTTTTCGCGGACGATGTTGTCCTAGCTCTGTCCAACCCTATAAAGTCCTTGCGTCACACTTTAGGGGCGCTAGAGGAGTTTGGAAAAATTTCCTATTATAAAGTAAACGCCAACAAATCCCTTATGCTAGGTTATAACATGGAACAAAATATGAAGACTGAAATATCAAAAGAGTTTCCTTTCAAATGGGAAAAAGAAAGTGTCCCTTACCTAGGCATTAAAATTTGCACCCCTCTTAAAAAGATGGTTGCAGTCAATCTCCTCCCACTTTACCAAAAGATACAAAACAGAAATCAATGCTATAAGCTCATTAGAACACTCATGGCTAGGGAAAATCACTCTCTATAAGATGTTGATACTACCAAAAATATTATATGTATTCAGAACTTTGGCTATTCCAATTCCTAACTATATGATAGCAAAATTTCAAAAACAAATGTCAAAATATATCTGGAAGGGCCACATACCTAGAGTAAACTCTAAAACACTACAAACTCCCAGGATAGAAGGGGGTATGGGAGTCCCAAACTTATACATGTACCAGAAAGCATTTATATTCCAACAAGGGAAAGAGTGGTGTAGTCCACAACATAACACCTCGTGGTCTCAAATAGAAACTCATTTAGCAGGTGGATCTTCCTTACAACATTTGCTTATAGCTCACACTGCATGGAGAAATATTCAGTTACCCTCTAAAGCTGTGCCAACAGTAAGAGCTACGGTAGATATATGGAAACAATATTTGGCCGCTTCACTAGCTAACTCACCAAGACTGAAGATGATTAACATTCCTCTAATGACTCTTAAAATACGTAACCCGAGGTTAGACATACAGCATTGGCTACAGAAAGGTATCCAGACAGTGAGTGAACTATGGGAAAAGAACTCAATAGCCCCATTTAGCAAACTAAGAAATAAATTCTCACTTAATAAATCTGACCCCGGGCTATACGCACAAATTAAACCATTGGTGAATGAATTGAAAGGCCCAAAAATGTCCATCCCGATGATTATGGCAAATTATCTAGAAGGCACCCCTTGTAAAACACTTAAAAAAACAAGGGTTATATATGATACATTTAGAACCGCTCAGGCTCCGGAGAGAATTTCCGCTCTAAACAAATGGGAGAGGGACCTAGGCATAGTCATCTCAGATATAGAGTGGAAAAAAGCAAACTATTGGTCTTCCAAGGCCTCTAAATCTGCCAGGCTAATGGAAGTACAACATAAACTAATCACTAGATGGTATATGGTTCCAAGCAAAATAGCTAAACTTTTTCCAGGCTCTAAAGAAGACTGTTGGAGAAACTGCGGGGGAGTAGGCACACTACATCACATGTTCTGGAACTGTAAAGTGATAAGTCCTTTTTGGAAAGATGTGTTTGAGCTTTGCTCAAAAATGGCAGAAAAACAAACATCTTCCCTAGACCTGCACTAGCCCTCCTAAACATTGGTATTTGTAAAATTCACAAGAGTTCACGCAAAGTGGTGGGCCATATACTATTATCAGCAAAGCTTCTCCTCGCCAGAAATTGGAGAAATCCTTCTCCCCCGAAAATTACCGACTTAATTGAATTAGTAGCGGAACACTGTTCTCTAGAAAAAATGTTGGCCCTAAGAAATAATTCTATAGGGGAATATAATAAAATGTGGATGCCTTGGCTAAAAACCTTTCCTAGGCTAGACCCGAGCATAATAGGTCTATCAGACTAAGGAATGATAGAGAGAATAGCATATAGTTGACCAATAAAGGCCATATTAGATAAACCATTGTTTCCTGGATAATGACACAAGTATATTGAAGACACAAATGAGTATAATAACAAGAATCTCCTCCCTCGGTAAGGAGGAGAAATACTAATCAGACCCTTTGTTATTTGTTAAGTTTGACTAGGTTTAGTTATTGAACCCCCGTTTAGGGGTTAGTTGGTAGAATTTTAATACTTTTACAGAGACAAGGGAACATAGTTCAAAAAAGAAGGTAAAAACAGCAAACCTAAGAAGTAAATATATAACCAGTCACTTCCATGACCCACTTGGGAGGTGTATGCAGAAGGAAAGAAATGTTAGAACAACTAGTGAGGATGTATATAATCTATGATATGTCATGTTAATAGTAAACAAGAAGTCATAGCTAATGCTTAGAATATTCCTTAATATAATATGGTTGTACCTTCGACTTTATGTATGAATGTAACCTTTATACTCTGTATATGCTAAACTATAAATAAAAATTTATATTATAAAAAAAAAAAAAAAAAGGCATCTACCACCAGGTGTTATTGGAGCCTGGAGCCCCTCAGGCTCATTAGCATACAGTCTTTCATACTGGTGATAGATGTTTTTTAATCACACAAGGAATAGGGCTTTAATGAATAAACTAAAGGCTTTACTGGACCCTTTCTTACACAACTATGTATTACCCATTTCACTTCATTCTGTTCCATAGCAAGCTGTTGCAGATAGGACATTTTGTCCTGTTGCAATTTATGTGAACAGTAGGGACTACAAAGGTATATAATTTGATTCACAAACTTGTGTCATGTTCTTTTCTAACCTCATAGATATTGCCTGTTACATAGATAGATATTTTGTTTTATGCTAAAGATCAGGTATGGACAGAATAAAGCAGGTATGGAATATAAACTTAACTGACTAGCGTATTTACATGTGTTTTATAATTGCTGGTATATCGTATATACTTGTGTATAATCCGAGTTTTTCAGCACAAAAAATCTGCTGAAAAACCTCACCTCGACTTATACACGAGTCAATGATAAAAAAAAAAAATTAATACTCACCCTCCGGTGACCCCGATGTTCCTCACTGCTCCCGGCGGCTCCCGATCCCCATCGCGGCTCCCGGCGGCTTCTTCTGTCTTCTATCTTCTCTAGCCGGCAGAGTCGCATCCATGCAATCTGCCAGCCATCGCACACTGTGATGCAGCGCTGTCGTCGCTGATGGCGTCATTTATTTTTTTTATCTGTATGCTACACGGGGGCAGGCTGTATTCTACATGGGGGCAGGCTGTATATTAAACGGGGGCAGGCTGTATGCTACACGGGGGAAGCTGTATACTGCACCCTCAACTTATACTCGAGTCAATAGGTTTTCCCAGTTTTCTGTGGTAAAATTAGGAGTCTCGGCTTATACTCGGGTCGGCTTATACTTGAGTATATACGGTAATTAAAAGTCTGGTAAATGAATCATTAAATCACATGAACAAATGCTTCTATGCTAAATAAAAACTTTTATGTGGCGGGTATTGAAGCGATAATCTATGTGGAGAATTGTTGTAGATAGATTATAAGCCATAATACCTGCATTCAGATTAACAAAAAGGTGCAAATTTGGAATATGCTGCAATATTATGATATCTTTTGAGTCTGATTTCTTAACTTGAATGTCGAGCTAGATGTTGTATAGCATTTTGTGTACCATAAGAGTGGTTCAAAATGTGAATCAAAAGTATTACATGCTCTACCCGCTGTATTGTATTACATTTTAATATTTTTTTTAAATAAAAATTTACAGTTAAAATAAAAACTTATGTGATTTATGATGCAAACAGTTAAAACATTGTTGAAACATTAAAAATGTCACCACACTGTAAAGGGAAAATGTCACCACATTTTCACAAATACAGCTAGTGACAGGTTTCCATAGCGCCCTATTAACACTCTTCTTTAAACTAAAAATTGTTTATCTCAGATCCCCATTAATAATCTTTATAACCTTGCCAGGCATACATCCAAATGTAGAGGGTGTCAAGGGGGTGTTGCCTCCCTGGGCTGAATTGAGCAGCTTCTTTTCAGCATGCAGCAATAATGTCATGTGATGAGGCGGACTTCTAAACTCTTCATGCCTCCATGATGTGATCTCATGTGATCAGAAATATGTAAGGGGTACAGTTTGCTAATGTTAGGAGGCTAAAGGTCCTGATATGATGTCACCCTGGTAACATGACATTATTGCTGCATGCTGAGAAGAAGCTGCTAAATTCAGCCTGAGAAGGCCAGCACCCTCTCGATTTGTCTGTATGCAAATCAATTTATAATGATGATTTATGGGAAGAGATAAACAAATTTTAGCTAAAAGAAGCATGTCAGTTAGTTAGTAGGGCTCTATGGGAACCAGCCACTAGCTGTATTTGTGAAAATGTGGTTACAGTTTCCTTTTAAAAAACAATTTTTTTTCAAGAACTTTACATATAGAAGAAATATATATTACTTAAATTACTGTAACAGGGTGGAGATTCTGTTGAATTATGAGTAACCATTTTAATTAAACAAAAAAAGGGAAGTTGCAGTGCAAAAATATTTTTCGAAAGAGATCTCAACTGAAAGAGATCAGTTGTCACCTACTGTCTAGAGTAGGATAGGTGAGTAGGTAGGAAAAGCTGGATGGATCTAGCTTTAGAGCTCACTGACCATGTCTGCCTTTTCCTTTTCCATCTTATTGTCCATTCTCCACCAGCAAAATTTCAGCTTTTTTTATTTAATGTATGAATTGCTGCTTTGTACAATTCCACATCTGTTATTTTAGGCTGCTGGGCAAAATTCAATCTCCATTCTTTTCTAAGTAACATAAATACTTTGGGCACTCTAGTTTTTTCTGCCTCTGGCAGTTTCACTGGGGAAGCAGTGTTTCTATACCTTTCTCTTCAGAGGTTCTTAATCCCATTGATATTTGTTAGCCCAGGGCTCTTTTTAAAGTCTTTCTTTTATTGGCCTAATATTCATTCATCATTCAGCTAATGTATAATGATGTAATGGAGGCGATTTGTTCCCATTTGGTGAATAGTAATGGGAAAAATAAAGCAGTAGGAAACTTTTTTAGAATAGGCAAATCGTTAAAACTGTCATAAAATTGATTAAAGAAAATCATCATATTGTATTGCAATGTCAGACTGGGGTTCCCTTGAGGACTCATCCAGAATCCATACAAAACATGAGCTGTTTACTTTTAATTGCATCCTAAAATATAGTTGTTATCATTCTACATTCAAGACATAACATCAATAAGGTCCAGTGGGTTATCTGTGAATCAACTCCAAAGAATTCTATCATAGTATCATGATTGACTCTGCTGTACATTTTGTGACCTTTATTGTGCCAATGACTGGGCCACAAGATGTTTCAAAGTAATTTTGTAAGCCTGTCTAAGCTTTTTTATTTGGAAAAATATTGTTAATCTGACTTAACGCTCAGCGTCAGATATATCAATGGAAGCTCTACTTGCATTTTGGAAGTCACTCTGTCGCGAGACAGGATGACACCTCGTTAGGAGGTGTTGGCATCACATCACAGGACCAATCGATTCAGATTGGCCAATGAGAGTGATCTGTGATGCTGGGGGGCTGATCTTACTAGCATAATGTTCTCCAACATCACCATTTTCTGTCTGATGGTGTTGGAGAGGGTTGTGCTAGTGATCTGTCTTTTATTGTACCCTAAAACACATGGTTACGCCCCCCCCCCCATTGTCTGTTTTCCCTAACCCCCACAATCGCACTTTTAAATGCATTCTGTTAGGAGTTGTAGGAGTAATGTGTTGGAGTATGAGTGGTGTGTAGGAGTAGCGTAGTGGAGTAGGCGTAGGGTAGTGGAGTAGAATTAATGTAGTGGAGCAGGCATTGTTCTGTGTTTTTCTGCGTTGTTCTGCGTAGGTTGTGTACTATACCCCCAAACATGTCCCAGAAGACATAAACTGACTTGGAGGTATATAATTTATGGCCTCTGATATGGAGTCAGCTAATGGGGACGGGTGTCCGTTTTATATGTCCACCTCGTCCTCACAAAGCAACTCTGAGGAACCCCTGTAAAGGCGATTTCGTAGTAGTGCTGAAGTGCCTAGGACTTCTGAAGTGCCTGGGACTTCTGACCCCACATGAGTGACCCCCAGTAACTATGCCACTCAGGTCCCTGATTTTACAACCAGTCTTGGGCTCAGACCAGTGGTATTAAAGTTCTTTTTTAGTGAAGACCTTATTGGTCTGATTGTATCCCAGACCATTCTGTACTCTGCACGATATATGGCCCAAAAGCCCAAAAAGGTGGACCCCTGTTAGTACAGCAGAAATAGAGAAGTATTGGGACTAGTAAATAAGCTCTCAAAAAGGGACTGTTGGAATAAATACATACTGTACCACACCCCGATGTTCTGCATGGCGATGAGTAGGATGCGCTTTGAAGCCATCCATAAGTTTATGCATTTTGCCAACAATTCACTGTGCCTACCTAGAGTTGACCCCCTATATGATAGATTATATAAGATTCGGGCCATACACTATCTAAATACCCGATTTATGTAAGTTTATACTCTAGAGAGGCATTTATTGATAAACGAGTCCCTGGTACATTTCAAAGGGAGAATTCAATTAAGAGGGCAAGTTATGGTGTATAAGCTTATAAGTTCAGGATATATGAAGGGAAGGACTCTAAAATATTGCCCCCTTCCTGGGAATTGCTGGAAAAGTAGTCTGGGATTTAATGCACCTACTACTGGACCAGGGCTACCACCTCTACCTGGACAATTTTTATACCAGCATTACCGTTACTGTTCAAGTGCAGAGGTTCCAGACAAACTGCGGCATGCGGCACTGTTAGAAGGAATCAGAGAGGTCTCCCGAACTGCAGTGTATAATGCCTAATGTATAATATACAATACATAATAAAATATACAATATATAATGCCTAATGTAAAATGTAAAGTTCCCCTCTAGCATGTACATCGATGTAACACGTAAGTGTGCAGGCCAGAGGGGAACTTTCCTGGAGTTTCAACACGTGGCAGTCAAGCAGTTGATTTTTAGAGACCAGGAGTGCTAGTACGTCTGGAAGCGAGGCCACAATAAGCATTGTACCAGGGCAGCACTTTCCAGGAGAAGTTCCTCAAATGGCCGGCAAGGGAAGGACACACAAGAGGTGCAGAGTGTGCTCCAAAAGGGGCATAAAAAAAAAACATATACCAGTGTGACATGTGCCCCAGGAAACCAGGGTTATGCATGAAAGCTTGTTTCAGGATTGACCACATGTCCCTGGATATATAATTGTACCCTGATGCACTCTCACACAGCTTATACATCATGCAGATCCTTCTCTGCTGAGCTCTGCCGTGGGCCTTGTCTGTAGATTATTGCCACATGCGTATTGCCGTACCCGGGAGAACCCGCATCATGATTTTTGGGGTGTTTGTCTCCCGTGGTAGGAGTTGAGAACAAGATGACATAATGGATCATTTGTACCATGGGTTTTGCAGCCAGATCTGCAGTGAACACAGCGACATAGTGTGGCAAACCTTTTTAAGACCATTCGGAAAAGCGAGTGTGCGAGCTTTGTGGCGAGTGTGCATTGATCCTAAGTGTGTGCAGTGTCCAAAGTGGGACTTAGCATTAAGGGAAGGAGTAATTTTTTTGGATCCAGCAACAAATAGCTAAGTGCATTTACATTTTTTTTTTCTGATATTCATTTGTGTAGGTTTAATTGCAACCAAGTAGATCTGGAGTAGAGATGAGCGAGCACTAAAATGCTCGGGTACTCGTTATTCAAGACAAACTTTTCCCGATGCTCGTCTCGAATAACGAGCCCCATTGAAGTCAATGGGAGACTCAAGCATTTTTCAAGGGGACCAAGGCTCTGCACAGGGAAGCTTGGCCAAGGACCTACCGCATGGAGGATGGGTTGGGTGGCTTTTTTTTAGGTTGTCTTTTTTTTTTTGTCTTTCTCTCCCACTGGTGCAGTCTCTCGCTTGGTGTTGGCCCTGTGGTATTGCGATATGCCTCATTTTGCACAGGTGGCCTGTCTAGAGTAATATTAGTGGGAATTAAGAGTACAAGGAGTTTTGGTATATGAAGGTATTATCCTGGAATGTTTGGGCTCCCCGGCAAAGAGAGTAGCTGTATTTGACCTGATAAATAGACATCAACCTGATCTGATTGCCCTCCAGGAAACCCATCTACTGAGGGAAAAAAAGTGATGTGGTGAAAAAACCTTGGATAGGGAAGGTTTTTCTTTCATTTAGATCCTCCTTCTCCGGGGGGTATCTATCCTCATCCATCGTAATTGTTGCTTCATAGAAGATAAGGTCAAAGTAGACTCCGAAGGTAGATTTATATTTCTTTCAGGGATGATCGAGGGGAAAAGGTGGGCGATAGCAAATATTTATTTGCCCCCACCCTTCTCTCCGGAGGTTATCACACAGTTCTACACTAGAGATGAGCGAGCACTAAAATGCTCGGGTGCTCGTTATTCCAGATGAACTTTTCCTGAATAACGAGCCCCATTGAAGTCAATGGGAGACTCGAGCATTTTTCAAGGAGACCAAGGCTCTGCACAGGGAAGCTTGGCCAAACACCTGGAAACCTCAGAAAATGATAGAAACACCACGGAAATGGACAGGAAACAGCAGGGGCAGCATGCATGAATGCCTCTGAGGCTGCTTAAACGCACCATTATGCCAAAATTATGGGCAAGGCTAAAGGGGTATTCCAGTAATCACAAATAATACAGTGAAAATTTTTAGGATAGAACCACTAGGAACAGCACCACACATGTCGACAGTCTGGTATTGCAGTTCTAGAACATTTTCTTGCTGAACTGTGATACCGGACATAACAGGGCACATTTACTTACCCGGTCCAGTAGCAATCCTGCGGCGCGTTGTCTGACGAGGATTTGGGTCTGCCGGGATTCACTGCGGTCCATGCTCCCGATATCCACCAGGTGTCGCTGCTGCGCCGCGGTCCGCCGGAGTTCACCTTCTTCGTCCTGGTGCAAGTGATTGCTGATCTTGCGACACAAATTCTTTTTTAAATTCCGTGGTTTTTCTAAATCCGTCGGGTTGTCCGATGGCCACGCCTCCCGATTTCTGTCACTGTCTCCCATCGCGTGCGCCAAAAACCCGGGGCAATTTGGCGCAAATCGGAAATTGTCGGGAAACCCGACGAAAGTGCGCGATTCGGACCCTTAGTAAATAAGGCCCAACATGTTGAGCAGTGGGAAAGGAGAGGGGGCGCTGTTTCTAAAAGAAAATGACCACGTAAGTAATGACAGATCTACTGTAGAATCAGTCCAAGCTGGCACTGATCAATTCACTGTTCCTTGAGCTACGCTAGATGTTGGCTGGGTTTTCTTTCAAAATTTGGTTGTAGATTTATTGGTAATTCAAGTACCTTACTCTGATATCACCAACTTTGTTTATCCGTATAATTTATTATTATCATATTTATTATAATATTATGTGGAAAATTATAAAAGAGGGGAATAATTTATGAGTAAGGTTACAGGTCAGACTTTTTACAGGCATTCCTTATGCTTTTGTCCAAAATTACTTGGTGTCAGATTGGACGGAAAGGGGAGGGGGGATTTGTTTGTTAGGGGGCCAGAGACATGAGTGTATTATAAGTAGGGGGCTACATGAAGGGTGCATTATACTATGTGGGGACATTAAGGGGATATTGTATAGTGTAGGAGCCTAAGTGAGGGTATTATACATCGTGGGAACATTAGGGGTGGGACCAGTGGCGTAACTAGGAGAGGCTGGGCCCCATAGCAGATTTCTGCATGGGGCCCCCCTTCCCCTTAAAAAAATATACATATGTAGGCTGCATTCACATAAACGTGTGCCCGCCCGGCTATAGCCTGGCAGGCACAAGTCTGGCACGCTGGAGAGGAGGAGAGGCGATAGCGGCTCACCCCTCCCCTCTCCATAGAGAATAGAGCCACATGGTCGTTCTTATGGCCATAGATAGAGCACGCACTCTCTCTGTTGCGGCCACAGCTTGAAACAGTGAGTACTCGTTGTGCTCACTGTACCGAGCCCAGGCGTATAGAAGCCTATGGTGGAAGTATATCCGGCAGCAAATTTGCAGTCAGATATACGTCCCTCATATGTTCTTGTGAATGTACCCCTATACAGACATGTTTATACAATTACACAAATTTATACACTCATATATACACACCTTAATATACTTATATACACATAAAGTTCTACACTCGTATACTATATTCAGTATATAGAGCATATACATACATACTATAAGCACAGTGTATACAAAAACACAGTATATACATATATACACAGTATACACATATATACACACAATATACACAGTATATACACAGTATATACATATATACACAGTATACACAATATACATATATACACAGTATATACATATATACATATATACACAGTATATACATATATACATATATACACAGTATATACATATATACACACAGAATACACATATATACACAATATACACATATATACACAATATACATAGTATATACATATATACACAATATACACAGCATATACATATATACACAGTATACACATATATACACAATATACATAGTATATACATATATACACAATATATACATATATACACAGTATATACATATATACACAATATATACAGTATATACATATATATACAATATATACATATACACAGATAAATACATAAGTGTATACTTACCTTTAAGGATGTTTGGGTGTTTCGGGCCGGGGGGGGGGTACGTCAACAAGGTCATCATCACCCACAGACTGCGACTGGTGGAAAACCTGGGCATCGGAAAATTGCTCATCAGCAACCGGACAAGTGGTTTGTGACTGTGGGAATGGTCCAGAAAACAGTTCCTCAGAGTATGCCGGTTCAAATGGCAAATTTTGCTGGGAGGGGGCAGACTGGGGGGGAGGAGGCTGAGGTGCAGGAGCTGGAGGAGTGCCGATTTCGGTGACATGGGTGGACTGCGTGGAAGACTGACTGGTGGACAAATTGCTCGAAGCATTGTCGGCAATCCACGACATCACCTGTTCGCACTGATCTGGCCTCAACAGTGCTCTACCACGAGTCCCAGTAACTTCAGACATGAACCTAGGGAGTGTAGCTCTGCGGCGTTCCCCTGCTCCCTCATCAGCAGGTGGTGTCTCACCCCGCCCAGGACCACGGCCTCTGACCCCTGCAGTCGTTGGACGCCCACGGTCTTCCCCGCCCCTCCCTCTCCCTCGTCCCTCTACACCCTAGCCTCCGGGTAACTTAAACATGTTTGAATAATAAGTTATAAACTTTAATTTTTTTTTTTTTTGTGTTTTTTACGTTTTTAAACAACCATACGATGATTTCCTTGAGCCATCGGCTATTTTCTAGCCAACATGAAACAACACTGCTTGCCAAATGAGCATGTACCTGCGTTAATATGAAAAAAAAATAAAGTCAAAATAAAAAAGTAAATGGCAAAGACTGTTCTACCTCACCACATCTGTCGTGATGCACTACAGCAGGCCAGCCACCAGCAGATCAACCAGAAATAAAATATCTATAACGCTATTGTAGGCCAAAGTAGCCGTTTTGGATTCTCCTATGGCTATTTTCTAGCCAAGTATGAAAGCACACGCTATAGCCAGATGAGGATGACCTGGTTTGAAAAAATAAACGTAAAATAAAAAAGAAAAATGGCAAGACTGGCCTAATTTGAAATCCAACCCCTATAAATTGTTCCCACCTTCGTCTTTGCGATGGATATGTGCGTCAATAGCGCTAAACACCAACGGTCGCAAGTCACTGCAAACCACAATATGGTACGTAGATGCACTACGCAAGGCCAGCCACCAGCAGATACCAGAAAAAAATATAAGATCCGCTATTGTAGGCCCAAGGAAGCCGTTTTGGATTTCTATGGCTATTTTTCTAGCCAAGTATGAAAGCACACTGCTATGCCAGGAGAGAGAGTGACGTGATATTATAAAAAAATAAACGTAAAAATACAGACATGGCCAGACTGTGCCTAATTGAAATCCAACACCCAATAAATTGTCCCACTTTGGTCTTTGCGATGGATAGTGCGTCACAAGCCTAAACACAAGGCTCGCAAGTCTCACTGCAAATTCCTCACAATATGGTAGTAGATGCCTCCGCAAGGCCAGCCACCAGCAGATCAACCAGAAATAAAATTATATAACGCTATGTAGGCCCAAGTAAGCCGTTTGGATTCTCCTATGGCTATTTTAGCCAGTATGAAAGCACACTGCTATGGCAGCTGAGGATGACGCTGAGTTATGAAAAAATAAACGTAAAATAAAAGAAATGGAGACTGTGCCTAATTGAATCAACCCCTAATAAATTGTCCCACTTCGGTCTTTGCGATGGATATGTGCGTCACTAAGCGCTAAACACAACGGTCTCGCAAGTCTCACTCGCATTCTCACAATATGGTAGTAGATCAATACAGCAAGGCAGCCACCAGCAGATCAACCAGAAATAAAATATATAACGCTATTGTAGGCCCAAGTAGCCGTTTGGCTTCCTCTATGGCTATTTTCTAGCCAACTATGAAAGCACACTGCTATGCCAAATGAGATGACGCTGAGTTATGAAAAAATAAACGTAAAATAAAAAGTAAATGGCAGACTGTGCCTACCTCACAATATGGTAGTAGATGCACTACAGCAAGGCCAGCCACCAGCAGATCAACCAGAAATAAAATATATAACGCTATTGTAGGCCCAAGTAAGCCGTTTGGATTCTCCTATGGCTATTTTCTAGCCAAGTATGAAAGCACACTGCTATGCCAGATGAGATGACGCTGAGTTATGAAAAAATAAACGTAAAATAAAAAGAAACTGGCAGACTGTGCCTAATTGAAATCAAACCCCTAATACATTGTCCCACTTTGGTGTTTGAGGTGGATATGTGTGTCACTTAGAGCTAAACACAACGGTAGCAAGTCGCCCTGCAAATTCCTCACATTATGGTACTAGCTGAAAATAAAAAAAAAATGTATAACATTATTTTTGACCTTCAAAAAGCGGCTTAAGGGGAGATCTAGGCTGTTTCCTTCCTCACACTATTCTAATAGAACAGCCTAACGCTTTCCCTGACCAGCAGCAGCTCTCTCCCTAGCGGCATCCAGACACAGAATGATCCGTGCAGCGCAGGCAGGGGCTAGTCTATTCCAGGGTCACCTGATCTGGCCAGCCAACCACTGCTATCGACGTGTAAGGGTACCACGTCATGCTGGGTGGAGTGCAGAGTCTCCTGGCTTGTGATTGGCTCTGTTTCTGGCCGCCAAAAAGCAAAACGACGGGAGATGCCATTTTTTCGAGCAGGCGAAGTATTCGTCCGAGCAACGAGCAGTTTCGAGTACGCTAATGCTCGAACGAGCATCAAGCTCGGACGAGTATGTTCGCTCATCTCTAATCTGGAGGTATTTTACTTGCATAATCTGTATATTGTGTAGGGGATATAGTGATGGTTAAGTCTGAGGCATTCACCTTGCTTATCTAGACAGTATAGAAAATGTGCTGCCTAATTATGGGGTGTGGCTATCTAATTAGCAGCCTTTATATACTGCTGTGGTCAGTTTGTTTGGTGGTTTGCAGCTAGATCTTGTTGCAGTGAACACAGCGGCCTAGTGTGGCAAATAAAACTGCAGAAAAAGCAAGTGTGAATTGATCCTTAGTATGTGCAGTGTCCAAAGTGGGATTTAGGATTGAGGGACTTAAGTTTGAGGGACTTTAGCAGGTAACTGCTGTATTTTTGTGTTACTTTTCTGTGAATTCTTATTTTCTTCCGCATTTCTCTTGAATTCCCCTAATAGGGAATACAAAGGACTTCATAAGTGGCAATGCTACACAGTGTACATCCTGTATGCATTCCTTGAACAGTGTGAAAATGACTCATCTGGAAGCCCAGATTCTGGATCTAAATGAGCAGATTTCAAGGCTGTGGGCAATTGACAATATGGAGTGAAGTTTGCTGCTCCTGGAGCACAAACACTCTGGGGAAGATGGGTGTGGGGATGGAAGTATGGAGGTGCAGAGTGAGAGGGCAGCTAGTTGGGTAACATGTAGAAGGCGGGGTAGAGGGAAGAGTTGCAGGATGTCTAGTCCTGATCTGGTGCACCCCAATAAGGCTGTTGGATGAGGGGGATATCAGCTCTGGGGTAGCAATGCTGCAGAAAGACATGGCCTCTAGCAACCAGGGGACTGCCTGCTCCAGTAAGAAGTGTAATGAGAGCAGAGGCAAGGTCAGACAGGTGCTGGTAGTGGGAGATTCTATTATTAGGGGAACAGACAGGGCAATCTGTCACAAAGACTGTGCATACCAAACAGTGTGTTGTTTGCCGGGTGCTGGGGTTCAGCATGTTGCGGATTGGGTTGACAGATTACTGGGAGGGGCTGGTGAGGAACCAGTGTTCATGGTCCACATTGGAACTAATAGCAATGTAAGAGGAAGGTGGAAAGTCCTTAAAATGATTTCAGGGATTTAGGCCATTAGCTCATGACAAGGACCTCAAAGGTAGTTTTCTCCGAAACACTACCTGTACCACGTGCCACAGCAGAAAGGCAGCGGGACATCAGTGAGGTAAATAAGTGGCTCAAAAGTTGGTGTAGGTAGGAGGGCTTTGGGTTCATGGAGAACTGGGCTGACTTTTCTGTCGTCTACCGGCTCTACAGTAGGGATGGGCTGCACCTCAATGGGAATGGTGCAGCTGTTTTGGGGGAAAAATGGCTAGAAGGTTGGAGGAGTGTTTAAACTAGGGACCTTGGGGGGAGGGACATTTCACTTTTGCAGGTCAAAAAGACAGCATAGATAAGGAGCTGGAAAGACTCATAGTCCATGGGGGAAGAAGGGTGGCTGGAATAAGATTGGGGAATAAGAACAAAAGGAATAGGGATAGGGAAAACCATATAAAGTGCATGTACACAAATGCCAGAAGCCTCACAAACAAAATGGAGGAACTGGAACTCTTAATGTTGGAGCGCAAATATCATATAGTGGGTGTCAGTGAGACATAAGTTATGTCTATGACAGTAGCTATTACTGGGCTGTTACTATAGATGGTTATAGTCTTTTTTAGAAATGATTGTATAAATAAAAAATGGCGAGGGGTTTGTTTATATGTGAATTCCCTCAAGCCTGTCCTGCGAGATGACATTGGTGATGTAAATGAAAATGTTGAGTCCCTATTGGTGGAGATAAGGGTAGGGAAAAAGAATAATAAAATATTAGTAGGGGTTTGTTAGAAGGCTCCAAATATAATGGAGGCAGCAGAGGAAATGCTGATAAGTCAAATGGATGCGACTTCAAAGCATGATGAAGTACTTATCATGGGGGACTTCAATTACCCAGATATCACCAGTGATCATAATATACCTTATATACTTGAGTATAAGCCTAGTTTTTCAGCACAAAAAATGTGCTGAAAAAACCCAAACTCGGCTTATACTCGAGTCAAAAAAATAAATAAATCAAAACTCGCCTTTCTGGTGGCGCCCATAGATCTTCTGTGCGATCCATCCGGTATTGTTGTGCTGCACGATGGGGAAGGGGGGGGGCTATATACACTGGGGCAGTGGCTGGCAGGCTATATACACTGGGGCAGGGGCTGGCAGGCTATATACACTGGGGCAGGGGCTGGCAGGCTATATACACTGGGGCAGGGGCTGGCAGGCTATATACACTGGGGCAGGGGCTGGCAAGCTATATACACTGGGGCAGGGGCTGGCAAGCTATATACACTGGGGCAGGGGCTGGCTGGCTACATACTGGAGAGGCTGTGACCAATGCATTTCCCACCCTCAGCTTATACTCGAGTCAATGGGTTTTCCCAGTTTTTTGTGGTAAAATTAGGGGCCTCGGCTTATACTCGGGTCGGCTTATACTCGAGTATATACGGTAATATACTAATAGGGTTAGTGGGGGGGCAACCAACACTCTAAACTTCAGGAGGGCAAATTTTCAGCAACTAAGGGAAGACCTTATAGTCTCGTAAGGAAAGCAATAATCGAGAAAGATAAGTGCTAAAACACAAAGGTAGCTATGAGGCATTACAGGATTATAGAGAGAAAAATTTATCCTGTAAAAAGCAGATAAAGGCAGCAAACCTAGAGACTGAGAGAATATTGCCAGGGAGAGCAAAAAAATCCCAAATTATTTTTCAAGTATATAAATTATACGAAACTAAAAACGGAGAGTGTGGGCGTTCTTAGGAATAACATGAGGGGTCACGGTGGAAGGAGATGAGGAAAGGGCCAATTTACTCAATGTTGCCTTCTCGATTGTCTTTACCCAGGAAAATTCCCTGGGTAAAGACACAATGAGGTAGAAGACAAAATGGGGAATGATGTAAATTCTCTTTGGAATGTCAACAGTTTAACTCAGAAAGAGGTACGGCACCGCCTCACAACTACTAAGATAGATAAATCACCGGGGCCAGACGGCATACACCCCCATGAGCTACATGAACTATGTACTGTGATAGACAGATGGTTATTTTTAATATTTGAGATTCACTGAGGACTGGTTATTTTCCACAGGACCGGCACATAGCAAATGTGGTACCAATATACAAAAAAGATTCAAAAAGCGATCCTGGAAACTACAGACCTGTAAGTCTAACTTCTGTGGTGAGGAAAATATTTGAGGGGTTTGTTAGAGAGGCTATCCTGGAGTATCTCACTGTACATAACCTTATAACCCAGCGTCAGCTTCGGTTTATGAGAGATACTGTAGGTCCTGTGAGACTAATCTGATTGGGAGTAGGTTCCAGACTGGATCTGGGCGACACTGTGGATGTTGTAAATCTGGCATTTGACACTGTGCCGCATAAAAGGTTGGTGCATAAAATGAGACTGCTGGGATATGGAGGTAAATGAGTGTGTTTGGGTAAGTAATTGGCTTAGTGATAGAAAACAGAGGGCCGTCATTAACAGCACATTCTCAGTTTGGGTTGACTTTACCAGTGGAGTGCCACAGAGGTCAGTATTGGGGCCACTTCTTTTTCTTTTTGGAAAAAGCTTTTTAAACACACACCGCATATGTACACCAACGTTTCTTACATCTCTTGCATACCTATATTAAATTCTGTATATGAACATCTCTTAAACATATTAATTTACATTCCAGTCTACACACTGTATTACATTTAATGCACGACTCACACAAATACTGAAATGTAACATCTTTACCTATATATACAGACATTGTTCTATTCAACTATTAAAAGATTAAATCTCCAAATGGACATCAACCCGTGTCTATTATATCCATACCCCCTCTCCCTCCGTATCCCCCCACCCCCCTGGCAGAAGGAAGAAAAAAGAGAAGAGGGAAAAAAAGAGGGAAAAAAAATTAACTCTTAAGATAGTTCTTGAGGATGTTAACATTGACATATACCAATTGTTGTCTATTTACATTTTTTCCAGGTTCTAGCCCATTTCCTCATTGTTCCCCACTTTTCCGCTTGAATTTTTTCACATTCTTTTACCTTAAAAGATAAATTTAACCACCTTCATATTGTTGAGTTCCCACCAATATTACTTCCCCATTCTCTTACAATAAGCACTTTTGCCAACATCAATAAAGGAGGTGAATTCCACGAACTCTGGCGGAGTTCAGCGCAGCAGTGACACCTAGTGGACATCGGGCGTACAAACTAAGTGAATCCCGGCAGAACCCGAATCAGCGTCGGAGAATGTGCCGCTGGATCACGAATGGACCGGGTAAGTAAGTCTGCCCATTGGGGCAGATTTACTTACCGGGCCCATTCGCGATCCAGCGGCGCGTTCTCTGCGGTGGATTTGGGTCTGCCGGCGATTCACTAAGGCAGTTCCTCCGACGTCCACCAGATGTCGCTGCTGCGCTGAAGAGCATTGGAACACACTGGGGTACACCGAGCCGGGCAGAGTGAAGGTAAGCGCGTGCCGAGCGACACTTTTTTTTTTTTTTTTTTTAAACGGCGGTTTTTCCGAATCCGTCGGTTTTTCGTTCGGCCACGGCCCCCGATTTCCGTCGCGTGCATGCTGGCGCCGATGCGCCACAATCTGATTGCGTGCGCCAAAAAAACGGGGCAATTCAGGGAAAATCGGTGCAAATCGGAAATATTCGGGTAACACGTCGGAAAAACGCGAATTGGGTCCTCAGTAAATGACCCCCATTGTGTACAGTATTGGGCAACAGTGTATAAAAAGGACATAGTAGAACTGTAACTGTTGCCAGGGCTGATTATAGCCTTTTTGATGCCTGAGGCGAAAATTCAAATAGCGCCCCCCCCCCCCAACGCTGTATACACCGGCCTATTTAAATGTTTATTTCCACACTCTTTGTATATAGACAATCACTCACACAAATACCCATATGCATCAATTGTTTACCTCCTGAGATCAGTATTTTAAATAAAATTTTTGAACAAATAGTTATAACACAAAAATAACATTCGCCGTATGTCTGCTTTGCGTTGGCAACATTTTTAAAAATTCTTTTGTATCTGTAGGATGGTAGAAGCTTTTAAGTTTAGTAGATATTTTTATGAAAATTTCCAAATTCATTTTATTAAGGGCAATTTCAAGTGATTTTAATGGACCTAAACAACAGATACAAACACATAAATTACACCATTTAAGAAACTACACCTTCAATTATTCAAAATGTCTTTAAGGAGCTTTATTAACCCTTTAGGTTTTCTTCAAAGTTAAATCAAAATGTAGAGGAGAGCACAGATGGGAGAGGTATGCAGCTGGGCAGTGAAGGGGTTAATTGTGTGTGGTGTGCAGGTGATTTATGGTGTGGAGGGTCACTATAGGCATCTGATCTACTTCCTCTGTGAAGGAGAATGAGGAGATCGGATACTGATAAGGTGAGCTCAGCCAGGGAATGCTGCTTTCTTCTGGGATTTGTCTGTCTGTACTAAATGACCAGTCACAGCAATCGCTGCATATTGTCAGAGTAACAGTAGTCATGACGTTCCACAATGTCATGGTGTCTTTATGCACTGCTGCCCATAACGTTGGGGTACGTCATGGTGGCTTGAGGGGTTAATTGTCTGCTAGCTAAAAGGATCCTAACTAAATAGTATATGACCTGTGCAGGGGGGAGAAGAGAGCTGCCAGCAGGAACTTCTGCTGGGTGATAGATCAGGTCACGAGCTGCCTCCTAAATCATCCAGGCTGCCGCCTCTGATGTCCGCCGCCTGAAACAAGATTTTCATCCTGCCTCATGGCAGATGCGGCCCTGACTGTTGCAGAGGAGAGCAACCAAGATTACTAGGGTAATGGGTGGACTAGAATACTCATTACAATGTACAAATAACTGAACGGACAGTGCAAGGATCTCTCCAAAGATCTTTTTGCACCTAGGCCTGTGACCAGGACAAGGGGGCATCCTCTGCGCCTAGAGGAGAAGCGATTCTACCATCAACATAGACAAAGATTCTTTACTGTAAGAGCAGTGAGACTATGGAACTCTCTACGGCAGGAGGTTGTTATGGCGGAGTCTATGTACATCTTCATAGAGTTCATAGGGCCTCAATGACTTTCTGAAGAGAAAAAATATACATTATTTATATATATATATATATATATATAACCTCTGGATATTGGTAATTTATTGTGCTTTAGTCCTAGGCTACAATGATCAGTTGTAACAGTTATCAAAGGTGTCTGTAATGAAGCTTTAGTGTTAATCCTGATTCTCATGAGAACCCAACATTTTTAAAATCCAATTGTCATAGAGACCAAAAAAAATCTGGCTGGGATTACAATGATAAAATATACAGTTCCGACTTACATACAAATTCAACTTAAGAACACACCTACAGACCCTATCTTGTATGTAACCCGGGGACTGCCTGTATATATATATATATATATATATATATATATATATATATATATATATATAGTAAAAAGCAGACAGCACTCCAAGAGGATCAAGCCAGAACCTTTGGGGCGCTACACCCCTCCTTATTAGGAGTCTATAAGATTGTGCTGACTTTGACTTTACTTCATCTATATACTGTATATACACTCACCGGCCACTTTATTAGGTACACCTGTCCAACTGCTCGTTAACACTTAATTTCTAATCAGCCAATCACATGGCGGCAACTCAGTGCATTTAGGCATGTAGACATGGTCAAGACAATCTCCTGCAGTTCAAACCGAGCATCAGTATGGGGAAGAAAGGTGATTTGAGTGCCTTTGAACGTGGCATGGTTGTTGGTGCCAGAAGGGCTAGTCTGAGTATTTCAGAAACTGCTGATCTACTGGGATTTTCACGCACAACCATCTCTAGGGTTTACAGAGAATGGTCCGAAAAAGAAAAAACATCCAGTGAGCGGCAGTTCTGTGGGCGGAAATGCCTTGTTGATGCCAGAGGTCAGAGGAGAATGGGCAGACTGGTTCGAGCTGATAGAAAGGCAACAGTGACTCAAATCGCCACCCGTTACAACCAAGGTAGGCAGAAGAGCATCTCTGAATGCATAGTACGTCGTACTTTGAGGCAGATGGGCTACAACAGCAGAAGACCACACCGGGTGCCACTCCTTTGAGCTAAGAACAGGAAACTGAGGCTACAATTTGCACAAGCTCATCGAAATTGGACAGTAGAAGATTGGAAAAACGTTGCCTGGTCTGATGAGTCTCGATTTCTGCTGCAACATTCGGATGGTAGGGTCAGAATTTGGCGTCAACAACATGAAAGCATGGATCCATCCTGCCTTGTATCAACGGTTCAGGCTGGTGGTGGTGGTGTCATGGTGTGGGGAATATTTTCTTGGCACTCTTTGGGCCCCTTGGTACCAATTGAGCATCGTTGCAATGCCACAGCCTACCTGAGTATTGTTGCTGACCATGTCCATCCCTTTATGACCACAATGTACCCAACATCTGATGGCTACTTTCAGCAGGATAATGCGCCATGTCATAAAGCTGGAATCATCTCAGACTGGTTTCTTGAACATGACAATGAGGTCACTGTACTCAAATGGCCTCCACAGTCACCAGATCTCAATCATCTTTGGGATGTGGTGGAACGGGAGATTCGCATCATGGATGTGCAGCCAACAAATCTGCGGCAACTGTGTGATGCCATCATGTCAACATGGACCAAACTCTCTGAGGAGCTTCCAGCACCTTGTTGAATCTATGCCACGAAGAATTGAGGCAGTTCTGAAGGCAAAAGGGGGTCCAACCCGTTACTAGCATGGTGTACCTAATAAAGTGGCCGGGGAGTGTATATATATATATATATATATATATATATATATATATATATATATATTTGTAATGTGTGCAGCTTACAAGCCACTTAGAGAAGCATATGGGATGGACTGGAATTGCACAGTACTGTTTACACACAAAATTTTGGTGAGCAACTAATTTATTGCAAATACAGATGGCACACGTCAGTGCCGAGAAATGTGCTGTGCAGATTTAATAAGTGAAATCCGTAAACTAGTAAAAGAAAAAAGAAAATGTAAATATAACTCCCCAGGGTGGAGGGGGCTTGCTCTACCATGTCTCCCTATGGTCACTCATGTGTCTTCATTACATACAATTCTGGCATCACAAACACATCCACATGAGTGAATAGGTCACTGCCCTCAACAAGGTCAACATCATCCTCCCTTGCTGCTTTCATCACTTCTATAATCTGGTTGTTTTCTAGATACTCTGTCCCTGTCTACTTTACCTCTGTTGTAGGCAGTCCTATTTTTATTAACATTATCATCACATGATTAGACTGGTCACTGTTAGTAATATATTGACACGATTTGACAGTGAGTGGTATACTCCTCTTCTGATGTCATTCCCATGGTCTGTGAAGCTATTTCTTATTAGCTTCAGGTATTAGACACTTCATACAAGCAGATCCCTACCAATATGATATTACTACTATATAGGTCACTGCCTCACACAGAATCAGCACACTCCTCTCCTGCTGTCTATATATTTCTGATGTTGCTGGTCATGTGATATCCTAGAGTACATCATAGTTACAGTGTTTTGCATAGTCGTGTCTTTACAAACATGATACAATGGGGCACATTTATTAAGGGTCCGTCTGACGCATTTCCGGTTTCCCAAATATTTCCGATTTGCCCTGAATTGCCCCAGGGTTTTTGGCACACGCGATCGGATTTTGGTGATCAGGGGCGTGGCCATCGGACAACCTGACTGATTCGGACCAACCATGGAATTTAAAATTCTAATTGTGTCACAAGATCAGCACTCACATACACCGGGAAAAAGATGGTGAACTCCGGCGGACCTGAGCAGGGAAGCGACACATGCAGTAAATCGGGCGCACGCTGTAAGTTAATTGTGGCAGCTCCGAATCCTTGTCGGACCTTCCGGATCGGCGGACACAACAGGTCGGGTAAGTGAATGTGCCCCAATAACTTTAAGAGGGTATCCATACATCGCTACCACTAATAAATGGAGTCATCACGCCTTACTGTTACTGTCTTAGCTGGAAAAGATCTTACGTCCATATTGATAAAATTTTTACCACTTATTACTGAGACAGATTTGGAATATTAGTAGAAATATCTCTATTTTACATTGATGTATTGTAACCAGTGAAAGAAGAATCTGGTTATACAGGCGGTCCCCTACTTAAGAACACTCGACTTACATACGACCCCTAGTTACAAACGGACCTCTGGATATTGGTAATTTATTGTGCTTCAGTCCTAGGCTACAATAAGCAGCTGTAACAGTTCTATCAAAGGTGTCTGTAATGAAGATTTATTGTTAATCCTGATTCTTATGACAACCCAATATTTTTAAAATCCAATTGTCACAGAGAGCAAAAAAGTTCTGGCTGGGATTACAATTATAAAATATACAGTTCCGACTTACATACAAATTCAACTTAAGAACAAACCTACAGACCCTATCTTGTATGTAACCTGGGGACTGCCTGCACACAGATATTTAAGGATATTCTCACGTCAAAGACCAATTTTTAGCAGCAGGTTGTGTTCCAGTCTTAATGACAGACCTGGCAGTAGCACGCTCCACACATTTACAGCTCTGCCGTGTTTATATTCAGCTAATTCTAGAATTGAGACAACAATCTCGTCCTTCCTTTTACCCGACCAGCTAATGGCCGAAGAGTTACATAACATAGATGATTACTGTAGACACGCAGAAGGAACAAACAGCTGCCAGGGCGAGGACCGGGACCATCTGGAGAGCTGCCAGTCAAGGTGGTATATGTACCGGCACACTGCCCTCTATACCATTGCAACCTTGCTACTTAGTATCTGTCATTACAGCTGGCCAGAACATTTCAGAACCATGGATAGTACACAACCAGAAGATCTTTCATGCTGGGGTCTCATGAAATATACTATGCATCATGCTAGATACAGTGACATATACAGGGAAACACACATGTACAGGGCTGGCGTCAGCACTGGGCATACCTGGGCAAGTGCCAGGGCCCAAAGCTGCTGGGGGGCCCACATAAGGCTGTATAAGGAATCCATGGGGGTGAGGTGGGGCTTTATCTAATAAATCCATATGATGTGTGTGGGGCTTATATAAAATAACCAAGAGGCTGCTGTGTATAAAATAACCATGATGGGGCTGTTTGGTCTGATAAACTAGGGAATATTTTAGGGAAGGAGATTTGATTTCGGAATTTTTAATGCTGCCACCTGAGTTTACTGCAAAGGGGCCCTGTGATGGCCAACCAGCCACCTGCTGGTCATTCATCCTTACAATCAGGTGCGCCTTATATATGAACCTAGGCGTTTTAGCATGCATTTATTGATGGTGCGCCTTATAGTCCGAAAAATACGGTAAATCTACAAGGGGCTGTCAGACTACCAGAGAGACTATATTGTCATTTTGACCTATTGAACCACCCCCAGTGTATAGAAGAGTACTATTTTATAAAATGAAAATTGCATCAAAGAGTAATGTGTAACGTGCCCTCATCTCATCCGTAATGAAAAAATTAAACAATTTTCCAATATACTTTCTGTATCAATTCCTCACAGTTTTCTAGATCTCCATGCTTACTTCCTGTGGATAGAAATCTGTCGGTGACCTACGGCTCATTACTGTAATTAGAGCTGTGTGCTATAACGAGCCGTGCACCCAGGTGTGAAGCTGAGCTTTCTGCTGCCTGAGGTGAGGTATAGAATGCTGCCCCCTCACATCATCCAGTATTAATATCAGGCTATTACTTTAGTACATGGCTTCTCCATGCAGTGTCTCACACCGGTGCAGACATCTGGTTTGAAGAAACACTATATTTAAGTGTCAAGTTCTGCTTTGTAGCGAGGGTCTGCTCCTCTGATGCTCCCCCTTCTTGCTGCAGAGGTTGCTGCCTGAGGCAAGAGGCTCGACTCATGGCCAATGCACCCTTGTGTGCACCTGTGTGACATCACCTGACCATGGACCGGTGTTTATCCACAGGAATAAAGCTTCCTATAGAATGGCAGCAAGCAGAGATCTAAAAAACCATGAGGAATTGATACTTAAAATATATAGGAAAATGTTTAACTTTTCATTACACAAACAAATACACAAGATTACTGGTAGACTGATGGACTCCCCCCACCACCACCACCACCAATGATGAAAGTTAAAGACCTCTATACCCCTTTAGAATGGAACATCAGGTTGTGTTTGTGCAGCCATTCCCTTTACTACTATGGGGCTGCCAAGGACTGTACCTCTCTACCTATAAAACATCATTAGTTATGGAAAAAAAAAAGTTTAATTCTTATAGGTTGGACTTGATGGTCCTGCTTTTTTTTCTAACCTTATATACTATGATATATAGCACCCTAAACAGAATGAATGAAGGAACGAAGGAATCAAACATGTACAACCACACTACAACACTACACACTACTAATTTGGGGTATAATGGATTCATGTTCTTGTGATCGGCCTTTGGGACCCCTTCATGATTATGATGTTCCTATCTCTGGGCCCCATACAGAATGAATGAGACAACCCTACATGCTCAACCAGCCACTTCATCAATCTGGGTCATAATGGATCCCAGTTTTTATTATCGGCCCATGATCAATAAGTTATCTCTTGTCCTACTTATAGGGGCTAACTTAAAATTACAGAAAACTAAGTTATTCTGTAGCAGTGGAAAGGGTAATATAAGGTCCACATAATTTTTCGGATCTTTGCATAATATGTCTCTATAGTATTGTTACTAGAAGCAATAGGAGAGCTACCAGCAGATACATAACATGAATGTCTGTAAGGGATACCAACGATCGGCATCTCAAGACCTAATCAATAAGAAACTTTTATGGCTAATACAGTGGATATAACCCATAAAAGTCATGGGTTAACGACACACAAGACAAAAACTATTGCTTTTGGCCCACTATTGGTTCTTCCAGGGCCTGGGGGCATGAGGCTCTACCTCTAATCTTATATAATCTACTAATAAAAATTAACATATTCCCATACAATGGGGATGGGAAGGAGCCGCACGCCGGAGCCATTCACAAGACACTGTCCAGTACTTAATTTGTTATTGATTTTAGTACTAAACACATGGAATCAATGGCTTTCATAAAGAATCCCGACCCAGGGGACGTATAATATTAGCACAGATGAATATGCTCGTCTCTGATAGCTTTTCAGAATGTAAATTATTCATGTGCAATAATGTCTGTCAATGAGTAAAGAAAAGCTATGGGTTTAGGTGGTGGGCGGTGGACACTACGATTTCCAGTATGGGGGGGGGGAGGATGTGGATATCAATTTGTGATCTGTAATTGTTTGCAATATACAGAATTGGGATGGAAATTTGAGACATATCAACACTGGGCCACAATACAAAATCTGTACCAGGCTTCCCACTTATAATTTATCATATATTATACTAGTCTCCTCATAGTAGGGGACCATACTGTATAAGGGACCATAATAGGGAATATGGACAGGGGTTGGTTTCTTGGGGCAACTCCTTCAATGCTTTCTGGATGGGGACCACCAGGGTATAGTCCCAAATGGACGATGCTGGCACCTATGTAGGACATAAAGGACTAGGTAGCGCATAGTAAAGTCATTCGCTGGCCATATGAAGGCCCCCAAAACAAAAAGATGTTGTAGTTAGTATATCTTTACTTTGCATATTGGACAGGAGGGGAAATACAACTTCCTCCAAGACATTGATATATCCTAAATGGACATCTATTGAGGGAGTACCCTATTAACAACAGGCGTCAAGATCTCTGGAAATTTTATACTCTGCTACAAGCCTTGTTCCTGCTTCTAAATACAGAGAACAATGATACTGTACAGTTTTGACTTTTAAAAGTCCTGTTCACATGCAATATAGAGTTATAAAAATTATGCAAATCAGTCTGGGGCACTCCAGCTGTGTCACCAGAGCGCCTTGGAGTGCCGTGTCTTATAATTTATTCCCTCCTCCATATGATACACGTCCCATCAGGACTGTGGCTAGGCAGGAACAGGTAAGACTTGTATCGTACAGGGGAGTAATTAAATTATAAGACAAGGCACTCGACCGAGCATCAAGCTCGGACGAGCATGTTCGCTCATCTCTAGTCAACAGTCCTTGAACGGGTAAAGATGCAGATGATTTCTAATATAACAATAGACAAAGATTTGTGGAGGAAGTAAGCAGACAATTGGTCTAGGACTAGAGGATCTCCATAACCTCATAAAAACCCATCCATGAATAGTGTCCAATAATAGACCATAAGCAAAGTAACCTTCTTCAAATTTATTAAATGTACAATATTTACAGTTCGGTTGTACCAGTCATCGTACTTTTGTAAGGCAATGAGAATACGGTTATCTTCATAACCTTGTATTAACAATAATAATGGCTTTTTATTATTATATTCGAGGGTATCACTATAACAACATGTTTCCTTCTTGCATAGTTAGCGTAGATTTATTCAATATAGTATAGACACTCACTCTGTCTTCAGACCTCGGGCAGAGACGTATACTCACAAGACCACTAAGGGCAGCAATGTGAACTGCATGACTTAACGTTTTTGAGGAGACACCCCCTTCCTCAGACCGAATGAGGTGACCTTTAATACTGTATCATGTACAGAGTAAAGAGTGTCAAGCTAATATGGCTTTTATTAGAATTTTGTTTACATGGATAATCACAGGCAGAATGAGTAAAAGTCTATTAAAACCTAATTCAAGCGATGGATCCTGTTTAGAGATGAGCGAGCACTAAAATGCTCGAGTGCTCGTTATTCGAGAGATGACTGGTACAACTGAACTGTAAATATTGTACATTTAATACATTTGAAGAAGATGATCATCCTTGGAGACCACCTATGGCAGTGATGGCGAACCTTTTAGAGACCGAATGCCCAAAATGCAAACCAGACCCACTTATTTATTGCAAAGTGCCAACACGGCAATTCTAGCTTTAAATTATTAAGATCTTCTTGCTCCATGCTATACCACAGCTTTCAAGGGTCCTGAGGACACCAATATCGTTGACAGAAGGTGGGAAAATTCAGATTGCCATTGGAGCTTCCCTAAACATGAAAAATTGTGGGGCCAAGAGCAGGAGCTTCAATGGCTCCAATGATAATCTGACCACTTCCTCACCTTCTCTTCCTGCAATCTCAGGTAGACCAAGATACTTCACGTTTTGGGCTACCTGGGCCTTCAGAAGGATCCCTCAGGTACTGTCTGGTGAATTCTGTGCTGGGGCAACTGCCTGAGTGCCACCCGTGCCATAGGTTCGCCACCGCTGAGCTATGGGGTTACAATGCTCACTACACACCTAGATTTATTCGTGGAGGGATGTAGTTTTCAAATGTGGTCAGTTCTCAGGGTTTTCTACTGTTTTGATCCCTAAGAGCATCTACAAATGTTTTTGATGCCAAAAAAATCCAAACGTGTGAAAATAGAGCTGCTAAAGCAAAATTTCACTCCTTACCTTGTCAGCCCTGCTTTGTGCCAAGCCTGTCCATTATTAGCACATGTGTGTTATTGCCGTACTCGGGACAACCCGCAGAATGATTTTTGGGGTGTTCCTTTAAAGTGGCATGGGTTGGGCAAAATGTATTAGGCACTAAAATGATATTTTTGAGACAAAAACACATTTATTACTCTGCACCATTTACTTTGCATTAGATTTTGGCCAGCATGTTGGGGGTTAAAATGCTCACTACAACCCCAGATAAATTCTTTGAGGAGTCTAGTTTCCTAAGTGGTGACATCTTTGGAGGTTTACTATTGTACTGTTACTTCAGGGGCTCTTCAAGTACACATTAGTACCACAAAACATCTGCAGCCAAATTGGTCTGCCAAAAACCCAATAGCACTAATTCTGTTCTGGACATCGATGTGTGACGAAACAGCAGTTGACATCCACATGTCTGGTATTTCCGTACTCAGAAGAAGCAGGGCAAAAATTTGTGGATGTATATTTACTTCAAATTCCTTCTGAATGTGTCCATTTTAGGGCTAAATGAGAATAATTGTAATGAAAAATTTCAATTTCCAATCCATTTTTGTTTGCTTTTGGAGAGAAAAATTAAAGGGTTAACAGACTTCTGAAATGCTGTTTTGAATAGGTTGAGATGTTAGGTTCATAAAATGGTGTTACTTGTGGGGTGTATAGTACAAAAGCCTTTAGAGGGCACTTCCAAACTGAATTGGTCACCAAAAATGTATCTCTTAAAAATATGAGAAGTTTGAAACCTCCTCACATCTGTAAAAAAAATGAAAACTGTATGGGAAGAGTCCGGAGGGAGGAGTCTGTGGACCAGTGGACCCTCTGGACCACCGCAGGAGATGGTATGAGGCCTGCGGTGGCAGCCAAGGTACAGGGAAGTGCAGGAAACAGTCCAAGCCTGGGATGACAGCAGCAACACAGAGGAACACTGGTAACGCTGGCACGGACTGCAGACACAGCTGGACTGGAACCCTGGAAGACACAGCAGGAAGCATATGGGTACGCTGGAGACGGGAAACACGGAGGCGTCTGGAAACGCTGGAAGACAGGACACACCAGGAGCGTATGGGAACGCTGGAGACACAAAGGAAAAACAGGAAAGCGTCTGGAAACGCTAAAGGGCTTTCTCTTCACAGGAATGGCTTAGGGAAGCCTGGCATGGAAACCATAGGAAATCCTAGGAGAAGATCCGGCAGGGAGAGAAGGGAGGTGCCGGATTATAAGGGCGAGCCGGATTAGCAGGAGCCAATCAGGAGGACGCTGGCCCTTTAAGGCTTGAGAAGTCCGCGCGCGCGCCCTCTAGTGGTGAGAGCGTGCGACTGCAGGCAAGGAGGCGTGAGGCCTACACGCCGGGAGCCGGAGCACAGACAGGAGCCAGGAGAGGTAAGTGAGGGCAGGGAGACGGGGACCGGCAGGCAGCGGAGCACGGGTGTACCCGTGACAAAAACGGCTTGGGTCTGTCACCTCATCATCCTCCGATCCCTCAGTCTGCTCCCACCTCGGACTTCCTGCCCTGACAACAACTTCCCCACTGTCTGACAACCGGCAGGAATAGCACATTTTGGTTAGTTTTCAAAACCCCATGTCTCATTATCTGGGGTGCAGAGAGGTACATTTTTGGGGGTGGAGTTCCGCCCACTGTGTTTTGTATAGTCTTAATAGATTCCCCCCTGAAGTTTTGGTGAAACATGAGCTAGAATTCTGGCACATGTGGCTTAGTAATGCTTCCCTGCTTTTAGAAAAAGGGACAAGGAATTAACACAAAAGTTGGGCAAAGGAGATGGAAGGGGAAATGAACCTGAGACCATTCTGTCCTTGGTGGCAACATCTGTAGTAATAAAATAACTCAACCTCAGACAATTAAACATTGCCATTGGATTCTGCACATGTAGTTCTATAGTTTATCTAATCTTACCAAAAACAATTATGATATATATTTTATAATGCAAAATTTCAGGCAATCACCCAGTCCATATATTTGAAAGTATCATGCCTATAGCAAAAGATACAAGGAATCTTGGCACTCACATGAAGCCACCAGGTTTGGTTTAAATAAATTTCTTCCTCTTTATTCACATCTTCGGAACAACATGTAGTTACAGCTTAAAAGATAGAAGCGTTTCGACACTTGTGCGTCTTAGTCATGATCAGGCTAAGACGCACAATCGTCGAAATGCGTCGATCTTTTAAGCTGTAACTACATGTTGTTCCGGAGATGTGAATAAAGAGGAAGAAATTTATTTAAACCAAACCTGGTGGCTTCATGTGAGTGCCAAGATTCCTTGTATCTTTTGCTGTTTCAGGACCCGGCGGTGGTCTTTCCTTTTTCGTGCACCAAGGCTGATACCAGAGGACTGTGGACCATCACACTGTGGGGTGAGCTGAACACGCACCTGTTAGGGTGCTATCTGCACATGTTTATCATGCCTATAGTTATAAAAGCCTTTTAAAAAATTATTTATAGCTTATTATATGGGCTGAATGTTATAAATGTCTCATCTGTTTTCCTCTTACTGTATATTAACATATTTTTATTTGCATCTGTTAATTCCATCCTCCTACTGTCTGCATATTTAACAAATCCCAGAGTATTGAAAATGAAGCGAAAACTTGGAGCACTCCTGCATTTTATGGTTACGTTTTAAAATAATGGAAGGCGCATTAATGAATAGGTAAATTATAATCGGGTTCTGGGGAAAGTGCTACTTTAGCAGCACATTAGTTCAACATGATTAACATAGTTATAATGAACACTAAATGAGATTCTAATGATGTGAAGGAGTAAGGAGTCACTGAGAAAGAAAAGGAGAGGGCGGGCTGGCAGTTTTATGAAAATAGCTCATATGAGCAGAAGAATGTAGACTGCATTGTCAAAGTATTAAAAAGATAGAGATAACGTGTGCCAGCAGGTGCTTAATCCCTGAAATTACAGCAAGGTCCTTGTGAGGGCACAGCACTGCATTTACCGGTTTAACTCCATAGCTGCTGAGGTGGATTCAGAACATGGAATTACACTATAATACATATACACTATAATACAACTATTCTTGCAAAAACTTAGCCCTCAACCGGCACTCTCAACTGAAAGATACAGAAGTTATGCCTCAGTAAAACATGATCCTAAAACAAATGAGATTTTCTAAATTTTTGTTTTTATTCAGTAAAATTGAGCAAATAAAAGTAAACTATATACATGAGGTATCGCCATAATCATAGCTACCCATAGAATAAATATAACATATTATTTTCAAGGTACGGTAAACGGCTCCCAGAAGTATGCTAAAAATCAAAAAGAAGAATCAATTATTGATTTCAGAGAGAGTTACTAAATTCTCCTGAATAAGATCCCCAAATTGAAGTATCTGTAAAGTGCATCTCATTCCACAAAAAATAAACCGTCATATGTCCACACTACCAAAAACATGTATATTTTATCAAAGTATCATAGTATCATAGTTTATACGGTTGAAAAAAAGACATTGGATGAGGAAGGGATTCAGGGGAAACAATTCTATATAATATAACCATCAATGTTACTTAACATGTAAAATGGCGTCTAGACCCTTCTTGAAGCTCTCTGCCGTCCCTGCTGTGACCTGCAACTGAGGCAGGCTATTCCACAGATAGACTGTTCTCATAGTAAAAAAAAGCCCTGTCACCTCTGGTGATTAAACCTTGTTTTCTCCAGACAGAGACAGTGCCCCCTCGTCTTTTGATTTGATTTAATCTGAAACAACTTACCACCATATTTTTTGTATGGACCATTCATATATTTATATAAATTAATCATGTCCCCTCGTTTTCAGACTAAATAAATCTAGTTGTTTTAATCTTTCCCCATAACTAAGACCCTCCATACACCTTATCATTTTTGTGGCTCTACGTTGAATCCTCTCCAGCGCATCCTAAGGACCGGTGCCCAGAACTGGACAGCATATTCCAGGTGAGGCCGAACCAATGCCTTGTACAGTGGTAATATTACATCCCTATCATGAGAGTCCATACCACTTTTGATACATGACAAGATCTTACTGGCTTTAGAGGCAGCTGATTGACATTGCATGCTGTTATTCAATTTATGACCTACTAGTACCCCCAGGTCCTTCTCAACAAGGAACTCTCCCAGATTCACTCCCCCAAGGACATATTTTGTATTATTTGCCCCAGGTGCATAACCTTACATTTATCCACATTGAACCTCATTTTTCAAGTGGAAAAATCCAGATCAATTTCCAATCCAGATCATCCACATTTTACTGGAAGACGACCAACATCTAACATCCGTAGTTTGCAAGGTGAGGGCTCAGCGCCTACAGAGAGGATCGGCTGACATCCCACATCCTGATAGCAATCATCTACTCAATCTCTCACATCTCTCGACTCACTTGTTAGACATTCCCTTTTCATAAGACTCTCATTTCTTCTCTGAACACTAGAAACCTCATCCCCGCCGTTATGACATTTTAGCCGCCTGTCGTCTCTTTTCTTACCTGTTCCCTCCCTTATTCATAAACCATCAGTGTACTCCCTTATTTTCTTTATTTTACACGTTGTCCCAAGTCAAACCTCTAACTGCGACGTGCGCCTTTCCCTCCAATAGACCACTTGTTTACAACTAATTCACCATAACACAAAATGCCCTAATTCCAATCTACACATCTTGGTGTCATCTGCAAAAATAGATACAGTGCTATTAATTCCTACCTCTATATCATTAATAAATATTTTAAATAGTAGTGGGCCAAGCACAGAACCCTGGGATACACCACTCATAATTGGTGACCATTACGAGTAGGAATCATTGACCACAACACAATTATTTCTGCCAAACCAATACACCATATTTTACTCATCAAGCGTCTATGAGGGACAGTGTCAAATGCCTTAGCAAAGTCCAAGAACACAATATCCACAGCAGTTCCTCCATCCAGGCATCTGCTCACCTGTTAAAAGAAGCAGATCAGGTTAGTTTGACAACTTCTATTCTTACTAAACCCATGCCGGTTGTCACTTATTATACTATTTGATGTCACATACTCCAGTATATAGTCCTTTACTAACCCTTCCAGTACTTTCCCCACAAAGGAAGTTAAGCTTACAGGCCTGTAATTGCCTGGCGAAGTTCTAGAGTCCTTTTTATATATTGGCACCACATTTGCCTTGCGCCAGTCACTTGGCACCACACCAGACATTACGGAATCCCAGAACATTTTAGACAGCGGTACAGCAATAACAGAACTGAGTTCTTTAAGAACTGTGGGGTGTAACCCATCTGGTCCAGGAGCCTTGTACACATTGATTTTATTGAGCTTAGATTCGATCATGTCTAAATTCAGCAAGTCTAGTATATTACAGGATGCATGACCCGCACTGGCACCACCCACGTCAGAAGTTCTTTCTTCTATCGTATAAATGGAGCTAAAAATACCTATTAAGTATCTCCGCCTTCTCTTGGTCTCCAGTCACCGATGTCCCATTTTCAGAATAAAGGGATCCAACCTGTTCTGACCCATTTTTTTGCATTGATATACTTTAAATTTATTGGGTTTTGTTTTGCTATCTTTAGCCACCTGTCTTTCATTTTGTATTTTGGCTGATTTAATTTCCTTTTTACAGATTTTGGTAAGTTTTTTGTAAGCCTCAGGTGACCCGTCAGATTTATATTGTTTGAATGCCCTCTTTTTATCATTAATTGCCCTTTTAACTGTAGCTGTAAGCCACGCGGGGTGTAATCTAGCCCGTCTATACTTGTTACCTATTGGAAAAAATTTAGAAGTATAAAAACCCAGGATAGATTTGAATTTCTGCCATTTAACATTAGTATCATCATTTGACAGTATTTGGTCCCAGTCTATATCCTGTAGTGCAGCCCTGAATTTCTGGAAATTAGCCCTCTTAAAATTAAAAGTTTTCGATTTTCCCACCTGTTTCTGCTTTTTACAGTTTAAGAGGAAAATAGTTATATTATGATCGCTGTTCCCAAGGGATTCCTGGACACTGACATTTTGGACGATATCAGAACTGTTAGAAATCACAAGGTCCAACAATGCATCACCTCTTGTGGGACCTTCTACAAGCTGCACCATAAAATTATCCAGCAGAAAGTTGATAAAATGTCGCCCCTTCACAGATGAAGAGGAGCCCTGACCCAATTTATATTTGGAAAGTTAAAGTCTCCCATTATCACTACTGTCCCCTCCTGTGCAGCCCTCTCCATCTGTTTATAAAGGTGACCCTCTATTTCCTCAGAGATGTTAGGGGGTCTATAAATTACACCAAAAATTATTTTCTCAAAGGTCTTCTGGCTTTGAATTTCAACCCACAAAGTTTCAGCCTCCTCACACTCTTCATTCACCACTGTCTCATTCACAATCGCTTTTAAGTCTCTTCTGACATACAGAGACACACCACCTCCTCTCCTATTTGCCCTGTCTTTCCGAAAGAGTGTAAAACCTTGAATATTAACACTCCAATCATGTGATGCATCGAGCCATGTCTCTGCTACACCAACAACATCTAACTATTCCTCTAATAATGCCTCAAGCTGACCCATTTTGCCTATGATACTTCTGGCATTTATGAACATATAGGAGGTCATTTACTAAGGGCCTGAATCACGTTTTTCTGTGGGGTTACCCAAATCTTACCGTTTTGCGCCGATTTTCCCTGGTTTTTGGTGCACGCGATCGTATTGTGGTGCATCGGTGCCAGCATGCACGCGATGGAAATTGGGGGTGTGGCCATAAGAAAATAGATACAGTGCTATTAATTCCTACCTCTATATCATTAATAAATATTTTAAATAGTAGTGGGCCAAGCACAGAATCCTGGGATACACCACTCATAATTGGTGACCATTCCGAGTAGGAATCATTGACCACAACACAATTATTTCTGCCAAACCAATACACCATATTTTACTCATCAGGCGTCTATGAGGGACAGTGTAAAATGCCTTAGCAAAGTCCAAGAACACAATATCCACAGCAGCTCCTCCATCCAGGCATCTGCTCACCTGTTAATAGAAGCAGATCAGGTTAGTTTGACAACTTCTTTTCTTACTAAACCCATGCCGGTTGTCACTTATTATACTATTTGATGTCACATACTCCAGTATATAGTCCTTTACTAACCCTTCCAGTATTTTCCCCACAAAGGAAGTTAAGCTTACAGGCCTGTAATTGCCTGGCGAAGTTCTAGAGTCCTTTTTATATATTGGCACCACATTTGCCTTGCGCCAGTCACTTGGCACCACACCAGACATTACTGAATCCCAGAACATTTTATACAGCGGTACAGCAATAACAGAACTGAGTTCTTTAAGAACTGTGGGGTGTAACCCATCTGGTCCAGGAGCCTTGTACACATTGATTGTACACAATCACTTTTAAGTCTCTTCTGACATACATACACACACCACCTCTTCTCCTATTTGCCCTGTCTTTCCGAAAGAGTGTAAAACCTTGAATATTAACACTCCAATCATGTGATGCATCGAGCCATGTCTCTGCTACACCAACAACATCTAACTGTTCCTCTAATAATGCCTCAAGCTCACCCATTTTGCCTATGATACTTCTGGCATTTATGAACATATAGGGGGTCATTTACTAAGGGCCCGAATCGCGTTTTTCCGTGGGGTTACCCGAATCTTACTGTTTTGCGCCGATTTTCCCTGGTTTTTGGTGCACGCGATCGGATTGTGGTGCATCGGCGCCAGCATGCACTCGATGGAAATTGGGGGCGTGGCCATAAGAAAACCCGACGGATTCGGAAAAACCGCCGAAAAACAGCAGAAAATTTCAGACTTTTAAATTAAAATGGAGAATTTTTCCAAATTTTTGCTAAATTTCTTTTTCTTCCATATGGAATCCAGAACTTATCACTCACATTTTTAAAGTAAAATGTGTCAAAAGAAAACAATCTAAAAATCACCTGTATATGTTAAAAGTGTTCTAATGTTATAACAACTTATAGTGACACATGCCAGATTTGAAAAATGGGCTGTGTCAGGAAGATGCAAAATGGCCAAGTCATTAAGGGGTTAATCTGTGAATCAACAGGGAGTCTAGGAGATATTGTATATCTTATCATTGGTTCAGCCATCTGCTCTGTGGCACCTCCTGCAAATCTAGATAGACTGATTTCTGGATTGGATTGATCTGGATTTTTCACTTCCTTCATGGGAGTTGTATGAAAGATGGATGCACTCATGGGAGATACATAGAATATTTAAACTGAGAAACTTCTACTAATTTTACAAATGGTTAATGTTTATTCGGGGGATGTCTTACTATCTGAAGTAAATCTAAAAAAATTACACATTACATTAGCTTCTACTTATTAGAAGAACAATTAAACTGTTCTCCCTGCAGTCAGAGAATGTACCATCATTAGATGCTTATGTGTTACATTGCTAGAGCAAGTTCAAGTGTGGAAAAGTAAAAACATGTAAAAACACTAAAGTTTATACATTAGAATAAATAAAAAATAAATACATAAAAATATAAGCCCCTAAAATGTCACTTTCCCATAAAAACACTTAATAAAGTATAAAAAACACAAAAACCCACATATTTGGTATTGCCCCATCCGTAACAATCTGTATAATAAAACAGAATCATTACTGGATCCTCATGGTAAACGCTAGAGAAAAAAAAAAAAGCAAAAAACGTTCTGAAAAACTATCATTTTTAATTAATACCTTTAAAAAAAATGTCCTAAAAAGTGATTTAAAAAAAAGGTTCCGCACTCTAAAATAAGCCGACTAAAAAGAACAACTCATCTCCCAAAAAAGTAGTCCCTAACCAGATTTGTCAGCCGAAAAATAATAAAGTTATGCATATGAAAAGATGGTAATGCTAAAATGAACAAGATTTTCTCCAAATTAGTTTTTATTCAGTACAATTGAATAAAATACACAAAACCCCCACATATTTGGTATTGCTGCGTCCGTAACAATCTGCATAATAAAACAGAAACGTTATTAGATCTGCAAAGTGAACCCTGTAAAAAAAAAGCTCCAAAAAAGATCATTTTGAATTAATACCCAATAAAAAATGCTCTAAAAAGTAATAAAAAATTGTTATGCACTCTAAAATAAGAAGTCTAAAAAGAACAATCCTTCTTGCAAAAAAATAAGCCCTTAAAAAGTGATGCTAAAATTAACAACATTTTTGCCAAATTACTTTTTATTCAGTAAAAATGGGAAAAAAATCAAAAATCTATATAAATGAGGTATTTTCGTAATCATGGCGACCCATAGAATAAAAATAATATACAATTTGTATTGTATGGTTACGGCCAAAAAAAAAATTTTCTTAAAAATTGATGATTTTCATTTCCTTCACCAACAAAGAGTTAATAAAATCTCACCAATTAGCTATAGATGCCCCAAAATTACGTTCCCGGCCTTGTGCCCATAAAGCAGGTTACCACCACATATGGGGTATCAAACTTTGTGGAGCCTTTTTTCATTTAATCCATTGAAAATGTTTAATTATCCACCCAAAATGAGTGTACAGGCAGTCCCCGGGTTACGTACAAGATAGGGTCTGGAGGTTTGTTCTTAAGTTGAATTTGTATGTAAGTCGAAACTGTATATTTTATAATTGTAGTTCCAGACAAAAAAAAATTTGGCCCCAGTGACAATTGGAGTTTATACATTTTTTGCTGTAATGGCACCAAGGATTATCAATAAAGCTTCATTACAGACACCTTACAACTGATCATTGCAATCTAAGACTATAGTAAAGCATTCAGAAAGCTTCACAAGAGGTCAGAGTGGTCTGTCTGTAACTATGGGTTTTATTTTGTTTTAACCTCTATAAAAAACCTAAAGGGTTAACAAACTTCTTAAAAGTGTTTTTTCAAACAGTAAGGGGTGTAATTTCCATAATGGGGTCAATAACATTTCTAGCTATTATTTAGGCCACAGTCAATTAGAAGTTGAGCAGGTCCATCTAAATACAGGTTTTGGTGATTTTACAAAAAAAAATTGAAAAATGGTAGCTAAATTCTGACCCTCATAACATTCTAATATAATATGTGGAATCTTAAAAAACCATGCCACTATATAGCAGACATTTGGGAAATTTAAGTTATGAATTTATTTGGGTGCTATGAATATCTGCATCAAGTAGAGAATTTAGAATGTTGAAAAGAAATAATTTTTCCAAATTTAGTTTTTTTCATAACTAAACACAAAAGATATCATCCAAATTTTTAAATTAATTTGAAGTACAATGGGTCACAAGAAAATAATCTCAAAATCCCCTGGATATCTCATAGCGCTCCAAAGCTATAACCACTTATAGTGATACATGGCAGATTTGAAAAATGGGGCCGTGTCCTAAAGGCCAAAATAGGCTGAGTCCCATAGGGGTTAAGCACTTTATTTAACCCCTTAACGCTCTGTGCCGTAGCTCTACGGCGCAGAGGTACAGGGAATGTATGAAGAGGGCTCACGGTCCCTCTTTATCACGATCGCTGCGCTCCCGAACGTCATCGGGGAGCGGCGATCGGTTGCCATGGTAGCCTCGGGTCTTCGTTTGACCCGAGGCTTAATGGCTTATGCAGATTCGTTACAATGAGCCAGTGGCTCATTGTAATGAATGAGCTGCAAAAATGCCATATATTGCAATACAGAAGTATTGCAGTATATGGTAGGAACGATCCCTAGATCGTTTAAGAATTAGTGAAAAAAATTTTTTTAAAAAGTTTAAAAAATAAAAATTTTTTATAAAATATTAAAAATTTAAATCACCCCCCTTTCCCTAGAACTGATATAAAACATAATAAACAGTAAAAATCACAGACACATTAGGTATCACTGCATCCCAAAATGCCCGATCTATCAAAATATAAAAGCGGTTATGGCCGGCGGTGACCTCCGAGACGGGAAATGGCGCCCAAATGTCCGACTTTCACACATTTTTACATCACATAAAAAATGGAATAAAAAATTATCAAAATGTCGCACACACCTCAAAATTGTATCAATGCAAACATCGCCTCATTTCACAAAAAATGACACCTCATACAGCTCTGTGAGCCAAAGTATGAAAAAGTTATTAGCTTCAGAAGATGACAATTTTTTTTTTCTTTTTTGTACACATTCGTTTAATTTTTGAAAATGTATTAAAGCACAATAAAACCTATATAAATTTGGTATCACCGCGATCGTACCAAACCAAAGAATAAAGTAGGCATGTTATTTGGAGCGAAGAGTGAAAGTCGTAAAAACTGAGCCCACAAGAGCGTGTCGTGTGGTTTTTTTTCAATTTTTCCACATTTGGAATTTTTTTTCAGCTTCACAGTACACGGCATGTTAAAATAAATAACATTACTGGAAAGTAAAATTTGTTACGCATAAAATAAGCCCTCACACAGGGCTGTACACGTAAAAATGAAAAAGTTATGGATTTTTGAAGGTGGAGAGCGAGAAATGAGCGAAAAAAACCCTGCGTCCTTAAGGGTTTAAAGATTCAATGTTTTGTTTTTAAATATGGAGTACATGGCACAGCTCAATAGTGTAACTCCTGCAATGATGATATTTATGTTCTTGCTGATCCTTGAATTATTCTACAGTAGCTAAGAAGCACATGTTAATCCAGTAACATGGAGCACAATTTGCTGTTATGCATCAAGAGTAAACATAGTTAAGAGTCTGGTAGCATAGAGACAGGATGAATAATAAATGTTCATGTCCTGGAACATGTCATTAAGACTCCTATCTCTGCACCTGGCTGCAATATGAGGAATGTGGTCAATGAATTACAATGTTAGTAACCAGGTATGAAGTTTTAATTTACTCTCAATGGCATTAATGAGAGAATAAACAACAAATATGGATCCAAATAAAAATACCATTAACATCAACTTGCAGCTTTCTAACAGAGCTAAGCCTCACAAAAGATTACCTTTATCTTGTGTATACTTTTTCTGTTCAATAAACTTTTATTGAAATCAACGAAAAACAATATTCAAGGCATTGTCAATGAGTCAATGTAAAATAAAGCAGTATACACACTGTAAAGTAGTCAAGTATAAATATAGCGGATCCAGTATTTATCTGCAAATATATGACCCTTCACTCAGTATGTACCACAATAGTAATTCCAATATGAGGATTAATTCCTTAATGGACTACCTGGAGAAGTTATGAAAAGAATCTAAGCCACTACTAAACGGGTAGTAACAACAGTAACCACATTAAACATATACATCACGGGAAGAAGTAGGGAAGCACATGCAGGGATACAAAGGGATAAGGGAATTGGGGGACGGGAAGGAGCACACAAGGAAAGAGGGAGAGGAGTATGAGAAAAAAAAAAAAACAGCTCAAACCAAGTTCTTCATTGCCTGTAGCACCTGAACAGTGCATAAACCATGCATCAAGGTGTAGCACCATTGCCTGTTATTCAGAGAGCAAATTCCGCCGAGCTACGGAAATCGATCCACGGGGACCATACCTTAGTGTATCTATCCATCTGGGAATCTGCCAGTCCCTCCATGGCCCTCATCTCCTCCATTCTCATTATATGGTTCAAGGCTTCTGCCCATTGGGCCCTTGATGGACATACACTTGACTTCCAGAGTCTGGGAATAATCTGACGAGTGTCAGAAATGCAATGTCTCAGGAAGCCTTTTTTGGTTGCAGAAATAGACCCGGGTATCATAGATAAGAGACCAATCTCTGGTAACGGTGTAATTGTGTCTGACCATAATTTGTTGTAGCGTGTAAAAAACGCTTCCCATAAGTCTCTGACCGCAGAGCAAGACCACCAAATATGTAACATAGATCCATGTTCCCTATTGCATCTCCAGCAGGTGTCAGGCACTGCTGGGAACATCTTATGTAGTTTTGCTGGAGTTCGGTACCACCTGGCCACAATTTTAAAGTTTGTCTCCTGTATCTGTGACGAGACAGAGAGCTTATGGGTCAAGACAGCTGCCTTATCCCAGTCCTCTTCAGTAAATGTTTTCCTAATGCTTCCTCCCAGGCCTGTCTGTATGGGACTGGCTCTTTTTTAGTCCTCTCTCTCAGCAGCCACCCATATAATGCAGATATTAGATGTCTAGGGGCGTCTTTGCCCGTAAGAATTTGTTCTATAAATGTTAGTTCCCGTGTAAGGTTTTGTGTGGGGCCCAATGATAGTAAGAAACTGCTTAATTGGCTAGCCATAAACCACCTACTACTTCTCATGCCTGCAAGGAACCATCCTTCCAGGGAGTGTATGTCACGGCCGTCCAGTGCGTGTCGTACCTGTACCACTGTGGTCGACGGAAGTCCGAATAAACTAGGATTAAGGTCTCGGAGGGGGCACCTAGGGTCTAGAAAGATTGGTGACAGGGGACCCGGTATGGAGGTCACGTTATGCCATTTCCTCGTTTTGTCCCAGCTACCAAGGAGTGTTTTATATAAGGGTGAGCGAGGAGAGGATGTGTCGCGATCTGCTGCGGGAAGCCCAATGTATGCCAACAAAGGTGCAGGATTTAGAGAAGCTTCCAATGTCACCCAACGCTTAGAGGACGAGCTCAAAACTGCATCTACTAAGCAAGCCAGCATAGAGGCCTCGTGATACAGACCCATATCGGGCAGACCTGCCCCCCCTAGCTCTTTAGGCCTGGTGAGAAGGCTGATTGCCATCCGGGGTCTGGAGGAGTCCCATACAAAGCCCGAGATTACCCGTTTAAGTCTATTAAAATAAGAAGTAGCTACTAGTAAGGGGATTGTTTGCAAGAAGTATAGCAGCTTCGGCAGTATGTCCATTTTAATTACGCTTATCCTCCCAAACCAGGAGAGCGGCAACCGCTTCCAGGCTAGGAGCTCCTTCTCTATTGACATCAAGAGGGGCTGATAATTAACCTGGAAGAGACTAGACAGGTCTGTTGGGATTTTTATCCCCAGGTACGTGATGGCATTTTCAGCCCAACAAAAGGGAAACTCATTCTTAATATCCCCCATCAAAGTGTCGTGTAAGTTTACATTAAGCAGTTCTGATTTGGTGAGATTTACTTTAAAGTTGGAGAGTTCAGAGAATATTCTGAATTCAGCCATTACTGATGGGAGTGTTGTTCGTGGTTGTGTAATAAATAATAATAAATCATCCGCAAAGATGGCCATTTTGTGGTGGAACCCACCTATATGCAAACCCTTAATAGATTCATTATCTCTAATGGCATTTGCTAATGATTCCATCACTAAGATGTAGAGCAGAGGTGAGAGGGGGCATCCCTGACGATTTCCGTTACTTATATGAAACGGGGCAGTAAGGTCTCCATTCACCCTTACCATCGCCGTCGGGTGTTGATAAAGGGCCATTATACGTGCTAGCATAAGGGGGCCAAGACCTATATGTCTAAGGGTCTGTTCCATGAAGCTCCAACTCACTCTGTTGAATGACAGTAGGCACATAGGGATCTTTTGCCTTCAAGCGGCGTGCATCAAAGACACCGTTTTGATTGTATTGTCCCTGGCTTCCCTACATGGGACAAAACCCACCTGCTCTTTATGTATGAGCCCCGGGATCAGTGTTTGCAGATGCTGTGCAACCATCTTAGAGTATATTTTTAAGTCTATTTTTATGAGGGAAATGGGTCTAAAGTTGGCACAATGGGTGGAGTCTTTCCCGGGTTTTGGAATCACAGAAATATGTGCCATTAGAGATTGTTTGGGGAAAGTAGCCCCTCTCGCAATCGCATTGTAGGAAGCCAGGAGGGGATCCATTATATCTGCTTTCGTCAATTTATAGAAGCGCGGGGAGAAACCATCGGGTCCCGAACTCTTACCCACTTTTAGTTCTTTTATCACCTGAGCGAGTTCTTCCGGTGAGAATTCGCCCTCCAAACCCTGGGCTAACGTCTGTGATATGCGCTTGGGGGCTTACTTATCCAGGTATGCAGCGATGACCTCTCTCTTATCTGCGTCTATGTGAATTGGCATGTTATATAGAGATTCATAGAATCCCCTGAATTCTTCCAGTATTCCAGAGGGGTTGAATATTGTACCCTTGGTGGGAGAGTTGATAGACATGACCCGTGAGGATAAACCAATTTGACTGGTTCTATAAACTATACTAAACCACAGTGCTTTACACTAGACAACACTATGTGTCGCCAACCCTACTTGGGAACTTAGGCTAAAGCTTTTGACGGTCGTGCATTAGCACCTGACCCTGTAAATAAACCCGTGGCCCCTCAGGCCAAATATATAGGCAGCAGGCCAAACATTTGTTACAGCAAAACGGTTCTGGCATTTTGAATTATAAATCCTAGAATCTTAACACTTATCTCTCACTACTCTAGGTGTCATAATCAGGGAGGCTACAAGAAAAATATACTGATATCCCTTTCTAGAACACCATCTAGGCAAATGAAGATCCTTGTCTTAGGATAAGCCCATGGGGGTAGCACTTCTGGGTCTCTTGGGGTCTCGCTGTTGTTTCGGTGGGACCTTGTTCCACTGCTCCCTTGGAGGGGAAACCGGCAGGGAAACTGGACATGGCCAATCCGGTAGGGCCACCATTGGGAGGCCAAAAGTTCCTAAGAATCCAGGCAGGTCTCCCAGCCGTCTGAAGGATGCGCTCTTCCCATCTTTTTTAGCCAGCAATTGAAAGGGGTATCCCCATCTGTATAGGATATTACGGTCTCTGAGCATTTGGAGTAGTGGCTTTAGAGCTTTTCTGAGAAGCAGCGTACGTCTAGCTAGGTCTGGCAAGATCAGTATAGTAGAGTCACAGTGCTTTAATCCATCAGAGTCTCTGACACGTTGCAAAATATGTTCTTTATCCTTATAAAAGTGAATACGGCAAATGACGTCACGCACACGTTTAGGATCTGAGGAACGTGGGCCAAGTGTGCGGTGGATTCTGTCAATTTCAATCTTTTTATTAGGAGACATTTGTAACAAGTTGCCAAAGAATTTCTGGGCCCAACTTTCTAACTGCGGTGGCAGGATCTCTTCCGGTAGGCCACGTATTCTCAGATTATTTCGTCTGTGACGATTTTCTATATCATCGAGGTGATCCATGATGTCAGCAATTTGCGATGTGTGTTGTACAATAACCTCTTTATGAGAATGAATAACATCACGCAGACCTTCCTGCTGTTCCTCCAATTCTAGGACCCTGTGGCCCACATGCTTAATCTCGGACTTAATGTCCTCCATGTCTTTCTTATGTGAGGCCTCCATTTTCCCCAGAAGGGACTGTAGGTCTTCTCTAGTAGGCAAAGCCACTATGTGTGCCTTCCAGTCCCACTCACCATGTGTAGGCATAGGAGGTGAGGGGACACCAAGCCATTGTCCCCCGCCGCCAGCGGTCGGGGGATTGAGGGGGGAGGCAGGGCTGTGAGCAGATGCCCAACAGGGAGAGGCCCCTAGGGATGTAGAATGGGCCCCAGGGCTTGATGCAAACAGCCCAGCTTCGGCTTCCCCATGAGGGTTATTATGGGCTCCTTCCAAGTCAATACATGAGTTAGGGGAGGAGGGACCAGAACTTTTCGGCCGTGGGCTGCAGGGTCCAGAGCTGCTCTCCGGAGGGCTGTTTAATCTGTGTGCTCCCGATGGAGCCGCCATGGCCGCCCACATGGCGCATATGCCGCGGGTTGAGACCTCCCCCGCTGCGGCTCGTCTCCCCGAGCCTACCTGTGTCGGGGTACCGTGTGCTGCCTCCTTCCGCGATGCTGTCTCCCCTCTCTCTAGCTGCGCGATCTCTTCTGCAGCTGTAACAGGTTCGGGCTGCGAGGTCTGCCCCTCTGTCTTCGAGCAGGAAGCACCGAGGTCCTCAGCGCCGTCAGACATCTTGGCTGGTGTGAGCTTCTTGTTTGCGGAGCCTGCCGGCTCGAAGAAATTAGCCAGGCTCCCGATTTCCTTCCTCGGACGGGATCTTCCTGCGTTCCTGCCACCTTTCCCCACCATCATGGCCGGGGTAAGTGACTTTTGTAGCCTGCTGCCTTGGTTTAGCTGGGTCACGGAGTGGAGCACTTCAATCGTGCGCCCTAACCCGCCATTTGCTAGCCACGCCCGTCTTGTGTATACTTTTTATGTAGCGCCGTTGGATTAAATTTTTTTTAACAGGTTCCATCCCAAGATGTCATGCGCTGTCTATATACTACCAACATAGCATGACCATTATGTAGTGATGCATTATACCACCAAACAGTTTCTAAATTAAAATGATATACACCCTTGCAATTTTGTGTTTTCCATGAAAACTCATACTTTTATTTTTCAAATGAGTTGCAAAATGAATAGAAAATATAGTTCAGACCTTGACAAGATTTGTTTTGCTGTCTTTTCAAAGCAGCCTGCATAATACTCCATATTGCTTGATAGTCGAAAGTTGGACCCCCAATACTCCTTGCATTACCACCGGTAGCCCATATAATGCTCCCTGTATTATGGTTTATCCTGTAGTGTAGTGTCCCTTCCCGACTGAGGTATAGAATTGCTCCTTTCCCTATAGTTCCTTCCATAGTTTCCACATGAATCTATCTCTAGTGCAACGTCAAAATACCACATTCCCACTGTTCCCCCTGGGATCTCCCTGTGTATGGGTGTGTCAAGGATGCCCAAGTAGATGGTAGAGAGAAGGCCCTAGACAGGGAAAAAGAGATGGAGAACATCAACTGACAGGTCCTTAATTCCAGGACATGAACACAGCAAAGGCAGTGGGCCAAGGTAACAGTCTAATCCAGTGGTGCGAACCTATGGCACGTGTGCCAGACAGGGCACGCAGAGACCTCTCTGCTGGCACGCACACAATCGTCCTCCACCATGAGTGTTTTATTAATGGAGCTCCGGCCAGACCACAAGCTGCTGCTACATGGCGGAGCTCCAGTGCCTCTCAGTGCATCGGACAGGGCACGCAGAGCCCTCTTTGCTGCCACGCACGCCATCGTCCTCCATCATGTGTGTTTTATTAATGGAGCTCCGGCCAGACCACAAGCTGCTGCTACACGCCAGAGCTCCAGTGCTTCTCAGGGCATCGGAGTGGCAGAGCAGAGCGCACTCTCTGCTCTGCTACACACAGCAGCCCTCTGGAGACCAGCTACACATTGCAGGCTGCAGTTGACCTGTTCTGACGGGTCACTGTCTCCCTCTTGCTCCCTCCTCCTGAATGACCTTTAGCCCAGGAAGAAGAGACGGAGCAGACTGCAGGCCAGGAGTGCACAGCACGCAGCTGTCTGCCTAAGAAGATAAGAGGATGCAGTCCCTCACTACGGGGAGGGGAAGTCAGGTACTCTATTACAGGCAGAAACTATAGTATTAAACAGTTGCCTTTAGTGTTTTAGTGTGCCCTCCACTCCACAACACCCACTTTGCACCAGAGAGATCTTGCCAAACAGGATTCCCCAATTCCCTCAGTGCCCTGCTAGTTTGTTTTATTTTACCAGATTTGACTTAGACCTCATTTAGTCACCTTTCTTGTCACATTCAGCCCTGCTCCTGTTTCCCTCTCCCACTGCTCCCCTGCAGCGCTGCTTTCACCACTATATCTCCTAAATTAAACCTAAATTCTTGTCATCAAGAATAATTACCACATGTTTGACATGTAAACAATGGAAAACATGTGGCGTTCATTCATGGATGGTAGTGTTGAGGGTGTGTTCACACGTAGCAGTAACAGATGTGTTTGTTAGTGCTGCGTTAACACATGCATTACTGCATGTGTTTTGTAAACGCATCGTTAACAGCTATGTGTTATTGCCACAATTGAACCCACTCTGAGGTCTAATGGTGCAGTCACATGTACAGCTTTGATTTAGTTTAGAAACAGAATAAAAGTGCCTGGGGAGTGCCACGGCTCTATTGTATATGAGCAGCAGCAGAATTAGTATATCTTACATTGTGCCATATCTTCACTGTATGGCACAAATATTTATAACTATATGGCGATAATGTTCAATATTAGCAATAAAACCAATTACTGTGTGGTGGTAATATTAAGCATGATGCTATTTATGTTGTTGTACTAGTGGTGGTAAACGTGGCAGTATTATTTGGCCCTTATGTAGGTAATATTGGTCTAAATTACCATGTTGGCACTTTGCGGTAGATAAGTGGGTTTTGGCTTGCAGTTTGGGCACTCAATCTCTAAAAGGTTCCCCATCACTGGTCTAATCTGTCCATTCTCAATGTGGCTGGCTGGATAATATCTGGCAAAATAGCTTACAGCCCAGTTTCAGTAGTTTTGGGGCTGGAGAAGTTAGGAGCAACCCTAAGCAGTCTCTGTCAGGGATGAGAGTTGCAGGAGGCATGATATCTGTAGAGATGTGTGCTATAGAATCTAGACAGCTGTACTTCATCTATATCTTATGGACTATGTATAAGGTTTGTAAGGGACCCGTCCAGCAGAGCGTTACATAAGGGGCCTTTACAGAGTTTGTATAGTGTAATCTCTTTAGTACTTCTTGCTATAGCAAGAAGTACTGAAGAGATCCGTACTCTGTAAAGTAGTGTCTCCTTTTGCTTAATGCTAATTTGGCAACATATGCACTGGTAGTATATAAGGAACCGAGTCTTTACCTTATACAGCAGCTGCTTCTAGCACCTGATTCCTGTCTGCAGTGGTGCAGTCAGTTGCTACCGTGACATTTAATTGGTCAGACATCTGTCTCTACGTTCATAGAATAACTAATATGTGAATAACTACCACAAGTGGCATTGCTGTTTACAATATAATTTGTAAGGGATCCAGATACTTTGTTTTAGGTTCCCCTACAACTATTGGTTAAGGCTATAGTTGACAAGGGAGGTGTAGGGTTCTTCCCTTCTGTACAGGGTATTGGATATGAGCAACTCAATATTATCAATGCATAACACCATGCGCCATGTTGGGGGTTCAAATTTATATTTGTTTACATTTTGTTTACATTTGTTTGTTTAGATAATAGTTTAGTTTAACTCCTTAGCGCTCTGCGCCGTAGCTGTACTGCGCTGAGTCCCGCGAATAGCGCTCAGCGCAGTACAGCTACGGCGCAGAGACGATGCCGGTTCAGCACTGCACAGGAGCTGATCCGGCATCGTTAGCCGCGGGATTTCAGCGGTAATTTACCGCTGACATCCCCGGCTAACACCCACGGTCGGAGTGGGCTCCGATCGCGGGTGTTTTACCCGTTAAATGCCGCGGTCAACGCGACTGCAGCATTTAACGTGCCTTCTGGGGGTCTTTAACCCACGATCGCCCCCCCCGCACGGTTTTTGGGGGGGGTGATCGCTGTTTTGGCACCTCTGGGGTACGATCGGGACCCCAGAGAAGCCTGGAGGGTTTACCTTTAAGATGGCGTCTGTGACGTCATCTTAAAGGCAAAGTGTCAGCCTATGCATCTGCATTAGTATTGCAGAGCATTATCAAGAACAAGCAATCAGATGATTGCTTGTTCATATCCCATGGTGGATCATGTAAAAAAAAATGTTTTTCAATAAAAAATTACTTTATAAATCACTAAAAATGCCCATAAGCTCCAAAACATATAAAGAGACATATAACGCTCAAAAAAGTCTAACTCATAACACAAACCCCACATATATAGTATCACCGCGTCTGTAACAATCCATAGAATAAAACTAAATAACTATTGAACCCGTATGATGAACGCCGTAAAAAAAAACCGTTAAAAACCCACCAAAAATTATGATTTTTACCTATTATATCCCACTAAAAATGCAATAAAAAGTGATCAACAAAACATATGTACTCCAGAATGATACTGTTGCAAAGAAAAACATGTCCCGCAAAAAACAAGCCATCAACCAGCTCTGTAGCCAAAAACGTAACAATGTTATGCCACTTGGAAGACGGCGATGCAAAAATGATAGATTTTTCCCCACATTAGGGTTTTATTTGGCAAATTTAGTAAAACATAAGAAAAAATATTCATGTCTGGTATCCCCGTAATCGTATCGACCCATAGAATAAAGATAACATGATTATTAGGCTATACGGTGAACACGAAAAAAAAAAAAAATCCAGTACAGAATTGATGCTTTTCTACTCATGACCTCAAAAAAAGTTCCTAAATTTTCAACAATAGGTGATACCAACCCCAAAATGGTAACACTGGAAAAAGCATCTCGTCCCGCAAAAAACAATGCCGTCACATGGCCCAAATAACGGAAAAGCGAAAATTTTATAGCCTTCAACGCAACGAGAAAACTAAAATCCTGGCAGCTGCAGGGTGCTCCTTCCCTTCTGCGCCTCGTTGTGCCCCCATAACACAAGTAACGGCCACGTGTGGGGGGTCGCTGCACTCAGGAGAAATTGTAGAACAAATTTTATGGTGAGTTTTCTCTTTTTATCTTTTGGAAATGTGTAAATTTTAGGGCTAAATTAACGTATAACCGACAAAATTTGACCATTCTAAATTTCACCGCCATTTTGATTCAATTACTATGAAGATCTCAAGGGGTTAACAATCTTTGTAAATGCTGTTTCTGATAGTTTGAGGGGTGCAGATTTGAAAATGGGTTGGTTATATAGGGGGTTTTTGTTGCTAAATATGTAAAATTTGATTTCAAACAGTATTTATCCCCAAAATAGTCAATTCTGAAAATACGGAAAATCGCTATTCGATTTGTAGGCCGCGTGACGTCAAAATAAATTATCCAAACATTTCAAAAATTATGAAAATGTAAAGCAGACAAATGGGAAATGTTATTCTGTAAGTTATTTAGGTGGTAAATCGATCTGCCTGAAAACGCTGTGATTTTGAATTTCGAAAATGGCAAATTTTTCTAAAAATTCATAATTTTTTTCTTTTTTTTTTGTAAATAAACGCAAAACTTATCAGCCAAAATTTACCACTAAAATGAAGTACAACATGTGGATCGCTTTGATAAGTAACAGTGTTCAAAAGTTATAACCATATAAAGAGACGCAGGTCAGAATCTAAAAAATGGGACTGAGCATTAAGCTGTAAAATGGCTGCGTCCTTAAGGGGTTAATTTATGGGAAGGAAATATTTTAAGGCGGCACTGTACTTACACAGGGTGTGCTATATTACAAGGGAGCACTGTATTACAAGTTGAGGGGGACTATATAGGAGGCACTATGCTATTGAGGATAAAAGTGGGCATGAGCTTAGTGTCCCCAAGAAGAGATAACATGCATATATTGTTAGCTGTCGGTATCTGCATCATTACACAGAAATGTATTATGTGAAGAAAATAAATGCACTTTGATATTTGACGAAATATATGAGGTTCCTGATTTGTATTGTGTCATTGGGACACAAAAGTGTAAGATTCTATGTATCACATTTTATTTATTTACAGAAATCAATATAGCGCACTTGTGTGACTTGGTTGTGTTTCAGTTTTGTAACTAAAAGCCTCTAGTAAAGATGCCTATTGGTAAATGTACTAAGCTTAAATCAAATTGATCTCGAATGCAATGCCTATAAAACTGGGTTTTGGCCTGAAACATAAACATCCCTTTTTATGAGACAATGACAAGAGCAAATTTGTTTCTCCAGGCTTCATAAATGTGCAAGTTGGAAAAGTAGTATTGATGTTGGGGTTAATATTGGCATAGAGGAAAATTGACCATGCTTCACTTTGAGAATTGCAAATCTAATTGATCTGCTGCAGCAAGCTTTCAATTCCTGAGCATCTGTACAAGATGGGACGTGCAGAAGTTGCTAAAGTAGGGTTGGGCAGACCGCAGCTTGGCTCACAATGAAACAACTCAGCAAAACGCTTAATTATGAAAGCAAGAATGTAAGCAATGTAGTGCAAAAGGTAAATGCACCTTTACTTGGTCAGATCCGAACGAGCGGGCACGTTACAGTAAATAAACGTCAGGATGATACTTAAATTATCTTCACTGTCTCATTTTAATGATGTAATATTATTGCTGACAAGGCCTAGGTTTTAGCTTTATGCTTCATTAATCTATTTTTTGCCATTACAACTACCTCAAATAAACAGCTTACTCTGTGTTTTCCTCTGAGCTGTACACTATTATCTAGAGAATGACATGCATGTAGGCTTATAAAATCATTCATGTAAATGTACTTTTATGACTATACTGTTTATATTCAGATGTATTGTACAGCATTCACTATTATATGTGAAAACTCAGCTTGCTGTAAAAAAAAAATAGAATGCAATTTAATTACAGTAAAAAGACTGTAAAAAGTCACCGAGAATCCTCAGGAGTCAACCAAAAAAATAAGTAATTAACTAAATATAATTTTTTTAAAAATTGAAAGAAAAGAACAAAATTACTAAACATAAGTTACTAAACATTCTGATATTTAAAGGTTCCTTGATTCATGACATTAACAATAGTTAGGAGTTCAAATGCCAGGATTTTTCGCAATGGGCAGAAGAGGGGACCACAAGTTCTCTCAACAGTACTGTAAGAAAGACTTCTGCATCTGCAATCAAGTGCAGGATGAACCAAACCTGCCGCTCTATTAACTTCTATGGGACTTCAGTCAATTTCAGTGGTCCTTGCAGTCAGAGCCCATAGGTAGACATTTGGGAAAACCCACTTTAAGACCAGCGATCAGCATGGTTGTCAAGGATTTCCAGGATTTTCACTCTGATGTAGCATGAAAACATAGACCCATCAGCTTCAAATGCAAGTACACTATGAGCATTAAGACATAATCATAATAATAAAAATCCTCTTCACTTGTAAATCAAGCATGAAATAGACAGGGCCACAGATATACCTCAAATACTTATATACAATAGAGTGATGAGACCTAGTACTAATTAAGTAAATGTATGTACATCCCCTATTACGCAAATAATCCTGTGGAAATATATAAAATAATATCATGAGGAAACATGAATTTAATATTGCTCTGCACCTTGAAAACGATGATATTCAGAATTAATGGTAAAATAAGGTCTATTTTCTCCAGATGTTCTGATTTCTTCTGAATTACCCACTGTTACATAGCAATGACATATAATATAAACATGTGTATATACCATATATACTCGAGTATAAGCCTAGTTTTTATCAAAACACACCTTTCCGGCTTCCCCTGTTGCTGGCTATATACTGGGGCAGTGGGCTGGCTATATACTGGGAGATATTGGCTGGTAGGCTATATACTAGGGCAGTGGTGGCGAACCTATGGCCCTTTTTGTGGGCACCCGAGCCATCACCCCAGCACACCAGATAGGACTCAAAGAAACTTAAAAGATGCTGCTTTCAGTCATATTTTGATACTTCCTTTGCTACTTGAGACTGTAGGAAATGGGAGAATTAGACAGGGTCGAATTATTTTTGGAGGACCTCCTGCTGACCCCACTATTCTCTGTGTACAGAGGGAAACTGTAAAGAAGCTAAAATGATGAAAATTTTTCACCTTTTTACTTTGTTGCTGTCCTCAGGAGCCCAATATTATTGAAAGTTGTTGAACAGGGAGCAATAAGTCACTGCTTTAATTGTGACCAATGCATTTCCCACCCTCGGCTTATACTCGAGTCAATAAGTTTTCCCAGGTTTTGTGGTAAAATTAGGGGCCTCGGCCTATACTTGGGTCGGCTTATACTCAAGGATATACGGTAATCCTGCCAATTCCCTCACTTCCCATAAAATACCTTTTCCTTTATTGTACCAGAAGCTATTGGTAAAGTTATTTCTCCCACATTGTTCTTTGTTATGGTTGTTACATGCTGTGGATGATCTTCCTTCTGCACTGTGCTGGGAGCAGTCTCTAAGCTGCGATTGGCAATTAGCAGTGCGCTGGCCCTTTTCAGGAAATGGATAAAGCCTGGCGTCTCCCAGCATTCCCTGCTGGATCTTTGTGCTATTTCCGATGAGAAAGCGGTTCCCTGTGCCTCGTGCTTGTGTTTTGAATTCCTGTTTTGACCCTGGATCTGTTCTTGAATTCGCTCCTCCGCTGGCAGTCCTGACCTCCTGCGCCATCCTTGACTTTGATCAATTGCCACCTGCCCTGACTACCTGCCTGTCCCTGACTACGACGTTGCCTGCTGATTCTGTATCTCGACCTTGGCTGCCACCGCGGACAAGTCGCGCCTGTGGAACGACTTGGTGGTACCATGCCACAGCAAGACCAACCTGTTTGCAGCGGGCTATGTTAAAGACCGGGTGCCACTTAGATTCTGGTCCCAGATGTTGGCTTGAGTCATTGTCCGTGGTGGTCCAGGGGGTTCACTGCCCCAGAAGCCTGACAGGAGGCATTAGGTATTAGATAGAACTGAGTATATTAATATGGCCCTCTAAAACCATTTCAATTTCTCATGTGGCCCCATGGCAAAATTAATTGTCCAACCCTGCACTAAACTAATCTGTGAGCTGGCTCTAAGCTGCTATGATCTTCCCCCTATACTACATTGTGATCTCGTTGTGACCTGCTATGAAATCTTCCCTTAACACTGCAGTGAGCTGGCTGTTTATAGCTCGAATACAGCAAATCTCCAAATTTAAAAATTTGTACCAAAGTTTTATTTCCAAAGTCTCTTTGACTTAAATAGTACTGTATCACACATGAATAATTCAGATCATGTGCCCTCATCCTAACATTCAGCAGCAGTATTTTTAAATGTGTTACAGATGCCAGTAGCGCTTCTTGGAGCACATTGCCAATATTTTTCTTAAAGTATCCATAGGCTCGCGGAGGAACTATTTAGCAAAATAACCAGAATTGAGAATATCCCTTTTTATAGAAAAACACTAATTTAGCAGCATGAGATATAAGGCAGAGGAATAATTTGGAGTTTTACAGATTACTGTAAGATTTTATTTACTGAAGCAGAAAATACATTTGTAGTATAATTTCCTACTTAAACTCCTTTATGAGCTAAAGGATTTTGAAATCATATTGTCAAATATTATGTCATTATAATTACTAAAGTGAAACAAATAGTTTTCATTTGGTTGATAGTGGGGAAATCATTTGCATATGTCTGGAAAGTAAATGCTCTTTAATGGACTTGACATTTTTTTAACTACACTTTCCAGACTTTAAATATGGTCCACTCATCATTTTAGGAGGGAGATTTGTGGAGTGTTAAATATTTTAGCATGGTTAAAGCACGCTTGTTAAGTGTTCTGCATATAATTCAAGACTTGGAATCCTTAATGAAGGCGCAGCGCACTGGGAACTGTATTCAGTACATTACAGATTTTAGCTGACACAAATTGTAAAATACAAAAAAATATTGATATAATTTTAAAACAATAACTCAAAAAGAAAACATACATTAATATAAACAATGTCTTACTTGTTTTAAAATGTCATGGCCATTTATAAAGGTATTTACAAAATGAACTTCTGGAGGTGAATGGGGTTTTCCATTTTAAAATGTTGAATAGAAAAAATCTGTAAGTGGGTGTTTAAGATCATATAGAGGAAAACTAGTTAATTACGTTTTTGCAAACCTTGAATCAAAGCTGCAGAAAATTTCAAGTTAATGATGTTTGTTGCAACCCTGTGTTAAGCAGTTTTGGCTTACACGGAAGTTATATTCATCTCTGGGTCTACTAAATGAAAATGCCAGCCTGTGCTCTAAAATCTAGATCATGCAGGGAAGGCTGGATGGGCCAGTTGCTTATTTAAGTGCCTTAAGCCAATCCCTTGACTAAACAGCTGCTTTGAAGGTGACACATTGAGGCAGATTTATCAAGCTGCCTGAAAGTCAGAATATTTCCAATTGCCCATGGCAAACAATCACAGCTCAGCTTTCATTTTACCTGTGATTGGTTGCCATGGGCAACTGGAAATATTCTGACTTTCAGGCACTTGATAAATCTGCCCCATTTTTTCTAGTGGTTGTGTCCTCCCAGCCAGGCTAAATGCTGTTAAGATCTAAAAGTATTTCCTAAAAACTGGTAATTTCAAGAACCCATAAGAAGTAATTATATGCATTCTCAAACCATTCATTCAGGAGGTTTCTGAGAGTCAGAGCTTCTTAATCTCCAACAATCTAATTTTTCTGAATTATGTGATGGGACAACTTATTTAGCTCCAAGATGTAGAGTGTTGGTAAACTGTAAAAGGAAAATAGATTGCTAAGTATGATAGATAAGTATTTACGGAAAGAAAAAATGCCCTCATAAAGACTGGTGTAAGCTAAAACAAAGCCTATAATTAGGGGTGGCAACACACAGTCCTGTATCCTGGAGGAAGGTGTCCAGTAGGAAAATCCAGTAGTGTGTAGTAAAAAATATACTTATGGGCGCCATATGTAGTAGAAACAACTTATTACAAATTATTCTCTCCCTGCTACCCTATTTTACCCTCTGACCCTTTATTGTCTGCAGCCACTTTGTGATATATTCAATTATATCCCTCTTCCACCCTTCCCATATATCTGCTCAATATGTTTTCACTATTTTATGTTTTTTAAACACATTTACAATCTGATGCAGTAGGAGATCCTCCCTTGAAACCTGGCACTTTTATTTGAATATAAACCATGGCGCCTATAAGTCTATTTTTTACGATACACTACAAGATGGAGAGTATGGCATGTCCACTTTTTCTCTCACTAGCAGCCAGATTGCTTGAGAAACTTACCGGTCTGTGAGGCTGGAGCCTTCCACTTTTTTGATTACAGATGAAAGGTAGCAGACTGACAGCCTGGCACCATTGGCTGAAGTCAAGAATTGGTCAGTGCAAATGTAGGGTCATTGATAACTATATAACTATTAAAAACTATAAAGTCATAGTTCATTCTGTCCACTGAGCACCAGGTTGTACATGATCAAGGTTCGAGGACATGATCAAGGCTCATCACAACAGGGATGCATGTATCTTACCAGCTTACAGATTGTCAGAAGGACGAGAAGGTGAGGTCTTGTCTAATTTAGTGTTGTCAACAAAGGAGGGAGGGACCACAGAGAATTCCTGAGTTAGTACCCAGCTGCCTGAATTTCAGAAATCCCAGTTGAGGGGGTTACCAAAACTATTTCTTGCCATTACTATAGGAGGGACTCCGCTAGTCACATTTCCTGCACATGCATGGAGTAAACAGAAAGACGCCAGCACTCAGAGCAGGTCCGCACCAAGTGAGTAATGATATGCAAATTGTGACATAACAAAAATTGTACATTCCACATTGTGGGACAAACTAACAATTACAGATGAAGAGCTATGCTCATAAGTAAGCTGTAGACGGAAACTGTGTTCACAATTATATGCAGACTATTTAGTAATACTAATTAGACCTCAGCTTCACTTGTTCAGTACCATCGATTATAATTGTTTGGGACCAATACAGCTAATTATTTGTCTCATAGGTGGTTCTTTACCTCAAGGAAGATCTATATGTCAAGCAATATTTTGTCATTATTTTGAATAACAGATGTTGAGTGCTTTATTATATTTTAAAATTTAAGCAAGGGCCCTTGCAATTGAAGTGTTTTTAACGTAGACATTTTTTGTGGTTCGATTGAAAGCTCTTTAACGCATTGTAAACTAGGCCATACGCAAAGAATAAATATTATTTTGGATTCTACTGTGCCGTACCATTGATTAATTTTATGCTACTTCTAGTTTGAGTTGTTATGTTATTGTTCATACATCATGTGATGTGTTCAGTCCCCAGAAGGTTTTTACAAAAGATAAAAGGACATCTACCATCCTATTTACTGATGGTAGATGTCCCAAACTTACTTGCTCATTATGTCTGCCAGGAGATTACATTGCAATTTTTAAGTCAGAGATTAGACAGATTTTCTTAAAATAGACTTCACTTTTCATTCTATGGTACATAATTCATACTCACGTATTGATTTTATTTGTGTTGGATCTACCATTGCTTTTACAATTCACTGGCTCCACAGTGGAAACAATTACGTGGTTCACGCTGTTATATCGTTGACAGTAGCAGAATCACACTACCAGCGCCTACCTATCTTTGGATTGTAATGCCTTTTTGCCATCACATAATAAGCACAGGGAAATTTTAGAACAATAGAATATTTTAAAACAACAATACTATCTATGACAGACTCAAGTTTACACTAAAATTTTCAATTGAGGGCAGTAAAACAGAAATGAACTAAACAAACAAAACACAATCCTCTCTGGCACATATGTCACACCTATAGTGCTAAGAGACCAAATGCAAGTATTGCTCTTTCACTTGGACGAACATAAAACAGGAGCTGTTTAAAGAAATTAATATTACTTACGGATTTGAGGATTCATTAGCATTTGTCAGCTTTTTGCCTGCTAAAGAGCCAACCCATTTTGGCAACCATAGGTATAGCGCCCAGATTATGACATCAGAATGAATAGCAACTGAAATGTAATACTATACACTCACCGGCCACTTTATTAGGTACACCTCTCCATCTGCTCGTTAACACTTAATTTCTAATCAGCCAATCACATGGCGGCAACTCAGTGCATTTAGGCATTTAGACATGGTCAAGACATGGTGATTTGAGTGCCTTTGAACGTGGCATGGTTGTTGGTGCCAGAAGGGCTGGTTTGATTATTTCAGAAACTGCTGATCTACTTGGATTTTCACGCACAACCATCTCTAGGGTTTACAGAGAATGGTCCGAAAAAGAAAAAACATCCAGTGAGCGGCAGTTCTGTGGGCGGAAATGCCTTGTTGATGCCAGAGGTCAGAGGAGAATGGGCAGACTGGTTCGAGCTGATAGAAAGGCAACAGTGACTCAAATGGCCACCCGTTACAACCAAGGTAGGCAGAAGAGCATCTCTGAATGCACAGTACGTCGAACTTTGAGGCAGATGGGCTACAGCAGCAGACGACCACACCGGGTGCCACTCCTTTCAGCTAAAAACAGGAAACTGAGGCTACAATTTGCACAAGCTCATCGAAATTTGGACAGTAGAAGATTGGAAAAACGTTGCCTGGTCTGATGAATCTCAATTTCTGCTGCGACATTCGGATGGTAGAGTCAGAATTTGGTGTCAACAACATGAAAGCATGGATCCATCCTGCCTTGTATCAACGGTTCAGGCTGGTGGTGTCATGGTGTGGGGAATATTTTCTTGGCAATCTTTGGGCCCCACATGCCACAGCCTACCTGAGTATTGTTGCTGACCATGTCCATCCCTTTATGACCACAATGTACCCAACATCTGATGACTACTTTCAGCAGGATAATGCGCCATGTCATAAAGCTGGAATCATCTAAGTAAATCACTGGCTGTTGTGCTGCAAATGTGATACCAGCAGCTACCAGGATAAGAAGGGTCATTTATGGAAAGTGCTTTTACTAAACATGAGACATTGGGGCCAATGATTCTAATAGAAATGAAGTCACAAGAAATTCAGCATGAAATTCAGAGTTTGGAGAGTCATAAGGATGTACATTTTTTTGTTTTTTGTTCAACGATAAATGTAAATTCTTGTTGGAAAAATGGAAAAATAAGACATCCCCTGAAAATAAGACCTAGTGACTCTTTAGGAGCAAAAATTAATATAAGACACTGTCTTATTTTCGGGGAAACAGGGTATTGTACAACAATTATAACATTGTGAATTTTTTTAAATAGCAGTCACCATGAAGCATAAATAATGCTGCATTGGAACAGACTTTTATGGTTGCAACTATTATGGTTTTTTTTTTTACAATTTAAACTTATTTAAGCTGCAAACTATAGGGCATGCCCCAATCATGCCTGTCTATGTAGCTCTGGCAGTCATCAGTGAAGTGAGTGGTGTTCATCTGCCAATGTCAAACAGCCGCAAGTAAATCACATTCTCTTCTTGCAAAGTGTACACGCTCTTGTGCAACTATTTAGCATACGCTTAGTCAAGTTGAATAGTTTCAAATTATAAGTATGTATAAGAAAGCCAAGTTAATTGAATTTAAATGATGGTAGTCACATGTTCAAAGCCATGGATGGTGATATATGGAGAATAAAGTAAAAGATTAAAACATTGTACCTCTTTTGCTTGTCAGTGTATATATATGTGACTGTGGTTTGCAATAACAGTCTTAAAAAAAAAACCTCCAGTGGTGTAGGTAACAATAAGGGTCTTAGAAGTCACATTTGAGACTAGGCTCAACAAAAGTCTACAGTGGTGTTCTCTCACTTGACGGCAGCCACTCTGTGCAACCTGTCAGGGCCATGCATTCATTTACTAAGAATAAAAAATAGATGTCTCCATGGCCGGCATAAGGGGGTGACATGGGCATTTTCCCAGGGTCCCCTATCCTACATGTGGACTTTTGTGTGCAGATGATGATTTGCTCTTTTAATACCCCTTGGTTGATGTCTGGGTGAAGATGCTTATCATCTATCTCCTGTCTATCATCCTGTCTATCATCTCCTATATCATCTTTCCGTCTAGTTATCTGTTAATTTGTCTAGTTCATATCTATATATCTGTCTATCTAACCATTTATCTATCTAGCTAACTTTTTGTCTATGTCTCTATATATCTTGTATCTACCTATTATCTATCCATCTATCAATCAATCAATTGATCTTCCATTTCTCTACTACTCTATGTATCTATATCTCATATCTATCTTCTATAATCTATTTAGCTATCTATATATAATCTATTTTATATTTTTGTATCAATAAATCTATCATCTATCTATAAATCTATATAATCTTTCATATTTATATTATATCATCAATTTAACTATCATCTGTCTATCTCCTATTAAATTCTCCTACAGACCCATATTACAGATTGATTTACCATTCTACTGTTTGTAAACTACAAAGTGTTATTATTGTGCAGGGCTAAAGGAGCAATTTTACTGAATGTGACTGTCCATAAAATAGTTTTATTTTGGGCCCCCCCTTTTAGTTTTCCCCAGGGCCTACAACTTAGGCAAAGACAGTTGAGGAGGGGTCTTAGTCTCAGAGCCTGTGTCTTTGTATGTTCATTCCCAGACTCTGTGTAACAACTAGTTGTCCTTTACTTTATGAAAATGTATATCTTCTAAAATACTTTTTATACAAATTGTTTTTTGATTGCTGCTTCCTGTAACTTACTAGCAACCTCCAATGTTTTCTCCAAGTTTATAAAATATGTCACTTCACATGAAAGTAACTGAGCAATTGGTACAAAAAGTATATTAAAATATGTAACTTTTTTAAAGTAAAGAGTAAAAAGATCATGACATTTCTGCAGAACTGACATAAAAATGGTTACAGAATGAAAATAAATTCAATGTAGGCTGGTCCTGCAATCATAGCCCCATCTGTGCCTTACTCCTTGCTACCATAAATTCATTAAGGTAACAAAAAAAGAAGGCACAGATGGCAAGGAACAGGGAATTAGGATTGAGTATCAGCCTGCACAGGTTCTATTTGTGTTTTGTAGTCATGGAGATGCATACAGTAGGTCATCCAGTCCATTTGCAAAGTTATTTTAGTTGCACTGGAGCAATAAATGTATTTAATGCTGGTTTACCTTGCCCCAGTAAGTCATAACCTTTTTAGCTGCCTTTATAATCATGTTGTCATAAGAATGTGCAGTATTTGATAAAATTTACATTTGTTATACAAGGTATTGTAACAATATTGTAACAGTAAACTGAGCTGCACAATATGTCACATGATATAAGTCAGTTCTGATCAAAAGTTACAAATTGTAAAAAAAATATATTGAATGAAATAGTGAATAATATTTTATAAGGTCAGATAATAACATATATTTTTCTTTTTCTGTTTTGACTGAATCAGTTTACCATATATACTCGATTATAAGCCGACCGAGTATAATTCGAGACCTAATTTTACCACCAAAAACTGGGAATCCTATTGAGTCGAGTATAAGCCTAGGGTGGGAAATGCATTGGTCACAGCATCCCCAGTATATAGCTAGCTCCCTGTAATATATAGCCTGGCAGCCCCTGTAGTATATAGCCTGCCAGTCCCCTGCAGTGTATAGCCTGCCAGCCCCTGTAGTATACAGCCTGCCAGCCCCTTGTAGTATATAGCCAGCCCCCCATAATATACAGCCTGCCAGCCCCCTGTAGTGTATAGCCTGCAAGCCCGCTGTACTGTATAGCCTGCCATCCCCTTCTAGTACATAGCCTGCCAACCCCTTGTAGTATATAGTCAGCCCCTCTTTAGTATACAGCCTGCCAGCCCCTTGTAGTATATAGCCAGCCCCCCATAATATATAGCCTGCCAGCCCCCTGTAGTGTATAGCCTGCAAGCCCGCTGTACTGTATAGCCTGCCATCCCCTTCTAGTACATAGCCTGCCAACCCCTTGTAGTATATAGTCAGCCCCTCTTTTTAGTATATAGCCTGCCAGCCCACTTTAGTATATAGTTGCCCCATTTAGTATATATCCTGTCAGCTCAATGTAGTGTATAGCCTTCCAGCCCCCTGAAGTATATAGCCAGCGCCCTGTAGTATAAAGTCTGCCTGTAAAAAACTAAACTGAGTACCATTCCGACACCCTGGGCAGCTCCTCTTCTATTGTCATATGTTCCAGCTCTGTTGGCAGCGCCTCTTCTTACTTCATGTGCAATTTGCTAGGTATGTGACAGCTTTGTGCGCACAGCCTGGCTGGCGCACAACTGTGATGCACGGAGCTGCTACAGGCCTGAAGAAGAGGTGCTGCATCATCATGCACATAATGATAGAAGAGCAGCTGCCCGGTGAGTCAGAATGGTGAGTACTCAGTTTATTTTTTTTATATACCTAGGTATAAGCCTAGGTAATTGGGCTGAAAAACTTGCCTTATACTCGACTATACCTTGCCCCCTGACAGAATCCTCTGCTAAGTCCCAGGGGTTGGCTTTGGTTTGGCTGCACTTCAAAAACAACACAAGCTTATGTGATGTCACAGCCCTATAAAAATAGATAGCCATTTGCAATCCTGTCATTTCACACTGCATGTGTTGCCTGTATCGTCTAGCTGCTTGTACACAGTAGCTGATGGAGTGATTTTTGTCCAGGGTGTTTTGGGGGATCTGAAATTCCCCAAATTTCAATACTTTTTTGTTGCTAAAGTTAATATTGAGAAATCCGTGTCAAATCCACATAGTTGATGGAGTGATTTTTTCTCAATGTCCAGGGTGTCAGTTTTTTGGGTTCTGTATTCCCCAAATTTCAATTCTTTTTGTTGCTAAAGTTGATATCAAGAAATCTGTGTCAAATCCACATAGTTGATGGAGTGATTTTTTTCTCAATGTCCAGGGTGTCAGTTTTTGGGGTTCTGTATTCCCCAAATTTCAATTCTTTTTTGTTTCTAAAGTTGATATCAAGAAATCTGTGTCAAATCCACATAGTTGATAGAGTGATTTTTGCCCAAAGTCAAGGGTGTCAGTTTTTGGGGTTCTGTATTCACCAGATTTCAATTCTTTTTGTTTCTAAAGTAGATATCAAGAAATCCGTGTCAAATCAACATAGTTGGTGGTGTGATTTTTTTTTCAAAGTCCAGGGTGTCTGTTTTTGGGTTTTTCCCCCCAAAATTTCAATTATTTTTTGTTGCTAAAGTTGATATCAAGAAATCTGTGTCAAATCAAAATAGTTGATTAACCAATATGACAGACAGAGAGGTGGCAGGTGGAGCAGGCACAGATCGCAACACAGTAAGGGGACGTCGCAGAACTCTGTGAGGCCAGAACTGACATCTGACAACCCCAGCCAAGAGTACATGGGTCATCACATACAACCCTTAGTTGGCATGGCCCAATAGCAGGTCATCGGAGCTCACCTGTCCTCAACCAGCCTCTGTCCTGTTCATTTCTCTCAGCCAGAGATCTAATAGGCGGTCTCAGCGACACTATACAATGCCACTATACAGCAAGGATGAACTAGTGCAACGGCTGCTGTGGGGAGATGTGGATGTAGGAGCACTAGCAGCTCCATCAGCAACAGCTAGTGGTGGCCTACTTGGACAGCACTCTACCACCCCAGGTAGGGGATGCCCTGGACTACTGGGCAGCCAAACTTGATGTGTAGTAGAGAAGCTGTCCTGCCCGGCCAGAAGTGTGGCATGAGAGCAGGTGTTCAGTGCAGCAGCGGCCTTCGTTACCCCAAGGAGAACCCGTTTGCCCACCCATAATGTGGAGAAACTTTTGTCAAGATGAATCAGGCATGGACAGGCAAGGATTTCAACATACCAATGCCTTATGAATCAGATTAGATCAGCCATGACGCCTTCCCCAAACGTTGAGAAATGAGTCTGGATTCAAACTACCTGTCTCAGCCACTATTCTGATGCTTCCACCCGCCTGATGCCACACATCTGCTGCCAGTTGCTCCATCTGCCTCTCACCATCTTTACCACGGACTGGAATTGTCTCAAATCTCCACACTCTGTCATTTTGCCACTTTATGACCTTCTGCTACCGCTGCACCTACACACTCCCTGTTGCTGCCACCACCAGAATTTGTCATGGTGCCACTCTCTGGACTCATGCTTCTGCTACTGCTGCCGCCCACCTACACACTGTGATTGTACCACTCCCTGAGCTCCTGCTGCTGCCACCACCTCCACCCTCTGTCATTGTGCCACACTGTGGCCTACCATGTTGCTGTCACCACCATAATTTGTCATTGTGCCACTCCCAACCTCATGCTGCTGCTGCTGCCACCACTTCCATACTATGTAATTGTGCCACACTGTGGCCTACCATGTTGCTGCCACCCCAGAATTTGTCATTTTGCCACTCTCTGACCTCATGCTGTTGCCGGCACCTCCATGCTCTGTCATTCTGCCAGTCTATGGCCTATGATGCTGCTGCCCCTCCATAATTTGTCATTGTGCCACTCTGCAGCCTACTAATGATGCTGCCAACTGACCGCTGTCTCCCTGGAACACCCTCTGATTTCCATAATGCTGTTTCCACCCTTCACCACTCTATGATGTTGCCACTATGTTTGGTTTTCCCCTTCATTTCATCTGTCAGAAGGAATGAAAAGCTTCAGGATTGATAGCCAAAAGCAGTATCCCATTTACTGGTCATCTCTGTTTTGGATCAACTCCTCTTTGTGTTTGTCTTTAGCGATATCGAATGAAAGCAGACACTTATAGATGAAAAAAGGGCAAAATGATCAGTGACGTCAATGCAAAACTACTGCCAACACCCTCTGCACTCTTTTGCAGAATTTTTATTTATTAACCTATTTATTAAATTATTTTATATTGTTCCATTGTAAAAAAAAAATGGCTGGACCATTATACAACCTCTTGTGTCAACAGCCTCATAGTCTGTAAGCTCTTGTGTAGTGTAATGTAATATTATATCTGTGTATGTCCCCTATGATTTGTAAAACGCTACAGAATTTGATGGCGCTATAAAAATAAAGATTATTATTATTATTTGGGGGGTTTCGTAAATCTATGGAATCATCTGATGTCAGTGTAAAAAGAGTGCACTCTTTGATGTTACAGTGGGATCTTGGCCCTCAGCTCAGTCCTTTCGAGCTGGCACAGACGTTACCTTGTCAGGCTGCGTTCCCGCTTCACGGTAAGTAGGCCCCTGTAAATGCCCATTGAATTAAAAAGTGAAGCGATTTTAAGAGCGGCTGTCATGTGTGTGTCATACTAAAACACAGTGAAAGGAGAGAGCCACAGCACCGAAGAATAAAATTCGAAGAAGTCTCTATTGGTACGTCATCCAGGCATAAAAAAGCAACGTTTCGATTCCAATATGAATCTTTCTCAAGCATTGAGCATCTGACGCTTGAGAAAGATTCATATTGGAATCAAAACGTTGCTTTTTTATGCCTGGATGATGTACCAATAAAGACTTATTCAAATTTTATTCTTCAGTGCTGTGGCTCTCTCCTTCCACTATGCCTTATTTGAAGTTTTGAATGCCAGAACTTTCAGCTGCGAGCACCAACCCCTAGGAGGAACTATTGTAGATTGCTGCCCTATTTTTTCTATTTTCATACTAAAACACAGCATTGTCTGAAAACCAAACCACGCTCCCTATGCATATTTGAGCACGGCACAACATTCTACAACACCCTACAGGCTCTCTGCAGCCAGGAAATAACTGTTTTTTAACGTGAGTCGCCATGATTCAATTTAGGTCAAATTGAATTTTTGAAAAATTTATCCATCTCTATCGGTAACACCTACTAGTTTTTGTTTCTTTCATTGTCCAGTGTGGTGGCATCATGCAGCAAATCAACTTTGAAGTGAAATGTTAATTGGTTAATTGGTATAAACTCAAGGAGGCAGAGCATTTAAGTCAAGATGGGGAGCTCTGAGGACCTCCTCCTTTGTGATTGACATCATAAATCAGACTTCAGGAAATCTGGTTAGTGATGTTTCTGGATGCAGGACTGTCAATTACAGTGAAGGGGAGTTTTTGAGGAAGAGTGAGCATGACATTATACAACCAATTTACATCTCATTTCAAAGTTGAATATCTGCATGATGCTACCACGCTGGGTCATGACTGACAGGTTCCCTTTAAATATTACATTGCTGATAGGTTCCAGTTTGTTTCATGTCTTTTGCTAGTTTGAACACTACTGTATTTCCATTCCTAGCAGCCTTGATTGATTTCTACCACACCTATATGTCTTCTGGAAACTCTGCTCTGGTTCATTGACTTTTAATCTGCTGTGATTGACAGAATCTCTCCTCACACTAATTGCTACCCTGATTGATATCAGAGAACTGATTCAATCACCTTTGTGGACCAGTGCTCTTTGCCTGTTATAGTCTTTAAAGAGGACCTTTCACCACCCCTATCCTAAACCCCTCCATTCCTGAGATATGAGCTCTGGGATCTGACTATTCTGAGTGCTGTATCATTAGAGAGGAGGAGCTGCAGCACAGGTGGGGGTGTGTTATTATGCTAAAATCCACCATCCAATGAGCATTGGAGGGTATCAGAGAAGAGATTCCTTTCTAAAGGGCTGAGTAGGTCCCGAGCAGTGGCTGTGCACTCCCGGCATCATGTGCCGGGTACGCACAGCTGCTTGTCTCTGTGCAGCACAGAGAACACAACTTGATCTTGCAACACAGTGGATGTGTGTGACTCAGCACTGCTACAGAACCACTCCCTATGGAAGGTGGGGGTTTAGAGAGACACTGGTTATTTGTCTGGTTATTAACCCTCCCTTAGGAATTCTCTTCAGTAGTGTGGGGGGAAGGTGAACTTCCTGCTTCTGTGAGATACGACTTACAGAGGGAATAAAGAGGAAAATAGTTTATAAGAGAATAGCACCCTAAATGTAACAGAATTCAGTTGACATTTTAAAGACTAACTCCCAAAAAGTTGATTGGGTGTGGCAAATCTACTCTATATAAAGGCATGTCCAAATTGAGACTCAAGGGATTAAAGGATAACATTTTTGGGATTACTAGTGTAGTGTACTACGTAAGTGTAAAATCGGTGATGTCATCATTAGCTATCTATAAAGTACAACTGAAGATGCACTCATTACGCCTTTGTGTTTCACTCTGACATTACTAGTGTGAACAGTGGTTTATACTTGCTGCATACACCCATCATTCTCCTGCAGCATGTTCCACTTCATTGTTAACTCACTGTTACTGACCCACAGTACTCCATTGCAGTTATGGTGTGTCTAGATTTCAGAGTTCTGGTTCCATTACACCCTTGTATCACATAAGAGGTGTGTCTACCATTAGTTCAGTGCCTGTTATAGACTTTATTCTTAATAAGCCCCTGGTATCATGTGTATTGATTCCATATCATGGAATTTATAAAGGCAAGGAAACTTTAGCATTGTGGAGCTTACTGGAGCAGTGTTGCGGAAACACTGAGTAGGGATCAGGTGAAGATACACTCACCGGCCACTTTATTAGGTACACCTGTCCAACTGCTCGTTAACACTTAATTTCTAATCAGCCAATCACATGGCGGCAACTCAGTGCATTTAGGCATGTAGACATGGTCAAGACAATCTCCTGCAGTTCAAACTAAGCTCATCGAAATTGGACAGTAGAAGATTGGAAAAACGTTGCCTGGTCTGATGGGTCTCGATTTCTGCTGCGACCTTTTGGATGGTAGGGTCAGAATTTGGCGTCAACAACATGAAAGCATGGATCCATCCAGCACCTTGTTGAATCTATGCCATGAAGAATTGAGGCAGTTCTGAAGGCAAAAGGGGTCCAACTCGTTACTAGCATGGTGTACCTAATAAAGTGGCCGGTGAGTGTATATATTATAGGACCTGCTCAGGTGACTTTATGCCTGAATAAACACCTGTATGACACCTCTTTACTCTGTTTTCCAGATCAGTCCACAAAAAGGAGGATATTTTTATAGAATGTTAAAAAATAATATATACTTTTTGAAGAAATGGTTTGCATGCTTTCTGCAGACCATCTCCCCATGCACTTTTGGCCTGGAGTACCAAATGAATTCTACTAAAATAATTTAGATAACAAAACCCCCTACACACTTATCTAGACGGTAATTCAGTTAGAGAATAGTGCCATTTACTTGTGATAGCCCCCATTGGGACAACAATCTTTTACTAAATAACCACATCCAATAAGCAATCCTTTTTGAATGTATCACATGGATAGTAAATTTAAAATAACCACAATGTTGGTGTGTGTGTGGACCTGACTTTACATCAGATACATTCATAAAAATGTTGTTTTAGCAACAACAATTCTTTGCACCCGACATGGGTCTGTGGGTCGCTTAAAGCCTTACAGGACACTTTGTGTAGCACCATCTCACGATGGAAAGACCATGCAGCTGCATAAACAAAAGGTAAGAAGCTTATACTTACATTTTGCTATGTCCCTGCTCTAGTCGGGTCATACCACATACGGTGAGTTGTTTTTGTGGAAACAGATGTGATGTATGTTAGTATGTATGTGGTCTTTGTGAGTTGATGAAGCTTGTATATATGTATGTAGTACGTATTTATTCTTCCTATTATTCTGGTTGTTGAGACAAGAGAAAGCGATGCTCTGGTAACCACCTACTGTAGACAAACATATCAGACAGACAAAAGAACAATATAGAATTAACTGTCTTATTAGCCAGACAGTACGAAGTGCAAAAGACACAGGCGGAACAATATGCTTTTGGTAACATAGGAGTCTGCTACTTTCTTAACTTTTGACCTATAAAACACTTAAGAAAATGATAAAGATTTCTTTATTTTCTCATCTACAACTAAAATACATGCCATTGTATGTTAATATAACATAATAGAATAACTGCCTTAGTTAGTTGTTGAGCTCAAACATGTGGGTTGGCAAGGACAAAGCTCTCATGGACAGCAGGATTCAAGCTGTAACTGTGCATTTATTCCAGAAAAACACCCCTATCAAACAAAATTCTTGCCTGTCCAGCTCTAACTATAAATATGGCGACCCTTACTATCCACTTGAGTACTTTCAGTAACACTGTGCCATTCACGTGTGGCTCTCACACAGTTGAGCTTCTGTGTCTCCAGGTAGATAGCACCTTTTGAGTGCTCTACACCCACACACCTTGTGCATTGTTAGACCCATTAAAATGTGGAAGCTTAGGTCTGGAGCGGTGATAACACTTCTGTCTCCACTCCAGCAACAAGAGTCCTGTACCAGGTCTTCCAAGAGACCAACACATGGGAAACAGATTCCAGTGTGATGTAATGCACATTCTTGTCGCTGTAATGAATCATTTCTCTCATTTTCTCTCCAATTCAATAGTGACCTTGTCACAATAGATAATTCCACTAGGTTTGCTTGAATTCTATTATATTTGTTGGTTTGTACAAAACATAAAATATAAGATATAACATCTAATATATAAGGCTGGATTTATGTATGTATGTGTATGTCTGTCCGCAAAAGGAATCTGTCACGTTTACAATCAACAAATTTTGCACAGCCGCTCTCTGTGACTCTGGGAATGCCAGAGACTAGGTTTTGAACCAAAATTTTACCCTTGCGCTTTCCAAAATACACTTATTAACCACCATATAAAGGAGCCATTGTCTGAGCCGTGATTGGCTGCTGTTCTGCCACAGGTCATTAGTATGAGCTCTGAACTTTGAGTGGTTACTATAGGCAATGAGTATAAGGCAGCTTACGTGTGAGGTATATGGATAGAGGCAGGGAGACAGATAGAGAGAAAAAGATATTGAGAGACTACAGAGAGCCAGAAAGACAGAGAGACAGTCCAGATAGAGTCACATACAGAGAGACAGAGGCAGTCAGAGACAGACAGAGAGAAAGTCTATAGACAGACTGAGAAAGTCCGAGACAGACAGAGAGACAGTCCACAGAAGCACAGAGAGAAAGTCCAGAGACAGACATTCAGAAAGAGAGATACATATAAAATATATTTTTTCAACCCATTCTATTTTGTTATAGTTAAGAGCAGTTATTTACTATCACAGGCAATGCCGGGAGCTATAGCTAGTTATTGTATATAAATAATGTATGCACTATATTAAACTAGATTATTACTAGTATTAAATCATTAGCTTCAAAACATTTTCTTGTATTAGCAATAATGTCACCAGTTGTGTGCAAACTACTGAAAGCTCTATTGATTTATGTATTTTGTACATGTTAGACTGAAAATAATCTTTGTATTAATATTTAATCATATTTACCAAGTAAACAGAAATAAAGCTTCAGAATATACTGATAAAAATAACCTACGTAGATAAACCCCTAGGATTTGGCTTTCACTTTGAAACTTTCTGCCAAGTTCATAAGGATAACTGTTGTGTTACTGCTAATGATCTCTAAAGCATTTCCAGCAGCGAGATGTCTTGATCTCTACATGAAAAGCTGCATTACATTCTGGTGGTGGAATAATACATAGATATGGGAAATGCATGAAAATATTCCACAGATCCTACTGAAATATTTCCAACTCAAGAGATAGTAGAAACTTCAAAACTGAAATATACTATACACTTCCCATAAAGTTTCTACTGATGTAATACCTGAAATACATTGTGTTATATTATATTGAATGAATTGTGTTTTAAATAGGACAAAAACAGAATAAAAGTTTCATTATGAAGATGAAACAAATCTGTATAACAAAGAATGAGCATATAGAGAAATTCATACTCTATGGTTTCTTTATAACTTCTCAGTATTTCATTGTGACAACATTGAAAGCATTACAAACTCCATCCAAATTCCATGCAGAAAGGTTGCATTTGAAAAAAAAAAAAATACTACACCCATCATATTGCATAATGGAAACATTGGGGCAGATTTACTCACCCGGCCCATTCGCGATCCAGCGGCGCGTTCTCTGCGGTGGATTCGGGTCTTCCGGCGACTCACTAAGGCAGTTCCTCCGACGTCCACCAGATGTCGCTGCTGCGCTGAAGAGCATTGGAACGCACTGGAGTACACCGAGGCGGGCTGAGTGAAGGTAAGTGCGTGCCGAGCGACACTTTTTTTTTTAAATGCAGCGGTTTTTAGGAATCCTTCGGGTTTTCATTCGGCCACGCCCCTCGATTTCCGTCGCGTGCATGCTGGCGCCGATGCGCCACAATCCGATCGCGTGCACCAAAAACCCGGGGCAATACAGGGAAAATCGGTGCAAATCGGAAACATTCGGGTAACACGTCGGGAAAACGCGAATCGGGCCATTAGTAAATGACCGCCATTATTCTAAACAAGTGGGGCTATACAATATCATAGCCATTTCAGGGCTTAGATTTCTATAAAGTTTTAGATTTAGAAGTGTTATTTTGCCGTGAAATGAGTTCTTCTTGCATTTTTGGTGCAGATCTTGCTGTGTCATTTTAAGCCATAAGTGGGACTGATTTTTAACAGGAATGAGAAGTATGTATTGTACTTTCACATTTCTTTGATTCTACACCTAGCAAAAACTTCTTGGGGGTAATTAATATTTAGTCAGGGTGTATGCACGTTTTGTATGAAGTGTGTATGTTTTGGTGGTTTGGGACTTGTTTGATATATCTTAGAGGGTGATAAATCTTGCATCTGAGCCTATTGATTTTTTGCAATTTATTTTAAGCTGCACATTAAGTTTGCAAGCAGCAACTCCAGTGGGGAGCTGGAATTTCAGTTTGCAAAAATGTCCAACTTTTTTAAAAGTCAACATCTGGACGCAAAACTGAAAAACTTGGTTGAGACAAACTTTGCTGGGTGGCCCACAAAAGTCACCAATATAAGAGAAAAACAGAAAAAAAATAAGATAAATTACCCTCTCCCATGTTTATCAACATCCATTTACATTTTCTAATCTGAAACTTAGCAGGGTTTGCAGGGATTGCCTTGTGGTGCACCAACGATACTTTCCTCCCATATGCCAAGCCAAACGACTGCTTCTGCGCATGCACCAAGTAAACAGCATTCTGTGAAAGTGATATTCCAGGACATCAGTGGAATAAGTTGATCACTGATTAATCACGTCCTAGCATGAGAGTGTTTTGATTTTAAATATATAGGAGATTTACTACATAATTTGAATATGAGAATGGATCTGGTGCATATGTATAAACATCTATTCACTATGAGTTTTTCTAAATCGTATAATACCTAGGATTATAGGTATTTTCAATCATTAGCCTTAACTATGATGCCCACTCTACTGTAGTTCTTGATCTATACAATTAATATTGCCAAAGTAGAATTAATGAGGGCTTTTTTATTCTGTGACTGGGGTCTAACTTGTTTTCTGGGAAAACTCCTTTAATCATTTTCTTCAACAAACAGGATTGTTAAAATGAGATAAAGTACAGTACAATGCTCTGAACATTTTCTTATATTTTCTGTAAAAAAATATGAGATATTAATCATGTCAATTGCGTTACTTGGGATACTCTCTTAAGTATACATACATGTTAAAAATTAAATTACTTGCTGAAGTAATGACATTTAAGAGCAGGTGGGATAGCAGTACTGAAACCTACAGGGAACAACTCCTGAAAACAAGAACTTAATTGTATTCCATATGCTGCATTGGGGCCTATTATAGTGTGGTGTCATGAAGACAAAGACTCCAAGCCCCTCTTAATTTTGGCTGTCCTTTCTTTGACTTATGGTGCTTCCTCTCAAATGGACAGGACATTAAAACAATAAAATGTGCACAGCTGTTTCTGCTATTTATTATGTCTCTCAACTATTAGACTTTTACATTACCAGCAAATATCCTGATGTTTTCTCATTTTTCGGCGCATATACCACAACATATGTTTCTATCTATCTATCTATCTATCTATCTATCTATCTATCTGTGAGTTGTAGGTCACACAGGACAAACGTCAGATACTAAATCTCCTATTCTTGCTTTGTAAACAGAAGAATAAATTCCTCCATCACAATGTATCGGCCCACAATGGTGCTATCTCTGTGTGGGTTCATAAGTGATTTATGGATTTGGCTTCAGTAAAATTATACATTGTATAAGATGCAAAGGTTTTTTTTAATCAATCTATTTTATAAAAAATAAACAACTGTTGGGCTTATTTACTAAGGTTCCTGCATTTTTGTCGGCTTTTAGAAATTTTCGGGTTTCGCATGGCTGCAACAGGTATTTAGAAGGGGATTTTTTGTTCGCACACATTCAGATTTTGGCGCAGAAATCCGGCGGATTCAGACTGAGCGCGGGATTTAACTTTAAACTTGTGTTGCAAGGTAATGCACTTACATACACTGGGAAGAAGATGGTGAACTCCGTCGGACCTGAGCAGGGAAGCGCCAAATGCAGGAAATCGGGCGCACGATCTTTGTGAATCGCAGCAGAGTGCATGATCATCAGACAACGTACAGCGGTGATTGCGACAGGACCAGGAAAGTAAATGTGCCCCAGTATGTCTAAGAGTGAATACACAGCAAGTCACTCTGCTTGTATTTGTAAAAATACAAAGGGCCACAATTTTGGCCACAAAATTTTCTAAAATATTTGCAATAAACTTTGCATAAATGATTAGTACAGGAGAATACAATAATGCGTTGTGTAATATTTATCAGGACTTCTGCACGTAGACATCGTCATGCCACGAAGAATTGAGGCAGTTCTGAAGGCAAAAGGGGGTCCAACTCGTTACTAGCATGGTGTACCTAATAAAGTGGCCGGTGAGTGTATGTATCATACAATACATGAAAATAATATGAAGCAGGCATTTATTTTGCCTTCTGTACAATATATCATGTGATTTTTTTTATTGTTGACGGTTGTTTATTGTTCCACTGTTTAAGGTTCGCATATATTTACCGTCACTGCATACTCATTTTTGCGTGCTAGCTACTGGCTACTGGATGTATGCAATATTGTATACATTTGTTGTAAACTTTAAAATCAAATAAAAACTTATTAAAATAAAAAAAAGTGGTTTTATTTTTACAGGGGGCTATCCAATTTGACTGGCACCATGGTTGGCAGTTTACTCAAAGCTCAGTTCCACAGTTTATAAAAGTAGTTTACTGTGTAGAGGTTCCTATGAGACTAGGTGGTCTATAGGCAAGGAACTTATATTGCCTACACCTGAATAACTTGCCTTTTAAGCTTAGGAACAAGTATGTCAAATGTGTGAAATGTTAGGCACTACATAAAATACATACATGTAAACTTTAAAATCACATAAAAACTTATTAAAACAAAAAAAGTGGTTTTATTTTTACAGGGGGCTATCCAATTTGACTGGCACCAAAGTGCACAATTTAAGGGGCTTAGAAACTGGGAACACTGGAGGATCCAGTGAAATGCAAAGTGGAGATAGTAGTGCATGAGCCTGATATATTTTAGCCTGGTTCTGCTGTTTTTTTTCTTTAAATTCTTCTTCTTATTGCTTCAACTTCAAACACTCTTTTGTTTCTTCATTTCCATTATTCACTGCCCACCTACAAAAAGCTATAACTTTTTTATTTTTACACTTAAAGAGCTCTGTGATGGCTTGTTTTCTGTGTAACAAATTGCAATTCATAGTGATAGTATTGAATATCCTATGCCATGTACTGGGAAGCAGGAAAAAAGTTCCAAATGCAGTCAAAATGGTGAAAAAAAGGCATTTACGACATTTTCTTACATGTCTAATCTATTCCTAGGGTCGGTATGATCATGGGGATACCAAATTTGTATAGGTTTTATAATGTTTTCATACATTTAAAAAATTAAAACCTCCTGTAAAAAATGTTTTTTTTTTTAATTTTGCCATATTTTGGTGCACATTGTAATGATCGGGTTAAAACAAGACAGCCTTGGATCTTCGGAAAACCCAAGGTTGTCATGGATCGTCAACAAGATGGTGGCCCCCTCGTTAAGGGATTAAAAATTAAACAAGGGCAGCAGTGCGGCAATCACACAAGTTACAGTATGTTCCTCAGGGTTTTGTACCTTGTGATCGATTCTCTCTAAAGGGCATAATAATATATATTAACAATTAATTGAATTATAATCCCTCTTTGAATATAATTGGCTGGAGTTTAGAAATATCAGAAATGTATGAATTAAGTGCTGTTTGCTAACCAAATTTTTCGTAAGTTAAAGGAATATATAATTACATTATAATTTCTATAAACAGATTACAATGCCTAACTACACAACTTTAAAGGGGAGTTTTTTTCTGTCCCATTTGCAGAAATAATTACTGCAAAATGTTGACATCAATAATTTTAATTAAAAATGTACGTTCTACTCCATTAGTTATGAAAAGTTGTATACAGGGAGCAAATTAGTTCTCATTTTAGAGTGTTAAATCCAGAATTCTGCTAACATATCTGCAAATCACAGTGTAGAGCAATAATAGGTCAGTGTTCTTGAGTGGGGACCAAATTCTTTTAGAATAATTTACTAAAGGTCAAGGGATAACTGAAAATACTATTGGCAATGTATACTGCCTTTCAGTCACTGTATGGCTCAGTCCCTATGCATTTACTTAGCCTTCATCCAAACCATTTGTAAGGATGCAGATATTGATATTAAAACAAAATGGACTCAAGTGAATTTCTTAAAACAGCTTTTTCTTAAAACAGCTAATAAATAAAGGGGTTATGTCTTGAATGTCAGAATGATGACAATCAAACAACTTGGGCTTCTACTGATTGGCTGTTTTGGCCACTACTGTAGATCTTCAAACAGTGGTGCATCAGCCATGAGGTGAGTTGAGCCTCTCAGCTCAGACAGCACCACCTACAGTAAGATCAGTAGGCACATCAGAACCCAAACCGCAAGCTTTCTGATGACCTATAGTGAGAATATTAGGTATATATATTAATATATAAGTCTTGAACAACCACTTTAACTCCATGGCTTTCATAAAACTCCTGTAATATTTAATAATAAAGAAAATAACACGGTTTACCTTTAATTCCTCCTGAAATTCCTTTTCTAGTAATTTAGCCGCTTTCCGATCCTCAATCTCAACTTTCCATTTTTCAGCAACTATTCTTGCTTTTTCTTTGGCCATAGCATCTCGAAACTTCTTTTCAATTTCCGCCTCTTTCTGCTTCCTTTTTTAAAATTATGATTTTATTGTTAGTCAAACCAGCGTGAGTTTATGTTCATGTTAAGACCAAAGGTCTAAAAATCTGCTTTTTGATTTCTGGAGTTGGGAAGGAGGCAAAAATAGCAGTCACATGACCTGGCTCCCTGCCAGCAGCCCGTGGCAAGTCCAGGGGGGTGCAGCTGCAGCCTTTGTATGCCTGTGTCTTTTCTCCTTCAAACTCATACAGCTGCCTCACCCCTCCCCATTTCCTTTCATGTGCATTGAGCAGCCAGGGGAGGGGGCACACATGGCACAGATGGATTGCAGCTGCCTCTCCCCAGGATTCCCCTGGGAATCACACTCTGCTGGCAGGAGCCAGATAATGAGAATTAAACTTATATAAACTACTGAAATTACTGGAATGACAACTGAATGCTGACAAAGGCATTTTTTTAATCTGTATCGCATAGGCTATTGAAACCTGTCACCAGCTAAAAGTTACATTCCTAATGTCAGTTCAAGTCAGGGCCCGCTCTTTTGGGGAAGAGAATTGCTCAGTAACAGCTGGTGATTGGTTCATGTCCTTGAACTATTGCCCATTGATGCTAGGTGAAGTAGTAAACTACTGCAAGCTGACAGGACGTCATTGGATAATAACTTGTCCAATTACACCTGTTTTATGTATCTGTTTTGTAAGATGAAAATTTACTGCATGTCTGCTTTATTGGTAGTGGGTAAGTCGCTTGCTGTAAACTATATTTGATTTGGTATAATCTTTTTGTTGGTTCAATGTCATTTATCTGTTTTGTATTTAACTTTAATAAAGTGGTTGTTGGCCTTAATTTTATTCACCACTTCATTTTCCACTCCACTTATTACTATTATAAAAAATATCATAATGGTTTTATGATTGTGGATTTCAGTATCATATTTACAGGTTAGTATTTTGCCTTGTAATACCACGTACATAGACAATATAAAGCAGACAGACTGCCAAGTCTTCCTTTCTCTTGTTTAAGCCCAGCTAATGGGCCTTATTGAAGATTTTACATTGGAACCCTTGAGTTTCAAATAAATACAAGTTTGTGCTCTATAGTACATTTTATGATGGGGTTATATGTGTGCCTTAGAAACCTATGAGTATATTTTGTAAGAAGATCTATAATGTATTTCTGTTCTCAATATCAACTTTTAAGTTTAATCTTTTGATAGTAATAGCAGGATATCCCTAAGATATCCACCAAATTTACCTATGTTACTTGTGTTTTATGTCCTATATGTTTACTCTTCTCATTTGTCTCTGCTAAAGTGCACTTTAGAAACAGCATGAATGCACCCGATAGGATTCTTATTTTTTGGAACATATATAGGATTATTAAACGATACATATGGAACACTAAACCACCAGTGTATCAGAATGTGATTTACTGTCCTTAAATCATATGTCAGGTTCCCAATCAGCTGCTCAGCCTCTTGTAAGTGAAGACTAAAGCCATCCATGCTCATTGGTAGCCAATGGACAATGGCTAAATGCTTGGTCTAAAGCTACTTTTCAGGACTGGGGCATTAACTCTGCATGTATACATGGCCAAGTATGCATGTGTTCTAAATATAAAAAATGATGTATTGAAATATATTTTATGGAAATGGTAACCTTATAACTGTATACACACAGCAAAATATTTCATGTTTTTATCCATCAAATCATTCATTTTTTTACATTATCTCACCATTGTTCCTCTGCTTCCTTCTGAGCTTGATATCTGGCTCTCTCGGTCATGAGTTCCTCACATATTTGTTCATATGGCTTATCTCCTTGGGCTTCTCCCATAACCCAAACCCATACTTCTCCATCAGTACCTCTTAGCCACTCAATGTGTTTAGAATTATCTGAAAATAATAAAAACATACACGTAAAGAAATAATGTTACTTCATTGAGCTTTGCTGATATCACTTGAAAGGCATGTATTATAGTGTTCCCACCTGCATTACAAAAAAATGCATGTTTACAAAATTAGATAACACAGAGTTTGCAATTATAAATACCCCAAAGTATGACATACAGTATAATTACAAAAGACTGCAAAAATTGCTTACATTTTTTTTAATGTATTAATATGTTTATATTCAATGGGTATTTTCATATTTAGCAAAAAAAGATGCAGCATTACAGTCCTTCATACCAAACTCTGTTGCCACTTTCATCTACAGTATGCAGGGGCGGATTAAGGTTGGTGGGGGAGCAAAATCTGGTGGAGGCCCTTACTGAGTGTAGCGTGCACACACATCCTCCTACTTACTATTGACTATACCAGCTGTAACACTGCTACATACAGCCGCCTTGCCCCCAGTCACACATCTACATAGAGCCGCCTCACCCCCAGTAACACAGCTACATACAGCCGCCTCAACCCCAGTCACACATCTACATACAGCTGACTTATCCCCAGTAACACAGCTACAGACAGCGGCCTCACCCCCAGTAACACAGCTACATAAAGCCACCTCGCCCTAAGTAACACAGCTACATACAGCACCCGCACCCCCAGTATTACAGCTACATACAGCCGCCTCACCCCCAGTAACACAGCTACATACAGCCTCTTCACCCCCAGTGACACTACTACATACAGCTGCCTCACCCCAAGTAACACATCTTTATATCTACCTTCACCCCTACCAGATATGCAGTCCCATGTAACATACACCTCTGCCCACACAGATATGCAGTCTCATGTAACATACACCTCAGCCACACCAGCCATGCAGTCCCATGTAACATACACCTCATCCCGCACAGCCATTCAGTCCCATGTAACGTACACCTCGGCCACACCAGCCATGCAGTCCCATGTAACATATACATCAGCCACACCAGCCATGCAGTCCCATATAACATATACCTCAGCCACACCAGCCAGTAGCCACCAGCTGACAGTATGCCATGTGTAATGGGCACTAGACAATGCTAAAGATGTTACAGAAGTTTATGCCGTTTATAAATAATTGATGACAATGGCTAATGGGTGTCCTAAAGATCCTATAGAAAGCTCAGAAATGCATCCTCTCCCCCATTAAGAAGGTATATGTATTACATGACGAATACCAACAGGGCCCAACAGATAACAGTGACTAAAATAGTCCTCCATATTTATGTTCTAGTATCAGTTAGCTGAACTTAATTTCATGTTGTATTTATGATGTTATCTGTATTACATATGTGAAAATATTCAATATCTACTATACACATATATACACTGTGCACACACTGTTCATACACTACACTCACAAACAGCACATACTTTATATGCTACACACATTTATTGTAAGGAATTAGGTAGCGGTATAGTCGTCTCCTGGTGTAGAAAGACACTTTTGTAATACACAGCAATGACACAGTCCATTTTACACAACTGGCTACAACCAGTTATATTTTCTTAAAAAAAAAAGCAGCAACACAAAATACAAAGAAAAAATCCTGTGCTATCTGGCCAAGGCTAAACAACAGGCTCTCCTGACTATAAAGAGACTGTACCTACTCTGCATAAAATAACATAACTCAGTAGTTTTTCCAGGTGCAGAGAGCCCAGTGTGTCTGACCTGCTCAACTGATACAAGACCAGCACAACTGTGGACTGAGCAATAGTGACAGTTCAGATGGAGTGGGGGCCACCTCTCTCTGTCCCACTCCAGTAAAATATGCAAAGTTTTCCAGGATTGGATGCCCATATTAGCTACCTTGTAAGGCCTTTTGAAATGATGCAGGATTAAATCCAAACCAGTATATCTATTCCAGAAGGAACAGACTCACAACTATAGACAGCACTGTGTTGACCTGATTGGGTCTCCTCAGTACAGCGTAGGGAACTGGTTTGAGTGAGGGGCTTGTGACTAGGGTCAGGAAGTAAGAGTACTCCTTATGAAGACTGCCAATTAAGGCCACCATGTAAGCGTGTGGATATATGGCCTCTTGTAGGTCATGCTCGATGTTAATGGAGCTGCCTTACAAGGTAGCTAAAATAGGCGTGGCTTTCCTTATCCAATCCTGGAAAACTTTGCATATTTTCCCAGAATCCCCCTAGTGGATCATTCAGGACTATAAGACTCCACACACATGGTGGCCTTAATTGGCAGTCTCCATAAGGAGAACTCTTACTTTTCGGCCTCACTCCTGTAACACCGGCCTAAAGGAAGTTTTATGCCAGGCCCTACTATAGGGAGATCTGCAAAGCTCTGCAATTCAAATCCTGGTTGCGTAGTTATGTGTAGACGTGAGGTACCTTTGGCAAATATATACCCCTACTAATTCTCCAGACACCCTGTCAAAGTTTATAAACAGGCTTGCTGGAAATAATCCAAGAGGTTCATCAGGCTGGGTGTCATGCAGGAGTATGATAATAGATTCATTTTTATGATCGCATGCTCTCCTGCTTCACAGCTGCATTCAGTAGGTTCCGTTAACATAACATTATTTGTAGAAGAAGAATTAGTACATCCGTTTTTACTCCATTAATAATGGATGCTTAACACAAAGACCTGTGAAAGACTATGGGGAACAGAAGCTAAATAAAAGACCTTTAGTTCACCTTTCATTTTTAGTTTAGTTTCTTTTTGCTGGCTACTGTTGCCTAGATGAAGAAGAAGCACATGGCTGCATGCTGTATCTCCCTTTGCTATACTTAATAGTATGTCTCTTTTAAATATTCCTAACAATTTATGTTGAATATTCCTAGGAAGGTTAAAAGCATTGAAAAGCCTTTTTTAAATGGAACCCACCATCAGGAAGGTTGCTTTTACATGATGAATGGTTCCAATAACCTCTGGCATGTTGACTTCAAATATGATTTTCACAATTTCTCCTCCTCTTAAATCCTTTCCATTTGCTTTCCTTTCCTCGTGGCTTTTCCCTCCGCTGCTCCTTCACCATGCTCACTGCTACAAGTATTTCTCATTTGAACTGCCTCTCTCTCCCAATAAATTTAGGAAAAGATAAACTGTGCCATTTGAACTGCCCAAAGGGACTCCCCACACACTGCTGGAATTGAGCCAGTTAATGTTAAATAAAGAATTAGAAAGCACTGGAATTATCCAGATGCATGACAAAGGGATTTCTTTAAATTAACATGCCAGAGGATACCGGAAATTGTCACTGTGTAAAAATGACAGGTTACCTTTGATGTCTAATCCCAAACAGTTCCAAAAGTAATGCAATTTGTCCCCCATAAAACAATAAAAACAATAAAATAAGAGTAATGAAAAGCAGAGGGAAATAACTAAAATAGTAGCTTGGCTTAAAGTTCAAATAAGTTGGCTCATTAGTTTTGGCTATATTAAAGTGAAAAACATTGACATTATCCCATCTACAGGCAGTACCTATGTTCTATCATGGACATTTTCCTCCTTTATTTAGTTTTCTATTTTTTCTATTCTATGGTCAAAAGGTCAACTTCCACTATATTTATTGACATCGCCCATTACATTTCAGATATTTACTCCTCCTGGCATTTGTACTCCAATGACTTGGTAATCAAACATTGACCCATTCTCCCATACCAAACACTCCCATAACCACCTTCCATTTATCATTTTGAGCCATTTGCATCTACCTTTTCATTATCATTGTACATACCTCTTCTTATACTGTCTATTATTTATAGAACTTTGTATTTCAGTAAGAAAAGCTGTTTTCATGCTATATGTACATGACGCAGTACAGACTTACTTAGAAGTTTCCATAAAATACCTTATAAGGTAGAGAAAAGCATTAACCTTGAATATAACATTCATGAGAAAAAGGGATGTTGTACATCATCAGTGTGTGGTATACTGAAGCAACTGTGCTATTTGTCATGATCAGGGATAGATTTCCCACTTGGGGAAGTAAACACTTGTATTGCGGATCCCAAGAGTTAGGGTCAGTAATCACATCTGAGATGTCAATTTCTAAGTAATTGTCTATGAATGCTCTAGTAGTTGTATTGATCTAAGCTGACTCTTAGACTACAATTCTACAGCGCTGGTGAAAAACCAAGCAGGAAGTAGCCATATCCATTGACATCATATTTTTAATTAGATAAATTCACTCCTGAAGATGATACTAGTCCTCAAAGGAATAGACTTAGTATTTTGACCTATTCTCTGGTTAATGGAATATTATTTTAACTTTATGAGGTATTTAAAAGTACATTGCTGTAGTAGTTGAACTAATAAAGGGAATATACAATGCTTACAGAAATAAATATATAGAGTACAAATTCAACACACTATGGGAGATGTATCAATAAGTCTACACCAGAGATCTGGAGTAATTTGCACCTGAAATGCAGAGCGCCATCATTTATAGAAGGTTTTAGTCCATTTAAGCCATTTTTAAGCTGTTTTCCAACTCCCCCAAAAAAAGATTGTGTCCTCGGCAACTTAGGGGCATGAATCGTCAGTAATTGCGCCAGAAAATTCTATATTATGGTACAGTAAATTAAACCTACTAAAATGAGGTGCAAAATACGACTTGTCAGTCTTAGACTGCACCAGATTAATTATCTACCTTTCCAGATCTTATGATAGTATTCCTGGAAGGTAGACTGGTGGATAAAGAACACATAACCCTCCATCTTCGGCCATTTTATGGACAGGAAAGACCTAGCTTATGAGGTAAAAGACATTTAAAAAGACATGTATATAATATATAATATCCTACCCACACATTACAAAAAACATAGGCCCACATTTATTAACCCCCTTAAGGACGCAGCCTGTTTGTATGTTAAGGCTCAGTCCTTTTTAAAAAAAATTGACCAGTGTATCTTTCTCTGGTATTAACTTGATTTTGAGATTGATTTCTCTTGAGACATTGTAGTTATGTTTTAGTATTATGTTAGTAGTATCATTTTGGTGATCAGTTTCTTTTTTGGAAGAAACATTTGGAAAAAAAATTAACAACTTTCAAAGTTTCAAATGTTATACTTATTAGACAAAAAATAATACCACATTTTTTTTTATGTTTTATGTTTTCATCTTTTTTTACGGATGTGAGAAGGTTTCAAGTTTAGGTAGCAGTTTGGAAGTGCCCTATAAAGAATTATGTACTATAAACTCCCACAAGTAACACCATTTTATGAACCTAACATCTAAAACTATTCAAATCATTATTTTTAACCCTTTAATTTTTTCTCCAGAAGAAAACAAAAATGGATTTGAAATTTTGAAATTTCAATTTTTGATGAAGATTATTCTCATTTAGCCCTAAAATTGAAACATTCAAAAGGAATTTGAGGTAAATATACATCCCCAAATTTTTGCCCTGCTTCTTCCGTGTACAGCAATACCAGACATGTGAATGTCAACTGCTGTTTCATCGCACAGCGATGTCCAGAACACAGTTCCATTGTAGTGACAAATGTATTTTGCCTAACTCATGCGATTGGGAAAAAACACATCAAAAATCATTCTGCGGGTTACCCTGGTTAGGGAAATACCCCATATGTGTGCACAAGGCAGGGCTCAGAAGGAAAGGAGCAAAATTTAGGTTTTGGAGCTCCATTTTCACTAGATTGGTGTTGGGGGTACACCTGAGGTGCCAGTACAATTGAAACCCCCGAGTAGTGACCCCATTGTGCCCAACTCATGCCACAGAGGAAAATAGTAATAGTAATAGCGCAAAGTAAAAAATATCCACTATGTCATATTGTGCCCTGCTCCTGTCACAGGAGACAAACAACCCAAAAATCATGATGCATGTTTTCCCAGGTACGACAATACCCCATATAGGGTTATAATCTACAGGCTGGGCACATGCCAGGACTTAGAAGGGAAGATGCATCATGTGCCATGATGTATAAGCTGTGCATAGCACATCAGGGTAACAACAGGGTAATCTAGAGGTCCAGGGATGTATGATAAATTCAGAAGCACTCTTTCATACATAGGGCCACATGTATCACTTTTGTGCGCCTAAGTGTAGTAGTTGTATAAGGATGTTTTAGAAGTAAATTTTTTGTTTACCAATAAATGTAAATTCTTTTTTATGGGAAAATAAGACATCCCCAGAAAATAAGACCTAGTGCCTCTTAAGGAGCAAAAATTAGTATAAGACACTGCCTTATTTTCAGGGAAACAGGGTAGTGTCTGAGCTAGTGGCTGAGCTTTGCTGCTGGGGATGAGCTACTCATAGGCAGGAGTGATTCTACAAGAACCCAACAGCCCTTCTTAGGGCTACAATAACGTTTTATTTTACTTTTTTTTGGTTTGCCTGTGGCTGGGCTTGCTGCCATTAGTAGTGCAGCTAGTACCATATTGTGAGTAATTTGCAGGGAGACTTGCTACCGTTGTGTTTAGCTCTTAGTGACACACATATCCTCCTTAAACAACAAAGTGGGACAATTTATTAGGGGTTTGATTTGAATTAGGCAGAGTCTGCTGATTTTTTTTTTTACCTTTATTTCTTTTTATAGCTGAAAGTCATCTTGCAAAGCAGTGTGCTTTCAGTGTAGGCTAGAAAATAGCCATAGGAGAACCCCAACAGCTTACTTAGGCCTACAATAGCGTTATATTTTACGCTTTTTTGTTTGCTTGTGGCTGGGCTTGCTGGCATTAGTAGTGCAGCTAGTACCATATTGTGAGGAATTTGCTGGGAGACTTGCGACCGTTGTGGTTAGCTCTTAGTGACACGCATATCCACCTCAAACACCTAAGTGGGACAATTTATTAGGGGTTTGATTTGAATTAGGCACAGTCTGCTGATTTATTTTTTTTATGTTTATTTCTTTTTATAACTCATCAGGCACAGCACAAAATCCAGTTGTGTGCTGTCAGTGTAGGTTAGAAACTAGCCATAGCAATAGGATAGCATCGTTTTGTTTAAAAAAAAAAAATAAACACAAACATTTTTTTTAAAGTTTACACTTTAATTTGGAAAATGTTTAACCCGAGGGCTAGGGGTAGAGGACGAGGGCGTGGACGTGGGCGTCCAACTACTGCAGGGGTCAGAGGCCGTGGTCCTGGGCGGGGTGAGACACCACCTGCTGATGAGGGAGCAGGGGAACGCCGCAGAGCTACACTCCCTAGGTTCATCATGTCTCAAGTTACTGGGACTCGTGGTAGAGCACTGTTGAGGCCAGAACAGTGCGAAGAGGTGATGTCGTGGATTGCGGACAATGCTTTTAGCCATTTGTCCACCAGTCAGTCTTCCACGCAGTCCACCCATGTCACCGAAATCAGCACTCCTCCAGCTCCTCCAACTCAGCCTCCTTCCCCCCAGTCTGCCCCCTCCCAGCAAAATTTGGCATTTGAACCAGCATACTCTGAGGAACTGTTTTCTGGACCCTTCCCACAGTCACAAACCACTTGTCCGGTTGCTGCTGAGCTATTTTCCGTTGCCCAGGTTTTCCACCGGTCGCAGTCTGTGGGTGATGATGACATTATTGACGTAGTGGAAGAAGTGTGTAAAGAGGTGTCGGACGATGAGGAGACGCGGTTGTCAGACAGTGGTGAAGTTGTTGTCAGGGCAGGAAGTCCGAGGGGGAGCAGACTGAGGGATCGGAGGATGATGAGGTGACAGACCCAAGCTAGGTTGATAGGCCGGGTGAACACAGTGCTTCTGAGACGGAGGCGAGTCCCATAGCAGAACAGGTTGGAAGAGGCAGTGGTGGGGCCAGACAGAGAGGCAGGGCCAGAGCTGGTGCATCAGCGCCAAATGTTTCCCGTAGTCAAGCTCCTATGGTGAGGTCTAGATTTTCAGAAGTCTGGAGGTTCTTTAAAGAAACACCGGATGACCGACGGACTGTGGTGTGCAACCTGTGCCAAACCAGGATTAGCAGGGGTTCCACAACTACTAGCTTAACTACCACCAGTATGCGCAGGCATATAAATGCTAAACACCCAACTCAATGGCACCAAGCCCGTTCACCTACGGCCGGGCACACCACTGCTCCTTCCCCTGTGTCATCTGCTTGTCAGCCCCCTGCCCAGGACCCCAGCCCAAACTCCTCCCGTGCGAAAACCCCATCTTCGCCTCCACGATCCTCCACAGCATCCACCAGCGTTCAGCTCTCCATACCCCAGATGCTGGAGCGCAAAAGGAAGTTTAGCGCAACCCACCCACACGCCCAAGCCCTCAACGTCCACATCTCCAAGTTGCTTAGCCTGGAGATGCTGCCCTATAGGCTGGTAGAGACCGAGGCCTTTCGAAACCTCATGGCGGCGGCCGCCCCTCGGTATTCGGTCCCCAGCCGCCACTACTTTTCGCGATGTGCCGTCCCAGCCCTGCACAAGCACGTGTCAGAGAACATCATCCGTGCCACTATACATCGCTGACGGCACATTGGGTTAACTTGGTGGAGGCTGGGACCGAGTCTGACCCTGGGGCTGGTCATATACTGCCGACGCCGAGGATTGAGGGGCCTACCTCGGTCCAGGTCTCAAAGGCCTACTATACCTCCTCCTCCTCCACCTCCCACCCCTCCTCTACCTCCTCCTCCAAATTACCATCTGTGGGCATGGCGCCATCAGTCGGTACCTCTAGGCACAGCAGCAGTGCCGTCGCTAAGCGACAACAGGCGGTGCTCAAACTGCTGAGCCTAGGCGATAAAAGGCACACCGCCCAAGAGCTATTATAGGGCATCACGGTGCAGACCGATCTGTGGCTGGAACCGCTGAACCTGAAGCCAGGCATGGTTGTGTGTGACAACGGCCGTAACCTGGTGGCGGCTCTGCAACTCGGCAGACTGACACATGTGCCATGCCTGGCCCATGTGTTAAATCTCATAGTTCAGCGTTTTCTCAAGACATACCCCAATCTGTCTGGGGTGCGCCGCATCTGTGCGCATTTCAGGAAGTCCAGCACAGATGCTGCCACTCTCAGGGCAGCGCAGCGCTGCCTCCAACTGCCCGCTCACCGACTGTTGTGCGACGTGCCCACGAGGTGGAATTCAACATTAACCATGTTATCCAGAGTTTACCAGCAGCGCAGAGCGATTGTAGACTGCCAGATGTCAACTTCCACCAGAACTGGTAGCCAGGTCAGTCAGCTTCCTCAAGTCTACAATGAGGAGTGGACGTGGATGTCTGATATCTGTCAGGTGCTGAGTAACTTAGAGGAGTCAACACAGATGGTCAGTGGCGATGCCGCCATCATCAGCCTCACCATCCCGCTGCTTGGCCCGTTGAAAAACTCTCTGGCCAGCATGAAGTCGGAAGCTTTGCGTTCGTCACAAGAGACGGGGGAAGAAGATTCCCTTGTTGATAGCCAAAGCACCCTTAGGTCTGTTTCTCAGCGCATATCGGAGGAGGATGAGGAGGAAGAGGAGGAGAATGTTGGCGAGACAGAAGAGGGGGCCATTGTTCAGTCCTTCACTGTTCAGCGTGTATGGGCAGAAGAAGAGGAGTTGGAGGAGGAGGAAATGGGCAGTCAGGCCAGTGAGGGGAGTGAATTCTTGCGCGTTGGAACTCTGGCGCATATGGCAGATTTCATGCTAGGCTGCCTATCCCGTGACCCTCGCGTTCAAAGAATTTATTCCAGCACCGATTACTGGGTATTCACTCTCCTGGACCCACGGTACAAGCAAAATCTTTCCACTCTCATCCCTGGAGAGGAAAGGAGTGTGAGAATGCATGAATACCAGCAGGCCCTGGTGCACAAGCTGAAACACTATTTCCCTTCTGACAGCGCTAGCGGCAGAGGGCGTACTTCTGCGGGACAAGTAGCGAGGGAGAGTAGGCAAGCAGGCAGCTTTTCCAGCACTGGCAGGGGTACGCTTTACAAGGCCTTTGCCAGTTTTATGTCACCCCAGCAAGACACTGTCACCTGTCCCCAGTCTCGGCAGAGTAGGGCTGATCTTTACAGAAAGATGGTGAGTGAGTACGTAGCTGACCATACCATCGTCCTAAATTATCACACAGCTCCCTACAACTGCCGCTAGCGTGTTGTCCGAGTGGGTTTTCAGAACAGCTGGTGGCATCATCACCGAATTATAGAAAAAAGATCTTGGCCATAACAAGAACAGAAAGTAATAGAAACATCAAAACATTCCCTGGACAAATTCCGGTACCATCCGAAATATTCAGGATCGAATACCTTCAGTTAATAGATAAGATCCCTGGGAATACTACTCTCATCTCGAAAAAATCAAAACACTTAGAAGGATAGAAGAAACTGCATAACGCACACAGCATTCTGGAGCCCGAACATATCATATCAGCCCCCCAACTCCAATAGCCAAAACATAATTCTACCTCCAAAACACACACAAAATCAGTCACAGAATACTAAACATATTCCTCCCCTTTTCCTGAAGAAACACACAGGACTCCTCCCTTCCCTCCCTCCAACAGGACATACAACGACCCAGACCCGCACCCCTACTGAATAAGGAACGAAGAACATCACAAGAACTACAGGGAAAAAATATCTCTACAAGGGACACATCAAAACCAACCAAAAACCATAACCTCAATACCCACTCGGCCATAAAAAAATCAAGACAACCATTAGACCTCAACAAACCATACTGACCCCAAGACAAATTATGAGCCCACCATGCCACACCAATCAGACAACATAAAACGAGCAATAACACCTACATGTAACCCATCAGCCGCTTCACAGTTTTCTAAGACACGAAGAACCTTGAAACACCCATCACAGAACATACCCCCCTCCGATACTATTGAAAGAACAGAACAGGAACATCACCGCACAAACTTCACACAAAACGTACAGTATGATTCACCAACAACTCCAACAGCAGTTAGGACAGCCAATGCTCTTACCTCCACCGACTCCATAGCTCCTTTCTTTTTTGAGGTACCCCACACTCTGAGCGACACCATCACCCCGAATAACAACAAACTTAGAAACTTAGACCCACGATGTACCCAATACAGAGCCAAAAAGAGCAACCTTGCATTATTTACCACCGTTGACAACAGAAACAAAAGAAAGAAAGACCAGAGGAAAAGAGGAGGAAAACACAACCACCAAAAAACAAAAAGATAACCACCAGTCAGAACACGCATGAACAAAAGTATCAAAAACTCTTAACCTATCTTCCCATACACTCACAACAAGAAACTAACCTACTCAGCAAAGGTCTCTCATTTTGTCCATCATCCAATACGACTGAATTGATTCCATTTCTCGACTTAATCAATTCACTAGAAATCACCCTCAGGAATCCCATTGCCATCACTAAAAGACAAAAACATGCAACACAGCTACCACGACTCACCCCCAACACTCAAGACCAATCATTTCACACAATTTGAAACGATCCAATTGCATCCCCACACATAATTGAGGGCCCACAAATTGAGGACCTTTTACACTTAGAGTGTTCCACCTCCTTCAGATCACTAGACCGTTCCAAGCAAGAACAATTACATTCGACAATCTAAAAACCTAAGAAAGAAGAGCCCTGAAATGGACGACCTCTGGAAAAATCCTACTTTAGTTGATCAACCAGCGATAAGGGGGAGGGAACAGTATCCTGGAAGATCAGGACTACATACAAGAAAGCCACAACACATTTTGTCAGACCCCAATAATTACGCAAACTGAAAAACTACCCCACGACCCAAAAAGTTGAACATCTTAGCCCTGTTGACTACCATTGATCAACCAAGAATTTGCACACGGCATCTTACAGAAGAAAAGAAAAAAAACTACATAATCCAAAAAAACCCACGTGACAGCTCTTTTACGACCTTCCCAAATCCACAAAAATCCAATAAACCACATGGCCCCGCCCAATTTATAGCGGGCATCAATTCGTGTTACATCCAATCTATCAATATATATCGATATCTATTACAGACATCTGTCCAACCCTGCCCTAAATATCTTAGAGATTCAGCTAACTGATTTCGAATTAGAAAAATACAGTGGCAAACCAGACCTCATCTCATACGCATGATGTTTCGAGCACTGTACACGAAAAATTTCACACACCCTGGAATTAAATCAAGTGAACGACCTACAAAACAGATCCGCTACTGCCGACAAGCCCAAATACATTTTATCTTGACGACTAAATTTATTTGAACCAAGCAACTTTATTCCAAAAGATACATTTAATCACCAAAATAAGAGGGACAGCCATGGGTACAAGGTTTGCTCCCAGGTACGGAAATATGTTCATGGGGCTGCTTTGAACAGACCCCATAATAAGGAAACACCATTTTCAATCAAGGAGATTTAAGTTCTTAAAAGATCTATAGATGACCTCTTCATCATATATATGGAAGGCAGCAGAAACGTCCAACAAGGGATTTCACTAAGACAAATCAACGAAAACACTTGGGCCATCGAACTTACATGAACACATCCCTGAAGGGAAATCGAATCCTGGACCTTTTAATCCTGTGTCGATGCACGTAAAACCGTATGCCCAATCACCAAGACTTACTCTTTGAACAGTTTTTAGATTTCTCCAGCTCATCACGTATAAAAAATTGGTGACGCAATGTACCATATGGACAGTACCATAACGGCATTCGCCGCGCAACTGTATGAAACATACCACCTGTTCATTCACAGTCTACATAACATCCTCAGGAAAAGATTCAACGGGAAAAAGGCTACCGCCATCAAAACTACTGATGAAGACATGCATCTCAAAAGGTCAACGAACTCACACAAAAGATTTGCCTGTCCCACCCCCAAAAGAGTAGAAAACCCACAGAACCTAGACATACAAAATTCGTCATACTACATACCCCCCCCCCACCCCACACAGATCACAATTCATCCCCCCCCAGGGCAGACTAAACAAGACATTAGGGCAATCCTGAAAAAGGACCCTAATCTCTCCAAATCACTACAGTCCAACCACTCATCACATTTAGAAGAGTACCCACCCTTAAAAGTATTTAGCTCCCACCAAATTACGTATAGAGAAAAATAAACCACAGCCTTTCATTCTTTCCCGAACTAAAGATGCATACAAATGCTCTAAAGAAAAGTGTGTAAGACATTAAACATAATAGTGCAATAAACAAGGAATTTGAGGCCAAATCCACGGGCGAAACCTTCAAAATACACTCCTTCATTAATTGCAGTTAAGATCAGCTTTTATTTATGTTCTGGAATTGCCCGGTGCTCAATACAATAGGTAGAAGCACCATCCAAAAGTGAGGGAACGATGAACACCACCGTATAAGAGTAACCTCCGGTTTCCCATACAATAGCGTGTTCTCGTAATGTTCGTTAAACCATCACAATAAGACGATCCTTACTTAGATAATCACCTAGAACAAATCCATCATACACCCTGACAGATTTAATCAACTAGTCCCGCAGGGAAATGCGGATTTTTAAACTAAATACAACTCACTCCAAGTGGCTTAAAATGAATTGATAGAAAACGACTTAAGATCCAATAGCTCTTAACCGAATCTGGAAATTTAACAGTCTCTCCCCTTAACTCCGGAAATCAACGTACACACCCAAACTAGGTCACAGTATATACCATGAAGAAGTACCAACTATGTAGTCTTATGGTTACCATGTCTGAATTTTACTTTATTTCATTTATTTTAATTAATGTTATTCTATGTTATACGACCCTGTCGGGTAACCCATGACCAGTATTTAATTTACAAGGGTACTAATGATTTATCTATGTACCAATGGATTAATGTATTAACGTTACCAAAGCACCCTCTCCAGAGTGTACTTATGGATCAATGTTTTAATGTCACTATGACAGTATTGTTAGTATACTACACCCTGTCCGGATGTACTAAGGACTAACACATTAATGCTCACTATTACTTACCCTCTACAGAGGATTTTCAGCTTAGACATTATGTATCACTTCAATATTTCTCTTCCCTGCTACCCATACAGATCTTTATCAGACCCTCTGTTTTGTTGTTTGTTTTTTTTTCTCTTTTTATTGTGACCATTACAGTTTAAAACGCCTCCTCCACCACAAGAATTTCCCAGGCCAGTGCGCCTTTCGCCAGGCAGCCCGATCCACACTGGATCAAACACAAAAAAAGCAGCCAGATACTCTGACCAAGTACGTTCCCAGGCAATCCCCCACTCTCGCCATTATTTGTATCAGACTAACCCAGTACTCATTTTCCACTTAATAGCTAACGCCTGTGGGAACACTAATTATCCCATCAGCTTTTGCCTACAGTCCTTACCCATACAGGTAATTCCCCATGTTTTTAAGATCCTCCAGCTTTTTACAAGTATCTATCCCAAATGGCCATCATCTGTCCACTCATCTATTGTTCTATCCATCTATCCACATAACAAGCAACATCTGCGCCTCCATATCATTATAGACACCGACCAGATCGACAATTTTTTCGACACACAGCTTTATCTCCATATCTTCAATCCAACAGTAACTATCGGATTTCTTCTCCCTGCAATGTATGAGATAATTACGTTTACAATATGTTTATATATATTTTATTTCTTTTATCCATTTATGTATATATGATTCGTTAACATGCTACTGACACCTCACTTTATTATTATCACTATTTGTTTTATTCTACATGTGTATATATATGTCCGCCATTTTAGTTTTCTGTCTTAGTGAATATTACGGACCTGTGGAAGGGGGGGTGACCACCCCGAAACGCGTTATTTAGTCAATTTTATAAACGAATAAAAACCTCATTCAAAACCAAGCAGTTGTATCGGATCCTTCTAAATTTGGATAAGCGCCGTCCCACAACCAAAACGGCACTTTAGCCACCCTACACGTAAACACTGTACCATCCGGCCCACCTTAGTACCGGAACCCGTAGAGCTGCATACCACTCTTACGCATATCTCCAACCTGTGTTGTTGTGTTTTTCCACCCCCCCCACGCACTAGACACAAAGTGTACCAGGTGAGCAGATTCACAAGACTTTCAATATTCCTCTATAAGTATAATATATGCAATAGGGGCGCCGCACAGGCTCTTTCTTTTATTTCCAGAATCAGAGACAGGTCACGAGACAGACACATGTCGGACAGACACAGACAATCAGCGAGAGACGGTCAGACAGTAGAGCCTGTTATTGATGGACTCTTCCAGGCAACACCGGGATCTATACAGCTCTGTACGACACTTTGTTATATAATGAAGTATGATTTTACATCTGTGTCCTCTAATAATATATAGTCGATTGCTCCACCTAAATAAATACAGGTTTGTGGGACCAATAACTGACCCCAAGCATTAAGCATGATTGGCCTTAATTTTACAACAATCATAAACAGGAAAACATATTGATGGGAGTATAAACCTGTGGGTAGGAAGGATATGGCCAATGGTCACAGCCTCCACCTATGTAATACACAGCAGTCTCCCTAGAGCTTATGATCTAGAAGATGACGGAGCACTAAATGCTCGGGTACTCGTTATTCGAGACGAAACTTTTCCCGATGCCGACGTGCTCGTTCTCGAATACGACGCCCATTGAGTCAATGGTAGACTCGAGCATTTTTCAGGGACAAGGCTCTGCACAGGGAAGCTTGGCCAAACACCTGGGAACCTCAGAAAAGGATGGAAACACCACGGAAATGGACAGGAAACAGCAGGGGCAGCATGCATGGATGCCTCTGAGGCTGCTTAATCACACCCAGTGGCGTAACTAGGAGAGGCTGGGCCCCATAGCAGATTTCTGCATGGGGCCCCCCTTCCCCTTAAAAAAATATACATATGTAGGCTGCATTCACATAAACGTGTGCCCGCCCTGCTATAGCCTGGCAGGCACAAGTCTGGCACGCTGGAGAGGAGGAGAGGCGATAGTGGCTCACCCCTCCCCTCTCCATAAAGAATAGAGCCACATGGTCATTCTTATGGCCATAGATAGAGCACGCACTCTCTCTGTTGCGGCCACAGCTCGAAACAGTGAGTACTCGTTGTGCTCACCGTACCGAGCCCAGGCGTATAGAAGCCTATGGTGGAAGTATATCCGGCAGCAAATTTGCAGTCAGATATACATTCCTCATATGTTCTTGTGAATGTAACCCTATACAGACATGTTTATACAATTACACAAATTTATACACTCATATATACACACCTTAATATACTTATATACACATAAAGTTCTACACTCGTATACTATATTCAGTATATAGAGCATATACATACATACTATAAGCACAGTGTATACAAAAACACAGTATATACATATATACACAGTATACACATATATACACAGTATACACAATATACATATATACACAATATACACAGTATACACATATATACATATATACACAGTATATACATATATACATATATACACATATACACACAGAATACACATATATACATATATACACAGTATATACATATATACACAATATACACATATATACATATATACACAGTATATACATATATACACAATATACATATATACACAGTATACACATATATACACAATATACATAGTATATACATATATACACAGTATACACATATATACACAATATACACAGCATATACATATATACACAATATACACAGCATATACATATATACACAGTATACACATATATACACAATATACATAGTATATACATATATACACAGTATATACATATATACACAATATACACAGTATATACATATATATACAATATATACATATACACAGATAAATACATAAGTGTATACTTACCTTTTAGGATGTTTGGGTGATCACCCGGCTGTGTCTTCAGGTGGGTGTTCAGGTGGTTGTGCGGGCGGGTGTTCGGGCAGGAGGGGGGTGCGCTCGGGCCGGGGAGGGGGGGGCGGGAGGACCGGGGGGGGGGGGGGGGGGGGGGGCTTCGTTTCCCGGGCGGGAGGGGAAGAGGGGCTGTTCACCGGGCGGGAGGATGGGGGGCGTGGTCAGGTGGTTGTCAACTGTGCCGTGTGTAATCGGCCAGCCGTGCCGCTATGCAGGGGGTAGGCGGGCCGCGGTCACGTGTGCCGGCGGACAGGTAAGGGAGGTGGGAGGCGGCTGGTGGGACGCAGGCGGGCGGGTCAGGGAGGTGGCAAATGGGAGTTTCAGGTCAGTGATCCATGAGAGGTGGGTGGGCAAGGAGACAGGTGGGCGGAAGCCGGGACCGAGAGGAGGGGCCCGGGGACACATCTGCCAGGCACCCAGCAGTGTATTCACGGACCACTTGGCAAAGCACTGCACACAGGGTCCGTGCATCCCCGGGCCCCTGAACCTCAAGGGCCCCGTAGCAGCTGCTACGGTTGCTACGGCGGTAGTTACGCCACTGATCACACCATTATGCCAAAATTATGGGCAACAGCATGGCCATGACAGAGTGACAGAATGAAGCAAGATAGCATCTAAAACATCCAATAATTGACCCTGACACTATAGGGGACGGCATGCAGAGGCAGCGGCAGCAGCTGCAGGCTAGAGAGTGGCATGGCGACATACCCTAAATGGACTCAGGCTTCAAACCAATGGGTGAACGGGAGTGGCAGCCGCTGCAGGTCCTGGCTGTGGTCTGTGTAATGCTTACACAGGCCACAGGCAGAGACTGCTGAGGACACACTCTGTGGTCGTGACATCACTGCTGCATCACTGCAAACAGCTGCTTTCTTGTTTTTACAACCTCCTCACAACCTTTATATATATATATATATATATACATATATATACACTCACCGGCCACTTTATTAGGTACACCTGTCCAACTGCTCGTTAACACTTAATTTCTAATCAGCCAATCACATGGCGGCAACTCAGTGCATTTAGGCATGTAGACATGGTCAAGACAATCTCCTGCAGTTCAAACCGAGCATCAGTATGGGGAAGAAAGGTGATTTGAGTGCCTTTGAACGTGACCTCTGGATATTGGTAATTTATTGTGCTTTAGTCCTAGGCTACAATGATCAGTTGTAACAGTTATCAAAGGTGTCTGTAATGAAGCTTTAGTGTTAATCCTGATTCTCATGAGAACCCAACATTTTTAAAATCCAATTGTCATAGAGACCAAAAAAAATCTGGCTGGGATTACAATGATAAAATATACAGTTCCGACTTACATACAAATTCAACTTAAGAACACACCTACAGACCCTATCTTGTATGTAACCCGGGGACTGCCTGTATATATATATATATATATATATATATATATATATATATATATATATATAGTAAAAAGCAGACAGCACTCCAAGAGGATCAAGCCAGAACCTTTGGGGCGCTACACCCCTCCTTATTAGGAGTCTATAAGATTGTGCTGACTTTGACTTTACTTCATCTATATACTGTATATACACTCACCGGCCACTTTATTAGGTACACCTGTCCAACTGCTCGTTAACACTTAATTTCTAATCAGCCAATCACATGGCGGCAACTCAGTGCATTTAGGCATGTAGACATGGTCAAGACAATCTCCTGCAGTTCAAACCGAGCATCAGTATGGGGAAGAAAGGTGATTTGAGTGCCTTTGAACGTGGCATGGTTGTTGGTGCCAGAAGGGCTAGTCTGAGTATTTCAGAAACTGCTGATCTACTGGGATTTTCACGCACAACCATCTCTAGGGTTTACAGAGAATGGTCCGAAAAAGAAAAAACATCCAGTGAGCGGCAGTTCTGTGGGCGGAAATGCCTTGTTGATGCCAGAGGTCAGAGGAGAATGGGCAGACTGGTTCGAGCTGATAGAAAGGCAACAGTGACTCAAATCGCCACCCGTTACAACCAAGGTAGGCAGAAGAGCATCTCTGAATGCATAGTACGTCGTACTTTGAGGCAGATGGGCTACAACAGCAGAAGACCACACCGGGTGCCACTCCTTTGAGCTAAGAACAGGAAACTGAGGCTACAATTTGCACAAGCTCATCGAAATTGGACAGTAGAAGATTGGAAAAACGTTGCCTGGTCTGATGAGTCTCGATTTCTGCTGCAACATTCGGATGGTAGGGTCAGAATTTGGCGTCAACAACATGAAAGCATGGATCCATCCTGCCTTGTATCAACGGTTCAGGCTGGTGGTGGTGGTGTCATGGTGTGGGGAATATTTTCTTGGCACTCTTTGGGCCCCTTGGTACCAATTGAGCATCGTTGCAATGCCACAGCCTACCTGAGTATTGTTGCTGACCATGTCCATCCCTTTATGACCACAATGTACCCAACATCTGATGGCTACTTTCAGCAGGATAATGCGCCATGTCATAAAGCTGGAATCATCTCAGACTGGTTTCTTGAACATGACAATGAGGTCACTGTACTCAAATGGCCTCCACAGTCACCAGATCTCAATCATCTTTGGGATGTGGTGGAACGGGAGATTCGCATCATGGATGTGCAGCCAACAAATCTGCGGCAACTGTGTGATGCCATCATGTCAACATGGACCAAACTCTCTGAGGAGCTTCCAGCACCTTGTTGAATCTATGCCACGAAGAATTGAGGCAGTTCTGAAGGCAAAAGGGGGTCCAACCCGTTACTAGCATGGTGTACCTAATAAAGTGGCCGGGGAGTGTATATATATATATATATATATATATATATATATATATATATATATATTTGTAATGTGTGCAGCTTACAAGCCACTTAGAGAAGCATATGGGATGGACTGGAATTGCACAGTACTGTTTACACACAAAATTTTGGTGAGCAACTAATTTATTGCAAATACAGATGGCACACGTCAGTGCCGGGAAATGTGCTGTGCAGATGAAATAAGTGAAATCCGTAAACTAGTAAAAGAGAAAAAAAATATGTAAATATAACTCCCCAGGGTGGAGGGGGCTTGCTCTACCATGTCTCCCTATGGTCACTCATGTGTCTTCATTACATACAATTCTGGCATCACAAACACATCCACATGAGTGAATAGGTCACTGCCCTCAACAAGGTCAACATCATCCTCCCTTGCTGCTTTCATCACTTCTATAATCTGGTTGTTTTCTAGATACTCTGTCCCTGTCTACTTTACCTCTGTTGTAGGCAGTCCTATTTTTATTAACATTATCATCACATGATTAGACTGGTCACTGTTAGTAATATATTGACACGATTTGACAGTGAGTGGTATACTCCTCTTCTGATGTCATTCCCATGGTCTGTGAAGCTATTTCTTATTAGCTTCAGGTATTAGACACTTCATACAAGCAGATCCCTACCAATATGATATTACTACTATATAGGTCACTGCCTCACACAGAATCAGCACACTCCTCTCCTGCTGTCTATATATTTCTGATGTTGCTGGTCATGTGATATCCTAGAGTACATCATAGTTACAGTGTTTTGCATAGTCGTGTCTTTACAAACATGATACAATGGGGCACATTTATTAAGGGTCCGTCTGACGCATTTCCGGTTTCCCAAATATTTCCGATTTGCCCTGAATTGCCCCAGGGTTTTTGGCACACGCGATCGGATTTTGGTGATCAGGGGCGTGGCCATCGGACAACCTGACTGATTCGGACCAACCATGGAATTTAAAATTCTAATTGTGTCACAAGATCAGCACTCACATACACCGGGAAAAAGATGGTGAACTCCGGCGGACCTGAGCAGGGAAGCGACACATGCAGTAAATCGGGCGCACGCTGTAAGTTAATTGTGGCAGCTCCGAATCCTTGTCGGACCTTCCGGATCGGCGGACACAACAGGTCGGGTAAGTGAATGTGCCCCAATAACTTTAAGAGGGTATCCATACATCGCTACCACTAATAAATGGAGTCATCACGCCTTACTGTTACTGTCTTAGCTGGAAAAGATCTTACGTCCATATTGATAAAATTTTTACCACTTATTACTGAGACAGATTTGGAATATTAGTAGAAATATCTCTATTTTACATTGATGTATTGTAACCAGTGAAAGAAGAATCTGGTTATACAGGCGGTCCCCTACTTAAGAACACTCGACTTACATACGACCCCTAGTTACAAACGGACCTCTGGATATTGGTAATTTATTGTGCTTCAGTCCTAGGCTACAATAAGCAGCTGTAACAGTTCTATCAAAGGTGTCTGTAATGAAGATTTATTGTTAATCCTGATTCTTATGACAACCCAATATTTTTAAAATCCAATTGTCACAGAGAGCAAAAAAGTTCTGGCTGGGATTACAATTATAAAATATACAGTTCCGACTTACATACAAATTCAACTTAAGAACAAACCTACAGACCCTATCTTGTATGTAACCTGGGGACTGCCTGCACACAGATATTTAAGGATATTCTCACGTCAAAGACCAATTTTTAGCAGCAGGTTGTGTTCCAGTCTTAATGACAGACCTGGCAGTAGCACGCTCCACACATTTACAGCTCTGCCGTGTTTATATTCAGCTAATTCTAGAATTGAGACAACAATCTCGTCCTTCCTTTTACCCGACCAGCTAATGGCCGAAGAGTTACATAACATAGATGATTACTGTAGACACGCAGAAGGAACAAACAGCTGCCAGGGCGAGGACCGGGACCATCTGGAGAGCTGCCAGTCAAGGTGGTATATGTACCGGCACACTGCCCTCTATACCATTGCAACCTTGCTACTTAGTATCTGTCATTACAGCTGGCCAGAACATTTCAGAACCATGGATAGTACACAACCAGAAGATCTTTCATGCTGGGGTCTCATGAAATATACTATGCATCATGCTAGATACAGTGACATATACAGGGAAACACACATGTACAGGGCTGGTGTCAGCACTGGGCATACCTGGGCAAGTGCCAGGGCCCAAAGCTGCTGGGGGGCCCACATAAGGCTGTATAAGGAATCCATGGGGGTGAGGTGGGGCTTTATCTAATAAATCCATATGATGTGTGTGGGGCTTATATAAAATAACCAAGAGGCTGCTCTGTATAAAATAACCATGATGGGGCTGTTTGGTCTGATAAACTAGGGAATATTTTAGGGAAGGAGACTGTTTTGATTTCGGAATTTTTAATGCTGCCACCTGAGTTTACTGCAAAGGGGCCCACTGAGGCCCACCAGCCACCTGCTGGTCATTCATCCTTACAATCAGGTGTGCCTTATAATCCGGTGCGCCTTATATATGAACCTAGACGTTTTAGCATGCATTTATTGATGGTGCGCCTTATAATCCGGTGCGCCTTATAGTCCGAAAAATACGGTAAATCTACAAGGGGCTGTCAGACTACCAGAGAGACTATATTGTCATTTTGACCTATTGAACCACCCCCAGTGTATAGAAGAGTACTATTTTATAAAATGAAAATTGCATCAAAGAGTAATGTGTAACGTGCCCTCATCTCATCCGTAATGAAAAATTAAACAATTTTCCAATATACTTTCTGTATCAATTCCTCACAGTTTTCTAGATCTCCAAGATCTTACTTCCTGTGGATAGAAATCTGTCGGTGACCTACGGCTCGTTACTGTAATCAGAGCTGTTTGTTATAACGAGCCGTGCACCCAGATGTGAAGCTGAACTTTCTGCTGCCTGAGGTGAGGTATAGAATGCTGCCCCCTCACATCATCCAGTATTAATTTCAGGCTATTACTTTAGTACCTGGGTTCTCCATGCAGTGTCTCACACCGGTGCAGACATCTGGTTTGAAGAAACACTATATTTAAGTGTCAAGTTCTGCTTTGTAGCGAGGGTCTGCTCCTCTGATGCTCCCCCTTCTTGCTGCAGAGGTTGCTGCCTGAGGCAAGAGGCTCGACTCATGGCCAATGCACCCTTGTGTGCACCTGTGTGACATCACCTGACCATGGACCGGTGTTTATCCACAGGAATAAAGCTTCCTATAGAATGGCAGCAAGCAGAGATCTAAAAAACCATGAGGAATTGATACTTAAAATATATAGGAAAATTTTTAACTTTTCATTACACAAACAAATACACAAGATTACTGGTAGACTGATGGACTCCCCCCCACCACCACCACCAATGATGAAAGTTAAAGACCACTATACCCCTTTAGAAGGGAACATCAGGTTGTGTTTGTGCAGCCATTCCCTTTACTACTATGGGGCTGCCAAGGACTGTACCTCTCTACCTATAAAACATCATAAAAAATGTTTAATTCTTATAGGTTGGACTTGATGGTCCTGTTTTTTTTTTCTAACCTTATATACTATGATATATAGCACCCTAAACAGAATGAATGAAGGAACGAAGGAATCAAGCATGTACAACCACACTACAACACAACAAGTACACTACTAATTTGGGGTATAATGGATTCATGTTCTTGTGATCGGCCTCTGGGACCCCTTCATGATTATGATGTTCCTATCTCTGGGCCCCATACAGAATGAATGAGGCAACCCTACATGTTCAACCAGCCACTTCATCAATCTGGGTCATAATGGATCCCGGTTTTTATTATCGGCCCATGATCAATAAGTTATCTCTTGTCCTACTTATAGGGGCTAACTTGAAATTACAGAAAACGTAAAAGTTATTCTGTAGCAGTGGAAAGGGTATATAAGGTCCACATAATTTTTCGGATCTTTGCATAATATGTCTCTGTAGTATTGTTACTAGAAGCAATAGGAGAGCTACCAGCAGATACATAACATCAATGTCTGTAAGGGATACCAACGATCGGCATCTCAAGACCTAATCAATAAGAAACTTTTATGGCTAATACAGTGGATATAACCCATAAAAGTCATGGGTTAACGACACACAAGACAAAAACTATTGCTTTTGGCCCACTATTGGTTCTTCCAGGGCCTGGGGGCATGAGGCTCTACCTCTAATCTTATATAACCTACTAATAAAAATTAACATATTCCCATACAATGGGGATGGGAAGGAGCCGCACGCCGGAGCCATTCACAAGACACTGTCCAGTACTTAATTTGTTATTGATTTTAGTACTAAACACATGGAATCAATGGCTTTCATAAAGAATCCCGACCCAGGGGAAGTATAATATTAGCACAGATGAATATGCTCGTCTCTGATAGCTTTTCAGAATGAAATCCATTGTAAATTATTCATGTGCAATAATGTCTGTCAATGAGTAAAGAAAAGCTATGGGTTTAGGTGGTGGGCGGTGGACACTACGATTTCCAGTATGGGGGGGGGGAGGATGTGGATATCAATTTGTGATCTGTAATTGTTTGCAATATACAGAATTGGGATGGAAATTTGAGACATATCAACACTGGGCTCCAATACAAAATCTGTACCAGGCCTCCCACTTATAATTTATCATATATTATACTAGTCTCCTCATAGTAGGGGACCATACTGTATAAGGGACCATAATAGGGAATATGGACAGGGGTTGGTTTCTTGGGGCAACTCCTTCAATGCTTTCTGGATGGGGACCACCAGGGTATAGTCACAGCTGGACGATGCTGGCACCTATGTAGGACATAAATGACTAGGTGGCACATAGTAAAGTCATTCGCTGGCCATATGAAGGCCCCCAAAACAAAAAGATGTTGTAGTTAGTATATCTTTACTTTGCATATTGGACAGGAGGGGAAATACAACTTCCTCCAAGACATTGATATATCCTAAATGGACATCTATTGAGGGAGTACCCTATTAACAACAGGCATCAAGATCTCTGGAAATTTTATACTCTGCTACAAGCCTTGTTCCTGCTTCTAAATACAGAGAACAATGATACTGTACAGTTTTGACTTTTAAAAGTCCTGTTCACATGCAATATAGAGTTATAAAAATTATGCAAATCAGTCTGGGGCACTCCAGCTGTGTCTCCTGAGCGCCTTGTCATTTATTCCCTCCTCCATATGATACAAGTCCCATCAGGACTGTGGCTAGGCAGGAACAGGTAAGACTTGTATCGTACAGGGGAGTAATTAAATTATAAGACAAGGCACTCGTTTGTCCAAGTCACCCTGGAGGACATCCTCCATAGACTGTATTACACTACACATCTTGGTGTCATCTGCAAAAATAGATACAGTGCTAGTAAGGCCAGTGAGGGGAGTGAATTCTTGCGCGTTGGAACTTGGCGCAATGGCAGATTCATGCTAGGCTGCTATCCCGTGACCCTCGCGTTCAAAGAATTTATTCCAGCACAGATTCTGGGTATTCCATCTCCTGGACCACGGTACAAGCAAACATTTCACACTCTCATCCCTGGAGAGGAAAGGAGTGTGAGATGCATGAATACCGCCGGCCCTGGTGCACAAGCTGAAACACTATTTCCCTTCTGACAGCGCTAGCGGCAGAGGGCGTACTTCTGGGGACAAGTAGCGAGGGAGAGTAGGCAAGCAGGCAGCTTTCCAGCACTGGCAGGGGTACGCTTTACAAGGCCTTTGCCAGTTTATGTCACCCAGCAAGACACTGTCACTGTCCCCAGTCTCGGCAGAGTAGGGCTGATCTTTAAAGAAAGATGGTGAGTGAGTACGTAGCTGACCATACCATCGTCCCTAATTATCACACAGCTCCCACAACTGCCGCTAGCGGTGTTTCCGAGGGTTTTCAGAACAGCTGGTGGCATCATCACCGATAAGGTACACGCCTGTCGACTGACAGCGCTGACAGGCTGACAGCTTATCAAGATGAATAAAGCCTGGATTCTCGGATTTTCATTCTCCACCCAGGTGAAAGAAGCTCAACCTGAATAATTATGCACTCCTCCTCTAAGTCCTCCTTCTCCTCCTCTTTGTACACTAAGGAGAGAAACTGGCTTTTTTGCCAGGGCAACTGGCTCTAGCTATAGTACTCTATGTATTTAATTTTTCTGGAGGACCACCTACCTGCTCCTCTGGTTTGAAAACTTTTTTGGACTGCCACATACAGGCACTCAATTTATTTAATTTTTCTGGAGGACCACCTACCTGCTCCTCTGGTTTGAAAACTTTTTTGGACTGCCACATACAGGCACTATCCAAATTAAATTGTCTCCATAGCAGCCTCCACGTGTCGTCTTTTTAGCTGGCTCCACACGTTGTCTCCATTGCTACCTCCACATGTCATCGCCATAGCTGCCTCCAAAAGTCGTCCATATAGCTGCCTCCATACATGGTCTCCTTATCAAACGAACTGTGTCAGGCAGAATTTTGGGTTGTTTTCATGGATTCCACATCAAACTTGTTAACTTTGTCGCCACCCTGCTGTGTAATCCACAAAATATACTGGCAAACTTTTATCATTTACCGATATTATTTCAGCGCTTCTTGCGCATCTGTTCACATTCCCCTCACCCGCCATATCCCAAACTTATAAGAACGCTACTACACTTGATCTTATACAAAAGGTTCTTAGAAGTGCTGTTTGGGGAGTAGCCGAGAGACAGGGGCTTGGATAGGCGAAAGCTCGCCTGGCAGCGGAGCGCCAGCTCCATCCCAAGATCTAACTAACATAGTTTTAACTGCGGCACCTTTAATCTACTACTAGTTCACTGCCTCCATACATCGTCCCCTTATCAAACGAGCTGTGTCAGGCAGAATTTTCAGTTGTTTCACCAGATACATAGTTGAACCCGGCCCATCTGTCGCCGCCATGCTGGAGACCTGAAGTTGCAATCATAGCAGCGCAATATGGATGCCCCATACTGTCGCTCTTAATCATGGAACCATTTCCGTAAAAACAATTAAAAATAGAACCACTATGCTATTCCATTATTTCTAGGTGAAATATTCAAATGGCCCGGCCTGCTTTGAAAATTATAATTTTTTCAAAGTAAACGCTTCTGGCCCCCAGGCCCATTTTGAGTGGGGAGGAGCCGAGAGACAGGGGCTTGGACAGGCGAAAGCTCGCCTGGCAGTGGACCGCCAGCTCCATCCCAAGATTAGGCTGCCTCAGAGGCATCCATGCATGCTGCCCCTGCTGTTTCCTGTCCATTTTGCCTCCACGATCCTCCACAGCGTCCACCAATGTCTCATTTCAACTCTCTATACCCCAGACGCTGGAGCACGAGAGGATATGCAGCACATCATCCCCTTATCAAACGAGCTGTGTCAGGCAGAATTTTCAGGTGTTTCACCAGATACATAGTGGAACTCGGTCTATCTGTCGCCGCCATGCTGGAAACCTGAAGTTGCAATCATAGCAGCGCAATATGAATGCCCCATACTGTCGCTCTTAATCATTGAAGTCGTCTCCATGGCTGCCTCCACATGTCGTCCCCTTATCAAAAAAGCTGTGTCAGGCTAATTTTTCGGGTGTTTCACCAGATACGTTATGGAACTTGGTCATTATGTCGCCACCATGCTGTGTTATCGACTAAATATACCGTCAACCTTTTGTTCACATAGGAAATCATTTCAGCGCTTCTTGTTCACCTCCTTTGGTGAAGCCTGAGTCCATTTAGGGTATGTCGCCATGACACTCTCTAGCCTGCCGCTGCTGCCGCTGCCTCTGCGTGCGTCCCCTATAGTGTCAGGGTCAATTATTGCATGTTTTAGATGCTATCTAGCCTCATTCGGTCACTCTGTCATGGCCATGCTGTTGCCCATAATTTTGGCATAATGGTGCGATTAAGCAGCCTCAGAGGCATCCATGCATGCTGCCCCTGCTGTTTCCTGTCCATTTCGGTGGTGTTTCCATCCTTTTCTGAGGTTCCCAGGTGTTTGGCCAAGCTTCCCTGTGCAGAGCCTTGGTCTCCTTGAAAAATGCTCAAGTCTCCCATTGACTTCAATGGGGCTCGTTATTCGAGACGAGCACTCGAGCATCGGGAAAAGTTCATCTCGAATAACGAGTACCCGAGCATTTTAGTGCTCGCTCATCTCTAGCCAAGATCTCACTATAACATCAGACATTGACATCAGATAATTCCATAGATTACGGCAGAACCTGTTTTGTTAAAAGCGAATACATGTAGAAACCCCCCAAAAGAGTGCAGAGGGGGTCGGCAGCAATTCTGCACTGACGTCACTGATCATTTTGCCCTTCATTTCGTCTGTCAGTGTCTGCTTTCAATTGGTTAATAATCCATCTTCAGTGAATCCAAAACAGAGATGACCAGTAAATGGGATATTTGCATGTCCTCTGTGTTCTGTATCCACTCCTGCTTTTGCCTATCAATCCTGAGGCTTTTCATTCCTCAGTTGCCACTAAACATAGTGGCAACGCCATAGAGCGATGGAGGGTGAAAACAGAATTCTGAAAATCACAGGGTGTGCCAGGGAGACACCGGTCAGTTGGCAGCAGCATGAGTAGGCTGCAAAGTGGCAGAATAACAAATTATGGAGTTGACAGAAACATGGTAGGCCACAAAGTGGCACAATGATAAGAGTGAGAAGGAGCGGCAGCAGCATCAGCAGCAGCAACAACAGGAGGCCACAAAGTGGCACAATGATGAGAGTGTGGAGGTGGTCGCATGCGTACTAGATATTTGATAGAAGCATCAGCAGCAGGAGCCCACAGGTGGCAGCAACATGGTGGCAGCAAAAGGCCACAAAACCCACAGCAGACAAGGCCACATTGTGGCACAATGATGAAGTTTAAAATGAACTCGAATTTGAAATATTCAATTTAAATTTCAATTTGTAGATTCGAGACGCCACATGCATAATACATTACAGTTTTCCTGAAAATATCAGGCCTTTGCCAAAAAAGAACTGCAAAGGTGGCACCAGTAGCAGTAGCATGAGGTCAGAGGTGTGGATGTGGCGGCAACGTGGTAGGCCACAGAGTGGCACAATGATATAGTGTGAAGGTGGCATCAGTAGAAGCAGGAGCCCATAGAGTGGCACAATGATATAGTGTGAAGGTGGCATCAGCCCACAGGTGGCAGCAACATGGTGGCAGCAAAATGGAAAGCGGTCCAATGATTGAGTGTAGAGCTGGCGGCAGAAGCATCAGCACATTAAACCAAAAAGAGAAAAGTCAAGTGTGTAAAGGCTAAAAAGTCAGAAACTTTATTACAATTTACAAAAGATACCAAAATTGTCACACATGCATGTTTTTTAAAAACACTTGAAAAGTGTACAAATACACATATACAAAACCAAGTGGATCAGAGCCCTAAGATCCACATACGGCCACAAGTCAGCACAAAACATGTAAATGCAATTTCCTCACAACAGGTAAATGTAGAACCCTAGTGACCATGCCTTGATTCTGTCCTGAAAAACATGGGCACTATCAAATACAAACACTCAATAGTGGAGCCAAGCTGTAATAGTACTGGGTTCCCAAACAAAAAAATATAATGAGTTGCATGAAAAAGTAGAGAAAGAAGGGGAAGCCCCATACGTTAGCAACTTTGGCTACTTGGTCTCTGTTCTGTTCTAAGTATCAAATCCATAATAGGGGGAGGGAATGCTAGGTCACAGACCTGTGGCCGGAGGCACCCCACGCGTTACGTCGCTTGATTGCGAATACCTCAGGGGTAAGTGCCTACTACCTTAAAAATTCCAGGGAGATCCCTCGCCTCCAATCGTTGGTATGTGTTAACTGCAGACACCTGTGTGAAAAAATACAATCAGACATGGCTGATGGAGTTCACGCGAGACTGATCAAATCTCGTGCATGCAAACAGATTCCCACCACTCGGAGCAGCAGCAGTGATGTAATGAATCAAATTGGTTTGTTATGCGCATGCGTACTTGATCTACGAATGTCGCCGCTACTACAAATGAATGAAATGGCATTTGATAGAAGCATCAGCAGCAGGAGCCCAGAGGTGGCAGCAACATTGTGGCGGCAACAGGGAAAGCCATAAAGTGGCACAATGATATAGTGTTAAGGTGGCGTCAGCAGCAGCAGGAGCCCACAAAACCCACAGAAGAGGAGGCCACATTGTGGCACAATTATGAAGTTTGAAATGATTTCAAATTCATAATATTCAATTTAAATTTCAATTTGTAGATTCGAGATGCCACATGCATAATACATTACAGTTTTCCTGAAAATATCAGGTCTTTGCCAAAAAAGAACTGCAAAGGTGGCACCAGCAGCAGCATCAGCGGCATGAGGTCAGAGGTGTGGAGGTGGCAGCAACATTGTAGGCCACAGAGTGGCACAATGATATAGTGTGAAGGTGGCATCAGCAGAAGCAGGAGCCCGCCAAGTGGCACAATGATATAGTGTGAAGGTGGTATCAGCAGCAGGATCCCGCTGAGTGGCACAATTATATAGTCTGAAGGTGGCATCAGCAGCAGCAGGAGCCCACAGAGTGGCACAATGATGAAGTGTGGAGGTGGCATCAGCACCAAGAGCCCACAGAGTGGCACAATGATATAGTGTGAAGGTGGCATCACATAAAACAATGTTAGTGCTCTAACTCCACAATAAAACGTTAAGATTGAGAAATCCACAGACCGGTCTCACCCAGTTCCTTAAAGATCGGAGATTGAAGAAATTTCCTCAGTAATTACTCCTGTCACAATGTTTACTTCTCCATACTGGATCCTGTGGGAGACCATGCTACACTCTCGTGCATGCGATCACAGCACCGGTCTTGTATCAGGAAGAATGTGGGCCGATGGTGCAAATTACCAAGGATAAGAGTAAAATGAATTTTATTCCAGCATACTCACAAACAGAATATTAAAAGCGTGCATATCAAAATGGTTAAAAACGCCAGAGGACCTCATGCCTCCCTTTTTCCGGACACTGCAACACAGTGGAACAATGATATAGTGTGAAGGTGGCAGCAGCAGCAGGAGCCCGCAGAGTGGCACAATGATATAGTGTGGAGGTGGCAGCAGCAGGAGCCCACAGAGTGGCACAATGATATAGTGTGAAGGTGGCATCAGCAGGAGCCCGCTGTGTGCCCACAGAGTGGCACAATTATAAAGTGTGAAGGTGGCAGGAGCCCACAGAGTTGCACCATGATATTGTGAGGAGGTGGCGGACAATTCTAGTCCCTGGTTAAGATGGTAGGAGACAGGTGGAACAACTGGCAGCAGATGTGTGGCATCAGGTGGGTGGCAGCATCAGAATAGTGGCTGAGGCAGGTAGTTAGAACCCAGACTCATTTCTCAACGTTTGGAGGAGGCGTCATGGCTGATCTAATTTAATGCATTAGGCATTGGGGGATTGAAATCCTGGCCGATCCAAGCCTGATTTATCTTGACAAAGGTCAGTCTCTCCACATTAAAGGGCACCTACCACCACGATTCTACCTATAAAGGTAGATCGGGTGATAGGGGGATGAATGGGATGTGAAGATAGCCCTACTCCACTCCCCAGTAGCCTCTTTACTCCGCCTACCATGTCATCTTTGTATCTGTGCGCCCTCCTCCGATGACATGGTAGGCGGAGTAAAGAGGTTACTGGGGCGTGGAGTAGCTGCGACTTGTAGCCTAATGTCCGGCTACTCCACCCCCCAGTAGCCACTTAAAAAAAATTTACTAAATTAAAAAATTTACATTAAAGTTTACTAAAAGATAGGAGGAACATGAGGATTAGCCCAAAAAAGGGCTATCCTCGCGTCCCATTCATCCACCTACCACCCTATCTACCTTGGCGGTAGGTTCCCTTTAAGGGTGGACAAGCATGTTCTTTTTTGGGTAACGATGGCCCCCGCTGCAGTGAACACCTGCTCTGATGCCACACTACTGGCCAGGCAGGACAGCTTCTCTACTGCAAACTCCGCAAGTTGCGGCCATGCATCAAGTTTGGCTGCCCAGTAGTCCATGGGATCCTCTACCTCAGGTGGTAAAGTGCTGTCTAAGTAGGCCACCACCTGCTGGTGCAGGCTCTGCTCCATTTCCTGCTGCTGGTGGCAGCTACCCTCCTCAATAGGCGGGTGAAGGAAATTGCTCACTAAGGAATCTAGACTTAAGCTGATACTGATAGAACTGCTACTGCTACTACCCCTTCCCCCCTGCTCCCCACAGCAGCCGTAGCAGTAGTACCTTAGCGATGACTTCCAGGAATCCCCCAGTCAGACCTGACAGAGGATGGATAATGGCGCACATAGGCAGCGGCCAATTGTGTGCCAAGAATTTCTCTATAGTATGCCAGTTGTTCCTCCCTCTCAGCAGCTGGAAAAAAGTCACCCATTTTTGACCGGTAGCGAGGGTCCAAGAGGGTGGAGAGCCATAAGTCATCCGTATGGCGGATGTTGACTATTCGGCTGTCACTAGTTAGGCAAAGCAGCATGCTGCAGGCCATCTGTGCAAGTGACTCTAAGGGACTCCCGGCCTCCATCTCCACTGTATACTGCCACGGTGCTTCTGGGTCATCTGCCTCGTCTTCTACCTCCTACAGATGCTCCTGCTCCTCCTCTCCTGTCACCTGAGTAGAAAAACCACAAATTGCACCATACGCTGCTTGTGCTCTAATGTTCTCCTCCTCCTACTCCAGTTTAGCCCCCTCCGGTCTCATGTGGCCATGAGATGTAGTCTCCACTTCTCCAGTGCCCTAGCCAGACAGATTTTGCAGCATGAGTTCCAGGACATGACGTTATTCATTCTGCAGTCCTGGCGACTGACAAATATCGTGGCCTCTTCAAAGGGCCTGAGCAAACAGCAGGTGCCCTGACCAAAGTTACAGCTCCACATGTCCGCGCTGCCATGCACATTGGAAGAAACTGATAAGCTCAAGGACTTGCCCACCTTCTGTTGTACATATTGTTGAAGGGTTAGTACTGCCTTTTTGGTAAAAAAAATTGTGGCTTGGAAAGAGTTCACCTCGGTTCAGCACAAGTCATTAGTTCTCTGAAGGGTGCAGAGTCCACGTCTTGGGAAGGGAGGGACTGCAGTAACAAAAACTTGGACAAGAGCTTCTGCACCTTAGGATGGCTGGACGCATAAAGTTGTCTCTTTGTAATCGCCTCACTTAATGACTGCTGGCGCCATGCATAGCGAGGAGCAGGAGCATCTGGACCGTGCGATGATGTCAAAGACAAACAGCTCCCTTCGGCAGAGGTGCTGGACCCTTGACTTGCTGAATAAGCTTGTGTGCCACTAGGTGCTGCTGCTGTTGCTGAGCCTGCAGGATGGACCACATTTGACACCCGTTTCTCCCAGGCCATTGAATGGGGACGCTGCATGTGTTGGTGCAGGGCCATGGTACCAACGTTCGCTCCCTGGCCACGCTTCACTTTCTGCTCACGGATACGACATATACCCACGCTCGGCTTCTCTGGTGTCTTTACAAAAAACTGCCACACCGCCGCGGTGGTAAATTTACCGCCAACACTCTGCAATGAGCGACTACTACCACCACTGCCTCACTGAGCCCCTGTGCCACTGCTTACTTGGACCTGTGAATCAGGATTTGTACCCCGCTGATGTTTGGCTTCCGGCCTTGCACTGCTGCCACCCTGCTGTGTTTTCCGGTCACTGCTACTCTCCTCACCGGTGTCAGTATGCACAGCCTGCCTACTGCAGGAAGCAGCGGAAGTCTGCCCCACCTCCTCAGTGCACAGCAGCTGCTGACTGTCCTTAAACACTTCATCCTCGCTGAATAGTGGGGCTGAACCCTGACCACCTAGTAGCTTTCTGGCTGTGGGAAAGGAACAGGACAGAGGCTGGTTGAGGACAGGTGAGGGCCACTGACCTGCTCCTGGGCTAAACCAACTAATTGTTGTATCTGAGGAACCCACTGAGTCTTGGCTGGGGTTGTCAGATGTTATATTTGAGGAATTGGATGACCTAGTCAACCATTCAACAACCTTTGGGTTGTTACACACTGCCGCTAGATGACAATTGCAGTTCTGGCCTCACAGAGTCACCCTTGCTGCGACATCCCCTTACTGTGCTGCCACCTCTGCCTGCTCCACCTGCCACCTTACTGTCTGACATAGTGGTTTATAAACTAGGTGGATTTGACGCGTAAATCTGGCTCTAAACTCTAGCCACAAAAAGGTATGGGAATTTGCATTATACAGATACCCCACAACTGACACCCTGTAATTAGAGCGAAAATAACGGTATAAACTACATGGATTTGACACGTAAATCTGGCTCTAAACTATAGCCACAAAAAGGTATGGCAATGTGCGTTATACAGATAACCCACAACTGTGACGCTGTAATAACAGGGAAAAATCACTGTATAAACTATGTGGATTTAACACGTAAATCTGGCTCTAAACTATAGCCACAAAAAGGTATGGGAATTTGCATATTTTCAGGAATTTACAGATACTGACACCCAGTGAGAGGTCCAAAAATAACTACTGCAGATGCATGAATGTGAAACTGATTCATTCCTATTCCATTTTGTCACTAAATAGAACTGCTATTTGAAGTATACAGATCCTTTCTCCTTCCCAGAGTTCCCTGCCCCATGTAACATGTGCTCACGCCTATTTAGCTGAAAAAAGAGTGAAAAAAACTTAATTCCCGCGAATGATGTCCTTTGAAAACAAATTAAAATCATTTTTTGGCAGTCTGTTTATATGCAAATTTTCCATTCACATTCCATTTCAATTTAACAATGTAAATGGTTAAAACATCTATGGTGACATGTCTGTCAGATGTGTGCGGACAATATTAGTTCAATGATAGCTTGGTATTATAATGTTTTATAATGTCCTCCCTTCAGATAGGAAAAAAGCCTACCAGGGCTTTACAATATTGATGCTTTGCTCACTCTAATAAATGACAGAAACAACATGAAAGAGAAGCCATGATTCCTGTACTCCAGCAGAGGTTTTCAGCATGTCTTGTCTTAGAAGGAATGCCTTTCCCTGCCTGACTCTGTGGAGAAGATTCACTGCAGAACCTGAAGAAAGGGAGCAGACAATCCCCTGATAATAAAGTGACCTCTAGCAAGGGGGAGGATTTTTAGCAATCACCACAAGACATTGATTAGTAAAGCTTCTATGTGTATGCATATTTATGTCAGTGCCGAGATGAAGGAAAAAATAACCACAGCTCCATCTACCAGCGTTATAGATTATGCCACTCAATGTGCTTCATCATACAGGAAAAGGAGATGGATACAGAGAAACCAGATGCTAAGGTTATGATACCCTACATTGCATCCACTCAGGCAACATCATTTTTTGATGCTTGTATTTCATTTTGTTTTATTTGTATCCATTTGTTCTGCGTCATACGTGATGCACTCCACCATCTTGCTAGCACGACTCCAAGAAAACCTAATATTATTTTGTTATTAGGAAGTATAAGGATTAGGTAAATATAGATTAGGATTTAGCACATTAGTAGCCACCTACCATCAGATCTACCTTAATAGGTAGATTTCTGATGGTAGATTTCCTTTAATGTATTTGTGATTTATTGGATTCCTCTTGATCCTCAGCTGTGTCATGTGACCAACATGGGAACAAGAAGTTAGTTTCTCAATTTGTTCCTGTGAAAGCTTCAATGTCCTTCCTAATGAAATTTATAGTGGAACTGATTTCCATAAATAAGACCCCATATAAATGGGCTAGTCGAAAGCTGCTGAGGAGCAGAAGTGATAAGTTACATATTAATCCACAGGCAGGGACGGATTTCCACATAACACATCCCATATGGCTGTGTGGGCCACTGGTTGATCTGCAGCATCAGAGGAGGAGTGGTTGCGAATAAGCCCCTTGTACCATTTAGTACACCAAGAGGTAATATGCAAGGGTTAACCCGTTTCCTGATGTCATTCAATGATGTTTCACCTTTGTAACTGAAGTGTGATTGGAGAGTGAGACCACATGACCAGGAGCTGAGGAGAAGTGACAGTTAGGTAGTGCTTACAGTCAGTAAGAGGAGTTGCTGACAGGAAGTTAGTGCTGACAGGGAGTTAGTGCTTAGCTCTCACCTCATGCGCAGCTCTTGTAACCCAGCTCCTGACAGAGGGGCATAGCAACTCCACACTGAGTGATTAGAAACAGTGTGTGCCTCACAACTCTAGTGAGCTCACACAGAAGACCCAGGACAAAGCTGCAGCTTCCAGCATTGGACACAGCTACATCCCAGCCTGCATCTGCAACCAGGCTGGTGACCTAACTCCTGAGGTTCACTCTCCAAGATCACTCCCAGTAACCCGACCATTTGTACAGAATCATTTGGCCCGTTATTGCTGTTGGTCGAATAAAGAACTGTAAGTTATTTTTGCACAACGTTGCCTCCGTCTGGTCCCTGCTACCGCTGTATCACCATCAAGGGCGCCCCCATCTATCCTCCAGGGACTCATACTACAGACACTAAGGGGTTGCCCCAGGGAGAACCAGTACATCAGCCTCTCCCTCATCTAATTTCTTGCACACACCACCTGCTGGAGACCTGCCAGGCTGTGGGACAGCCCTCCGGTCCCCATACCAAGCACCGTGACACTAGCGTGCCTAGGCGGCAATTGACAGCCACTCTGGTATTCTGGGCCCGGCTGCCTTCAGGCCCCAAGAAAAGGCTAGGCCCCAGTTGGGGGATGTTGCATATCCTTTTCAGTAGCTTTGGGGAAAGAGATTAAAGTGTAACCGTCATTCTGAACAAAAAAAAATTAAAATACGTAAGTCTGCTCCAGGTGTCCCTGGGAATAATTCCTCAAAGTATTTTGCCTCTCGGTCCTTATTTAATACCTTTCTTGGCCCATAGCAACCAGGATTTCCAGCTCTCAAAAAAACTACAATCAGTAAGATGGAGGGGCGGGACCTGCGTCCTGTCACCTCATCACAAGCACCTGCTGCTGACCAATGAGACCTAGATCTATCTATCTATCTATTCGAGAAAATGGGCAGCAAAAAAGGCTCCTCGGAGCCGAAACGTCGCTGTTTTGTTGCTGCTTATGGAATAAAGAACCTACACAATTTTCATCACAATTTGGAGTGCTGCCCATTTTCTCGAATATATTGCTGAGGGACCCACGCCCAGTCCCGGGACGCTTGCACCCACTCTATCCTATGGTCTGTGCTGCTTGGACTTTCCTCTTCTATTTATCTATCTATCTCTAATATCTGACTATCTATCTCCTATCTATCTCATATCTATCTCCTAGCTATCTATTATCTACTCATATCTATCTATCTATCTATCTATCTACTATCTAACTCATATCTATCTATCATCTACTCATATCTATCTATCTTAAATCTAAACAAACTTAGAAAAGTTCTTTAGCGGCACTGCAGCGAATGAAAGTTATACTGGGTGCACGCTCCACAGGACAGCCACAGAACGGCAATCCAAAATTAGTGGAATAACTCAAGTGGTGTTTATTCCCAAGATGCTACGTTTCAGTTTCATCCGAAGCCTTTCTCAAGTGCTTGAGAAAGGCTTTGGATGAAGCTGAAACATAGCAGCTCGGGAACAAGGATTAACCCCTTCAGAAGCTGTTCCCGAGATATCACCACGGGATCCCGGCAGTATGCGATAGCCATGTTCATGCTGTAACAGCTGGAATTGCAACTATAGTGATCCCTGCTGTTTAACTCTATGATCGCCATGGTCATGGTGACCGCAGTGTCTATAGGGCATTACCGAGGCTACCGATACACTTGGAGCAGAATGCATAGTCTGACTATGTAATATGCTACAATATATTACAAGTGATCAACTGTTCCCTTGTTCATGCCCCACCCTAGGACAAAACAAAACAGCTTTAAAAAAAAGTCCTCTGATGCCCCATCCCATATAAAAATCAAAAGCAACATAAAAAAAGGTCATAATCACCAGAAACACTAAAAAATGGGCATCACCATGTACCTTGTATATAACTTGTATACAACCCGTATATAAAATAAAATTGTCACTGAACCCGTATGGTGAATGCCGTAAAAAATCGTTAAAAAATGATGACATTTTTACATTTGACCTCATAAAAACAGGAAAAAAGTGATCAAAAAGTAACATTTACAAAAAAAAGTTTGTCCCGCAAAAAAACAAGCCCTAAAACAGCTATGTAAAGAAAAACAAAAAAAATGTTATGCCCACTAATATATGGTTCTGGAAAAACAAGCGAATCTCACAAAATTAGTTCCAAAAAAAGCTATATAAATGGGGTATCTTCATAATCGTGGTGACCCATAGAATGAAGATAACACATTGGGGCATATTTATCAGGATCTCTGCGCACTTGCGATTATTTGCCCCAATCCGCCACATTCTCGCCAGTGGGGGCCGGCCGAGACGGGGCGTTACTGTCCCCGCGCCTGCGCACTTGCTGCCGCCATCAACTTTTCTTTTTTTTTATATAATTGTGTTTTTATTATTATTTTTCAAAAATATTTAACAAACAAGTTATCATGTACAAATATCACATAAAAATTTTCCAATAATAAAATAATTAAAAGACAAAAGAGAAGGGATCTATTTCCCCGTGGAGTATCAACAGTGTAAATATCCTGTTTCATAATGCAAAATCCAGCAGTAACATATGCCTACTATATTAAAACAAATACCAAAGATGGCATCATATCAATGCTTAACCATTCTGAAGAGGTTGGGAAAAAGGGTACGGACAAAGACAAAGTCATTCATACTCACTACGACAACAATTACCACTTGGGAAGACACTAAAAGGATGGCCCTGTCACTCTCCTCCTCTTGCTCGTTCCTCAATCCAGTAGCGGTCCCATCGATCCCAGGTTTTGTCAAACTGTGGAATACGATTGTTCAGGGAAGCGGTCAGATATTCCATACTGCGAGTTTCTCTAACCCTAGAGAGAAGAGAGAGAAGATCCATTCGGGAGGGGGGGGCTTGTCTCTTCCAAAACTGCGCTATCAGACATCTCGCAGCTGTGAGAATGTGTAGGCTCAGTTTTGTGGTCGCCTTGGCCATGGGGTGTGGAGAGACGTTCAGCAAGTGAAATAATGGGGAGAGTGGGATATCCACCTCTACGACCTCCCGAAAGAGAGTCTTTACTTCCTGCCAAAAAGGCTGCAACAATGGGCACGTCCAGAAGATGTGTTGAAGAGTACCTCCAACTGAGCCACATCGCCAGCAAGTATCTGGTGTGTCTGGGAATAATCTGTGCAGCAAGGATGGGGTATGGTACCACTGCATCAACAGTTTGTACTGGTTCTCCTTATGTGTAGCACACAGGGAGGTCTTAGCCGCCCTATGCCAAATCAGTCGCCAAGTGTCCTGAGATATCGGCCCCCCCACTATGCTCTCCCACTTGGCCATATACGGGTGTGCAATGAGCTCGTCTGGGCTGGGATGGAGTAGTATCATGTAGATATCTGATATGAGTCCAGATGTTTGGGTCGCAGTTTTGCAAATGTGTTCAAACGTAGTGGGTGCCGAGACTGTCTCAGCACTGTCCAGGGATTGTAAAAAGTGTCTAATTCGAATGTAGTGAAAATTGGCCGCCTGTGGGAGATGGAATTTATCCTGTAGGGCTGCAAAGGGCAAGATCTTCCTATCGCGGTAATCCACAATATCTGCAAATCTAAATAAACCCTTCTCATGCCAGGGTTTAATTTCCTGCCCAGCCCCAGCTTGTTGCATGAGGGGAGTGTGTAAAAAGGATTGCATAGGGGAGCACTTGGACACCAATGGGAACCTGGCCAAACAGGCCCTCCATAACTTAATCGTGAATGAGATAGGGCCTAGTTGGGAATCAGGCAGCGCAGGCGCCTCTTTGGGCCAAAGGTAGGAGTTAGGATGAAAGGGGGCCAGCCACAGTTTCTCTATCTCCATCCACTTAGAGAATGCCAGTAGGGTGGACCATGCAGGAATGCGTCTCAAGTGTGTTGCCCAGTAGTATTTGGTTATGTCCGGCACCGATAGGCCGCCCCTGGATTTGTGAGAGAGTAGAACAGACCTGGAGACTCTGTGTCTCTTTTTCGCCCAGATAAAGTGCAATATTGATGCTTGCAGGGACCTCAGAGCGCCCAATGGCACCGCTACTGGCAAGGTTTCAAAAAGGTACAGCAGCTTAGGCAGAATAGTCATTTTGACCGCTGCTATCCTGCCAAAAAGAGAGAGGGGGAGACTGTTCCAGTTATTAAGGAGAGTCCTTATTTCCTGAAAACTACCAGGAAAATTTTGCCCATACAGTGTATTGTAAGAGGGGGTCAGGAGTATCCCCAGGTACTTGATAGTGTCTGCTTTCCAGTTATATCTGAATGTGCCCTTCAATTGGTCTACCAGCGGTTGGGTAAAATTGAGGGGCAATGCCTCCGTCTTTGAGGTGTTCACTTTATAGCCCGAGAGACGGCCATATTGTTGTAGCCTCGCTTGTAGGTTGGGTAGGGAGATTAGGGGCTGAGTGATGGTGAGCAGGATATCATCTGCGAATAACGACAATTTAAATTCCTTGTCTCTAACCATAACGCCATGGATATTGGGGTCTAGACGGATAATGGAGGCCAAGGGTTCAATGCAAAGAATAAAGAGGAGGGGAGAGAGTGGGCAACCCTGACGTGTACCATTCTTGATCCGCAGAGGTGGGGAGGACGCGTGTGGGAGCTTAATTTCTGCTGTGGGATTTGAATATAACTCCCTCAGAGCCTGGAGAAAGGGACCCTTTATTCCTATGTGTTCCAGGACTTGAAACATAAAGGGCCAGCTGAGGCGGTCAAACGCCTTCTCTGCGTCTAAACTGAGAATTAGGGCCTGATCTTTTTGCTTATTAATTACATCGATAAGATCAATTGTTCTCCTCGTGTTGTCGCCACCTTGTTGTCCAGGTACAAAGCCCACCTGGTCCTTATGGATTACCTGAGGAATCCACTGAATCAGGCGATTGGCCAGTAGTTTTGTGAATATTTTTAGGTCTGCGTTTAGAAGTGCAATCGGCCTATAATTAGCACAATCGGTTGCATCTTTCCCAGGCTTGGGGATAAGGGTGATATAGGAATGGGTGAAAGTTGTAGGCATGGGTTCACCTTGTAAGAACGCGTTAAACACTTTTGTCATATGTGGCAGCACCACAGGGGAGAAGGTCTGATAGTAAAGATATGTGAGCCCATCTGGGTCCGGGGATTTCCCATTTGGCATTTCTTTGATCACCTCCTCTATCTCATCCGACGTTAACTCTGAGTTGAGCGTCTCGATGGCCTCTGAGGGGAGTCCCGGTAGGGAGCAGGAGCTCAAGAAGTCCGAGAGCAGCGTTTTTCTAAGGCCCTCATCCAGGGGTAGAGTATTTGGCAGGGAATACAGTTTGGCATAAAAATCTTGGAAGCGAGAGGCAATCGCTCTCGGGTCATGTAATAGATTTCCCCGGGGATCCCGTATAACATGGGGAGTTTGGTGCTCTCTCTTCTCTCTCAATTGTCTCGCTAGGAGAGAATGGTGCTTATTGGCCTGTTCGTAATACCGTTGCCTAGTAAACACTAGTAATTTCTATACCTCTTGAGTCTGAACCTCTCGCAACTGCTCCCTAACCTCAATTAACTGTTGGAGTCTCCTCCTAGTGGGTTTGGCTAATAGGGCTGCCTCTTGCTTACCAATCTCCTTTCTCAATTCCTTTTCCAGATGGACCCTGTTTCTTTTCAATCTGGTTCCCTGTTCTATACAATGGCCTCTGAAGACCGCCTTGTGAGCTTCCCATATCATAGGGATAGAGGGGATTGAATCCTCATTAAGCTGGAAATATTCCCGTAATGCTCCATTTAGCTCCTCCTTGATCAGGGGTTTCTTAAGAAGGGATTCATTTAAACGCCAATGACATGCCCTCGTTGTGGTATGGCCCTCACTAAGCTGTAATAGGACTGGCGCATGGTCTGACCACGATATGTCTCCCACCTCTGCGGAATGCATCATTCGCAAGAATTGGATGTCTCCAAACCAGTAATCTATACGAGTATGGGTGCCATGTGGTGCAGAGTAGAAAGTAAATGAGCGGTCGCCCGGGTTGCCCACTCTCCACAAATCATATAAAGCAAACCTCCTGATGACTCTACGGAAAGCCGCTGAAATAGTGCTCTGTGATCTAGTGGCGGGATTGGGGTCGATAGCCAGCCGGTCCATATTTTCTGAGAAGATTACATTGAAGTCCCCTCCTATCAGTAGGGGTGCTGCTGGGAGTCTGGCTATTTTATTCAGGACCTTGGTAATGAAGCGGACCTGCGATGAATTGGGGGCGTAAATATTGCATAAAATCACAGGCGAGCCGAACATTTTGCCCTGAATAATGAGAAAGCGGCCCATGGGATCCGCAGTTACTGTCTCAGGCACTATGGGGCACGAGGTGGAGAACAGGATCGCCACTCCTCCTGCTTTTTTGTTCTCTGTAGATGCCATATAAGATACCGGGTAAAGGTGCTTAGCAAAATTAAAGTTCCCCGTCGTATCATAGTGTGTCTCCTGCAAGAACACCACATCTGCTCTACTCCTCTTTAGCTCATTAAGCGTGAGACGTCGCTTGCGAGCTGAGTTGAGCCCCTTTACATTGAGTGTCAAAAGCTGAACCATGGTGAGTTAGCTAACCAATACTCTTGGGCAAGATACGCTGTCTCCCCTGAATAGGATGTAACTGGACAAGTTCTGTGTTAGGAGGGGGGGAGGGAGGTAGGAGAGGCTAAGTGTGGCCTTTTTCTCCCTAAAGCCCTAGAGTGACTGTACTAAAGGGTGTCAGTGTACAGAAGCCTAGAGCGTCAGAGAAACCCGCAGAGGCAACAGGGGGGGGCGATAGGGGAAAGGACAAACCTTGCACTCCACAAGACAAACAGTCAAGACAGATAAAAAAGAAAAAACAACAAAAAACCCCCCCGAGAGAGAAAAAAAAAAGGGGGGGGGGGGTAATAAGAAAACAAGGATAAATTCCTTATACTATAACCAGGGAGAGGAGAATCTCCTGGCCCTAGTGCAGGTCTATTCAGCTGGTCTACCCCTAAGATGGGGGAGTATAGTCAGCTGAACCGGTTTCACCACCTCCTGTATCAACCCTATGCCAGGGTCAGAGGGCGGGATCCGGAGTAGACCCACTCGGTGGGGAAAAACGTGGCAATAGAACCTAATAGAGGAAAAAAGAAAAAAGCATCAAGTGTAGTTCTACACCAAAATAGAAACTGAGATATATCTCTAACTATCGAGACACTAACCCCGGTGCCCTTGTGCAAATTACATCTGAATTCACAAAGGAGGGGAAGGGTACCCCAAATCAATGCAAATATGGGCAAACATAAGACCCCCTTCAAACAAGTATAATAACTATAAAGGATATATGTTCAGCAGATGTTCCTCTCTAATCATAAGAGTCCTGGGATGGAGCTCTGGTTCGCGGCCTTCGTCTCTTCTGTTGCAGCTGGGTCTTATTCTGCGTTTGTCGCATCTGGGGGGGAAGGTCCCCCCAGTCGTCCAGTCGTGGAGTCGGGATGTTCCAGATGTCGCAGAATTCCTGCAGCTCCTCCATCGTTGAGAGCGTCGCCGTTATTCCATCTTTAGTGGCCGACAGGGCAAAAGGAAAGTTCCAGCGATAGGAAATGTCGTGTTGACGTAAAATGTCCAGCAGCGGCCGTAAAATCCGTCTCTTCTGAAGGGTGATCCCAGAGAGATCCTGATAGAGCTGTATAGTGTCCCCATTGAAAGCAAAATTCTTTTTCTTCCGCGCCGCAAACATGAGGCGCTCCTTTAATTCAAAGTCATGTACACAGCAGACCACGTCCCTCGGATTTCCTCCCATTACTTTAGGCCTCAATGCTCTATGAGCTCTGTCAAGCTTTACTTGCGTTTCCGGCTCCCCCAATAGTGTCGAGAAAAGCGCTTGAAGTGTGGCACGGACATCTTCTTTACCTTCCACCTCCGATAGGCCCCTCACCCTTATATTATTACGCCTTCCTCTATTGTCGAGGTCTTCCAGGTGTCTGGCCATGTCTTGTAGTGTGACAGAATGAGAGTGCAGGGTATGTTGCGTATGTGCAAACTGGCGCCTTGAGTCCGCCTGTCCAGCTTCTAGGTGGTCAATTTTCTGCGTCATGCCCTGTATGTCACGCCGTATCTCCGAAATTTCAGATCTGAAAGCCTCCTTCACTTCAGCAATTAAAGATTTAAAGTCCTCTTTGGTAGGGAGATTCTGAAGATGAGCGTGCCAGAGTGGTTCTGATACCGGTGGTCTCTTGACCGCCATTTCGTCTGTGCCGAAGTGCTCAGGCGATGACGCCCATTCTGGGGAAGGTGCAGCGTAGCGGGCAAGAGTAGGGGTTGCACTTAGCTCATCTTCCGTAGCTTGGGACCGGAGGATAAACGGGATTCCAGGAACAAATTCCCCAGGCTGTGGGAGTTGGGGGGATCTCAGTGGGATGTTCTCAAGATGCCGCCCCTGTCCTTCGCTTTCAAACTGACCCTCATCCATAGGGTCGTGTTCTTCTTCAGAGGTCTGCAGATGTTGCAGGTTAGGCTGTTTTAGATGGAGGGGCGACCCCCCCTCAGTGTGGGGTGGGCTGCCTTTCTGGTCAGGATTCTGCGGAGGTGCCCCTTTAGTCTGGCGCTGCTGCGCTGCTGCATTCTGGCGCTGCTGCGCCGCTTCATTCTGGCGCTGCTGCGCCTCTTTATTCTGGCGCTGCTGCGCCGCTGCAGTCTGGCGCTGCTGCGCCGCTTCATTCTGGCGCTGCTGCGCTGTTTCATTCTGGCGCTGCTGCGCCGCTTCATTCTGGCGCTGCTGCGCCACTTTATTCTGGCGCTGCTGCGCCTCAGGAGATCCGCGCTGTCTGTCTGGCTGCGTGCCAAGATGGCGGCTCGGCGCGGCCTGAGAGGCCCGGACTGGATCGCCGCGGGCCACGTGTGGAGGCGGCGCGGTGGTGGATACCGCGGATCCCCGCTTACCCGCTGCAGGCGTGGGTGCCATGGTGAGGGCGTCTGTCGGCTGTGGCTGGTTCCTCGGCAGGCCGTCGGTTCTCAGGGCAGCACGTGGTCCTGTGCTGGCTGCTGCAGAAGAGCGGAGGAAAAAGCGGGTGAGTGGTATTTCGCCCACCCGTTTCGCGTTCTGGGGTCTTGAGGTCTTTACTCCCCTTCTGGGGGTCTTTTTAGCTTTAGGGGCCAGGGTAGGTCCCCTCCTTTAGGGTAAAATAGGCACCGGGGCTGCAGAGCTGTCTCAATGTGCTGCCATCAGGCTCAGGGTCTAGCCACGCCCCCCGCCATCAACTTTTCATATGTGAAAAGTCGCCAGCTGCGTTTTTTTCTATGCCAGGCCCTGCTTTGCAGCCTCCCACCCCAATACATCGAGAGGCGGAAGCCTCTTGATGTATCCCGCTGCGAATATGCAGCGGTGGGGCTATCATGGGGCTATCATGATAAATATGCCCCAATATTTTTATGTTACAGTGAACTGCCATGAAAAATGCTAGAAACCATAAATAAGAATTGATTATTTTTTTCAACACTACCAAGAAAGAGTTAATGAAATCTCATTATTAGCTTTTGAAACCCCCTAAATCATGTACCTGAAAAGTGGATCTCATTCGCAAAAAAAAAATAAGCCCCCATATGTCCAAATTACAAATAAATAAACATTTATAAAATGTGACAATGCAAATCTGCTCTGAATAGCGCTCCTTCTGTTCTATGCCCGGCCCTGTGTCCATACAACAGTTTACCTCATACTCAGGAGAAATTGGATATCAAACTTTTTGGAGTTTTTCGTCATTTAATACATTGTGATGGTTTAATTGTTGGCCAAAATTAATGTATTGTCTAATAAAATTACAATTTGTAGATTGCACCCCCATTTTGCTTTAACCCCTGTGAAACTTCTTAAAGTTGATTTTTCATACATTGAGGGGTGCAGTTTCTAAAATGCCATCAGCTACAGGATTTTACTGTTATTCAGGCCTCTCAAGGTCACATAATGCTGCTGTGAAGACACACTCAATAAAGGAGTTCTGCAGGTGGGGATCACAGACCACTTGTCAGTACCAATGCTTCACATTCATGATTGCATAAGATGCACTCTACAACTCAGACAAGTGGCTCAGTTACCTCCAGGATGGCACATCAATGCAAGCTGTGGCAAGAAGGTTTGCTGTGTCTGTTAGCGTAGTGCCCAGAGGCTGAAGGTGCTACCAGGATGCAGGCCAGTACACCTGGAAATGTGGAGGGGGCTGTAGGAGGGCAACAACCCAGCAGCAGGATCGCTACCTCTGCCATTGTGCAAGGTAGAACAGGAGGAGCACTGCCAGAGCCCTGCAAATAACCTCTAGTAGGCCACAACTGTGCATGTGTCTATAGAAATGATTAGAAATTGTCTCCATAAGGATAAAAAGGTGGATCACCTTGTGTGAGACTCTCCGAACAAATAGGAGCTTTACATTAGAGAATTTTTAGCAATTCCTGTGATATTATGATAACTATATTAGGCTGAGGGAGGCCACGGCTCTTCCCTTTTTTTTAACAATTGTGGCACGTGAAAAAAAATAGTAACATTTTTGCACAAAAATGTGTGACATTTCATTCATAAAATAGTATTAGTATTTTTAAATAAAATCTACATTTCTTTTCTCAAATCTCTGATACTAGATACACAAACTGCTCAAAGTATCAGGAGACTTTAAATTAACTCACAGATGTATTAAATACTTTTGAGAACATAATGATTAGAAAGATTTAAAAAAAAGAGCTGTGTACTTTTGATGGAAATACTGGTGCACGTTTCACTAGTTATTTTTATCTGATTGAAGGCAAGCAGCTAGCTGAGATAAAAATAAGTTTGGAAGATAAATGATCTAAATAAGTCATAACTCCAGGTGTCATAAAAATAGACAGTAAAGTCTGCCTCGTTTGTGCCCACAAGGTCAACCGGAGAATACAGGGCAAAGGACACCAGTAAATCAGCTACCAGTCCAGTATAATTAAAACAGGTGCCAGTTGGTGAAATGAATATGTGGTAAATGATTAAGGTTATTAACACTGTAGGCTATAGCAAATACAACAAACTAAAGATATTATTGATAAATGATACATTTACATTAAAAGAATTGGGAGCACTTTATTTTTATCAATTTATTCTACATCTTTACAGCTGCCATTTTAAGATTTCCAGCTACAATTTGAGAAAAGGCACAAACATTTACTGTACACATGAGATGTGTAAACGCGTGTCTAGAAAATAGAAAAACTTTTTAGATATTATTAGTTTACTTGTTTTTTCATTTTTGGTTGCTTCAGAGTCAAAATAAAACAACTCGTTTGAGGGACCAGGAAGCAGTGCATTTACACTGACTTTACATTGATTAACTATGACACTCTGGGGGACATGTTTCTTTTTTTCTGCTAGTTAAAGGGAACCTACCAACACGGATCTACCTATAAAGCTAGATCGGGTGGTAGGTGGATCTATAGGACGTGAGGAAAGCCCTTTTGAGGGCTAATCGTCACATCCCCACAATTTTTTAATAACTTTTATTCCAAATCGCCATGTAGCCTCAGCTCTGGCTACTCCACGCCCCAGTAGCCTTTTTACAAAATGTAGTGGTGCACCCCTCCGTGGTGATAAGTTCCCTTTTAATTGTCTCTTTTTTGCGACCTTTGTAGTTTTTAAGACTTTTGACTGCTACTTTTGCTGTCCAAGTACACCTTTGCCTGCAGCCTGTGCAGTGCCTAATGTATCTTTATTTTCCAGATGCTTTGCACAACTTTTCTCATATCTATCACTTTTTGTTATTTTTGCAACTTTGTAGGCACAAATCTGCAGCTGGTCCAGGGCAGGTGCAAAGTAAATATTTTTTTTCATTGACCCTGTTTTATCATGTAAATTGAAATTATTTCACAAGCTTTTAAATGTTGAAAATTTTGCATATTAACAAATTTATACATTTTTGCATTTACATTTTTTGCAAATTTGTTTATTCTAAGATTGAGGTCACATGTTGCGTTTTGGTTGCGTTTTCATTGCGTCTTGTAAGATATTACTGAGAGAGGTGATTTGCCTAATTGCATTACTGTTCACATTTGCATTTACAAAATACAATGCAAACTCAATGTTAAACAAAAATGTGAACAGTAATGTAATCCGGCAAATCACCACAGCTAAGGAGAGGTGATATGCCTAGTTACATTACTGTTTAGTAGAGATGGGCGAATCGATTCTAATGAAGTGGAATTTAATACGAATTTCACTAAAAATTTGATTAGTCACGAAGCCGAAGTTTACGCTGAGTTTTTTTTCCCATCGTTTTTCAGCTAAATGGACGCGAGTACAATGTGTTACATGGGGCAGAGAACTCTGGGAAGGAGAAAGGAACACCCTCGATGACATCTGCAGAGCTGTAAGCCAATCAGCGATTGGCAGGCTTATGTGATGTCACACAGGCTCACAGCCCTATAAAAACTGGCAGCCATTTGCAATCCTGGCATTTTACACTGGATTTGCTGTCTATAGCGTCTAGCTGCTGCTACTGTACTGTGCAGTAGCGATTCCTGCTCCAGTCCCTGGGTGTTCTTTAAGGGGGATCTGTATACCCCAAATAGCAGTTCTATTTAGTGACAAAATCGAATAAAAAGAAATTTGTTTTATATTCATGCATCTGCAGTAGCAATTTGTTTATGCAGCTGCTGTAGTGATTTGTGGACCTCTCACTGGGTGTCAGTTGTGGGGTATCTGTATAACGCAAATTCCCATACCTTTTTGTGGCTAAAGTTTAGAGCCAGGTTTACGCCTCAAATCCACGTAGTTGATTAACCACTATGTCATACAGAAAGGTGGCAGGTGGAGCAGGCAGAGGTCGCAGCACAGTAAGGGGACATCACAGCAGGGGTGACTCTGTGAGGCCAGAACTGCCGTTGTCATCTAGCGGCAGTGTGTTGATCAACAACCCAAAGGTTATTGAATGGTTGACTAGGTCATCCAATTCCTCAAATATAACATCTGATAACCCCTGCCAACCACCCCTGTGGTTTCCTCAGATACAAAAATTAGTTGGCATGGCCCAGGAGCAGGTTAGCGCCACTCACCTTTCCTCAACCGGCCTCTGTCCTGTTCCTTTCCCGCAGCCAGAGCTACTAGGTGGCCTGGGCTCTACGCCACTCTTCAGCGAGGAAGAATTGTTTGAACAGTCAGCAGCTGCTTGGCAGTGAAGAGGTGGGGAAGACTTTCGCTGCTTCCTGCAGTAGGCAGGCTGTGCATACTGACACCAGTGAGGAGAGTAGCAGTGACCGGGAAACGCAAATTGACCATGATGTAGCCGATCACACTTGGGTGTAGCAGGGGATTTATCATCGTCAAAACGCCAAACGTCCGCAGGGTACAAAACCAGATTCGCAGCTCCAAGTAAGCAGTGGCAGAGGGGCTCACTGAGGCAGCGGCAGTAGTAGTCGCTCAGTGCAAGGTGTTTGCGGTAAAATCACCACCTCGGCGGTGTGACAGTTTTTTTTAATGTTACCAGAGGAGCCGAGCGTGGGTATATGTCGTAACTGTGGGCAAAATGTGAAGCATAGCCAAGGAGCTAACATTGGCACCACGGCCTTGCGCCAGCACATGCAGCATCACCATCAAATGGCCTGGGAGAAACAGGTGTCAGATGTGGTCCACCCTGCAGGCGCAAAAACAGCAGCAGCACCTAGTGGCACACATGCTGTTTCAGCAAGTCAAGGCTCAAGCGCCTTTGCCGAAGAGAGCTGTTTGTCTTTGACATCATCTCCCGGTCCAGATGCTCCTGCTCCTTGCTATGTATGGCGCCAGCAGTTGTTGTGCGAGGCGATTACAACTCTATGTGTCCAGCCATCCTAAGGTACAGAAGCTGTCCTTGTCCAAGTTTTTGTTACTGCAGTCCCTCCCTTTCCAAGCCGCAATTTTTTTTTCTAAAAAGGCATTGCCAGCCCTTCACCAATATGTACAACAGAAGGTGGGTCAGTCCTTGAGCTTATTAGTTTCTTCAAAGGTGCACGGCAGTGCGGACATGTGGAGCTGTAACTATGGTCATTGCCAGTACATGTCCTTTACGGCCCACTGGATGAATGTGCTTCGTCTCCAGCCACACCAACAACTTCCACAAGAGATGGCGCTTTCTCTTCCACATTGTCAAACTTCTGCTTGTGCGCCAGAGTCCGCCTCCTCTGCCTCCTTCTCCACCACCAACTCAGCCTCCACAAGTGCTGCTCCATTATACCACATCTGCAGGGCACAGCGGTGCCGCGCATTTCTACACCTGGTGACTTCGTTCACACAGGGGAGGATCTGCTCTGCGTCATGCAACAAGAAATCAATGTGTGGCTTTCTCAGCGACAACTAAAAATTGTAACCATGGTGACAGACAATGAGAGGAACATGGTGTCCGTGCTGCACTGAGGAGGGATGATACATGCATCCTGCATGGCACACTTGTTCAATCTGGTTGTCAAAAAGTTCCTGAAGTCTTCCACCCATCTGCAAGACATTCTAAAAATGGCCAGGACACTGTGCACGCACTTCAGCCATTCCTACAAAGCCAAGCACACCCTCCTCCAGTTGCAGCGTCAGAACGGCCTACCGCAACATAGTCTGATATGCAATGTTTCTACTCATTGGAATTCCAGCCTCCATGTGTTAGACTGCCTGTATGAACAGAGAAAAGCCATTAATGATTTTTTGATGATGCAAGTGGACCGGAGTACTCCCCTGTGTAACTTTGATGTCAGCCACTGGCATCTCCTGCCATTTGCTCAGGCCCTTTGAAGAGGCCACATTATTTGTACGTCGCCAGGACTGCGGGATGAATAAAGTCATTCCACTGCTTTAAGTCCTGGAACTCATGCTGCTAAATCTGTGCACAAGCAGAGCAGAGTCTGGTGCAATTTGTGGTTTTTCTACTCAGGTGACAGGAGAGGAGGAGCAGGAGCATCTGGTGGAGGTAGAAGACGAGGCAGATGACCCAGAAGCACCGTGGCAGTATACAGTGGAGATGGAGGCTGGGAGTCCCTTAGAGTAAATTGCGCAGATGGCCTGCAGCATGCTGCTTTGCCTAACTAGTGACAGCCGAATAGTCAACATCCGCCATAGGGATGACTTTTGGCTCTCCACCCTCTTGGACCCTTGCTACCAGTCAAAAATGGGTGACTTTGGCACAGACATTACCTTGTCAGGCTGTGTTCCCGCTTCACTTATTTGGTGAAGTTGGCCCCTGTAAGTGCCCATGGAATTGAAGAATGAAACGATTCTAAGAGCGGTGGCTGTCATGTGCGTGTCATACTAAAACAAAGCATTGTTTGAAGACCAAACCACGCAAAGCATTATAAAGGCACGGCTTCCTGTTCCCTCCGCCCAGCTGAATTTTGTTAACCCCTGGGCTGCTGGTACTTCTTATGTATTTATGATCTACATGTCCATGCTTATGTGGAAGGAAGTCGGGATAGCCCACAACATTGTTACCTAATGCCCTTAGTATGAGAAAATTACCTATGTGGAATACCCTCAAATTTTCAAGTGAGTAGGCAATATATATGCATAGAAAGCAACATTATTTCTGGACATTATTATTCTTCTTACTGATAGATTTCACAGTGATGAGAACTATTTGTAATTTTGCTATGGTCTCCAATCTGATGAGTCAAGACCTAGTTGCTGTGGCCCATCTGTTTCCACTTTGTATAAAACCTCTATGTAATATAACATCAGAGTGAGATCCGGTCCATCTTGTTGGCAAAACATATTAAGTATAAAAAGAAGGATGATAGACCTCTACCAAAGGTAGGCGTTTATGCAGATTGCTCCCAATGAAAGCAAGGGTATATTTTGCTTTACTGGAGTAGTAAGGACTATTGTACATGTTTGTACAGAAATTATTGCAAGTGAATGGCAGTGGTTTATCTTCCTAGAAAAATCAGATACAATAACATTGTTGATAAAATTGCAGTTATTAATGTTTTAATATCTATGTATGTAAAACACAAGACACAAGTGGGGGGGGGGTCTACAATCTATATACAGCTCAGGACCCACGGTACCCTTAATCCGTCACTGCTTGGTGCAATTTATAATGGCTGTAATTACAGCAATAGCTCCCATGCTGAACACAATGTAGGGAACAGAACCCCAGATTATACTCTTCTATAATGCTAGAAGCCCATACTAATAACAGGGTTAAAGTGGTAAGGTAAACCATCATTACATTCTCATTTAACTTAATGTGTTATTTACATACATTCCTTCAATTGTATGTAAAAAAAATTACCTGTGTGATGATAATTTACCATAAATGTAACCATGTTACTCCTGTGAAACAAGATAGCTGTCCTTGGATATTGTGTAGTTGCTGTAGATGTCTTGTGAATCTGTCTCCTGACACTTCTGTATATGTATCATAGTATCACAGTATATAAGGCTGGAAGGAGACGCAAGTCCATCAAGTCCAACCTTCAAGAATTAAATAAATGTTTTATCCCCATTACCCGTGATATTTTTTCTCTCCAGAAAGTCATCCAGGCCTCTCTTGAACATGTACATAGAGTCGGCAATAACAACCTCCTGCGGCAGAGAGTTCCACAGTCTCACTGCTCTTACAGTAAAGAACCTTTGTCTATGGTGATGGTAGAATCGCCTCTCCTCTAGGCGTAGAGGATGCCCCCTTGTCCTGGTCACAGGCCTAGGTATAAAAAGATCTTTGGAGAGATCCTTGTACTGTCCGTTCAGGTATTTGTACATTGTAATGAGGTCTCCCCTCAGTCGTCTTTTTTCTAAACTGAATAATCCCAAATTTTGTAATCTGTCATTGTATTCTAGTCCCCCCATCCCCTAATAATCCTGGTTGCTCTCCTCTGCACCCGTTCCAGCTCTACTATATCCTTTTTATATACTGGTGCCCAAAACTGTACACAATATTCCATGTGTGGTCTGACCAGGGATTTGTATAAGGGCAGAACTATGTCTTTATCATGAGAATCTATTCCTCTCTTGATACATCCCATTATTTTATTTGCTTTAGCAGCAGCCGCCTGGCTCTGGTCACTAAAATTAAGTTTACCATCCACCAATACGCCCAAGTCCTTTTCAGCTTCAGTTTTACTAAGTAATTGACCGTTTAGAACATAATTATACTTTTTGTTTCCATGGCCCAAGTGCATAACTTTACATTTATCTACATTAAACCTCATCAACCATTTCTCTGCCCATCCCTCAAGCTTCCACAAATCCCTCTGTAATGCTAAACTATCGACCTCAGTATTTATTACTTTACACAGCTTAGTATCATCTGCAAATATTGAAACTTGACTGTGTAAACCCACTACAAGGTCATTAATAAAAATATTAAAAAGAAGTGGCCCCAATACTGACCCCTGTGGCACTCCACTGGTAACATCAACCCAATCTGAGAATGTGCCATTAATGACCACCCTCTGTTTTCTATCACTAAGCCAATTACTTACCCAGATACACAGATTTTCTCCTATTCCCAGCAGTCTCATTTTATATACCAACCTTTTATGTGGCACGGTGTCAAATGCCTTTGAAAAGTCCAGATATACAACATCCACAGCGTCCCCCAGATCCAGTCTTGAACTTACCTCCTCGTAGAAACCAATCAGATTAGTCTGACAGGACCGATCTCTCATAAACCCATGCTGACGCTGGGTTATAAGGTTGTGCACAGTGAGATACTCCAGGATAGCATCTCTAATAAACCCCTCAAATATTTTCCCCACCACAGCAGTTAGACTTACGGGTCTGTAGTTTCCAGGATCGCTATTTGATCCTTTTTTGTATATTGGTACCACATTTGCTATGCGCCATTCCTGTGGAACATAACCAGTCCTCAGTGAATCTTCAAATATTAAAAATAACAGTCTGTCTATCACCGTACATAATTCATGCAGAACCCGGGGGTGTATGCCATCTGGCCCAGGTGATTTATCTATCTTAGTGGTTGCGGGCCGGCGCCGTACCTCTTCCTGGGTTAAACTGTTGACATTATAAAAAGAATTTACATTATTCCTCATTGTGTCTTCCACCAGGGGATTTTCCTGGGTAAAGACAGTTGAGAAGGCTACATTCAGTAGATTGGCCCTTTCCTCATCTCCTTCCACCATGACCCCCATGTTATTTCTAAGGGGACCCACACTCTCTGTTTTTAGTTTCTTATCATTTATATACTTGAAAAATAATTTGGGATTATTTTTGCTCTCCCTGGCAATATTTCTTTCAGTCTCTATTTTTGCGGCCTTTATCTGTTTTTTACAGGATTTATTTTTCTCTCTATAATCCTGTAATGCCTCATCGCTACCTTCATGTTTTAGCACCTTAAACGCTTTATCTTTCTCGCTTATTGCTTTCCTTACAAGACTAGTTAGCCACATAGGCTTTTTCTTGTTCCTTTTATGCTTTTTCCCATAAGGTATGTGTTTCTCACAGGACTTTTTCAGAATATATGAGAAAAAGTCCCATTTTTTTGGGGGGGGCTTTTGTCTTTGAGAGCATTATCCCAGCCTTTAAGGTCTTCCCTTGATGAAAATTTGTCCTCCTGAAGTTTAGAGTGTTGGTTGCCCCTTCACTAACGTGCTTAGTAAAGCGTAATACAAAATCAATGATATTATGATCACTATTCCCCAGGTTCCCCCCAACCTGTAGTTTTGATACCCTATCAGGTCTGTTGATAAGGATAAGGTCCAGCAGTGCCCCCCCTCTTGTTGGCTCCAGGACTAGTTGCGACAGGTAATTGTCTTTTGTTGTTGACAAGAACCTGCTACCTTTGAAGGACCTGCAGGTTTCTGCCCCCCAGTCAATATCTGGGTAATTGAAGTCCCCCATGATAAGTACTTCACCATGCTTTGAAGCCGCATCCATTTCACTTATCAGCATTTCCTCTGCTGCCTCCATTATATTTGGAGCCTTATAACAAACCCCTAGTAATATTTTATTTTTATTTTTCCCTCCTCTTGACATCAGTAACGCAAATGTGGAGTCCCTATGGGTCTCCACCCATAGGGACTCCACATTTGCGTTACTGATGTCATCTCGCAAGACGGGCTTGAGGCAAGAATTCACATATAAACAAACCCCTCCCCCTTTTTTATTTATACGATCCTTTCTAAAAAGACTATAACCATCTATAGTAACAGATCAGTCATAGCTACTATCTAGCCATGTCTCGCTGATACCCACTATATCATATTTCCGTTCCAACATCAAGAGTTCCAGTTCCTCCATTTTGTTTGTGAGGCTTCTGGCATTTGTGTACATACACTTTATATGGTTTTCCCTGTCCGTATTCCTTTTGTCCTTATTCCCCAATCTCATTCCAGCCCCCCTTCCTCCCCCATGGACTATGGCTCTTCCCAGCTCTCTATGTACACCGTCTATGTGAATTGATTAAATTGGTATATTATCTTACAAATATACTAATATTTTATTTATATATCTTTTCAGACTAAATATATTTTATTGATACTGAGCCATCGAGGACGACCCCCGTGTGTCTACCCATTTCTCAGATTACTCATTTCTGCCATTTAATGTGCGCTTACAATTGTGCCATATGTACGTACCTTTTATCGATTTTTATTATGTATTGGCCACATGTATTTTTTTGTCTGCTGACTATTATTTGGTCAGCTTGCTGGACCTCACTAACTTATTTAACCTTTTGTTCTATGTACCAATATATTTAGGTTTATGAATTAACCATATATACTATGTATTTCAAAAAACTTTTTAAACTTTGTGAATTAATTCTAATGCTGTAGATATTTGGGCCATTGTCTAGTCTCGTGGTGACCACCTTTTTTCCCCTACTTCAAGTGTTTTATTATTATCACCAATGTCCATTGACTTGTATATATATGTATGTATTCTTTGTAAAAGTATTTTCTAGGATAATGGATATATGACACTACTTTGCACTTTAGATATTCCCCATTGGTCATAATGGTGCTTTCTGTTAATAATTAATGATGCACAATTATGCACCTGTTCATGCACTTTATTGTAAATTATTGTTTGTAAAAACTCATCATTATTTTCACTGAGTCTCTAAACTGCTGCTATTCTTTACCTTTTTGGCTCTATTTGGGAGATTTTATAGACACCCATCTTCTTATTTGAATTGAGCATCCTTGTACAATATGGGATCTCTATGCGTGTGCGCATACTGATGGCTAATCATTCCACACTTACCTTGATACATGTGAGTGGGTACGGCGCAGGCGCATATACCTAGATCCGATCGCGTGCGCCAAAATCCCGGGGCAATTCAGGTACAATCGGCGCAAATCGGAAATATTCGGGTAACACGTCGGGAAACAGCGAATCGGGCCCTTAGTAAATGACCCCCATTGTGTAGTTGCTGTAGATGTCTTGTGAATCTGTCTCCTGACACTTCTGTATATGTGAATTGATTAAATTGGTGTATTATCTTACAAATATACTAATATTTTATTTATATATCTTTTCAGACTGAATATATTTTATTGATACTGAGCCATCGAGGACGACCCCCGTGTGTCTACCCATTTCTCGGATTACTCATTTCTGCCATTTAATGTGCGCTTACAATTGTGCCATATGTACGTACCTTTTATCGATTTTTATTGGCCACATGTATTTTTTTGTCTGCTGACTATTATTTGGTCTACCAGCTGTAGGATCAATTATATAGGTACAGGAGGTTATAAAGTTGGGGACTCATACATTGGGACACCCCAGACCCTTATAGTGTTCTTGATATTTTCTCCGTTTATTGGTGGCATTATACTTTAATTAGTCAAGCAGGACTAGTGAGCCGTACACTGGTATAATGTTGATTGAAGTGATTGCTTTATGTATATATACTTGTCTCTGAAATTACGATCCCGTGATGACACATCGCATATCGTCTGTGTACTTGGTTGCATTACAACGGAAAGGCACTTCCGGGCTCCTTAATGCATGTGCAGTCGGTTATTTCTGGCTTATATTCCAAATATGTGTGCCAGCTATACGCCGGTCCCTGTGTACACGCAGTAAGACTCAGAGTAATGATCAGAGATTCTGGAACACACTGTGGTATGTCCTCCCACCATATATGGTGGATTTTAAAGCACTTTTTGCACTTTGTAATTAAATTATGTTTACAAACAATGTATTACACAGAATATTGCTCTACCTCATGTTATTTATGTAATTTATATTTCTGAATATCGATGATTATTGAAGAATGTGCACTGTATACAATTTTCCACATGTCGATATATGTTATATGCACTAACTATATTTATAAGGATATTGTGGGCGGGCCTCATGAAGGTCATGTGACCATTGTATTTTGTATATATACCCACCCCATACACTAATTGTTTGGTTTGAGAAAGGCCCAATATGAGCCAAAACGTCACTACTGCTCTACAAAAGGAAAAAAAAGGACCACTTTTTTTATTTGATCTGGATGTCTGGAGTGCTGCTTATTTTCTATTTTTTGTCCTTGGATATGACCACCCACATACTTTGGCAGCACAGTTTACACATGTGCTATTGAGCCCTGTCTGACCACCTCGATTCAGTGATCTTTACACAGGACAGTTGTGGGGCATGCAGTAACTTCCAAACATTTTTTTAATAACTGCAATCGCAGAAACCCGTTTATATACATAGCCGATTAATTTAATTGCATGCCGATGCCCAGATGAGAATAGCCCCTTGAAGACTGGTTGCTTGAAGTCCTGGGATCAGTACAGAAAATATGGCCAACATTACAGCCGAAATCTAGACATGTAAAACCAGTAATTTATGACCGACTTATTCTTAACAAGTCTTAATACATTATGACCTTGGAAATATCCTACTCATTAGTTTAAAAGAAGACAAAAAGTAATATGTTATCTACATGTCAGAATAAAATGTTGGTCCTTTTGTGTAATCATCATTTTTTTAAGACATTTAGTTTACATCTGCATATTTGATGCTAATTAAAGCAAAGGTTCCTCACAAAGATGCAAGCGGCTGCCGCTAATCGCTGGGGTCAGCAGACTACATGGCAGCACCATTGATCATACTTGCCACAGTTATGCATTTGTTGACAATTCCCATTTTACTGCAATGTTCTATTAGGGTGAGGTTTTGTTTCTTCTGCTATCCATGATATGACAGAATACAGTGGTTATGGAAAGTATTCAGACCCCTTTAAATTTTCAACTTTTTGTTTCATGGCAGTTAAGATCGAAAAGGTTCTTTTTTATCTCAATAATGTACACTCTGCACCCCATCTTAGCAGAAAAGAAAAACAGAAATGTAGATATTATTGCTCATTTATAAAACAAGAGGAAACACTGAAACATCATATTGTCATAAGTATTCAGACCATTTGCTGTGACTCACATACTGTCCATTTCCTTCTGATTCTCTTTGGGATGGTTCTACTCCTTCATTGAGGTCCACCTGTGTTTAATTAAACAGATTGGACTTGGTTAGGAAAGGTACACACTTGTCTATATAAGACCTCACAGCACATGTCAGAGCTCATGAGAAGGAACTGCCCAAGGAGCTCAGAGACTGAATTGTGGCAGGGCACAGATCTGGCAAAGGTTACAAAAGAATTTCTGCAGCACTCAAGGTTCGTAAGAGCACAGTGCCCTCCATAATCCTGAAATGGAAGAAGTTTGATACAACCACAACTTTTCATTGACCTGGCTGTCCAGCCAAACTAAGCAATCATGGGAAAAGAGCCTTTGTGTGAGAGGTAAAGAACACCCCAAGATCACTGTGGCTGAGCTACAGAAATGCAATAGGAAGATGGGAGGAAGTTCTACAAAGTCAACTATTACTGTAGCCCTTCACCTGCTGGGGCTTTACGGGAGAGTGTGCCAACCAAAGCCTCTCCTCAGTGTGAGACATATGAAAGCTCCATACAGTGTGCATAAAAAAACATATGAAGGACTCACAGACTATAAGAAATATGATTCTCTGGTCTCAGGAGACGAATATTGAATTTTTTGTTGTTATTTCTAAACGGTTTGTGTGGAGAAAACCAGGCAATACTCATCATCTGCCAAATACATCCCAGCATTGAAACATGGTGGTGGCAGCATCAGGCTAAGGGGGTGTTTTTCAGCTGAAGGGAAAGGATGACTGGTTGCAATTCAAGGATAGATGAATGTGGATAAGTACAGAGATATTCTGAATGAAAACCTCTGTACACAACTCTGTGACCATTCTTGACCCATTGAGTCTCTGGAGAGACTTGAAAATGACTTCCACCAACATTCAACATCCAACCTGAAGAAGCTGGGGGGGTCTGCAAGAAAGAATGGTAGACCTACACCAGATCCAGGTGTGGAAAACTGGAAGACTCATGGCCGTCATAGCTCAAAAGGTGCTTCTATTTAATATTGAGCAGAGAGTCTGAATACTTATGACTATCTGATATTTTCAGTTTTTCCTGTTTAAGAAATTAGTGAAAATATCTACATTTCAGTTTTTTTCTGTCCAGGTGGGGTGCAGAGTGTACATCAATGAGCAATAAAATGTACTTCTTTGATCTCACCAATTGGCTGCTATGAAACAAAGAGTGAAACCTTTAGAAGGGTCTGAATACTTTCTGTACCCAATGTACATGATATTTAAAAATGCAATTTTTTAATGTACAGTGTCAATGTATAATTAAGGGTTCATTATTAAGGACATGGTAGATTAAGCATTTAAAATGATCTTGTACATACCAAATACATGAATTACAGTAAACTTTTATGTAGCATAAACTAATATAGAACTTTGCTAAGTGGCCAATATAAGGTTGTGACTGGGGACCAGTGGTGTGGCTAGGCAGGGGGCGGGGTGTTATATCCCATAGTACATCCCATAACTTTGGGGCTTTTTTTACTTACCCACTAACTTGAATGTTCAAGCTGAGTCCATAAAAGTGGATAAAACATGGACAGCGCATGCACAGAAAAAAATGTGTCAAATGTAAAGGGTCTCCCAGTCCCAATATGTTAATGCTTTAAATTTAAAATAAATATTCAAGAGCAATTTTTTTAAAAATTTGTAATGAAGAGGAGGAATGATTTAAGAGATTTGCTTTATCAGTAACAGCCATAGTTTTCTGTTGTTTAGTTATTTCTTTAGTTATTTTTCTTAATATATGTTACTTGCAAACCCTATAGTCAGGTACTTATTTAATAGTTGTTTTAGTGATAATAAAAGATTGTAAAAAATTGCTTTAATAAAATGCATGAAATTTATAGGACTTAACATAGAATTCAGGGGTATGCTACTATAGAAGCACGCAGGGGGGGACTGGGAATTTAAAGTGGCCCTGGAAAAAACTGTAAAAGTGGCCCCATTCTATGGGCGGGGTCAAAACAAGTAGGCGTGACCTTGTGATGTGAGTGGAGTTACTAAATTCCATACAAACTGTTAATAGATTATCTAAATCAACATGTACACCGCAGAGAAAAAGAGACTCATACTGCCTCCTTGTAAAGGAATAACAATTCTATTTTGAGAGCACACAACTTAATACTGCCATACATGTACACTAAAAACATACTACAATACCTTCTCCAATAAACAAGAATGTAACTACTATAATACTGCTGCCCCTAAGTAAAATATATTGCAATACTGCCCCTGTATGTACAAGAATATAACTACTATAATACTGCCCCTGTATGTACAGGAATATAACTACTATAATACTGCCCCCTATGTACAGGAATATAACTACTATAATACTGCCCCCTATGTACAAGAATATAACTACTATAATACTGCCCCCTATGTACAAGAATATAACTACTATAATACTGCCCCCTATGTACAAGATTATACACTCACCGGCCATTTTATGAGGTACACCATGCTAGTAACGGGTTGGACCCCCTTTTGCCTTCAGAACTGCCTCAATTCTTTGTGGCATAGATTCAACAAGGTGCTGGAAGCATTCCTCAGAGATTTTGGTCCATATTGACATGATGGCATCACACAGTTGCTGCAGATTTGTCGGCTGCACATCCATGATACGAATCTCCCGTTCCACCACATCCCAAAGATGCTCTATTGGATTGAGATCTGGTGACTGTGGAGGCCATTTGAGTACAGTGATCTCATTGTCATGTTCAAGAAACCAGTCTGAGATGATTCCAGCTTTATGACATGGCGCTCCAAATGATCCTGCTGAAAGTAGCCATCAGATGTGGGTACATTGTGGTCAATAAGGCAGGGACTGTGTATAGCAACAATACTCAGGTAGGCTGTGGCGTTGCAACGATGCTCAATTGGTACCAAGGGCCCAAAGGTGCCAAGAAGATATTCACCCAACCATGACACCACACCACCAGCCTGAACGTTGAACAAGGCAGGATGGATCCATCCTTTGTGTTGTTGACGCCAAATTCTGACCCTACCATCTGAATGTCGCAGCAGAAATCGGACTCATCAGACCAGGCAACGTTTTTCCAATCTTCTACTGTCAATTTCGATGAGCTTGTGCAAATTGTAGCCTCAGTTTCTTCTTAGCTGAAAGGAGTGGCACCAGTGTGGGTCTTCTGCTGTTGCCTTTCTATAAGCTCGAACCAGTCTGCCCATTTCCTCTGACCTTGGCATCAACAAGGCATTTCCGCCCACAGAACTGAACGCTCACTGGATGTTTTTTTTTTTCGGACCATTCTCTGTAAACCCTAGAGATGGTTGTGCGTGAAAATCCCAGTAGATCAGCAGTTTCTGAAATACTCAGACAGCTTCTGGCCACCAACAACATGCCACGTACAAAGGCACTCAAATCACCTTCTTCCCCATACTGATGCTCGTTTGAACTGCAGGAGATTGTCTTGACCATGTCTACATGCCTAAATGCACTGAGTTGCCGCCATGTGATTGGCTGATTAGAAATTAAGTGTTAACGAGCAGTTGGACAGGTGTACCTAATAAAGTGGCCGGTGAGTGTAACTACTATAATACTGCCCCCTATGTACAAGAATATAACTACTATAATACTGCCCCCTATGTACAAGAATATAACTACTATAATACTGCCCCCTATGTACAAAAATATAACTACTATAATACTGCCCCCATGTACAAGAATATAACTACTATAATACTGCCTCCTAAGGGTGAGGACGTGTGTGAGCAGAGCTCCTGAGTCTCCTGATGCCGGGAGACAGCCCAGGGCGGGGCCACTCTGGGTGGGGAGATTCCCCAAGCAAGGCCCAGGCTTCCAGGCCTACACCGGGAGAAAACTCCCAAACACTTTCTTCAAGGGATGGAAATCCCACAGTTGCAAGTAAGCAGGAAAGCCAAAAGAATGTGGTTATTGTAAAGAAGATACAAGAAAAGAAATTGAGTGAAGCAATGATGGAAGTGCGTCCCAGGCACGGCCAGCATGGAGCAGCACAGGTGGTGAGTGCAGGATGAGCAGCAGGTGCACAGCCCCCCACTCCTGCACCCAGACAGAGAAGAACGTCCCTGGAGAGACAAACTCTGCAAAAGAACTTACTGCAGAAGGATGTGGTGTCCAGCATGGCCTGTCCAGGCCGCACAAGATCTACAGCTAAGCCGCAGAGTGTCCCTGCACAGTGTGAACAGGCCTCAAGCTCTGCCACAGCAGGCAGAAAGACTGGAACAGCAAAGGAGATGGGTGCTCCAAAACCACCTGGAGCAGCACCCCGACTAGCACAGCAGGGGAAGGAGACCGTGCGAGCGCCTGAGTTGAGGCTAGCAGAGGAGATCCCAGGACTGGTAAGGAGGATGGGGGAGCTTAGCCACCATAAGCAAATGCTGCAAATGCAGATTGACTGTTTGTATAACCTGAAATCTGCACATCCATAGAGTAACAGACTGTATGATACCAAACTGCACTCACTGAGCATAGAGCTGGCACAGGTGGTGAGGGACATGGACTGTGTTCTGGAGCAGATGGGACCCCTAGCCGAGACATATCGGAATAGGGAGCACTTCTCACCCCAGACCCAAGATCCAAGATGCGCCCCGTGTTACAACACCTGTACTCAAACCTGCTAGTTTCTCCTTCCAAAAGGGTCAGTCGCAGGATCAGCCGCAGACCTCTGCAGCAGTCACTGAGAAGGAGCATGAGGATGTGGTACAACAAGTCCAAGCAGTGACTGTGCAGCAACAAGACAAAGCATTTTCTTCTGTGTGTTGGACTTGTTGTACCACATCCTCATGCTCCTTCTCAGTGACTGCTGCAGAGGTCTGCGGCTGATCCTGCGACTGACCCTTTTGGAAGGAGAAACTAGCAGGTTTGAGTACAGGTGTTGTAACACGGGGCGCTCTTGGATTCTTGGGTCTGGGGTGAGAAGTGCTCCCTATTCCGATATGTCTCGGCTAGGTGGTCCCATCTGCTCCAGAACACAGTCCATGTCCCTCACCACCGTGCCAGCTCTATGCTCAGTGAGTGCAGTTTGGTATCATACAGTCTGTTCCTCTATGGATGTGCAGATTTCAGGTTATACAAACAGTCAATCTGCATTTGCAGCATTTGCTTATGGTGGCTAAGCTCCCCCTCCTCCTTACCAGTCCTGGGATCTCCTCTGCTAGCCTCAACTCAGGCGCTCGCACGGTCTCCTTCCCCTGCTGTGCTAGTCGGGGTGCTGCTCCAGGTGGTTTTGGAGCACCCATCTCCTTTGCTGTTCCAGTCTTTCTGCCTGCTGGCAGAGCTTGAGGCCTGTTCACACTGTGCAGGGACACTCTGGGTCTGCTTAGCTGTAGATCTTGTGCGGCTGACAGGCCATCTGGACACACATCCTTCTGCAGTAAGTTTCTTTTGCAGAGTTTGTCTCTCCAGGGACGTTCTTCTCTGTCTGGGTGCAGGAGTGGGGGGCTGTGCACCTGCTGCTCATCCTGCACTCACCACCTGTGCTGCTCCATGCTGGCCGTGCCTGGGACTCACTTCCTCATTGCTTCACTCAATTTCTTTTTTGTATCTTCTTTACAATACCCACATTCTTTTGGCTTCCTGCTTACTTGCAACTGTGGGATTTCATCCCTTGAAGAAGAGTGTTTGGGATTTTTCTCCCGGTGTAGGCCTGGAAGCCTGGGCCTTGCTTGGGAATCTCCCCACCCAGAGTGGCCCCGCCCTGGGCTGTCTCCCGCTCAGGAGACTCAGGAGCTCGCTCACACACGTCCTCACCCTTAGGAGGCAGTATTATAGTAGTTTAATTCTTGTACATGGGGCAGTATTATAGTAGTTATATTTTTGTACATAGGGGGCAGTAATATAGTAGTTATATTCTTGTACATAGGGGGCAGTATTATAGTAGTTATATTCTTGTACATAGGGGGCAGTATTATAGTAGTTACACTCACCGGCCACTTATTAGGTCACCTGTCCAACTGCTCGTTAACACTTAATTTCTAATCAGCCAATCACATGGCGGCAACTCAGTGCATTAGGCATGTAGACATGGTCAAGACAATCTCCTGCAGTTCAAACCGAGCATCAGTATGGGGAAGAAGGTGATTTGAGTGCCTTTGTACGTGGCATGGTGTTGGTGGCCAGAAGGGCTGGTCTGAGTATTTAGAAACTGCTGATCTACTGGGATTTTCACGCACAACCATCTCTAGGGTTTACAGAGAATGGTCCGAAAAAGAAAAAAAACATCCAGTGAGCGTCAGTTCTGTGGGCGGAAATGCCTTGTTGATGCCAGAGGTCAGAGGAGAATGGGCAGACTGGTTCGAGCTGATAGAAAGGCAACAGCAGAAGACCACACTGGGTGCCACTCCTTTCAGCTAAGAACAGGAAACTGAGGCTACAATTTGCACAAGCTCATCGAAATTGGACAGTAGAAGATTGGAAAAACGTTGCCTGGTCTGATGAGTCTCGATTTCTGCTGCGACATTCAGATGGTAGGGTCAGAATTTGGGTCGTCAACAACTGAAAGGATGGATCCATCCTGCCTTGTATCAACGGTTCAGGCGTGGTGGTGGTGGTGGCATGGTGTGGGGAATATCTTCTGGGCACCTCTTTGGGCCCCTTGGTACCAATTGAGCATCGTTGCAAACGCCACAGCCTACCTGAGTATTGTTGCTGACCATTCCATCCCTTTGGACCACAATGTACCCAACTCTGATGGCTCTTTCAGCAGGATATGCGCCATGTCATAAAGCTGGAATCATCTCAGACTGGTTTCTTGACATGACAATGAATCACTGTACTCAAATGGCCTCCACAGTGCACCAGATCTCAATCCAATAGAGCATCTTGGGATGTGTGGAACGGGAGATTCGTATCATGATGTGCAGCCGACAAATCTGCAGCAACGTGTGATGCATCATGTCATATGGACCAAAATCTCTGAAATGCTTCCAGCACCTTGTTGAATCTATGCCACAAAGATTGAGGCAGTTTCTGAAGGCAAAGGGGTCCAACCCGTTACTAGCATGGTGTACCTCATAAATGGCCGGTGAGTGTATAATCTTGTTCTAGGGGGCAGTATATATAGTGTTATATCTTTACTAGGGGGCAGTATATAGTAGTTATATTCTTGTACATAGGGGGCAGTATTATTTAGTTATTTCCTGTACATAGGGGGCAGTATTATTTAGTTATATTCTGTACATACAGGGGCAGTATTTATAGTAGTTATTATTTCTTGTACAATCAGGGGCAGTATTGCAATATATTTTACTTAGGGGCAGCAGTATTATAGTAGTTACATTCTTGTTTATTGGAGAAGGTATTGTAGTATGTTTTAGTGTACATGTATGGCAGTATTAGTTGTTGCTCTCAAAATAGAAGTGTGTATTCCTTTACAAGGAGGCAGTATGAGTCTCTTTTTCTCTGCGGTGTACATGTTTGATTAGATATCTATAACAGTTTGTATGGAATTTAGTAACTCCACTCACATCACAAGGTCACGCCTACTTGTTTTGACCCCCGCCCATAGAATGGGGCCACTTTTACAGTTTTTTCCAGGGCCACTTAAATTCCCAGTCCCCCCCTGCGGCTTCTATAGTAGCATACCCCTGAATTCTATGTTAAGTCCTATAAATTTCATGCATTTTATTAAGCAATTTTTTACAATCTTTTATTACACTAAAACAACTATAAAATAAGTACCTGACTATAGGGTTTGCAAGTAACAATATTAAAAAAATAACTAAGAAATACTAAACACACAGAAAACTATGGCTGTTACTGATAAAGCAAATCTCTAAATCATTCCTCCTCTTCATTCACAAATTTTAAAAATTGCTCTTGAATATTTATTTTAAATTTAAAGCATTAACATATTGGGACTGGAGACCCTTTACATTGACACATTTTTTTCTTGTGCATGCGCTGTCCATGTTTTATCCACTTTATGGACTCAGCTGAACATTAAAGTTAGTGGGTAAGTAAAAAAAGCCCCAAGTTATGGGATGTACTATGGGATATAAACACCCCGCCCCTGCCTAGCCACACACTGGTCCCCAGTCCACACCTTATATTGGCCATTAGCATTTCTATATTAGTTTATGCTACATAAAAGTTTACTGTAATTCATGTATTTGGTATGTACAGGATCATTTTAAATGCTTAATCTACCATGTCCTTAATAATGACCCTTAATTATCATTGACACGGTACATTAAAAAATTGCATTTTTAAATATCATGTACATTGGGTACAGAAAGTATTCAGACCCTTCTAAGGTTCACTCTTGTGTTCATATCAAGCCAATTGGTGAGATCAAAGAAGTACATTTTATTGCTCATTGATGTACACTCTGCACCCCACCTGGACAGAAAAAAACTGAAATGTAGATATTTTCACTAATTTCTTAAACAGAAAAACTGAAAATATCAGATAGTCATAAGTATTCAGATCTCTGCTCAATATTAAATAGAAGCACCTTTTGAGCTTGACGCCATGAGTCTTCCAGTTTTCCACACCTGGATCTGTGTAGGTCTACCATTCTTTCTTGCAGACCCCCCCACTTCTCAGGTTGGATGTTGAATGTTGGTGGAAGTCATTTTCAAGTCTCCCAGAGACTCAATGGGTCAAGATGGTCACAGATTTGTGTACAGAGGTTTTCAATCATAATCTCTGTACTTATCCACATTCTCTATCCTTGAATTGCAACCAGTCATCCTTTCCCTTCAGCTGAAAAACACCCCCTTAGCCTGATGCTGCACCAACCATGTTTCAATGCTGGGAGTATTGCAGATGAAGAGTATTGCCTGGTTTTCTCACACAAACCGTTTAGAAATACACAAAAAATTCAATATTCGTCTCCTGAGACCAGAGAATCATATTTCATAGTCTGTGAGTCCTTCATAGTTTTTTTTTTATGCACACTGTATGGAGCTTTCATATGTCTCACACTGAGGAGAGGCTTTGTTGGCACACTCTCCCGTAAAGCCCCAGCAGGTGAAGGCTACATAATAGTTGACTTTGTAGAACTTCCTCCCATCTTCCTATGCATTTCTGTAGCTCAGCCACAGTGATCTTGGGGTCCTCAGGTTCATAGAAGTCCCCCAGTTGTCACCCACTGTCTCGGTCACAGAAGCGCCACTGAGTTCCTCCCCTGGACAATGCATCAGTCTGAAGCAGTGACTGTGCAGCAACAAGACAAAGCATTTTCTTCTGTGTGTGTTAGACTGATGCATTGTCACAGGAGAACTGTGCTGCTGTGACCGAGACTGGTGACACTGGGGGACATTCTGATGAACCTGAGGGGTTGGGGGATGGAGGGGACCCTCAGTCTGTCTGGGATGTACAACAATCTGATAGCGTAGAGGTGGATGGGGGGCAGGGGGTTGTACAGGATGATATATGTGATTTCCCCCCTCTAACATCAAGCCCCCCAAATAAGTCAGATCCCCCTAGATCAGACCCTCCCCCTAATACCTAGAGTGAACCCCGTCAAGAGCCTCCCAGAAACGCCTGGAGCCGCGGCGCTCCTTCCTTCACCTCCTGCACACAATACTCAGGGCAGGCGTTTAAGAGGAGGAACATGGTGCACTTTAAGAACAGAGGCGCTAAGGAAGATCTCCCAGACAGGAGGTCTGTGGTGCAGGATCTCCTATGTCACCAGATGGGGTTCACGCCTGGCGGTCATCAACCTTCCAGACAGACAGGGCTATGATGTCAGCTTTAAGCTCATGTCTAGTCTGGATAGGTTCTGGGATAAGTTCCCCCAGTTCAGGGACACTGATGGCTGGAGTAAATTTACATTTGTCCCCATTTCCAGGCCAGGTACCGTAGTGGTAAATATCATCTTTTGGAATGAGTCGGTTCCCGCTCAGGATATTCTGGTGTGGCTCAGGCTCCATTGTGATCTTGTGTCTGACCTCACCAAGAATAGAGACGCTGACGGCATCTGGACTGGTTCTGGTGAAGTTGCGCCAGTATAATAACATCACCCTGCACCTCCCCAACAGCTTCTTTATAGCCAGAGAGAAAGGCATCTGTTTCTATCCTGGGCAACCAAGAAAGTGTTTTAGATGCGGTAAGATCGGTCACGTGGCCAAAGTTGCCTTTGAAGGTAGTCGCCTACGCGGATGACGTGACTGTGGTGATATCTGAGCCTCATGAGGTGGAGATGTTATCTGCAGCCATCAGAAGTTACTCAGAGGCCTCCGGGTCTGTGGTCAACCTTGAGAAAAGTGAAGCTTTCTGGATATTGGATACTGCTCCTGGCTTTGATTTGCCACAGTTCCCCAAGGCCTCCACATATATTAAGATCCTTGGGGTTAAATTTGGGAGGGAAGATAATGCCAAACTAAATTGGGAAGAGAAGTTGGATACCGGAAATCTAAAGGTTCAGCGATGGAAGAACTGGAGGCTGACCTATAGAGAAAGGGTTACCCTGCTGAAGACTTACCTGATCCCTGTCTTCCTGTACGTCTCCGTCGTATTTCCTTTGCCAGAATCTTTCTCCGCTAGGCTCTTTAGCCTGTTCTTCCAGCTTTTATGGGGCAACAGATTAAACCCAGTAAAAAGAGGGATCACCTACCTGCAGAGGAGAGAGGGTGGACTGGATATGTTAAATCCAAGGGTCTTTTTTGACTCCATGTTTCTAAAAGCTAATTTTGGATGCTTGGACTCAAATATTGGTCTCCTGTGGATATTGCCTTTTGCAGAGTCTTGGGTGCGAGGCGGCAGTCTCAAGAGGGGTCGGTGGACTCCTGGCTTCCTCCCCCAGTATCTGGAGTATGGTCTCAGGTGCATGAAAAAGTGGAGAATAAATAAGACCTATCTGGAGAGTAAGACCAGGAAGGACCTTTATATGAGTGTCTGTAGGACCTTTTATACTTTACAGCCAGCTCTGAGGGACTGCACGACGGCCACCCTGCAGGAGAGTCTGAAGCTCCTCAATAGTCTGAGACTCCCAGCAAAGCTATTTGATATTTCCTGGTTATCACTGCACGGGAAGCTTTTTGTTAGGGGCAATTTAAAGTTTTTGATCGTATGTGCCCCTTGGGTTGTCAGCAGGTGGAGACGATGCAGCACTTCATTACCGAGTGCCAGGGAGGGAGGCAGATATGGCAGGAGGTGTCCCGTAGGCTTAGGATACCAAGACTGCAGTCTCTGACCTACCCGGATGTAATCTACGGGGTGACACCACAGGTAGCCGGCATCGACAGGGGGACCATGTACCTCATCATCACGGTAACTAAGTACTACCACTGGCACACCAGGACCAGAGTGTCCGTACATAGCAAGTCCTTCCAGCCCATGACCGCAGTAACCCAAATATTATCAGAGCTGAGGTGGATCCAATCATTAGAGTTAAGGAAAAAGAGTAATAATGTTCAGTTATGGAGGAACATAGATCTACAGTGATGGATTATATGTCATGGAATTCTGATTATTTCTTTTTTTCCTTATTACCAGTGATGGACTTTTTAATTTGAAGTTACTCTAAATTCATTATTTGCTGATTTGTTTGATCTTTGTTAAATCATTGTTTTTGTTTTGTTTTTTGTTTTTTTTTCATCCTGACAAGAATGTATTGTATATTTTTGTTTGTTTTTACTAATAAAAATTGCCCCCTATGTACAAGAATATAACTACTATAATACTGCCCCCTATGTACAAGAATATAACTACTATAATACTGCCCCTTATGTACAAGAATATTGCTGCTATAATACTGCCCCCTATGTACAAGAATATAACTACTATAATACTGCCCCCTATGTGTCCCCATCTGTGCTTCCTGTACAGAATGCTCATTTCTGTGCCCCATGTACAGGACAATGCCCCCTTCTGCCCCCCCCCCCCCCTGTACAGAACTATTGCCCTCTGTGCTCCCTGTACAAGACTAGTGCCCCCTCTGTGCCCCTGTTATCAGTGTCTTTTTTGTACACTCCATTGTGTTTGGATTTTGGTGCAAATCCAAACACAATTTCTATCGGGCATTCTATCGGGCATTTCCAGACATTTCAAGGAAACACATGAACGGCATGTCAGTCATTGCGATAGAACAGGTTGCACACCCCAATAGAGGCGGTGACTGGAAAAAAATGCTACTGTCCAGAGAAGCGTTTTGGATTCTGAGTTTAGATACTCGCTTCCCAAAAGGTCTTAACTATAAACAGGATTTACTCTACTTTTACTGACATATATATTATATTTAATCATCCTCAGTACACAACATAGAGAGCCATTTAACACACACCCCACCGGGCGTGTCACTTTCACGCCGGAAATCCGCCCGTGGACATGAGTCCTTTTCACTACTTAAACTTCAAGCGGATACAAGCAGGGCAGGTATGACTAAGGACTGAACATGAAATAGTCCGAAACGCGTTACCTTTGCTTACTTTTTAAAGGAAGAAAATTAAAGTTATCTACAATGTCTTAACAGCGATTCTTCACTAACATATTATTTTGGATGCTGGATCTCCCGCCCTTCTATGTACTCTTGCCTCGTTTACAATTATTGTACCATACTGCATTCCAGGACCAGTTACAGGGACTTTCCGTGCACCCGGCCACAATTCACATCAGGACTATTGCAACCTTCGGAGTGGTGAGCTGTTACCAAAATATTTTTTCTTTGTTTTTTCTATATAACTACTATAATACTGCCCCCTATGTACAAGAATTTAAATATTATAATGAAAGGGAAACAGGTATAAGCGCTCACAGACCTGGACATGTAGTCTGTAATCCAGTCTCCACTCCTCTGGGATGCAAGAGAGCCTAGTCCGCCGGCCACGGACACAAATAGTGAAAATTCAAATGCAAGGAATAGCTCAGCATCAGTAGTGAAAATCCATTCTTTATTTCATTTAGATTAAAAAGTCCATAGCAAAGACCTATGTACAATAATATAACTACTTCAAAACTTCCCCCTATGTACAAGAATATAACTACTATAATACTGCCCCCTATGTACAAGAATATAACTACTACAATACTACCTCCTATGTACAAGAATATAACTACTATAATACTGCCCCCTATGTGCAAGAATATAACAACTATAATACTGCCCCCTATGTACAAGAATATAACTACTATAATACTGCCCCCTATGTACAAGAATATAACTACTATAATACTGCCCCTTATGTACATGAATATAACTACTATAATACTGCCCCTATGTACAAGAATATAACTACTATAATACTGCCCCCTATGTACAAGAATATAATTTCTATAATACTGCCCCCAAATACAAGAATATAACTACTATAATACTGCCCCCTATGTACAAAAAGAATATAACTACTATAATACTGCCCCCTAGGTACAGAATAGAACTACTATAATACTGCCCCCTATGTACAGGACTATAACTACTATAATACTGGCCCTATGTACAAGAATATGAACGACTATAATACTGCCCCCTAGTACAGGAATATAACTACTATAATACTGCCCCTATGTACTGAATATAACTACTATAATACTGCCCCCTATGTACAAGATATAACTACTATAATACTGCCCCCTATTTACAGGAATATAACTACTATAATACTGCCCTCCCTATGTCCAAGGATATAACTACTATAATACTGCCCCTATGTACAAGATAAATACTATATACTGCCCTCTATATACAGGAATATACTACTATATACTGCCCCCTATGTACAAGATATATAGCTTCTATTACTAGTAGCCATTACCCTAACCCCCCAGTATACATCCGCCCACCTGTAGATATATATTACAGCAGCAGTCCTCCTAATATATTCAGTCTGCCCAGTATACGGCCAGACTCCCCTGCCCAGTATATGGCCATCCCAGTATGCAGCCAGACAGGCCCATAGCCCCAGTAGGTCAGCCCATAGCCCCAGTATGCAGCCCATAGCCCAGTATGCAGCCCATAGCCCCAGTATGCATCCATACAGCAGCCCCAGTATACACCACGACCGCCCATTATAACAGCCAGACAGCCCCAATATACAGCCAGACAGCCCCATTATACAGCCAACAGCCCCATTATACAGCCAGACAGCCCCACTATACATCCAGACAGCACAGTATAACAGCCAGACAGCCCCACTATACAGCCAGACAGCACCAGTATACAGCCGACAGCGCCAATACAGCCAGACAGCCCATAGCCCCAGAATACAGCCCCTGCCCCATTAGTAACCCCATAGCCCAGTATACAGCCAGACAGCCCCTTAAGCCAGACAGCCCCATTATACAGCCAGACAGCCCCATTATACAGCCAGACAGCCCCACTATACAGCCGACAGCACCATTAACAGCCAGACAGCCCCACTATACAGCCAGACAGCACCAGTATACAGCCAGACAAGCGCCAGTATAGCCAGACAGCCCATAGCCCCAGCATACAGCCCCTGCCCCAGTATACAGCCCATACCCCAGTATACGCCAGACAACCCCAGTATACAGCCCATAGCCCAGTATACAGCCAGACATCCCCATTATACAGTCCATAGCCCCATTATACAGTCCATAGCCCCAGTATACAGCCAGACAGCCCCAGTATATAGCCAAGCCAGATACAGCCCAAGCCCCATATCAGACATAAATAACACACGTAACTCACCTTTCCGACCCCCGGCGCTGCTCTCCTGCTTGATCCCGCTGTGTCAGCTCTGTAGGGCCGGTGTTTGCACAGACCATGACGTTGGCAAGCGGCTGACGTCATGGTCTGTGCAACGCTGGCCCGCGCTGACCCTGTGCAATGCTGACCCGTGGGTCTTATGGCATGTCCGCCCTGAAAAGCACTTCATTGTGATTAGTGAATTCCATCAGAATTCGGCTCTGGCTGGTTTGGCCAACCCAGACCAAAAGTTCAGCTTTGTAGACCCATATTTGAACCTTTTAAATGAGTGTGCTTTTACCCACCGGTAACACCGGTGGTATCCTTACATGCTTCAGGCAAAGCATTCTGAAGCATGTACGTGCGTGCCACCATGGGATTGATGGAGAGATTGTTGCCAAAATGGTGCCGTGCCTGCAATGTTGGGTACAAACCTAACAATGTGTTGTTAGGTCCCTCATTACTAAATGTGTTGGTATTATTTTCTATGCACTTTTGTTTATGATTCTAGATGCACTAGCAAAAATCTTTGCATAGTGTGGACATACATGATCTATATAGTGACTACATAACATTATGCCACAGGGTCTGCAACAGAAAATTCTTACCCTAAAAGAAATAATGCTTCAAATAAGACAACAGTGTGCCGGGATATGACTGACTTAGGACCCCGGAGACATATAGAGTACTGTTTAAAAAGCATACTTTTCCAAATACGCCCGGCGAAGAAATCCACATTTTCTGACAAAGACACAATGAATGATATCTCAAATAGAAATAAGCTATGAGATTAATTTTGCTTCCGATCTGCTGCCAGTAACTTGTCAGCTGCACACCAAATAGCTTTATTTTCACAAATGCTCTTGACAAAACATGCAGTCTGCATTGTGATGATCAAATACACTACGCGCAGTTTATAATGGCAATTTGCATATACTCCACAGAATGTTATCAAGGGTGATCAGCTTAACAGCAATTAATTGCAAAGTCAGTATTTGCCTAGAAAATGAACTTTTCCTCTCAAACACATTTCAACTTCCAGGCCTTAAAAGGAGCAGCTAACATTGTTTCAGTGATTGCTCCATTACCCCAGGTGTGGTGTGATGATGAGGAGAGGGCTTGATTAAGATAATATCGCTCTTGTACCGACAAACAACAACTTATTTAGTATTAAAAGATGATATATATTCTTACTTACTCAATGCGCCATCTCCTCATCATCACCAACCGTGTTAATGGAGCAAATCACCTGAAACAATTTGTCTTCCCTTTTTTAAGGCCTGCAATGAATTGAAATGTGTTTTGAGAGGAAAAATTTCATTTTCTCAGTCAATACTGTGACTTTGCAATTAATGGCTTTTAAGCTTATCACCCTTTATAACATTCTGGAGTATATGCAAATTGCGCATTATAAACCTGCTTGCAGGGTAGACTTTGTAAAAATTAACATTTGTATCATTCAAACTTATGCCATGACTGAAGTGTTTGTAGACAGAGCATTTGTGAAAATAAAGCTATTTGGTGGGTGGCAGCTGACAAGTTACTGGCAGCAGATCGGAAGCAATTAATTAATCTCATAGCTGTCTTTCTATTTGAAGATACTTCATTGTGTCTTTGTCAGAAAATGTGGAATTCTCCTCTTCGCCGTCGTATTTTGAAAAGTATTCTTTTTAACGTACTCTATATGTCCTCCCTTGGTGTCCTAAGTCAGTCATATCCCATCACACTGTTTCTTATTTGAAGCTTTTTCCTTTTAGGGTTTAAGAATTTTCTGTGGGCAAGAACCCTGTGGATAATGTTTATGTAGTCACTATATAGATCATGTTATGTCCACACTATGCACAGATTTTTGCTAGTGCATCGAGAATCATAAACAACAGTCATAGAAAATAATACTCAACACATTTAGTAAATGAGGTGGGCCTAAACCAATTGTTCAGGTTTGGACCCAACATTTGCAGGCACGGCACCATTTTGGCAACAATCTCCTCTCATCACTCCCATGGTGGGCACGCCCGTTCCATGGCTTCAGACTGCTTTTGCCATGAAGCATACTGAAATATGTCTGATTATATAATGTGGATGCATTTGTTTTTTTTTCTGTCTTTTTTGTTTCCTTTTCAGCTAAAATGGACTCTTAAGTTACATTTAATATACATTTTATTTTTATGAATATGTATGATTTATACTGAATGATCTATGATTTATTTTGATGGAAAAAGTATTTCTGTATTTATGTTTGTTTTTTACTAATAAAAATTGCCCCCTATGTACAAGAATATAACTACTATAATACTGCCCCCTATGTACAAGAATATAACTACTATAATACTGCCCCCAATGTACAAGAATATAACTACTATAATACTGCCCCCTATGTACAAGACTATAACTACTACAATACTGCCCCCTATGTACAGGAATATAACTACTATAATACTGCCTCTATGTACAGGAATATAACTACTATAATACTGCCCCCAATGTACAAGAATATAATACATAATACTGCCTCTGATATACAGGGAATAAACTAATATAATACGCACCTTGTACAAGAATCTTTTTTTTTAAAGGCTTTTGTCTATTACTAGTAGCCATTACCCCCCAGTATACATCCAGCCCACTGTAGTATAATATATACAGCCAGCCAGTCCTCCTAATATATTCAGTCTGCCCAGTATACGGCCAGACTGCCCTGCCCCAGTATATGGCCCATAGCCCCAGTATGCAGCCAGACAGCCCATAGCCCCAGTATGCAGCCCATAGCCCCAGTATGCAGCCCATAGCCCCAGTATGCAGCCAGACAGCCCCATTAAACAGCCAGACAGCCCCAATATACAGCCAGACAGCCCCATTATACAGCCAGACAGCCCCATTATACAGCCAGACAGCCCCACTATACAGCCAGACAGCACCAGTATACAGCCAGACAGCCCCACTATACAGCCAGACAGCACCAGTATACAGCCAGACAGCGCCAGTATACAGCCAGACAGCCCATAGCCCCAGAATACAGCCCCTGCCCCAGTATACAGCCCATAGCCCCAGTATACAGCCAGACAGCCCCATTAAACAGCCAGACAGCCCCATTATACAGCCAGACAGCCCCATTATACAGCCAGACAGCCCCACTATACAGCCAGACAGCACCAGTATACAGCCAGACAGCCCCACTATACAGCCAGACAGCACCAGTATACAGCCAGACAGCGCCAGTATACAGCCAGACAGCCCATAGCCCCAGCATACAGCCCCTGCCCCAGTATACAGCCCATAGCCCCAGTATACAGCCAGACAACCCCAGTATACAGCCCATAGCCCCAGTATACAGCCAGACATCCCCATTATACAGTCCATAGCCCCATTATACAGTCCATAGCCCCAGTATACAGCCAGACAGCCCCAGTATATAGCCAGACAGCCCCAGTATACAGCCCATAGCCCCAATATACAGTACATATAAATAAAAACACACGTAACTCACCTTTCCGACGCCCCGGCGCTGCTCTCCTGCTTGATCCCGCTGTGTCAGCTCTGTACGGGCCGGTGTTGCACAGACCATGACGTTGGCAAGCGGCTGACGTCATGGTCTGTGCAACGCTGGCCCGGCGCTGACCCTGTGCAATGCTGACCCGGTGGGTCTTATGGCATGTCCGCCCCTGGAAGCACTTCATTGTGATTAGTGAATTCCATCAGAATTCGGCTCTGGCTGGTTTGGCCAAACCCAGACCAAAAGTTCAGCTTTGTAGACCCATATTTGAACCTTTTAAATGAGTGTGCTTTTACCCACCGGTAACACCGGTGGTATCCTTTACATGCTTCAGGCAAAGCAGTCTGAAGCATGTAACGTGCGTGCCACCATGGGATTGATGGAGGAGATTGTTGCCAAAATGGTGCCGTGCCTGCAATGTTGGGTACAAACCTGAACAATGTGGTTTAGGTCCACTCATTACTAAATGTGTTGGTATTATTTTCTATGCACTGTTGTTTATGATTCTAGATGCACTAGCAAAAATCTTTGCATAGTGTGGACATACATGATCTATATAGTGACTACATAACATTATGCCACAGGGTCTGCAACAGAAAATTCTTACCCTAAAAGAAAAATGCTTCAAATAAGACAACAAGTGTGCCGGGATATGACTGACTTAAGGACCCAAAGGAGACATATAGAGTACTGTTTAAAAAGCATACTTTTCCAAATACGCCCGGCGAAGAAATCCACATTTTCTGACAAAGACACAATGAATGTATCTTCAAATAGAAATAAGCTATGAGATTAATTAATTGCTTCCGATCTGCTGCCAGTAACTTGTCAGCTGCACACCAAATAGCTTTATTTTTCACAAATGCTCTTGACAAACAGTCTACTGCATCAGGTTTTATAATGGCAATTTGCATATACTCCAGAATGTTATCAAGGGTGATCAGCTTAACAGCAATTAATTGCAAAGTCAGTATTTGCCTAGAAAATGAACTTTTTCCTCTCAAAACACATTTCAACTTCATTGCAGGCCTTAAAAGGAGCAGCTAACATTGTTTCAGTGATTGCTCCATTAACACAGGTGTGGGTGATGATGAGGAGAGGGCTTGATTAAGTAAGAATCACACCACTGGACACTCTAAAAGGAGGCTGGTGCTTGGCATCATTGTTTCGCTTATGTTAACCATGGTTATCTCTAAAGAAACACGTGCAGTCATCATTGAACTGCACAAAACTGGCCTAACAGGGAAGAGTATCGCAGCTAGAAAGATTGCACATCAGTCAACAATCTATGGCATCATCAAGGAATTAAAGGAGAGAGGTTCCATTGTTGCCAAAAAGGCTCCAGGGTAAGGTTTTTCAGCTTCGGGATCGAGCTACCAGCAGTGCAGAGCTTGCTCAGGAATGGCAGCAAGCAGGTGTGAGTGCATCTGCACACACTGTGAGGCAGAGACTCTTGGAGCAATGCCTGGTGTCAAGGAGGGCAGCAAAGAAGGCACTTCTCTCCAGAAAAAAACATCAAGGACAGACTGATATTCTGCAAAAGGTACAGGAAGTGGACTGCTGGAGTGGACTGATTCTCTGATGAATCCCCTTTCCGATTGTTTGTAACATCTGGAAACCAGCTTGTTCGGAGAAGACAAGGGAGCGATACCACCAGTCTTGTCTCATGCCAACTTCATAGCATCCTGCAACCATTTATGTGTGGGGTTGCGTCTCAGCCAAGAATGTCCTCCAAGAGCAACTTCTCCCAACCGTCCAAGAGCAGTTTGGTGATTAACAATGCCTTTTCCAGCATGATGAAGCACCTTGCCATAAAGCAAAGGTGATAACTAAATGGCTCAGGGGACAGAACACAGAGATTTTGGGTCCATGGCCTGGAAACTCCCTAGATCATAATCTCATTGAGAACTTGTGGTCAATCATCAAGAGATGGGTGGACAAACAAAAACCAACAAATTGTGACAAAATGCAAGCATTGATTGTGCAAGAATTGACTGCTATCAGTCAGGATTTGGTCCAGAAGTTGATTGAGAGCTGCCAGGGAGATTTGCAAAGGTCATGAAGAAGAAGGGTCAACGCTGCAAATATTGACTTGCTGCATTAACTCATTCTGTCAATAAAAGCTTTTGTTACTCATAATATGCACTTGTATTTCTGTATGTGATAAATCATCTGACAAACACACATAAAAACCAGAGGGCAACAGATCATGTAAAAATATTATATTTGTGTCATTCTCAAAACTTATGTCCATGACTGTAGTTACACATCCAGTCCTAATTTCCATGTCCTATGATAGTTTCTTTTTCTGATAAGTATTGCTCCAGGGCATGACTATTTGAACTGGCTTCTTAGTGCAAGCATTAAATATTCATCTTTTGTTCCCACTGCCATGATTATTTTATAGCAGCTCCTGTACATTTCCCCCTGAACTCCATTGTGTACTAGAAAGGGGATAGTGCTGTCGTGGTGATAATCGACAGCACTAGGAATTTCTTATTGTACTATACAGACAAAGGAAATACACTGTTCAGAGTGTACAATTTCTATGATAATGCAGAAGGAGTGTGAAAGACTACAATTATCAACATAAATATAAGAAAAACAGTCAGAACTAGTAATAAATTAGTAATGTAGAGTTAATGTGGCAGTCATATAGTATAATATCAGATGCCTGAAATTTAGCATTAATATTTTAGTTAATATTTTTAAGGGCTTCCAGCGTTGTTAATTAACAAGAATATCACAATATGTTTAATCAGGATCTAAATCATACTTATGTATCACATTTCTGAAAATTAATGGGAACCTATGGGTAGAGTTAACCATAACAATATGCCACAAAGTCTACAACAGAAAATTCTTACCCTAAGACAGCTGTGTCAAGGCTGAGAAAGAGCTGCAGGTCCTGAGCAAATCCACAACTCCTATCCCTGCCTGCACTAACAATATGGAAACTGGATGATAGCCCCTACTCTAAGTAAGTACTCAGAACAGAAGACAATCAAACAAAGAGTGGTAGACAGAAACGAGTATAGTCTTAACAAATTAGTCAAAACCAAGATGGCAGCGAAGTACAGAATTGTGTAGTAAAGAGTAGTCTAAAAACAATAAAAAGGTCAGAATAAAGCAAAAAAAGAATTGAAAAGGTAGAGCTACAGGTATCAAGTATAATCAGCACTTGGTGAAGGGAGGATCAGGTATTCTTGAAACTAATTGGTTTAGCCATCTATCATTTAACTCACATGTGACACACACAATGAGCTATAAAATAACCCCCCCCCCCCTCCCCGCCTTCCAAAGTACACACACCCTGCTCAGAAAAGATAACCTGAAGGGCAAGCTCAAGATCAAAGCATCAAACAGAGCAGCCCTTGATATAGTTCACAAACGTCCAACCTACAACCCTGCAGGGAGAACCCATTCAAAGAGTTCTGACAGCTTAATAACACTTCAGCATATTTATTCATTCATGCACCTGTTTTTATTGATGTGTGCTGCTTATGTCCTCTATGAAATACAAACACTACTACTAATAGGATCTTTTCATGAAAAATCTGATTCAGAGGACAAGAGGGGGTTATATTAACAATTTCCGAGGCAACAATGTAATACAGTGACGAATTCCCTGTAGATCAACTAGATCATCCAAACATGGGTAGACTGGAATGGATGCCGTAACATATCTTTGGAAGTTGCCCAGGAAGTTTTTTTTTTTTACAAAAAATATATACTTTCATTTCTAAATTGTTTCCGAGGCCTTGATAATCTTATTTGACCACTTGTTTAAATCCTTTACTTGACTGCAGGTTCTTGAGCATTATGTTCACTAGGTTGCTACTGCAAATTTTTAATGGCACAAAACTCTCATAGCAAAAAACAGCTCCACTCTTGCCCAAATAAAGGATATCAGGCCCTTTTGAGCACTGACAGCCTCCATAACCAATTTCATGAACATATGTTTCAAGCTGAAACTCATTTAACTCATTTAGGTTTAACTGCCTGTGATATCTGAATACAAATGTGTCTCTTTTTCTCTTTTTATTATCCTATGGCTCCTTAATTTTTTTTTACTTAATTGTATTGGCTATGAAATCTGGTTGACTTTGCTTTACTTTCCATGGTGACCGGAAGAAGCATGCTCGCCCCTGCTTGACTAGTGGAAGTGGTGCGCAGCTATCCAATTGTTTCCTAGATCTAACAACCATTAACCCCTAAACGCACCTAGACGTTATAGTACATCCTGCTGACTGCTTCTTTAGCGCACCAGGACACACTATAACGTCCCGCTTCTGGCACAGGCTCACAAAAGGAGCCGGCACCAGAATCATCGGCTGTCAGCTGTCTAGTACAGCTGACACCGTACTGTAACACTCATGATCAGAGCCGGCTCTGATCGCAAGGGGTCTTCCCCCTATGGATCGGATCCCCCCGCGCCGCTTACCGGGGTATCTGATCCTCTTCTGGGCAGCCCCGAGGACTGCCAAGTGCCCCGAGATTGCCTGATGCTCGCAGCAGTCAGACCCCTTCCGTGTCTGACTGTAAACTGTCTGAGCCTGCGCGAGTATGCCAGACAGATTACACTGCTCTACAATCTATTGTGTATTGGACTTGAACCAGCGATCAGAGCATCGCTGATTCAAGTTCAAGTATGTATAAGTAAAAAAAATTTCAAAACATAAAAGTTTAAACATTAGAATAAATAAAAAATAAATACATAAAAATATAAGCCCCTAAAATGTCACTTTCCCATAAAAACACTTAATAAAGTATAAAAAAACACAAACACACAAAAAAGCATCATATTTGGTATTGCCACATCCGTAACAATCTGTATAATAAAATAGAATCATTACTGGACCCGTACGGTAAACGTCGGGGAAAAAAAACGCCAAAAACAAAAAAGATAATTTTTAATTAATACCTTTAAAAATGTTTTACAAAGTGAAAATATTACACACTCTGAAATGAGACCACTAAAAAGAACAACTCTTCTTGCAAAAAATAAGCCCCTTACCAGATTTGTTAGCCGAAAAATAAAAAAGTTATGCATATGAAAAGATGGTGATGCGATAATGAACAAGATTATCTCCAAATTAGTTTTCATCCTGTAAAATTTAATAAAATACACAAAACCTCCACATATTTGGTATTGCTGCGTCCGTGACAATCTGCATAATAAAACTGAATAATTATTAGATCGACAAAGTGAACCCCATTAAAAAAACCACAAAAAATGCTTCAAAAAATAATAATAAAAATAAAAATAATTTTTAATTAATACCCATTAAAAATGCTCTAAAAGTGATAAAAAAAATGTTACGCACTCTAAAATAAGACCACTAAAAAGAACAATCCTTCACGCAAAAAATAAGCTCTTAACCAGATTTGTCAGCTGAAAAATAAAAAAGTTATGTATATGAAAAGATGGTGACGCTAAAATTAACATTTTCGCCAAATTAATTTTTATTCAGTAAAAATTGGAAAAAAATTAAAAAATCTATATAAATGAGGTTTGATCGTAATCGTGGCAACCCATAGAATAAAAGTAATATACTATTCTTATGGTATAAAAATTGTATCACCTTCACTACATAGTAGAAAAAAGTGAAAAACCGCCGGCTCACCCAACCTTCAGATCACTCGGCTGTTCACACACTGTGGAAGTCTTCTGGTGCACGGAGAGATTGATCCAAAGCCGTATGGTGCATGCAGGGAAAAGAGCTGGTAATACGGCACAACACAAGGACGTCACAGGGATACACTGCCAAAAATGCTTCTTTTATTGATTAAAATGTCACAAACACGTGATTCACATAGACCCTGTCTGCACCAAGTTTATTATTTACAACAGGACTAGAGATGAGCGAACACTAAAATGCTCGGGTACTCGTTATTCGAGACGAACTTTTCCCGATGCTCGAGTGCTCGTCTCGAATAACGAACCCCATTGAAGTCAATGGGAGACTCGAGCATTTTTCAAGGGGACCAAGGCTCTGCACAGGGAAGCTTGGCCAAACACCTGGGAACCTCAGAAAAGGATGGAAACACCACGGAAATGGACAGGAAACAGCAGGGGCAGCATGCATGGATGCCTCTGAGGCTGCTTGGGGTATGTCTTGAGGAACCGCTGAACTATGAGATTTAACACATGGGCAGGCATGGCACATGTGTCAGTCTGCCGAGTTGCAGAGCCGCCACCAGGTTACGGCCGTTGTCACACACAACCATGCATGGCTTCAGGTTCAGCGGTGCCAGCCACAGATCGGTCTGCGCCGTGATGCCCTGTAATAGCTCTTGGGCGGTGTGCCTTTTATCGCCTAGGCTCGGCAGTTTGAGCACCGCCTGCTGTCGCTTAGCGACGGCACTGCTGCTGTGCCTAGAGCTACCGACTGATGGCGCCATGCCCACGGATGGTAATTCGGAGGAGGAGGTGGCAATCCTCGGCAGTATATGAGCGGCCCCAGGGTCAGACTCGGTCCCAGACTCCACCAAGTTAACCCAATGTGCCATCAGCGATATATAGTGGCCCTGCCCGGCAGCACTCATCCACGTGTCCGTGGTTAGGTGGACCTTGTCCGAAACGGCGTTGGTCAGGGCACGGATGATGTTGTTTGACACGTGCTGGTGCAGGGCTTTGATGGCACATCGGGAAAAGTAATGGCGGCTGGGGGCCGAATACCGAGGGGCGGCGGCCGCCATGAGGTTGCGAAAGGCCTCGGTCTCTACCAGCCTATAGGGCAGCATCTCCAGGTTGAGTAATTTGGTGATGTGGACGTTGAGGGCTTGGGTGTGTCGGTGGGTGGAACTGTATTTCCTCTTGCGCTCCACCGTCTGGGGTATGGAGAGCTGAACGCTGCGCATGGAGACATTGGTGGACGCTGTGGAGGATCGTGGAGGCGAAGGTGTGGTTTTCGAGCAGGAGGTGTTTGTGCCGGGGTCCTGAGCAGGGGGCTGAATAGCAGAGGCAGCAAATGACACAGGTTAAGGAGCAGTGGTGGGCCTTGGTTCCATTGAGTGGGGTGTTTAGCATTCATATGCCTGCGCATACTGGTGGTGGTTAAGCTAGTAACCCCTGCTGATCCTGGTGTGGCACAGGTTGCACACCACAGTCCGTCAGTCATCAGCTGTTTTTTTAAAGAACCTCCAGACTTCAGAAAATCTAGCCCTCGCCACAGGAGCTTCACTACGTGAAACATTTGGCGCTGATGCACCAGCTCTGGCCCTGCCTTTCCGTCTGTCCCCATTACTGCCTCTTCCAACTTGTTCTCGTATAGGACTCGCCTCTGTCTCAGAAGCACTCTCAGTCTTCACTCGGCCTATTAACCCAGCTTGGGTCTGTCACCTCATCATCCTCCGATCCCTTAGTCGGCTCCCCCCTCGGACTTCCTGCCCTGACAAGAACTTCACCACTGTCTGACAACCGTGTCTCCTCATCGTCCGACACCTCTTTACACACTTCTTCCACTATGCCATGAATGTCATCATGACCCACAGACTGCGACTGGTGGAAAACCTAGGCATCGGGATAGAGCTCAGCAGCAACCTGACAAGTGGTTTGTGACTCTGGGAAGGGTCCAGAAAACAGTTCCTCAGAGTATGCCGGCTCAAATGCCAAATTTTCCTGGGAGGGTGCAGACTGGGGGGAAGGAGGTTGAGGTGGAGGAGCTGGAGGAGTGCTCACTTGGGTAACATGGGTGTACTGTGTGGAAGAATGACTGGTGGACAAATTAGTTGAAGCATTGTCTGCAATTCACAACATCACCTGTTCTCACTGTTCTGGCCTCAACAGTGCTCTACCACGAGTCCCAGTAACTTGAGACATGATGAACCTAGGGAGTGTAGCTCTGCGGCGTTCCCCTGCTCCCTTATCAGCAGGTGGTGTCTCACCCTGCCCAGGACCACGGCCTTTGACCCCTGCAGTAATTGGATGCCCACGCCCTCGTCCTCTACCCCTTTTTGTGTTTTTATTTTTTTATAGAACAAAACGTGCAGAAGAAATCAGACAGCAACCACAGAAGATGATTGCTATGGCTAGTTTCTAACCTACACTGACAGCACACAAAAGGATTTGTGTGTCACTTTAACTTTTGAAAAACGCTAATGTAGCCCTAACAAGGGCTGTTGGGTTCACTCCTGCCTAACCGTAAGTTTCTTGGAGAATCACTCCTGCCTAACAGTAATCTACTAGAACACCCTAACGCTTTCCCTGAGCAGCAGCAGCTCTAACGGCATCCAGAGAGAGAATGATACGAGCAGCGCGGGCAGGGGCTAGTCTATTCCAGGGTCACCTGATCAGGCCAGCCAACCACTGCTATCGACGTGTAAGGGTACCACGTGATGCTGGGTGGAGTGCAGAGTCTCCTGGCTTGTGATTGGCTCTGTTTCTGGCCGCCAAAAATCACAACGGCGGGAGATGCTATTTTCTCGAGCGGGCGAAATACTCATCCGAGCACCGAGCAGTTGCGAGTACGCTATTGTTCGAAAGAGTATGTTTGGTCATCTCTAATAATAACATAATCCCAGCAGCATAAAGATAGAACAATGCAATCATTTTGTGTAAAATAATAACAAACATAGACCAGATTTAACGTGATAAATATGGCCCACGATCTCTGCAGGATGAGAATTTAGGGTTAAACCCATAGTAACAAAAGAATGTCAAAACCTTCATTGAGGAATTTACTATTTTGTTCAAAGATATTTCTGGAGTTGGGAGAAAGCATCTCCATTCCTCCTGATCATCAGAGACAAGGGGCTGTTATCGATCAGGGCTTCTGCACCATGTTAGTGCCGCTTGCAGTTATTTTCCCCAACCCGCCACCTTCTGGCTAGGGGGGCGTGAAGGGGCGTGGAGGGGGGCGTGGCTGGCAGGGAGTGGGTTGGCACGGGGCGCTCCTTTCCCCTTGCCTGCGCACCTGCTGCAGCTGGCAAATTTTCATACGCTGCGTCACGATCCCATGCACAGAAAGTGGCGTTCCGGTGAAGTGGATCTCAGTCTTCATGAATGTGTCGTCCGCCGTGCGATATTAAGGCAAACTGCGCATAGTGCTCACTGCATCACTAATAGTAAATGTGGGCCAGTATTTTCAGGTATACCATGAAGATGAAGGGGGTGGTGTATAAACAAGGAAGCTAATAGTTGAGCGCTAGGAAGTTTCTTTAAAGTTATCAAGTAACAGATTTTAGAAAATCTATATCACAACAACCAAACAACAGTTTCTCCCTTAATATTTGAGTCCAGGGCTTTGTTAGTAGAGAGGGGAGGAGCCCTCTGCTAATCTTCAGGGACCTATAAACCTGGCGCACACCTCACAAGTTGCCACAAAGTCTTGGACAGAATGGGGCACATTTACTTACCCAGTCCAGTCGCGATCCAGCTGCGGGTTCTCCGACGCTGATTCGGGTTCTGCTGGGATTCACTAAGGTCCGTGCGCCGATATTCACCAGGTGTCGCTGCTGCGCCGAGGTCCGCTGGAGTTCACCTGCTTTTTTCTGGTGTATGTGAGTGCTTGATCTTGCGACACAAATGGCTTTTTAAATTCTGCGTTTTTTCCGAATCCTTCGGGTTGTCCGGTGGCCACGCCCCCCCATTTCTGTCGCGCGAAAGTCGGCGCGATTGCGCCAAAAATCGATCGCGTGCGACACAATTCCGTGAACTACAGCGCAAAGAGGAAATATTCGGGAAAAACCCGATGGATTCGCGGCTGCGGACTAGAGATGAGCGAACACTAAAATGCTCGGGTACTCGTTATTCGAGACGAACTTTTCCCGATGCTCGAGTGCTCGTCTCGAATAACGAACCCCATTGAAGTCAATGGGAGACTCGAGCATTTTTCAAGGGGACCAAGGCTCTGCACAGGGAAGCTTGGCCAAACACCTGGGAACCTCAGAAAAGGATGGAAACACCACGGAAATGGACAGGAAACAGCAGGGGCAGCATGCATGGATGCCTCTGAGGCTGCATAATCGCACCATTATGCCAAAATTATGGGCAACAGCATGGCCATGACAGAGTGACAGAATGAAGCTAGATAGCATCTAAAACATCCAATAATTGACCCTGACACTATAGGGGACGGCATGCAGAGGCAGCGGCAGCAGGCTAGAGAGTGTTGACCCTGACACTATAGGGGACGGCATGCAGAGGCAGCGGCAGCAGGCTAGAGAGTGGCATGGCGACATACCCTAAATGGACTCAGGCTTCAAACCAATGGGTGGCAGAGAGGAACCAAAGGAGGTGAGCAAGAAGCGCTCAAATAATATCGGTACATGATAAAAGTTTGCCAGTATATTTTGTGGATTACACAGCAGGGTGGCGACAAAGTTAACATGGAAGCCATGAAAACAACCCAAAATTCTGCCTGACACAGCTCGTTTGATAAGGGGACCATGTATGGAGGCAGTGAACTAGTAGTAGATTAAAGGTGCTGCAGTTAAAACTATGTTAGTTGGATCTTGGCATGGAGCTGGCGCTCCGCTGCCAGGCGAGCTAAATGGACTCAGGCTTCAAACCAATGGGTGGCAGAGAGGAACCAAAGGAGGTGAGCAAGAAGCGCTCAAATAATATCGGTACATGATAAAAGTTTGCCAGTATATTTTGTGGATTACACAGCAGGGTGGCGACAAAGTTAACATGGAAGCCATGAAAACAACCCAAAATTCTGCCTGACACAGCTCGTTTGATAAGGGGACGATGTATGGAGGCAGTGAACTAGTAGTAGATTAAAGGTGCTGCAGTTAAAACTATGTTAGTTGGATCTTGGCATGGAGCTGGCGCTCCGCTGCCAGGCGAGCTTTCGCCAATCCAAGCCCCTGTCTCTAGGCTACTCCCCAAACAGCACTTCTAAGAACCTTTTGTATAAGATCAAGTGTAGTAGCGTTCTTATAAGTTTGGTGGCCCTGCAGTAAAATGGAATAGATTGAGTGCCTGTATGTGGCAGTCCCAAAAATGTTTCAAACCAGAGGAGCAGGTAGGTGGCCCTCCAGTAAAATGGAATAGATTGAGTGCCTGTATGTGGCAGTCCCAAAAATTGTTCAAACCAGAGGAGCAGGTAGGTGGCCCGCCTGTGCCGGTTTACCAGCTCTTTTTCCATTCTTATGGTATGGTTAACGGCCACAAAAAAAAACACAAAAAAAATCTTCCTAAAAATTGATGATTTTCATTTCCTCCTTCAACAAAGAGTTAATAAAATCTCACCAATTAGCTATAGATGCCCCAAAATTATGTACCAGAAAAGTGCATCTCATGTGGCAGAAAAATAAGCCCCTAAAGGTCCACAATAAAAAACAAAAAAAAATTATAGCCTGCACAATGTGACAATGCAAATCTGCTCTGGATGGCGCCTCCTTCCCTTCTATGCCCGGCCATGTGCCTATACAGCAGGTTACCACCACATACGGGGTATCCGTGTACTCAGGAGGAATTGGGTATCAAACCTTGTGGAGCCTTTTTCATTTAATCCATTGCAAATGTTTGTATTGTCAAAAAATATTTCAATTTGTAGGCCGCGCTTCCATTTTGTTTTAATCCCTATAAAACCCCTATAGGGTTAACAAACTTCTTAAGAGTGCTTTTTCGTATGTTGAGCGGTGTAGTTTCCATAATGGGGTAAATTACGGGTCTCGCTATTATTTAGGCCTCTCAGGGTCAATTAAAAGCTGAGCAGGTCCATCTAAATACAGGTTTTGCTGATTTTACAAACATTTTAAAAATGGCACCTAAATTCTGAGCCTCATAACATTCTAGTAAAATATGTGGAATCTTAAAAAACCATCCAACATAAAGCAGACATTTGGGAAACGTAATTTATGAATTTTTACGGGTGCTATGACTATCTGCATTAAAATTAGAGAATTTAGAACTTTGAAAATAAAGAATTTTTCCAATTTTTTTCCAAATTTAGTTTTTTTTCATAACTAAACAAAAAGATATCATCCAAATTTTTAAACTAATTTGACGTACAATGTGTCACGAGAAAACAATCTCAAAACCCCTTGGATATCTCATAGCGTTCTAAAGCTATAAGCACTTATAGTGACACAGGGCAGATTTGAAAAATGGGACTGCGTCCTAAAGGCCAAAATAGGCTGAGTCCCGTAGGGGTTAACTAGCAAATGACATGCAATGTTAATATTGATTGATTTGATTTAGTCAATCAATCATCAAAGATGTTTCAGGTTTAAGTAGTGTGGAAAAGTGTATGGTAAGGTTGTAGACTGAGTATATATCGCCACCGGTTTCCACAGCGAGAGAAGGTAATAGCTGGAAGGTCCAAACTGTGCGTTTATTTTGCAAATTTCCAACAGGAAACAAAACATGAAACAAAATCCTACATCTATGTGTTGTTATATGTACCAATGTGAATAAAGCTTGTAATACATTGCATCCTTTGATTGTTATAGTCTTGCCTCATTTCTCCTTGTTTGGAGGAGTACAATAGGTTTCACGCCATATAGTATATAATACATACTGCGTGCCGCCATATAGTATGTATTATATACTATATGGGGGTACGCTGTATGTATTATATACTATATGGAGGCACGCTGTTTGTATTTTATGGTATATGGTGGCACACTGGATCTACTATATATTACATGGAGGAAGCTGGATGTATTTTATGATTGCCGGATGATTTTATATTATATAGAGGATTGTTGTATGTATTTTGTTCTTTGTGGTAGCTCGCTTTGTTTATTATATATACATGGTGGCACACTCTATGTATTTTTCATTGCTTAATTTTCAAATCAAGCCAATATGATTGGGTCTGGTCCTGACACTTCTTGAGATATTTCATATATGGGGGAGGACAGGGGGGGCGTCTTTCTATAGCTAGGTTCACTCCTGTGGGCGGAGTCTCTCTAAACAGACACATTACGTTCCCTCTAGTATTGCGAGCTGACAATGAGGTTTTATTATCAGGGTACAAGGATTACATACACTTTCATTTAGCTTCTGAACATTCTGACAAATAAAAAGAGAGATGAGACAGGTTAGAGATGATACAATCCATGAGATGCCTATTATATACAATGTAAGCTCTCCTACATCTCTGCTATTCCACCACACACTATATCTGCTGTGTCTTCCTCCCCGATAACTCATCTGCCTCTAGCTTATAGTTCTCCTTACTCTGCTGCTGCATGCAGAATCTCAGTCTGTGTGTCTGTAACAGGGACAGGACTAGAGTGCAGGGAGGAGAGAGACAGAAACTCAGCTCCACGGCCATTACACAGCTGAAGGTCAGTAGTTTTGCTCAGCTCAACTTCACTCCAGGATAATGTGATCAAAATATACAACCGTATATAATTACTGCTGTGGGCCGTTTTCCTGTGTGCATGGTTGTCTATTCTGGTGCAGAGCAAGATAATACTGATAAAACTAAGAGATAATGGAAAAGTTAAACTTCTGCTGCGTTTAATCAGAAAGGAAAGTATCACCACACAGCGATAATTGATGGGTATGACTGGCTCAGCCGCTAAACTGAGTTTTATGGGTGTTACATGCTGCATTGCATTAATCTAAAAATTAATAAATCATCCAACACATGAGAAGAATTAATTTTGAGCTTCGGTGTTTACAACCAAAGAATGTGTATAATGCAGCATAAATGGAGGATATGAGATTAGGTACACAAAGTTTCATTACAATTTTCAGATAATTGATTCAAACTTAGCAACTGTTTGCTGTCAATGAACAGCTACCTTTTTTACATTCAAAATTAGAACCTACATTAGGACCTATTGTATCCCCTTGAGCATGTACCGGGGATATTTTGGTGCCAGAGAACATGACGGGAACGTAAATGTGACGGGTCACCTGAGGCTTTCAATACTTACACAAAATCTTACCAAAATTTGTAAAAAGGAAATCAAATCAGCTAAAATACAAAATGAAAGAAAGGTGGCTAAAGACAGCAAACCAAATCCCAAGAATTTTTTTAAGTATATCAATGCAAAAAAAATGGGTCAGAGCAGGTTTGACCCCTTTATTCTGAAAATGGGGCATCAGTGACTGGAGACCAAGAGAATGTGATACTTACTAGTTTTTTTTAGCTCCATTTATATGATAGAAGAAAGAACTTCTGACGTGGGTGGTGCCAGTGCGGGTCATGCATCCTGTAATATACTACACTGGCTGAATGTAGATATGATCCAATCTAAGCTCAATAAAATCAATGTGTGCAAGGCTCCTGGACCAGATGGGTTACACACGAGAGTTCTTAAAGAACTCAGTTCTGTTATTTCTGTACCGCTGTCTAGAATCTTCAGGGATTCCGTAATATCTGGTGTGGTGCCAAGTGACTGGTGTAAGGCTAATGTGGTGCCAATATATATAGAATAGAAGTTGTCAAACTAACCTGATCTGCTTCTATGAAGAGGTGAGCAGATGCCTGGATGGAGGGGCTGCTGTGGATATTGTGTCCTCGGACTTTGCAAAGGCATTTGACACTGTCCCTCATAGACGCCTGATGGGTAAAATAAGGTCTATTGGTTTGGCAGAAATCATTTGCAATTGGATTGCGAACTGCCTGAAGTATCGTATCCAGAGATTTGTGGTCAAAAATTTCTACTCGGAATGGTCACCAGTTATGTTGTGGTGTACCCCAGGGTTCTGTGCTTGGCCCACTACTATTTAATATATTTATTAATGATATAGAGGTAAGAATAAATAGCACTGTGTCTATTTTTGCAGATGACACCAAGCTGTGTAGCAAAATACAGTTTATAGAGGATGTTCATAGGCTGCAGGGTGACTTGAACAAACTGAATGTTTGGTCATCCACTTGGCAAATGAGGTTCAATGTGGATAAATGTAAGGTTATGCACCTGGGGGCTAATAATCCAAACGCAAAATATGTCCTTGGGGAGTAAATCTGGGAGAGTCCCTTGTTGAGAAGGACCTGGGGATACTAGTAGATCCTAAATTGAATAACAGCATGCAATGTCAATCAGCTGCCTCTAAAGCCAGTAGGATCTTGTCATGTATCAAAAGTGATATGGATAGGGATGTAATATTACCACTGTACAAGGCATTAGAGCGGCCTCACCTAGAATATGCTGTCCAGTTTTGGGCACCGGTCCATAAAAAGGATGCCCTGGAGCTGGAGAGGGTTCAACGTAGAGCCACAAAAATGATAAGGGGTATGGAGGGTCTTAGTTATGGGGAAAGATTAAAACAACTACATTTAATTAGTCTGGAAAAGAGACGACTAAGAGGGGACAAGATTAATTTATATAAATATATGAATGGTTAATATATGGTCAATGAATGGTCAATATATGGATGCCTCAAATATCTTCCAACAGCAACTCATTCTGATATAATCATGGTTGGTTGTAAAGATATCATTGTTCCTGTTGGTGCTGGAACTCAGGCAAAAGCCTCACTAGGCCTGAGCCTGAGTATCTTGTAAGCTGGCACGTCTGCCTAAATGCTAATGCTACACAGACCTCAGCCAGAGTAGCAGAAATGTACACTAAAAGAGACTTATATGAGTCTTATATTCTTGTTCTCCTGGAGGCCCTTTGACTATAATGCCCTTTAATTATCATGTCTTTTGTGCAGGGTTTCTTGACTATAATGGCTGCTGGGATAAAGAGGGGGTGACTATAACTCGAAGATGGTGCCGCAGTAGCCTGCTTTTACACCTCCCTCCAGCATTCCTTCCATTTTCTTCCTATTTCCACCCATCTTCCTTCTCTTTTTCAAGCAATTTAAGCAGCCTTCCTAGTTCCCTAACATGCCACCGTTCTTTCAGGCATCAAGACCTGTGCTGTAAATGAGCAGACCAGGGCCGGGACAAGGAATTTTTGTGCTCTAGGCAGACAAGCAAAGTTGTGCCCCACACCCTTCCCAACACAGCCGAATTACGGCTGAACCTAACGGCAAAAACGAAATGTCCCCCCATTAAAAATAATAAGAAAGGCCAACTGGTATGGAAACATCTTCAACAAGGCCCCCAGCCTTGAATAAAGCATAAAATAGAAAAATATGTCCCTCCAGTGAAAAAACCTGTGATGCTTATACCAAAAAGAATGTAGCAAACACATAAGTATATTCCAGCAATGAATATACCACACACATAGATACCAATTACTAGGCCACAAGTAACCCAGTGAAAACAGGGGCATCATCATCTCTAGATCTCTGCCTCACAAACACAGCTAAACTGTGCACATACACATGTGTATCACACTACTACACAGCAACTAAAGAGTTAACTAAACAAAGCTGCTGTAGTGACATCACATAATATTGTTACATTTGCAGACAGTAGTGCAGAGCAGGTCCTGTGTCTGGGTTGTAGTGCCGGAACCAGCAGCAGAAAACACCTCAGCGAAGCTGGGAAGAGATTGCACATTAGAGCTGGAAGCACAAGATATTTCTGTACAGGACAGAGAGAAAGAATATATGTAACTGAAGAAGCTACAGAGGATCCAGAGACATCTGCAGAGGGAGGACACTGGAGCACAGAGACCCCTCAGCCTCCATACATCAGGTACTGAAGTTACTGCCCCCCCTAGAACTTGTCTTGGATTATTATTACTGTGGTTGCTGTCTGAAGTGTTCATACTGTGAAAATATGCAAAGTTTTCCAGGATGAGATAAGGAAAACCACGCCTCTTTTAGCTACCTTGTAGGGCAGCTCCCTTGACATCAAGCATGACCTACAAAAGGGCCTTATGATGCAGGATTTAAACCAAACCAGCATATCTATTCCATAAGGAACAGACTCCCAACTGTAGGCAGCACTGTTTTGACCTGATTGGGTCTCCTCAGTACAGCGTAGGGAACTGGTTTGGCTAGGTGAGAGGCTTGTGACTGCCAATTTAAGCCAGCATGTAGGTGTGTGGAGTCTTATAGCCATGGATGCTCCACTAGGGGATTCTGGGAAAATATGCAAAGTTTTCTAGGATGGGATAAGGAAAACCGTGTTCATACTGCTGAGAATAAACCGTTCAAAGAGCCTGTGGAACATGTGCTTATCTATCTGGGCCTAATATCCCCTAAACTACACACCCTCAGAATCCTAAAAGAACTCGCCCCTGCTAGCCCATCGTGGTTTGGCGTGTGTACCAGCAATGAATAAATATTACATAATAATATCCTGCACTTCTAAATAAAGACCAAAAATTAATTTACACGTACTGCACATCTGGGCTGCACCCGGGCACATACATCACTTATTGTTAGGCTGCTGCTGTTTCCTTCTATGTCTGTGTTGACCTGGTCCATCTTGCTCTTCTTCCTGTAGTCTCCTCCTTGTTGCCAATCCTTCTCCATCAGGTAGACAACGTCATGGCAACTTCTCCAGGCTGTGCCTAACTCTGCAGAATTTCCCCCCCTGGCAACTGTGGCCTCTGGAGAACATATCCACACTCCATCACTAAACAAATCACAGTCAATATAATGACCCCTAGATAACAGCTAAGTTCCCCCTTCATAAACAGATGATACACTGCTACCCATCAATACACTATAATATATACTACCGTATACTTCCCCTTTATCAATCTGGTAGCCTCCGCATACTTCGCCAGTATATGGGTAGACGATGCCTTCAGTATATAGCCAGTATATATATATATCCCGCACCATAGTTTTTAGCCAGCCAGTCCCCTGCCCCCCAAGTATATAGCCAGCCTGACCCCCAGTAGTATATAACCAGCCTGCCCCCCCACAGTATATAGCCAGTCTGCCACCCCGTAGTGTATACCCAGTCTTTCCCCCTGTACTATATAGCCAACCTGCCCCGCTGTAGTATATAGCCAGCCTGTTCCCTCTGTATTGTATATAGCCAGCCTGCCCCCTGTAGCATATAGCCACCCTGCCACCCTATAGTATATAACCAGCCTTCCCCCCTGTAGTATTCAGTCAGACCCCCCTGTAGTGTACAGTGTATGTTGTATAATATTTGTATGGAGCTTGGTTCTAGAACTGAGATTGGCTTGAGTTTGGAAGTTATATAATGAGCTTGGCTCAACTTCTGCATTTTTGTACTGAGCTTTGTTCTTGTACTGTAGTTATGCACTTTGGTTTGGTTTGGGTGCTTTATTTATGTACTCAGGTTGGCAGTTTTTAGACACTTTTGTAGTATGACAAAACATGCTTTGTCTCAATTGCTTAAAAAAGTGCCTCAAAATCAACCAATTTATAGGAGGTGCAAAGTAGACTAGACAGCCTTATATTATGTCAGTTATACAATCAGATACTGTAATAAAGCTGGTGCTACATTAAGCAGATGCTTCTGATAAATCTGCACCACCGTGTCTAATCCTGTGAAAGTCATTTGCATGTTTTGCATTTTTAAGGTAATCTAATATTCTTTCTAGTTACAATGAGTGTAGGACCCCTGAAAAAATTTCTCTGGCTGGCCCAAGGTACTTTAGTGCATCATTGCTGGTCTTGATATGTATAGGGTTCATCATGTCTACAGTGTGAACCCATTGTAGCCTAATGGGGATGGCACACAACCTCTATTACAGTATTTGGCTAAAGCCATTATAAGCAGAGTGGCTGCATGCTTTCTATGTGACTTCGCCACCAACAATGAACTAATATGGAGAAAAAAATTAAATTCAAGTTCTTTTTTTTATTTTTAACAGCCTTTAGTTTAAAGGAAATCTACCATAAAAAAAATCAAGCATGATAAACAAGGAACACTTACTTATAGATCCAGACACTGTTTTAAAAGTTGATTTTAGAAGAAAGGAGGCCATAAATTACGAATATAAAAAGATGACCACAGTCAAGATGCCTGGATCTATGATTGTCCCGATTTGATGATAGATTTCCTTTAAATATTTTATAATCTCTGACAACCCCTTAAATTTAGGGTAGTTTCCCATTGATGTTGGTGCTACTTGAGCTTATCTGTTTCTTCCAAGGTGCACGGCAGCACGGACATGTGGAGCTGTAGCTACGGTCAGGGCCAGTACATGTCCTTTACAGCCCACTGGGTGAATGTGCCTCCCTCCCAGCCACACCAACAACTTCCACAAGAGACGCCGCTTTCTCCTCCACATTGTCAAACTGCTGCTACTGCGCCAGTGTCTGCCTCCTCCTTCTCCACCACCTCAGCCTCCACAAGTGCTGCTCCATCATACCACATGTCCACAGCACAGCGGTGTCATGCAGTTCTACACCTGGTTTGCCTGGGCGAATGAAGTCACACAGGGGAGGAACAGCTCCGCGTCATGCAACAAGAAATCAATGTGTGGCTTTCTTCTGGCAGTCAGTTGGCAGCAGCATGAGTAGGCCGCAGAGTGGCATAATGACAAATTCTGGAGGTGGCAGCAACATGGTAGGCCTCAGAGTGGCACAATGATAAGAGTGTGGAAGTAGCGGCAGAAGAAGGAGCCCACAGGTGGCAGCAACATAGAAAGCCACAGAGTGGCACAATGATAAGAGTGTGGAGGTGGCAGCAGGAGCCCACAGCAGAGGAGGCCACACTATATCATTGTGCCACTCTGTGGGCTCCTGCTGCTGCTGACGCCACCTCCACACTATATCCTTGTGCCACTCTGTGGGCTCCTGCTGCTGCTGACACCACCTCCACATTATATCATTGTGCCACTCTGTGGGCTCCTGCTGCTGCTGCCGGCACCTTCACACTATATCATTGTGCCACTATGTGGGCTCCTGCTGCTGCTGCCGGCACTTTCACACTATATCATTGTACCACTCTGCGCCCTCCTGCTGCTGCCTTCTCCTCCACGCTCTGTCATTGTGCCACTCTGTGGCCTACCATGTTGCCGCCACCTCCACACCTCTGACCTCATGCTGCTGCTGGTGCCACCTTTGCAGTTCTCTTTTGGCAAAGACCTGATATTTTCAGGAAAACTGTAATGTATTATGAATGTGGCGTCTCTAGTCCTCACATTCAAATTTAAATGGAAAATTTAAGCTTCAAATTCATCTCAAACTTCTTAATAGTGCCAAAATGTGGCCTCCACTGCTGTGGGCTCCTGCTGCTACTGCCACCTCCACACTCTTATCATTGTGCCACTCTGTGGCTTTCTATGTTGCTGCCACCTGTCGGCTCCTCCTGCTGGTTCTGTTGACTCCACCTCCACACTATTATTATTGTGCCACTTTGTGTCCTCCTGCTGCTGCCGCAACCTCCACGCTCTGTCATTGTGCCACTCTGTGGCCTACCATGTTGCTGCCACCTCCAGAATTTGTCATTGTGCCACTCTGCGGCCTACTCATGCTGCTGCCAACTGACCGCTGTCTCCTTGGAATGCAATTTGATTTTCATAATACTGTTTTCACCTTCCATCGCTCTATGACATTGCCACTATAATGTTTACCCCTTCATTTCATCTGTCAGAAGGAATGTAAAGCCTCAGTATTGATAGCCAAAAGCAGGAGTGGATACAGAACACAGATAACATGCAAATATCCCATTTACCGTTTATCTCTGTTTTGAATCCACTCCTGTTTGTTTTTGGCTTTAGAAATACTGATGATGGAGTATTGACCGTTTGGAAGCGGACACTGACAGACAAAATGAATGGCAAAATGATCAGTGACGTCAATACAAAATTACTGCCGACACCCTCTGCACTTTTTTGGGCGGTTTCTACATGTATCCGCGTTTAACAGAACAGGTTCTGTGTAATCTATGGAATCATCTGAAGTCAGTGTAAAAAGAGTGCACTCTTTTATTTTATAGTGGTATTGCCCCTCAGCTCAATCCTTTCGAGCTGGCACAGACATTACCTTGTCAGGCTGCGTTCCCGCTTCGCTTATTTGGTGAAGTTGGCCTTTGTAAGTGCACATGGAATTGAAGAGTGGAGCGATTCTAAGAGGGGCGGCTGTCATTTGCGTGTCATACTAAAACACAGCATTGTTTAAAGACTAAACCATGCTCCCTAAGCATGGCACAATGTTCTATAACACCCTACAGGCTCTCTGCAGTCCGGATATACCTGCTTTTTAACGTGATTCGTCATGATTCGATTTGGGTTAAATCTAATTTTTTCAAAAAATTTGTTGAATCGGGATGAACCGAATTTTAGCACATTTGTCCCTATCTAGTGAAGACGTACTTCTCTTCAAAGACCCCAAAAAATATATTTCCTAGAGTACAGGCTACTAGGGTCCCCATCGCTGTCCCTACTACCTGCAAGATCCGCTTGCCATCAATTTCAAATGCATTGTGTGAGAATAAGAAATTAAGGGAGTCACAGACAAAGTCAATATACAATTCGCTCTTATCTGTATTTCATAGGACTTCTCTTACTGCGGCGTCCTGAGGGATACGGGTGTATAGGCCTTCTACATCGATTGATGCTATCTTGTAGTCGTCCACCCATTCTATTTCTTCAAGACTTTTTAGGAAAAAATTTGTGTCCTTAAGATAGGAAGGGATACTTTTCAACACCGGACGGAGAAGCCAATCTATATATTTAGAGAGGGGTTCTGTCAAGGAGCCAATACCAGCAACGATAGGGCCACCTGGAGGATTTATTATTGATTCATGAATTTTTGGAAGGAAATACCAGCTTGGTTTACGAGGAAATTTCAGAAAAAGTGTATCAGCAAATTGCTCCAACAGAACCCCTCTCTCATCATACACCCTCAAATGAATCTGCAGTCTAATTTCGAATTTTTGTAAAGGATTGCCATTTTCACATTCAGTTCCGGGAGCATTTAAATTCCATCAAAACAGGCTGTGGTTCTCCCCGCCTCATTGAACATGTCAGAAAAGTGCATTCTGGTCGTACTGAAGTCTTTCGATTTGCAGGTATTGAAAGAGTTAACATTAACCCCTCAGGCAGAGATAGAAACAAGGAGCTATTAAAATGCAAAGTGAGATGGATCATGCGCACTAAAGCAATGGGACCGGTAGGACTCAATGATCGCAATGAATTAAATGTATTTCCTTAAAGAGAACCCCTCATGCAAAATAATCCCCCTAATCTAAATATATTTTCATAAACCGACATTAGAAAGCATTGCCTCTATCCCTTCATTGTCCCTCTACATGCCTGTAAACCTAAGCAACGAGGTCCTAAAGCTGTATGCAAATGACCTGTAAAATGTCCATTGTTTCATTAGCATATTCAAGCTGTCTGGCTTATTCATGAGTGGGAGACACAGCCACACCCCCAGTGCTTGACTGACAGCCTGTATAATGGTGTGAGGCTGTATAATGATGTGCTTCCTGGTGCTGGCGCCCCCTGCAGCCTGTGTGTGTTTAGGAGAGATACAACAGCTCCAGGTAGCCATGTTAGGTACTGGTGTAGCTGATGTCTGTGTCTCACACATGTGTATTAGGAGGATGCAGCATGTCAGCAGATAAAGCACAGAAACTAGCAATGTTTTACTATACATTACACACAGACATGAGCGGGGGGGGAGGAGGGGAGGGGGAACAGGGGTGACATCACTGCCTCTGTGACCAGCCTCATTTACATAATAAAGGGTGAGCTGGTGCCGGAGCTTATTTTTGTTAGTGTTTTAAACCACTGTATCGCGGTTTAAAACACTTTTTAAACTTTATAGCCGGCGCAGGGAGGTACGCGCTCGGCGCTTACCATGCGCACGGCTCTCCTTCACTTCCTATGTAGCCGCGCGCACAGTCGCGCTCATGGTAAGCGCCGAGCGCGTACCTCCCTGCGCCGGCTATAAAGTTTAAAAAGTATTTTAAACCGCGATACAGCGGTTTAAAACACTAACAAAAATAAGCTCCGGCACCAGCTCACCCTGAGCTGGTGCTCTGTGTTTTCTTCTTAAACCTGCCATTTCAAGTGGTAGGTTTCCTTTAAGGATGTGGGACTGTAATAAGGGATATCCTTTTACTGTGTATGTTATACAGAATATTTTAGAGATATGTCCTTCAAAACCTTCCCTTTTGGACAGAAGTATTCAAATATTTGAATTCAGATTTTCAATAAACTGTTCATTTTTGGCATTTTGGCAGAAGTCTACTGTTTGTTTCTGTTTGTTGCACTAACATGTTGTGATATTCAATAGAACTGGTTTCATGGGAAACTGCAGTCCAATTTCAAGATAAGTTACTTTCTGCTCAACTAATGGCAGGTTTAGCTGCTGTCTGCAATATTTCAATTGTAGATAGCGAGAGAAATGTTACAGCCCATTTCTGTCTTTGCTAAGGGGTACTATGATCCTAGTTTGCCTGCTGATCACGAGACATCCCTGGTACTGGTAAAAAGATGCCTTAATTGATGTCATCTCTCAATAACATTAATTAACATGATAATTACAACAGTTTGTTTCTTTATTTACTGTAACCAATGCAGAACCATTCAGGGTAAAATTAGGGTCTTTTTAAATAACACATTTTAGAAAAATTAAACATGTTTCAATTTCTAACTTCAATATGAGTATGCAATGCAGGGTTAGATAAGTAATAGTTGAAATAAAACAAATAAGTCATTTGACATTGAGTCAACAAAGTGGGTGAGAAAGCTTATATCATAAAACCTCCCTTTATGTATATCTTATAATGTTAGTCATTAATTTCATTAAGTTTAGTACCCTACATTTAGTGCTGCATGCTAAATTGATAGATGGTAGAGGCCGATTATACACAATATCAGAATGGTGTAATAAGCTATCCTACTGGTTTGACTTAGGACCATACAATTAGGGTGTTATCCCTGAACCTCTCCAGTATTTACCCTTTAACCCTGTACAGGGATCTGGACACTGTGGAGAGGTTGCAAGGCCGCTTCCTCTTTTGGTGCTCCCTGTAAGGATATCAGCTTTCCTAGCAGGCACTAACATACCAATACAGAGTACCAAGGAGACAGGCAAGTGAATGGTCAAGGTAAGTTCGAAGTCTGGGATACAAGCCGGGGTTGACCAAACAGCACATAACGTAGTCTGGAGGTCACACACAGATAGTACACAGAACAAGAACCATACAGAAGCACTATCAAGCTAGGAATCTTTGCTCAGGCGCTGGGGAGCAGGGTTTGCTGGGCTATATGGATACAGCTGTGCACTAATAGGCTGAACAGCCATTGCAGGTATTTGCCATGTTCCTTTATGGAGATAGAGGCACCGCCCACACCCTAAGGGAGCTGGACGAATAAGGATGCCTAACAGAGGAGTGTGTACACTGAAGGGTTTAGCTGGAACATGACTGGAGATGGCGTTTGAAGGTATGTTTGCGACAGGGGCAGAACCTGTCACCAGCGTTACAATTGGTAGTGGACACTTGTTGACATTTGTGCAGATAAGCTGCTTTTAGGAACCATAATACACAAGTGGTAGCCTACCTCTACCTCTAAATTAGTGTGGATTACTTTTTCTCACCACCACAGTTCAAAAACACAACAGCTTCTTTGGAAAATACATCAGTGTTGGTCCAGAGAAAGGCACCTTGATCTCATATTGATGACCTATCTTATATATAAAGCTTAGTGTATGTGTGGATGGGTGTGTGCATCAGAGATCAGCTGTAAATTTTATAAACATCTGTGGGAAAATTAAACTTAAGCTCTCATTGGTTGTCATGGGCAACTAGAGCAGTTCTCCTTTCAGACACTTTTGATAAATCTCCCCATAGGCAAAGTGACAGTCAGAGACCGTCACAGTCAGACTGGTCCACAGACTCCTCCCTCCTGACTCTTCCCACAGACTTTCCTCCCGTGTACTTCCAGGGACCTTCCAGTTGCCTGTGCGACCTGTTACAGCAAGATCAGGCCAGGAAGGAAGGGAGGTGCCATATTATAAAGGGTGAGCCGGATTAGCCAGCGCCAATCAGGAGGACGCTAACCCATTAAGGCTGGGAGAGAGAGAGCACGCGCCCTAGCTAGGAGCCAGGAGAGGTAAGTCTGGGCAGGGGTACGGGAACAGGCATACAGTGGAGCACGGGCTTACCCGCGATCCGCGACATGGATCGCGGGAGCACCCGTGACAGCAGTTATTAACTATCCCGGGTAATGCTAGTCCTAAATATTTATCAATATTCCAGAAATAAACTTGTAGACAATGGATCCTTTGAGACATAATAGCATAATATAATCAATAGGCAGTAGCTTTTTGACATTGAGGAAGATATAGTAAAACTAATTCTAGATGTGCACAATTTATGCATTGGCTCACATTAGGGGGTCTACAGATGTTTGGAATCCTACAGATCTTTATACAGGCGGTCCCCTACTTAAGAACACCTGACTTACATACGACCCCTAGTTACAAACGGACCTCTGGATTTTGGTAATTTACTGTACTTTAGTCCTAGGCTACAATAAACAGCTTTAACAGTTATCAACGATGCCTGTAATTAAGATTTATTGTTTATCCTGGTTCTTATGACAATCCAACATTTCTAAAATCCAATTGTCAGAGAGACCAAAAAATTTTTGTCTTGGGTTACAATAATACAGTATACGGTTCCGACTTACATACAAACTCAACTTAAGAACAAACCTACAGAACCTATCTTGTATGTAACCCGGGGACTGCCTGTACACTGTTTTCTAAATTTGTGTCACCTCAAAGCTAGTTAATCTTAGTATAGCTGGTCAAAATACCTGATAGTTAGGTACACAGAATGCACACCCAAAATCCAGCTATAATTTCTGCCACTGTTCAGAATTAGTAAATATGTGTTATGTTAGCCTTTTTTACAGTATTTTAATGTGTATGCTAGTTTTAACATAAGGATCCTTCCACAATTCTTATTCAAAGGCTGCATTTATATTGTAATAATGTTGGGTCTCTGTGCACTTTTCTATTCCATTTGTGACACTAATAGGCTTGGCTGGAAGGACAAACTCAATCCAGTGTAATTTAACTCTAACATTAGCATTTAAAGTGCTAATTTGATTTCACTGTGTTATTCTTGCAAATCTTACTCCTTGTATATGTCCTGTAGCAAATCCATATGGCTTGTCTGTGGCCAATTTTCCAATCATGTCATTGTAAGCTGGGGCTCGCTATTGAAAACAATGATATTGTTAGCCATTGATTTGATTGCTGCATTTTCATTCTCAGAATTGAAGCTCATCAATGCTATTAAAAAGAAAACCTCATTGTGGAGAAAATTGTAGTGTAAGGTAGGTTGATTTTGAAATGCAGTTTGGCTGTCAAGATAATAGGCAAGTTAAAGTAAAGATTCACCTAAGAAAATGTGCGCAGAATTCAATTAGAAAGTAATACAAAGAAGTGCCAGGAGGACTGTAAAGGAAGAGAAAAAGATTGTTTTTCGCAAATTCCGAGTTCTTAACTGCTGATTTTTGTCTTTTGAAATAACTTGTAACTCAATACAATTAAAATTAATGGCTCATAGTTTTTATGAAGCGGGTTTTCTTCTGGACCACCAAGGTAATTAAAAATCCCTTTCCTAAATGAAATAATCTGTATACTTTCCGAATCACATTCTGAAAACATGTCACTGTCTGTGGTGCTGAAAAGGGTGGACCTGGAAGCACAGTCTACTCTATTTTTAAAGCTTTCCATGTTTTTGTGCTAATTTATTTAAAATGTTCTCCATTATCATTTGAGCCACTACTAAACAGTAAAGTCAGAGGTATATTCTCACTTTACTAATACTGTGTTTTACATCTTCAGAACCAGACACAATTTATTGTATGCATTAGTTTAATGATATTTTTTTAGTTTTATGATGTGATTTTACATTCTCATTTTCCCTTGAGACATGTGGCATTGTTTTTGATTGCTCAAATTGTTTGCAAATATCTGTTTGCAAGATATTTTGTGCTTTGTGCGTTTTAATAAATTTATTTTTATTTTTATTTTATTTCATTGTAACTGTGGCAGCTGTACAACTTCAGTTAAAGGAGACATTTCCACTACTACAATTAGACCCAGAAGCAACATTCTAAAGTTTACATTCCATTAATTATGGGATGTATCATGTGGATATTTAAACTAAGGAAAAAATATAGGTGTGGACTTTAAAGTGTAACCGTCATTTCAAAAAACTTTTGATATGTTGTAGGGCAGGTAATTTTAAGCAATTTTGCAATTGGATTGGTTACCCGAATCTTGGTCCTTTCTCTTGTATTCTGCAGACTTCCCCTAGACGTCAGCAATCTCACATATGTCTGTTACTATGGACATTCCGTCTTCAAAAAGAAGCTGAGACTACGGAGGAAGAGACGCCCCCATCCCCCTCCCTGCACACAGCTGATTACTTCATGTCTCACTGCACCAGCAGTCATGTGCTGACATGAACACTGACTAATGTAATAGCCAAACACCTACACTTATCTCTCCCTCAGCTTTCCCTACACCTGTGTACTGTATAAACAAATAATCCACACAGACAGAAACTGCAGCCTCCCCCATCACCTCACACTACACAGGAAATGGCAGGAGAGAAGAGACTCCAAGCTGTGCCTTTATGTGCTGTGCTGAAGTTTTACTTAGATAGTAGGTACATTGATAGACAGAGAGATATGTAGATAGATAGATAATAGACAGATAGGCGATAGATAGATATATAGATAGATAGATAGATAGATAGATAGATAGATAGATGATAGATATAGATAGATAGATTTGGATGGATGGATAGATAGATACTGTAGTTATATAGATGATAGATAGATAGATAGATAGATAGATATTGGATAGATAGATAAGAAATAGAAAGATATTAGATAGATGATAGATATTAGTAGATAATAGACAGATATGGGATAAATTAATAGATATGATATAAATAGAAAGATAGATAGATAGATAGATATGAGATAGCTCTGGTGTCATTGGTCAGCAGCATGTGCTTGTGATGAGGTGACAGGTGGCAGGCTCCGCCCCTCCTTCTTGCTGATTGTAGTTTTTTTGAGAGTTGGAAACCCTGGTTGCTATGGGCCAAAACAGGTACCAAATCAAGTCTGAGAGGCAAAATATTTTGAGGATTAATTCCCAGGGACACCTGGAGCAGAATTATGTATTTTAGTTTTTTTTTTTTTGCTCAGAATGAAGGTTCTTAGCCAGTTAAAGGAGGAGGGAAGGTGTGTCTGAGGCAACTTGTTCTCTTAGCCAGAAACCTGCTCTCTACAGGTGTCACAGTCTATGGGAATAGTCCCTCGTGACTTAAGTCAGTGGACTCCCTGGACCACCGCGGGAGATAACGATGCCAGAGTCTAAGTGGACTCCTGGTCTTTGCAAGAGCCCGCCGCAAAGCGGGATAGTCTTGCTGTGGCAGGGAGCCACCAGTTAGCTGCACGGGTGTGACTAGGCCCACGGTGACAGCCAAGGTAGGGACACTGGGAAGGCAGAAGGCAGGATGATGCGAAGGCAGGACCACGGAAAGGCCGGACCACGGAAAGGCCGGACCATGGGAAGGCCAGACCATGGGATGGCAGGACCTCGGGATGGCAGGACCTCGGGATGGCAGGACCTCAGATGGATGGCTGGCAGGACCTCGGATGTACGGCTGGCAGGACCTCAGATGGACGGTTGGCAGGACCTCTGACGCCACAGGATTACAGGACCACCACAGTATTACAGGACCGCCACAGGATTACAGGACCGCCACAGGATTACAGGAACGCCACAGGAACACTGGAACACCACAGGAACACTGGAACACCACAGGAACACAGGACCGCCACAGGATTACAGGAACGCCACAGGAACACAGGACCGCCACAGGATTACAGGAACGCCACAGGAACACGGAAACGTCTGGAAACGCTCAGGAATCACGGAGGAGTCTGGAAATGCTCAGGAGGCTTTCTCTTCAGCAGAATGAGCTGAAGATCTGGCAGGGGATGCTGGGAGTCGTTAGGCTATATAGCTGAGCCGGCAATGCCAGCGCCAATAAGGAGGATGCTGGCCCTTTAAAATCCCTAGAGAGTAAGCGAGCGCACGGCCAAGACAGGAGAGAGACCTGCAGCCTGGACCGCGATGGAGCCATCAGGAGTCGGGACAGGTAAGTACTGACCTGGGGGAGCGAGGCAGTGGCAGCACAGCGGAGCCCGGGTACACCTGCGATCCGCAACATGGATCACGGGGACACCTGTGCCATGACTCCAGACCGAGCACACGGTTGCACCCGCGATCCAAGATATGGATTTCAGGGTCACCCGTGACAACAGATAATAGAGAGGAGACTGATAAATAGTACATGATAAATAGTACAAGCTACAGTTAGGTCTCTAACTTGGCTTATAGGATCTAGTTTGCGAATAAATGTAGTTTGTATTTTTAAAAATACTGAGAGCTTTAGTAAAAAAATGGTGGTAATCTATGTCCACAATTGTGTTTTATTCTTTTTTATGATATGGATGCTAGATCATTGATATCACTGAGAGGATGATACACACACGACCAATTATACCAATGATTTAGGCAATGCAAGTGTTACTAGACAGTATACTAGTCTGGGTAGTAAGGGCACAGTCATACTTTTTGGCTTACTTTTTTGTGAAGAAACCCACTTCTTTTTGAAGCCAAGCCCCCTTTTATATATTTCTTAAAATGGTCTCAAGCACCTAAGGCACCTTTCAGGGATCTCAAGGACAGTCACTAGTTTGTTTTTGTTTTTAAATATGGTTAGATTTATAAAGGAGTAAGGCAGTCAGAAAGATATTATGTAGCTGTAATAAAGACCTAGCTGGACTAGAGCATATGCAGATTACATTAACAGACATATGATAATGGTACAATTTACAAATGCTCGATTGGAAAATAACAATGATAAGGGGATATCCTCTATGCCTAGAGATTTCTTGCTAAAAAAGTAGTTAGCCTGTTGAACTTTTTGAAACTAGTAGATCCAGGGTCTTATTTTGACTGCCATTTGGAGACAAATTTTTTTCCACACTATGGGGAAGTTGTCATTGGTTATAAGGGGGGGTGCTTTATCTTTTTCTGGATCACCACCTATAAAAGAAGGATTGGACTTGATTGGCCTGTGTCTTTTTTCAAGCTAATGTACTATAATACTAGTGTGTCCAGTATGTAATAAAGTACATTATAGGCCACTTTATTGGATAACAAACAGTGAAAACTCTCAAAGACCCACCCATTATCTAGGGCAAATTTTCAGTTCCATAACTGCTAAACATTGCTAAAGATTTCAGACAGCTACTCGATCTTATAGGTAACTGTAACTGGATATATAGTTTATCATTACATACTTGATATTTCCCAAATATAACATCAGCTTTCACAAACAATTGTGTAGCTTTTTGTATTTGTTCATTAAGCAAAATGTATGCACTGAAACTGGACAACCCATTAAAATAACAATGCAGGTTAATCAAGCCCAACCTACAGTCCTGCACTGTTGACCAAATGTGAGGTACAAACTCCTTATGTCAATTGGCCCATTGTAGGAAAAACTCTTTACCTCCTATTATTTTTTTCCTATATTTTAGGGTTTTTTTAGTAATATACATCCAGGCCCCTATTGAACTTGTTTATTGTCTCAACTATTATAACATCCTGTGGCAATAAGTTCCATAGTATCACTGCTCTTACTGTAAAGAATCCCTACATACCTTGATTCCAACACTCAAACTAATAATATTGAGACTGAGTAAAGAGAGAACTCATTATTTTCTATTTCAACACTCAATGTGCATAGGTATTGTCTTATTTCACTTACTGTGTTGGAACTTGGCTTTGATTTTCATTTTGGATTCCTCCTTGTGTAGATTTTTATCCCATTCAGTCCAGCGTCTGATTTGTTCTTCCCTCATCTTGTAGAAGAGAATTTGTTTTTGCTCCTCACTGAGCTCCGCAAGAAGGTCAGGATCAATGTACATGTCCCTCAGTATCTGCTGCAACATGTTGACTTTGGATAATCTTTGTAACAGATCAGACAAAAGGAAAACTTAATTCCACTAAACTCCTTTCATAGCAGTGTATAGGGAATATAGGTCTGAAAGGAACATCAGAAGTCAGAATTTAAGAGCTACAAGGGGATAAAAAGCGCAGGAAATAAAGTATAGGTCAATAATACTTAGTAGTGTCTAGATGCAGCAATGCTGAATAAATATGTGCTAGACTTAACAGAAGAAGATATGTAAAGATGCAGCAGAGCAGCACACATAGTATCACACCCTTTGCTATGGTTGATTTGTTTCTGGCTTTGAGGCAATGTGTGCTCAGGATAACAATGTTTTGAGTGATGTCATGGTTAAAAGTAACAGCTACACCAGCAATATCCATGTCAAGGCTGTTCAGCCTTTGAGAACTGATCTGACAGGAAAGCTTGGTTTTGTTCTGAGTGCCATTCGATTACAGCACAGGGCAGCTTGGTGCTAGGCACTAGGGTATGAGGTTTCACTCTTTATTGATTAACCATTCTAATGCTGAGGAACCTGCAGCAAAATGATAGCATATAATGTGAGCTACCATGCATAAAAACATAGATAAAGGTTACCTGGAAAATGTGTCAGTCAGCACATTAAATGGAATTGTTAAGAATATACATCTAGATATGTACTGAGTATTAACCCCTTAACGCCGCAGCCCTTTTTGGTTTTTTTGCGTTTTCTTTTTTCACTCCCCACCTTCAAAAATCTATAACTTTTTTATTTTTCCATGTACAGAGTTGTTTTATGGCTTATTTTCTGCGTAACAAATTACACTTCAACAAATTTTGTATAGGTTTTATAATGTTTTCATACATTTACAAAAATGAAAACCACCTGTACAAAAAATTTTTGGGGATTTTTCCGTCTGCTGGCGCTAATAACTTTTTTATAATTTGGTATACGGAGCTTTGGGAGGTGTAGTTTTTTGCGGCTTTTGATGACGTTTACAATGTTATCATATTTAGGACTGTGTTTTTTTCTGGCTTTGTCTTCCCTTTTTTTTCTTTTATTTTTTTATGTTCTTTTCTTTTTATAGACATTAAATGGAATTACAGATAGTCATATGGAATGTCAGAGGGCTGGGTGACCGAACAAAGAGATGCATGGTGGAGGACCTGATCAAAAGGCACCTCCCTGCCATAGTGTGCCTGTTGGAGACCCACCTTACCCCCGAAACAAAGTATAGGTTGGAGAGAAGGTGGGCCACAAAGGTCTTCCATGCGTTTGGCTCTTCCTACTCTAGAGGGGTAACAGTCCTTTTTCATAATAGGATCGAGTATAAAATCTATAGAACAGAAATTGACTAATTGGGGAGGTACATCTTTTTCCATGGGTACTGGAGGGACCAGGTCATTAAATTGTCATTCGTTTAGACATCCCCCCCCCCCCCTTCATTCTCTTATACGGTCCTGGGGAAACTATTGGAATTCATGGAGGTGAGAGATCCATGTCCTATTTTCATTATGGGGGATTTTAATGCCATTTTGGATGGGCAGAAAGATAGAATGAGGACAAGAGACAGGGGTTTTAGCTGGGTTTTATGCTGGGTTTTATGATACCTGTACTCAGATATAAAGATCTTCTCCTTTTTAAGTCGTACCCACGAGAGCTTCTTAAGAATAAGCACAAAAACAATCACAAGAAAAAATCTTGTAAAATCAGCTCACCAGCTCCGTTCAAACAATCCACATGGTCTTGACTCTGGACACTCCAGCACGGATAACCTCGGTCACAGGTGCATATGAAGGTAAAGTGAAGGAAAACTGTTTCCAGCTGGACATCAGGAGTCGGTTTGTAGATAAAACATAGCAAATTTTATTTGGATTCCATGAAATGACAAAAATTGTGCATGGCACAGAATATGGAATAAAAATAGCATCAAAGCTTACGCGTTTCGGTAATTATACCTTATTCATAGCTTCTGCATGATTTTTGCAGTCTAGCTATTTAACCCTGCCCTTTTCAATTCCATGAATCCTTGGGCAGGTTTAACCCTTTCTGTAACTTTAAAAACCGTACTCAATACACAAAAAATGTAAAGAGAATAGTAACCACACATGTATCTTCAAGAAAACACCATACTCTGTTTTTTAGTTTTAATAAAAATGGATTAAATCTTGTATTTTATTTAGCCCAAAGGGGACTCTAGTTTTCAATGAGAAAATCCAAAAGGTTTCCCGATTTAAAAGAATCCGTCTGAGATCTCCACCTCGTTTTGGGTTTTTTTTACTTTCTCAATACCCCTACATCTAAGAACACTACAGTCCCCAGCATGGCAATCTCTAACGTGTCTCGATACTGCAGAGTTATTAACTGCATTGTCTGCATTAACATCAGAGAGATGTCTGCGGATCCGGGTTTTTAAACTGTTTGTAGTACATCCAATGTAGTCCAAACCACAAGAGATACATTGTATCTGGTAGACCACAAAGGATGTGTTTTTGTCATTTTTAATGGAATCCAAATAAAATTTGCTATGTTTTATCTACAAACCGACTCCTGATGTCCAGCTGGAAACAGTTTTCCTTCACTTTACCTTCTTCAGAATAGATCTATGTTTGGTAAATAGTAAGGCCCTGGATCTAATAGAAGGGATAAAGTATGAGGCAATCAGAATATCAGATCACTCCCTGGTAGTGCTGAGATTGAAAGGAATGGAAAGATGGAAGAGAGAAATCTCTTTTAGACTAAACCCCCACTGGCTGAGCCTCCTAGATGACAAGGGAGTAATCTTGGGGCTTATTACAGAGTTCTGGGAACAAAAATTGTGCACAATCGGATGTATTACTAGTTTGGGACACTTTGAAGGCGTACTTGAGAGGGATATTTAGGGACAAAATAGAGGTGAAAAAGAAAGAATTTAGATTATGGGAAAGGTCCCTCAAAAAAGTAACAGAAGAGAAACTTAAGGAATTAGTACAAGACCAAACTAGTGAGAAGAGGATAGCATGGTGGGAGGCAAAAGAAGGAATGAATGCTTATGGTAAAGAAAAAACCCACTTAAAGATGTTTTTCAGGGGACAGAAGAACTTTTTGGAAAGGGGCAAGCCTGGGAAAATTTTGGCCTCTATTATAGATCCAGGGTTACAGAATAATAACCCACTTGTGTCCTAAATCCAGAATGAATCTCATTCATCAGGACATCGGGAGCGGGAGATAAATTGCTAACTCTTCAAAAAGAAGTTAAAGATATGAAAACTGAAATACAGGACAGCAAAAGAAAAAAAAATAGATCTTGAAAACAGATCTCGGTGCTCTAACTTAAGATTTCTGGGATTCCTGGAGAGGTTAGAGGGGGAGTACCCTATAAAATTTATTCAAGAATGGATCTTAAAAGTATTTGGGAAAAAGCTCTTCTTACTCTCTCACCCTGCCCCCCCCCCCCCCGATAGGCTTCTTTTCTACTGCATAAAGGCTGTTGATTACAGTTATGGAAAGACACAGGAGCTATTTGTCTTTATATTCATATTTTTTATTGGTATTGACACGGTTGACAAGCAAAAAACAGGAACTTGATCTCTTGGAATGTTAGGGGGTTGTGATCCCGAATGAAAAGAGCTCCTGTATTGGATCTGTTAAATAGAAAATATTATGGTATGGTTGTGATTCAAGAGACCCATATGAATGAATAATCTGCTATTAAATTTAGAGCTAAATGGTTTGGTCCAGTTTATCATGTGTGTTACTCCACATACTCTAGGGGGGTTTCACTTATTATTCACAAAGATTTAAATTTTCAAGAAATTGAGGTAAAATATGATATAGAAGGTAGATATATATTTTGGTACTGTAAGATTAGGGGGCACGTATGGGTTATAGCAAATTTATATGTTCCACTGCCATTTAAAGCAGAAATTTTGCATGCATTATTTGAATTGGTAGTTAAGGTGGGTAATACCCTACTATTAATGATGGGGTATCTTAATACAGTAATGAATAACATTATTGATGTGTTGGGTATGTATACTTGTAGGAGGCAAACACATAAATAAGGTAGATTAGCTGATATCACAGGGGAATAGGGTTGGATTGAAATTTGGTGACATATTCATGGGGATAAGAGAAAATTCTTTTGTTACTCAAAATCTCACAAAGTAGCAACAGGACTTGATAAGGTATTCACAAACATCACGGGTTGTAAATATGTAAAAAGGGTAGAATATAGTAATAAGGGTGTATCTGATCATGCTCCTGTGCATATAGGCCTGTCGTTAGCTGGACCTATGCAAAAAAACAGTTCTAAGATCTCTGTATGGCTTTCATTGATCAGGTCCAATGAGCAGCTCAAGGAGAGGATTAAAGATATTTTTTTAATAAATTCTGGGATGGCGGGAAATGCTGCCATTTGGGCAAGGCTTTCATGAGTGGAATATTTAAAGCTGAAATTAATAAATATAAATTGGAGTGTAAACAGAAAATAGAAGAATTAGAGATTAGGGTAAAGCAAAAAGAAGAAGCTTTTTTATAAGGAACCAACAAGAAATAATGAGGTGGAATGGGAAAAACTCCAGTCTATTTATCTTGACCTATTATACCTCCAGACTGGTAGGAAAATGTTAGTAACGGCTCAGAGATTTCGTATGGAGGGGAATACCCCTAGTAAGAAGTTAGCAAATATGGTAAAAAGTCAAAACGAAAGGAACTTTATAGTTGCAATTGAAAAAGGAAAGGATACCCTTGTAATAGATTCGGAGGGGAAATTGTAATGTTTTGCTGCTTATTTTGAAGAGTTGTATAAAACAAAGGTATCTTTGTCTGACATTGAAATAAATAATTATTTGGAAAATAGTGGAGTAGCCAGATTATCTGATGAGGAAAGGGAGACATTAAAGGCTCCAATTACAAGAGCTGAAGTAGAATCTGTACTAAAGAATATACCAGTATAGAGTAGGGTTGGGAAACCAAAAAGAAAAACTGGCACGGCGCTATTGAAAGGATAGTCTTCTGGTAGGATTATAGGTTTATTAGTTCCAAATGTAAACGCGTTTCGGGCAGAATGCCCTTCTTCAAGTACAATATGGAAGAGGGTTTCTATACAGTATTAAAAAACATTCAATAAATATTCAGAGGTAGATACATATAAACATGCATATATATATAAAGTATAGTGTATAAAGTCTCAAAGATGATGTACAGAGTCTTAAAAGTGCATAATTGTGGCAATAAATAATTTATAAAATAGGACAGTTTAAAATAAATAATTGAAATTAATAGGAATAAAAATTCATAAGAAAAAATACATAAGGAAAATACATATAAAAGACAATCAATTCATAAGCAAAAATGATTTCGGTCCACCGGTAAGGATTAGATGACATAGAAGGGAATAACACTAGCACACTGAGTACTGAACACATCGCTATAGCGGTAAAGACTAATAATTGGTGATAAATATGGCCATTAAAGAATCCTAAATATAGATGAAATATGAAGTGAAGACTTACAGTGGTTGAGCTCTGGGGTCGTTCGGTGTTTGAGCGCCAACACACAAGGCACACGGACTGGGTGAATGCCGCGTGTATAAACGCTAGGTTAGCGGAAGTGAGGGAGAGACCGAACCGGAAGTTGACGGCCGGAGCTAGGTAACGCGTTGTCTAGGGAACCCAACGCACCGAGTGTCAGTGGTCGGTACGGGATCGTAGCACAACATGGAACCAGAGGTAAGTATAAAGGGTTCAAATTGGAGATATTATGGTAATCGTTGGATATGAGTTTCGAATATAAACATTACAATGTTAGTAGTAAATAAATAAATGAATAAATGGACAGACATGCAAAAAGATGTTAGGATAAATGACAAAAGAAAAACAATTAGACGGAACATTGATTAAAAGCACATCACCCAATTGCCCAGTTATTTTTAATTCACAAAGGGATGTAAGAGGTAATGGACAAGACAAAATTCATGTGTAACTAAAAAGGAACACAAAAAAGATCCAAAGAAAGATTTTTTTAATCAGGGTCTCTTCTAATTTCGTCAGTCCACTCCGGGCATTAGTGTTTTCAATTGTGAAAATCCAGAACATTTACCGTTGTCGTAGTTTATTAAATCGTGAGTACAGGAATTATCAATTTGTTCAAATGGAGTCACCGGTGACATTAAAAGCTTCCATATTACAGTCATGTGTGGCCGCCGCTGCCGGCCACGCTATGTGTTGGAAACCCTTTAGAATATTGGAGTCTAGGGTTCTTCAAACGACTTTAAGTGTTGAGTGGTTCTCCTCTTATTGGAGCCCACAAGAACATTCTATCAGATAGATTACGAAAGATGAGCTACAGTTTAAAAATGATTTAATGGGAAAAGATTAGAGATGAGCGAGCACTAAAATGCTCGGGTGCCGTTATTCAGGACGAACTTTTCCAGCATGGCTCGAGTGCTCGTCTAGTAGCAAATAACGAGCCCATGAAGTCAATGGGAGAACCGAGCATTTTCAAAGGGACCATGGTTCCGGAATAAAATGTGTTATTTAATTGAAAAAGAATGTCTTTTGATAAGTTAGCAGAATGATGCAAACATCTGCAAATCTATTCTTCACTGTTCAGAGAGTATATATCTCCCGACAAGGTAAACAGATGTGAAGAACAGTGAAGAATAGAATAAAAACAGTGAACACAGGATCATTAGTGAAAAACGCAGTGAAAAACACAGTGAAGAATAGATTACAGTGTTCGGCACATCTGCTTACTTGTCGGGGTGATCCGCTGGTCCCGGATCGATCTCTCTTACTGAAGTCTCCCCGTGCAGCCGATGTCTCCCCCCGTGCTGACTGATGTCTCCGTGCTGCCCAATGTCTCCCCAGTGCGCCCGATGTCTCCCCCGAGTGCCCCGAGTCTCCCAGTGTGCACGATGTCTCCCCCGTGCTGCCCGATGTCTACCCGTGCTGTCGATGTCTCAACCGTGCTGCCCGATTGTCTCCCCCGTGCTGCCCGATGTCTCCCCCGTTGCGACCCATGTATCCCCCGTGTGCCCGATGTCTCCCCCGTGCTGCCGATGTATCACCAGTGCTGAACGATGTCTCCCCCCGCGCTTCCCTGATGTCTCCCCGCGCTTGCCCGCTGTCCTCTGCTCCAAGTGTCTCCCGCGCTGCCCGATGTCTCACCCGTGCTGCCCAATGTCTCCCGTTGTGCCCGATGTCTCCCCCGTGTCTGCCCGATGTCTCCCCGTGCTGCCCGATGCTCCCGTGCTGCCGATGTCTCCCCAGTGCTGCCCGAAGTCACCCCGATGCCGATGTCTCCCACGGTGCCCGCTGTCTCCCCGTGCTGCTTGATGTCTCCCTGTGCTTGATGTCTCCTGCTGCCGTTCGCGTGTATCTCAGACACGTAAGAGATGCTACGAACATATGTATCATATTCTCAGGTTGTTCTTCACGTCCTTTCACTTAAATGATCCTGTGTTCACTGCTGTGCACTGTTTTTATGCTAGTCTTCTTTGTTCTTCACTGTGTTTTTTTAATTAAATGCTCGATCTCGAGCAGGGGACATATTCGTCGAGCAACGAGCCGTTTCGAGTCCCTTATATCGAACGGCATAAAGATCGGACGAGTATACTCGCTCATCTATACGAAAAGATTCTTTTGTGCTGTTTGAATGGAACTTTTTTTTCACGGTTTAATCGAAATGACAGCATTGCAGAGAGGGTATGTCCACAATTTATAAGATCATTTATGGCGCAAGAGAAGGAAAAGGAAAGACATTTAGATTGTTGGTAGCTGAACTATTGTGGTCTCTTGACAGGGGACCAGGTGGCTGATAGTGAGTTGCGTAGGAGTAGTGAGTAGGTTTAGTCTATAGGTAACTCTAGGAGTTTTTTGGATAGAGAGTTTGCCACAGATGGCGGGTGCGATGCGCCGTGAGTTAATATTCCAATTGTTGCTAAAGATTTGTTTATCTTTGACGAATGTTTGGTAAGAGAAGAACGGTAGGAGATGAAAGTTAGATGTAAAGTTTAGTTGATTCTAAAGGGTTTCTTATGTGGTCGTATTCTCTGTTTTGTGTGTATGTGTTAAAACAGTACGTTGTTTGGGTTATGGATCGGGCTATTAGCCTTGAGCATCTCGAAATTAGTTGAGTGGGGATGCTGGCAGCCCTTTCTTTGGAATTTCTAGCCAGTTGAGTAGATTTAGTTTCTGAAAAATCTTTGTGGTGTGTAAGTTTCTTCTGAGTCTCTTAAACTGTCCGCAAGAGCCATTTTTTAAAATGAGCACTGGAGAAGTCTAGGTAGCTGTTGCTATCTACAGGTTTAAAAAAGGTACGGGTTTTAAGAACATTGTTTGAATTAGGGAAAATTTCAATATCAAGGAACTCTGCTTTATCCTTAGTTGCAGTATACGTAAATTGTAATCCCCAGGGGTTTTGGTTTAGATCGCGTATAAAAATATTGATTTCATCGAGAGGGATGGAGAGCATGCCATATAATGAAATGTCGTCTATGAAACGTTTACTACAATTACATTAGTAAAGATGGGTGTAGGTTAAAGAAAAGTTTCTTCTAGGGTCGACGACAGATGGCAATAGTGCCCATGGCCAGTCCCTTTTATTTGAAGATCAAATGTCTTGACTGAAATGTTAAAATAGTGTGGGTCAAAATAAATTGTATTGCATCTAGATAAAGAAATTTGTGAAGAGTAAGTTTCAGGATCTTTATCCAGAAAAGAGTTTAATAGATTGTATTCCACGGCTGCTGTGATCAATGTTAGTATATAAGAGCAGATTGTCATAGTTAAGAAAGTTAATAGGTGTTTTTCGGGGGATTTAGAGTAGTTAATAAAATCCAGTAGTATCTTGGATATGGGAGCTCAGTTTAGGACGGTATTCTGTAAAAAAATTACAATGTAATGATGACAGATTTGAAGTGATTGGATATGCATGATGGTCATGTATGCTGCGCATAGATAACTAGGACGGGCCGTAAGGTGGATTGTGGTTCGATCCTAGACAACCAGACGTTACCGAGATGATACCAGTAAACTTCCGGTATCGGTCTCATCACTCAACTCTCAGCCTAACCTAGGTTATACACGCTAGAATTCCACCCAGTCCGTGTGCCTGTATAGGTTGGCGCTCCAAACACCGAACGACCCACAGGCTCAAACCACTGTAAGTCTTCATTCATATTTCATTCTATATTAGGATTCTTTAATGGCCATATTTACCCAATTATTGTCCTTACCGCTATACGATTGTGTTCAGGACTCAGTGTGCTATTGTTATTCCCTTCTATGTCATCTAAATCCTACGGTGGACCGAAATCCCGAAATCATTTTTGCTTATGAATGTGATTGTTTTATATGTATTTTCCTTATGTATTTTTTCTTATGAATTTTTATCCTATTAATTTCATATTTATTTTAAACTGTCCTATTTTATAATTTATTGCCACATTATGCACTTTAAACTCTGTACATCATCTTTGAGGACTTTATACACTTACTTTTATATATATGCTGTTATTATGTATTACCTCTGAATATTATTGAATGTTTTTTTTTAATACGTGTATAGAAACCCTCTCCATATTGTACTTGAAGAAGGGCATTTCTGCCCGAAACGCGTTTACTTTTGAACAAATAAACCATCAATTCTACCAGAAGAAGACTACCTTTCAATAGCGCCGTGCCAGTTTTTCTTTTGGTTCCCAACCCTACTCGTGTACTTGACTAAACCGGCTAACCGTTTTCCGACGACCCACACCGAAGCGATGGGCCAGCTATTAGTGATGTAATTTATGTCTTCTTTAGCGCAGACTAAGGTGAGCATAACATAGTAGGGGGGGTGTTCTTTACACCCATCCCCGAAGCCGAGAACGACACCCATGACGTCCTTTGATATATTCTCCTACCCCACACTAATACACGAGGCGCCGTCCCTCTTGTTTTGCCTTCTTCCCTTTTTTCGGGTTCTAGTACTAAAAGAATATAGACCAGGAGATAGAGTCCGGACGGATGGATGGCATCCCCATTGAATTATAGTTTACACAAGGGATGTGCTATAGAACAACTTATGGGTGTATGGAATGGAATCATTGATTTTGGGCATCCTTCCAGCAACAATGCGAGAAGCATTAATTATTTTAATACTAAATCTGATAAAAAAAAAGAATGGATTCATACCTTCCAATATCACTTATGAACACCAAAATTCTAGCTAAAATACTAGCTGAAAGATTGAAAAGAGATATTAGATCTTTGGGTCATCTACAATGGAAAATATCTGTCTTTTTTCAACCGTATAAACTATGATCCTATGATACTATGAATCTGCAATTAATGCCAGCCAATCCAGGAGAGAGAACAATTCTCATGTTAGGTTTGTGAAAGACTTTGGAAATTATGGGTTTAGGTAAAAATTTTATTGCATGGGTCAAACTCCTTTATAACTGCCCTACTGAGAAAGTTTTGGTGAATAACTAAACTTCAAGACCATTTAATCTTGCCATCTCCCTTCTCTCCTTTTTGCCCTGGCGGTGGAACCTTTGGCTGCCAGGGTAAGGTCAGATAGGGGGTTTGAGGGGCTACACTATGGGGTAGTAGAAGAAAAGATCTCTCTCTACGCGGATGATATGCTATTCTATCTGAGGAGTCATAGATCCATTTCCAGAGTGTTGGAGGTCTTTGAGATTTGTCCAGGGTTCTGGACTATATATAAACTGGAAGAAATCTGTATGTATTCCTTTAGATCAACTACAATATCCAATTTTATTAAGTTGAATATCATCCCTTTAATTAGAACATTAAGAGAAAAAACTCTCCCTTAACATATTAGGAAGAATAGCCCTCCTCAAAATGATCCTACTTCCTAAATTAGTATATGTATTAAGTGCATCACCTATATATAAAATTTTTAATTTAGTAGAGAGCCTATTTAACCCCTTTGTGCACCTAGATGTGATACTACATAGGATGTGGGTCGTTCCCGCACCTTGACGTAGTATCACATCATGGCGATCGCACAGGTAGCCAGGATCCCGCAGTAACAGCCGGGATCACAACTATCGTGATCCAGACTTTTTAACCCTACAGATGCCGCTGTTGTTTCCATGGCAACCCTGAGTTCCGATAAGGACCCCAGGGATGCCTATGGTAGCTGCCTGCTAGGATCGTGCACTGTGCACAATCTAACAGTGCGGCTGTCAGCCTATGCAGTATATTACAATGAACAAGTGATCAAATGATCACTTGTGCATGTCCCACCCTGGGACAAAATAAAACAGTGAAAAAAAAGTTTAAAAAAAAAGTGCAACTAAAAAATTTTTTTAACCCCTTAAGGACGGAGGGGTTTTTTTCGGCTAATTTCGCTCTCCAACTTCAAAAATCCATAACTTTTTATTTTACGTGGTGTACAGACTGTTGGAGGGCTTATTTTGTGCGTAACAAATTTACTTTCCCGTAATGTTATTATTTTAACATGCCGTGTACTGCGAAGCTGAAAAAAAAATTCAAATGTGGAAAATTGAAAAAAAAACCGCACGTGTGCGTCACGTTCTGTGGGCTCAGTTTTACGACTTTCACTCTTCGCTCCAAATAACAGCACTCTACTTATTTCTTTGGTTCGTTTTGGTGTCGCGAGAGCTGGTGATACCAAATTTATATAGGTTTTATTGTGTTTTAATACATTTTCAAAAATTAAAACGAATGGGTACAAAAGAGAAAAAAAATTTTTTGCCATCTTCTGACGCTAATAACTTTTCATACTTTGGCGCACGGAAATGTGTGAGGGGTCATTTTTTGCGAAAGAGACGGCGCGTTTTCATGCTACCATTTGAGGTCTTGTGCGGACATTTTGATCATTTTTATTTCATTTTTTATGTTATGTAAAAAGGTTGTGTAAAAGTCGCATTTCGGACATTTGGGCGCCATTTCCGCCTCGGAGGGTCACCGCGGCCGTAACCGTTTTTATATTTGATTAGATGGGATTTGGACGCGGCGATACCTAATTGTCTGTGATTTTACTGTTGTTATGTTTTATATCAGTTCTAGGGAAAGGGGGGATGATTGAACTTTTAATATTTTTAATTTTTTATTTTTAAACTTTTTTTTTCTTTTTTTTTCACTATTTTTTAGACCATCTAGGGACATTAACCCTAGATGATCAGATCGCTCCTACCATATACTGCAATACTACAGTATTGCAATATAGGCGTTTTGCAGGTCTTACATTACAATGAGCCACTGGCTCATTTGAAACGAACTGCATAAACCATGTAGCCTCGTGTCAAGAGAAGACCTAGGAGGCTACCATGGTAACCGATCGCCGCCCCCGATGACGTTGCGGGGGCGCGAGCGATCGAAAAAAAGATGGGCGCCCGCGGCCGCCGGTCTTTTAAACGCCGCCCGCGACTTTGCGGCGGCGTTTAGAGGGTTAATAGCCGCGATCGGTGCAAGCACGACCGCGGTTATTAGTGGTGGGGTTTTGTGCAAAATGCAAAACCCCCCACCTCTGTATGAGAGAGGACTCAGCCCGTGAGCCCTCTTCATACATCCCTTATACCTCTGCGCCGTAGAGCTACGGCGCAGAGCGTTAAGGGGTTAAAAAACAATAAAAGTCCCCATGCAGTAATGAAATAAAACATTTAAAAAAATGAAAATCACCAAAAAAACACAACATATTGGGTATCACAAAGTCTGTAACAACCCGTACAATAAAATAAATTGCACTGAACCTGTACGGTGAGCGCCGTAAAAAAAAAAACACTAAAAAAAGCTCACAAAAATTATTACATTTCACATCTGAAAAAAAATAATAAAAAGTCACAAAAAGTGATCAAAAAGTTAAATTTACCAAACATGATACCAAGAAAAAAGTCCCGCAAAAAATAAGCTCTCTAAACCAGCTCTGTAAAAAAAAATATTATAAAGTTTGCCCATTGTACATGGTGATACAAAAAAAACTAATTTCTCACAAAATGAGTTCTATATTCTGCAAAACAAGTTTACCATAAAAAAGCCATATAAATGGGGTTTTGCTGTAATCGTGATGACCCATAGAACAAAGATAACACATTATTTTTTGGTATGGTGAACGTCCAGCGAAAAAAAGCAATATAAACCATAAAAAGAATTAATGATTTTTTTAACCACCACCAAGAAAGAGTTAATAAAATCTGTTATAAGCTATTGAGCCTCCCCCCCCCCCCTAAAGGATGTATCCTGAAAAGTGGATCCATCCACAAAAAAAAATAATCTCTCATATGTCCAAATTACAAAAATAAACATTTTATAGCCTGTTAAATGTGACATTGCAGATCTGCTCTGAATGGCGCTCCTATGCTCGGTAGTGTGCCCATACAGCAGTCTCCACCACAATGGTGCATTCTCATACTCGGGAGAAATTGGGTATCAGACTTTTTGGAGTTTTTCGTCATTTAATACTTTGTGACGGTTTAATTTTTGGCCAAAATTAATACATTGTCTAAAAAAATTACAGCTTGTAAATTACACCTCCATTTTGTTTTAACCCCCGTGAAGCATCTCTTTAGACACACTTCTTAAAGTTGATTTTTTACACATTGAGGGGTTTAGTTTCTAAAATGGCATGATTTATGGGGTTTACTGCTGTTTAGGCCTCTCAAAGTCAGTTAAAGCTGAGGAGGTGCCTCTAAATAAGGGTTTTGGCGATTTTCAGAAAAATTGCACCCAAAATTATGAACCTCCTAACTACCTAGAAAAGAGAGAGGATGCATGAAACCCTATGCCAATATAAAGCAGACATTCGGGAAATGTTTGTTATAAAGTTACTTGGGTGCTATGACTATCTGCCTGAAAAGCAGAAAATTTTGAACTTTGAAAATGAATAATTTGTAGAAATTTTTGCCAAATTTCAATTTTTTTCATAACTAAACACAAACATAGCATCCAAATTTTTCAATTACTTTGAAGTACAATGTGTGATGGTAAAACAATCTGAAAATACCCTGGATATCTTAAAGCGTCACAAAGTTATAACCTCCTTTAATGATACCGGGCAAATTTAAAAAATCAGGCCTGGTCCTAAAGATCTAAAATGGCTTAGACACAAAGGGGTTAAAGATCTAGTTTGACGAGAGAAACATCCAAGAATTAAGATGAACACTATGAAATTACCATCTAACAGAATATCTAATCTGTCCCTACAAGGAGAATGGTACAATTTGAAGACCTTTTCAAATAAAAAAGCTGTGCAATTTAAAAAGATGTGGAAACATTGGTTAGAAAATAACTTTACAGTAGAGGAGTTGTACTTTATTTATGAATAAGAGAAAGGAAATAGGGGAAAGCCTTAGTGGGGGAATTTGGGGTGGGAGAGAGAAAGAGATGGGTTTTTTTTCTTTCTTTTTTATGGTTGGGGAAGAGGTGTTGGGGAGGAGAAATAAATAAAAAATGAAAGTACTATAGGAAAAACAAAGAGGGATTGGACAAGTGGAAATCAGGACATCGTCTTGTGATACTACATTGGTAGGCCCTTCCCTCTTCTCTCCAGCAGCGTGCAGATACATGCTATCTGGGGATTGCTCATCCTCCATTCCCTCTGTATTGTCACTTATACCCATGTATTTAGCACTGGCTACTTTATCTTTTCCAGTTTTTGGGGAGCTGGCGTATTTATCCAACTTGGCAGCTGTAGTTTCTCTCAATTTATGATATCTATTCCTTTTTTTAGGGGATTTAACCTGGGATGGATTTGGAGTTACTGACACCCCCTTAGATTTTTTGTACCTGGTTTTGTCCTCCTTACCAAACAAAAATTCTAAACACAGAAGGAAGAGATTTATCCTCCCTCCACTTAGAGCCTTGACAAGATAGTTGTCTAAAACAGTGCCTCACACTATGAGGTGTGGCTCACAAATCAGCTTGCACACAAGTCACAGATCAGCTAAAAGGCCTAAATCCAAACAAACTCAATCACAATTACAGTGCCTAGACACTGTTGCAATTTAGAAACAGTTAGTTATTCCAGGACTCCAGGACTGTGTGACTTTGGGGGTGCGTTCACACTTTGCAGTTAAAACTGCATCGCAATCAGCTTTGAGGTGGTTTTAGGTGCAGTTTTGTCAATTGAACAGGTGAAAGACATGAACACATGAGTGAATTTGATTTTGAAGGGGAAACCTGCTCCACAAATGTCATTCACTCGTTCAGTTCATGTCTTTCACCTGTTCGATTGACAAAACTGCACCTAAAACCACCTCAAAGTTGATTGCGATGCAGTTTTTACTGCAACGTGTGAACGCACCCTGGGGGTATGAAAATCCTCATATGTCTTTACACATGTCACATAAATTGAACTTTATTTGTTCCAGCGTGTCTGATCATGGAAAAAACAAAGTAATTCCCAATGTAGTAGCTCTAACCCAAAGGACTTATCACATTCTAAATATCTTTTCTATGTAATTCCGATAAATAATATTTTCTAGCTATAGAATACCCCTAATCCTCTGAACAAGCTAGCAGAAACCTTTGAATGTCCTTGTATAGTCATAATTCTTATATATCTTGACAAATGTTAAATTGGTTCCTGTGTATTCCAACTAGCATAGGGTCAAAGTTCATTAGTCACCACCCCAGCTCTGCATGTGAAACCACATCAAGCATACACATGCAGGACACACAAATACTAGATCCAGGAATCAGGCCTGTAAAGCTTGTTAGAGATAATTATCTAGGGCTTAACCACCCTTATCAGTTGTACAGGTGACTTTCAAATCAACCCTTTCATGGTTGTCCTGGTACCAGGGACTTGAACATAAACCCACACGCCAGTCTCTTAGTGTATGTAAAGATCTTCTCTCTCGTTTAATCTCTCAAATGCATAATATCACAGGCAGAAGAGTCGTCAAAGAGGCGTGAATAGAATACTGCAATGCTATTGGCCATAATGAATTCATCAGCACATTCTGTGAAAAAAATAACAGGTCTTGTTCCCAGACATGTTTATACTACAGAATGTACAGAGAATGTCTCTAGAACCCAAACATTTATGATAAGAAGAAGAACATAATGAAGGTCAATCATCTCTCACATGTGCCAAGGAAAAACTTTTACAAGCAGGATACACAAAAATGGATGAATTATAACATTTAACTGGCCAGAGGTCAGCTAAAATGTCTGCTTGCGGCTGACAGTACGCAAGATGTCGTCCGAAACCAGTGCGATCTCCTTAACAATTTGCACACAGCATGGTTACAGCCACGGTCAGGGGTGGGAGGAAGAGGGCGTCACGCACACGTCCGCTCATATGCTCCTCCTCCTCCAATCTCCCTCATCTTTAAATTTCTAATTTTGATCCATATAGACTTTATAAAATAAATCACAGGAAGTATGACAACAGCGGACCCATAGGCGAAGCAGGAACATGACGGTGGTAAGGGGGGACCTATAACGACTGAATTTAGATGATAGTATTGATGTAAGATGATGGTCCTTGTTAAAAGAACAGAGTGGGTGGGATAGTGTAGTGATGTAAGAACAGAGTGGGTGGGATAGTGTAGTGATGTGAGAACAGAGTGGGTGGGATAGTGTAGTTATGTAAGAGGGGAGGAGCTCAGGAGTAGATGTCACTCCCTGTCCTGTATCTCTCTTTCTCTTTCTCTCTCTAGAAGCACAGAAAGAAACATGTCTGACAGACTCAGAAGGTATAACACTTTATATCACTCTGCTGTCACACATACACCTCACACATCATGTACCAGGGTAGACTCAGCTTACACATCATATATGAGAGGATTTTTACCTCAGGAATTAATCATTACCACAGGAGATCATGTCTCCATGTCTCCTCATGTACCTGCTCCCACCTACCTCACACATGCCAGCTATGGCTGTGATATATATGTGAGCTTATAACCCCACAAACTGTGGATATGACTGGTTAATGTTACAGGGGAGCAGCATTACCTCATGTAATGTGCACATGGCTGAAGGTATGTAAGAAGCCACCATATCTCCTCAGCCATGTGTCCTCAGGAGTCTGCTCCTAGCTATAGTATACCCTGCAGTGATGTCTGTGATATGTGTATGATTATACTCACACACTGTAGATATGACTGGTAATGTTACAGGGGAGCAGCATTACCTTATGTAATGTGCACATGGCTGAAGGTATGTAAGAAGCCGCCATGTCTCCTCAGCCATGTCTCCTCAGGAGTCTGCTCTCTGCCATCTTATACCCTGCAGATATGGCGGCGATATCTGTCAGATTATACCTCACACTATAGATATGGCTGCTTTATGCTACATGGGAGCTTTATTTATTTACTAGTGTAATGTGGACATGACAGTTCAGGTCTCCTCATGCATCTGCTCCCAGCTATCTTACACATGGCAGCTGTGGCAGGATGGGAGTCCATGTGTCCTCATGTTCCTGCTCCTCACATGTGATGCTCCATGATTAGTACAGACAGACACTTATGTATAGGGGAGCAGGTGACCTCAGTGTATACAGCCCTGTATATGGGGAGATAACTAACCAAGTATCTGCCCCAGGTCACCTCACATACTACATACATGGCTGATATGTCAGCTTATTGCTTAACATACTGCATAATGCCCTAATGTATATGAGGGGTAGGTACCTCACACACTTTACATATCACTGATTTATATGAGGGTGTACTTACCTCATACACTGTACATATCACTGATATATATGAGGGTGTACTTACCTCAAACACTGTACATATCACTGATCGATATGAGGGTGTACTTACCGCACACACTGTACATATCACTGATCGATATGAGGGTGTACTTACCGCACATACTGTACATATCACTGATTTTATATGAGAATGTACCTACCTCACACTCAGTACTTATCCCTGATTTATATGAGGTCACTGAATTACTTGAGGGTGTACTTACCTCACATACTGTACATATCACTGATATATATGAGGGTGTACTTACCTCACATACTGTACATATCACTGATTTATATGAGGGTGTACTTACCTCACACACTGTACATATCATTAATTTATATGAGGGTGTACTTACCTCACACACTGTACATATCACTGATTTATATGAGGCTGAGTGATGAGGGTGTACTTAGCTCACTCACTGCATATGTCACTAATTTACATGAGGGTAATGACCTCTTGTATACGGTTTAAGGTTACATTTATACCTTCATGACACAGGTACACATGGCTATTTTAGTACCAATCCTCGTGGCACAGATATGGCAAAGCAATCACAAGCTCCATACTGGAGCTTCTTCAGGAGTCCTGTCCTTATGGATAGAGACTGAGGGCAGATGTCCACCATTACTCTGCTTGTTATGGGGAGGTTACATGTATTATACACTAGGGAGAGAGGAGCTGCCCAGAGAGAACACATGTATAATCTCGGTTCTCTATAGTCTTGGTGGCCTACACCTTACTGTGATTTACTGACCATGATAGGTGCAGGTCCCCCACATTCCTGGTCTATATGGCCCAGCATTGACCTGAGTAATTGTAGTGGCTGGATATGGGGAGCTTAGCTATCTGAATAAAACCTCCATGTCACTGATATACATACAGATTCTATAGTAGCCCATCCCAGGTCATTGCTATATAGTCACCACATGCTGCATTCAGATGCTTATGTGCCTGGTGCAGTGTACATGGCTTCCATCTCACTGCTTTATTGTAGTCATGGACCAGGCTGTATCTTACATATATATAACTAGCTCACCAAAAGATTGAAAAAACACAGCATCTTAATTATATTTCGTATAAGACAAAAAAAATCTTTATTGGAAAAAAGTAGTGTAACACAATGCATTAGCAACAATACAATATAAAATCAACAGAGTGCCACATAATATTAAGTTTAAAAAACCAATGGAACAAATGAAGACTGGTCAGTATAGCCTATTGACAGTCACAACCTAAGTAGGAAATACATACAGAGGAATAATATTCCTCACATGAGAGCAATAATGTTACCTATACCAGTAAGAAGGCACACGCTGTACACCCCGACACGTGTTTCGCACTTGGCTTTTTCAAGGGGAGTGTCTAGAGTAAGGCTTGATAGGTTTAAATACAGAAGTGCACCAATGATAGAGTAAAACTAGAAAATGTAAATACGGTACAGCTGTGTACCTATAGCAGATGAACGGCATGGAAAGGAAGGGGCTGGACAACAGAGGATCACATGACATGGGAATAGATACCGGGAGTCCGAGATATCGCGGTATCTCGGGCCAGGATGTATTGGTTGCCTGCGCGTGCGCAGAATACCACAGGAGTGGCAAGAAAGAGCGAGTACTGCGCACGCGCCGCAGCGCAACCAAGCGACAGACTGCCAAGGGTAAGGCGCAGCCGCACCAGAAATAGGAAACAAAATTCAATAGTCAGCTCTGCCGCTTGGGAATGCCGATCGGTATCAAAAAGACAGCAATATGTTATATCCTAATATTGTAAAATCTAAAAAGTATTTAAAACCAGCATCAAGGATATAATAATTACGGGGGAAAAGGAAAAGGGGGAACATCTACATCTAAAATATGGGAAAGAGAATTAACTCTAAGGATACTATATAAAGTGGAAAGTGCATAGATCACAATAGTAAAACACAAGTACGTATACATTTAAGTACATGGAACTGATGAAAGTGACAAGTGCAATGGATACATTAATGCAAATGTATGTACAAATATGCCAGTGTAAACTTCCACACATAGGGTATATAGACAACAGTAGAGAGAACCAAGATACATATAGCAAAAATAATAGGCGAACATCATATCATATATATGAGGTAAAGAGTATTTGTAAAAAAGTGCAGAGTCCAAACCATCATGCAAGTGACAGTGCAAAAAACGTGCAAAGTGCAAGTGCAAAAAAGTGCCAAGTAAGGTGGTGAGTATATAGTAGGCGGGGGGAGGGGCCAATTAAAAAGTCCAGTATGGGAAATCAGTAGAAATGAGGGAGCCGTTCATGTTATTTCTCTCCGGGTGGGCTTCTAAAAAATAAAAAGAAGAGAATAGATAATACTAACAAGAAAAAATATATAGACAAAAAACTGCAACAAAGGAAAAAAGTCCCAAAACAGGGGTTTTGTGTAGAGGAAAACACAAAACAAAAAAGGAAGAATGGACAAGACAATGACATAAAATATAATACAATATAGTAATAAAACCTAAACCCTAAACACTAAATATGAGTAAAAGAGGAGCACAGTGAGCTAGAGATATGGACCATTACAGGTAAGGGACAAAACTAATATTCTCGTTGAGACCTCTTGGGGATACCGTGTCCAAGAGGAAGATATATATATAACTAGCCTTTAGTTGTGGCTTCTATATTATGGACTGTCCATGTATACCTTATGTGCACTCATATATATAAATATATATACTTATACTCTAGATTACATGAGTGGTACAATACTGAAGGGGTTATATGCCACCTCAGACTATAATGGTGAATTAGCATTGTAATATTATATTACATTTATCCCCATGAAATGGCTGGAGAATTAGCCAGACACATGGTCAGTGTTACTGCTGCACCTAATTCTGTAAGATAAATGTATCCTATATATCCAGGCCCTTGGTACATTTATATAATGTCTTATGTGTGGTTGATGTTACTGTCTCCAATGGTTGGTCTAGGGCCACATCTTCTTTCGCCACTTAGCTAGGAGGTTGGCGGCTATGTGGAGCTGGGGATGTGGCTCTCGCGCGCTGTGCGCGTAATTATGGTTTATGGGAGACAAGTTCTCCACACCTGGTTACACCACTAGCTTGGAGGTTGGTGGCTAGTGGATTACATGTGGAGACATTTATACACTTCTCTAAGGGGTGGTCCCTGAGAAGATGGTTCTGGTTCGGTTATCCACACCTAGTTACGCCACTAGCTAAGAGGATAGCGGCTGGTGGATCACTAGAGTGTTGGTTTTGCACGCTATTCGTGCATTGTATATCACCACTTGCCAGGAGGTTGCGGCTTGTGGATATGGTAGTTATGGTTTCTCTACATGCTGAGCGTGTTTTTTGAGCAAAAAATTATATTTATGGATTTGGTTTGATATGGCCACATTCTGCTCTCGCCACTTGCCAGGAGGTTGCGGCTTGTGGATATGGCAGGTGTGGTTTCTCTGCACGCTGAGCGTGTTTTTTGAGCAAAAAATTATATTTATGGATTTGGTTTGATATGGCCACATTCTGCTCTCGCCACTTGCCAGGAGGTTGCGGCTTGTGGATATGGTAGTTGTAGAGCGTGTTTTTTGAGCAAAGTTACATTTATTTAGTATTATACCGGGCTAAGTTAGTTGTCAAAATGGACAAGCCTTTGCTGTTCTGTTGTCAAGTACTTGCCCACTATTGCGCTGTATTCTGTATTGGAGCAAGATGGAGCTGGTGCTAGGCCAACTACAAAATAAATTTTCAATTGGTTTGCTATAAGGCTTGAGATGAGTATATCTCGGCTCAGCTCACTTTGTTATTCTAATACTATATATATTAAAAAAAAAAGAGAGCAAAGACATCGCACAGCATTTTGAACATTTTGTCAGGGGTTATGCCGTGGCAGTGCATACGCTATGCCACATAGTGGGGTTGCCCCCCCCTTACCTATGCATTAGCTGAGCACAGAAGTAAACTTTCTTCTTCTTTACCTATCCTCTTCATGTCTGTTCTGTCAATAGTATTGGTGCATGATACATATATTGAAGTATGACTAGTGGTTCTCTAGATACTGGAGATACAGTAAGCGATATTCCCACTCGGTGGGGAGATAAATCTACGCTTTTGGTGTCCAGTGCTTAGTCTTTTCAGAATATATTTAGTTCCGAGGGCAGTTATTCCACATCATGGTTGTACGGTATCCTGCTTCACTATATTGTTGGACACGGTTTGGTATATCTGTAGAAGTTTGGAGTTTAGCAATGTTTTTACCACTTTGTGCATGTGGGTTGTGTTGGTAATTTTCTCAACACTTTATTCTTTAACCCATTGCATTCCCATTGATGGGATTTTTGTTGTTTGGTGGCAGTCTAGACCATTTAAGGTGTCAAATGGCCTCTTTGTGGCGGTGGAGGAGTCAGGTGGAAGGTGCAGGCAAGTTATTGGTGGACTAATTTAACTTATAGAGGATGTAAAAGCTCATGGTGGTCAACAGCCTGAGCTTTGGAAGTGGCCAGCCTCAAGGCTCTGGTAATGTTAAAAGCAGCCAGGGGCGGGCACGGTGGTGAAGCACACAATGGATAATCTTCACTAGGGTCATTGGTGCCCTTAAAGTGTACTGGCTCTGCTGGAATGGCAGCCAGAGCGTGCCGCCCCCCTTTGTTGATGTCTGGCCGGGTGCTGTATGTCAGGCAGCTTTAGATTGGGGTATTGGGGAATCCCACCCCTAGCATGTCATCTGACTCCTCCTCTGATTGTTTTATTCCTGTGATTCAAATAAAGCTGCGGCCATTTCACCCATTACGTTATGTGGTTGTGTATTTTTTCCATACACCGTGTTTTTCTCTTGTCTAAACTGTTTTAAAATAAAGTGGGGGTCCATCCCATATCCACACGTCATGGCGCTGCTGCTTTAATTTCCAAACTACTATAGCCAGCAGTGTAACTATAGTGATAGCAGTTACAAATATAATTCAGGACAGCCTAATAACCATTGTACAACTTCTGAAGTCCTATCATCCTCCCTTAGTAGATAACAATTAAAGGATTTTGGCAGAGGTAGCAGAAAGTCTGTATACTATCATGTTACTGAGGCTATAGAGAAATATGCTACTGCAAGAGTTGCTGTAGATGCTGCTCGATTAATTTTCCAATTAGCCATCATACAAAATGTTTTCCGGACATAGCAGGAGTGTAAACACGTCTCACTCTACAGCTGGTAAAATACAATATTATAGAGGTGTCTATAGGGCCGGTTTTAGGCAACATGTGTTCCCAATTAATAATGACTTATGGAAAACAAACAATGTTTACATGCATGAGGGCTTAACCAAAGTGCCCTATAATATTACTTGAAGGGAAACTGTCTGGGTGATTTATGACATATGCACTCATATGAGCTATTCAAACTAATATTAATAAAAACTAATATAATGTCAGTACGTGGGGGGAAAGACAACCAGACAGTGAGCCATGAGGCTGAACCCCCTCCCACTGTCCCTACCTGCTTGCCTCAAGACAGCTCTAGCAACTGCGGACAACCTCGGTGGCGGTCCCTATACTATGTAAGTGACACACGTAACTGGACAAGACAGACAACACAATAAGGGGTAGTCGACAAGCCAGAATCAAAAACCAGAAGAATCGCAGTCCAAATTCAGTAGGCAAAAAACGGTAGTCAAAGTCAGGCAAAGGTTCGGCAACGATAACAGAAGGTACAAAGAGGTCACAGGGAAATATGGGGAGCTGGGATATCCAGGCAAGAACTAGACAATAGCCAGCACGCAATTGAGCTACTGGCAGCCTTATAAGTAAAGCTGGAGAGACAGACAAGAAGCTGATAGGACTAGTGCTGATTGGAGCTGAAATCAGCTGCATCAGTCCAGCAAAGACCAGGTAACTCATCAACTGCTGGACCATAGTCATCGGGTGTGTCCAGACTCCAGAGGCACAATTCACACTGAACGGTTCTGACATATAATAAAAATTACATGAGAATATAACATGAGAAAAAGTTTGTGTGGGCCCATGCTAAACTTTTGCCCTGGGGCGTAAGAGTCATTAGTTAGAACCCTGACTGGTGCCCTATTATACTGATCTTTGTTAAAAGGGTTCACACATGAAAGAAAACTCTCACATTTTTAACTCCCTTATTTATCAGGTTTTTTTCTGTTTTAGTTCCTTTCACTCAGTGATGGTCATTGTAAAATTCCAGAGAGTGGGTAGACACTTCATGATTCCTTTGTTCTATGAGATGATGTGTGCTGACAATGTGTTTAGATTGTCATAGTACAAGGTTTATCTATACTTTTATTTAGCTTCTGAACATTCTACTGGTATCTGGCGCATAAAATAGAAAGATGCAACAGATCATAGATGAGAGATGATGAGATCCATGAGATGCATATAAAACACAATGACAATCAGCTCTGCTAAACTCACCTATAACACACATCTGCTATATGCCTCCCTTACGGATAAAGATCTTATGTGACTTTAGCTAGTAGAGTAAGTCTCTGCACACTGCTGCTTGTCGGCAGGAAGTGCCTGTGTCTGAGCTGGTCTTGTAATGCAGGGGACAGGAGGCAGAGAGCACTACAGTGTGCAGACAAGAGAAGCTATTCATAAGAAGAATCTTATGATAGTCAGAAGATTTACGGTCATATACAGGGAAACCAAAATTGTAAACATCAGAAATGATAGAGACAGGTTGGAATTATATCTGTGAAATGCTTTATTTTGGTTAATAACAGGGAACTATGGAATGTGTTAATTTGTTATCCTCAGTATATTTAAGAATCTTGTCTTAATGGGGATACCCCTTTAAGAAAAGAACTAGATGAAAAAAACTGCTCAGCTTGCTGGGCCTTTAATTCTTGGTGAAATAGATTTTTGTTACTTTCAGCTACCCTTCTGGACATTCGCATTTAATTAAATTCATTTGCCATATGTAAACATTTCTGCAATTGGATGTTATGAAAAAAAATGTTCCTGTGTGAAGATAATTTCTCACAAATGTTGCCTTGTTGACCCTTAGAAACGAGATAGCTTCCTCTGATATGACCACCTCACATTTTGGCAGCAGTGGCCAGACATCCGCTATTGAGCCCTGCATGACCACATGGATTCAGCGTTCATTATTACAGGACGGCTGTGGGACCTGGAGTAACTCCTTGGACATTTAATATTCAGAAACTTTTTGTTTCCTTGTGCAATCATTCCAGTAGAGGTGGCCGTAACCGAGGACACAGTCTTGTTTCTAAGGGACCATATGACTACATTTATGAGAAATTTTCTTCACACATGAACATTTTTTTAGTAACATCTAATTGAAGAAATGTTTATACATGGCAGATTAATGAAACTGAATGTGAATGCCCAGACGAGAATACCCCTTTAAGTTAAACAGGCACAATGTAATGTTTCTGAATTGAAGTCATGAACATTTGTAGAAGAAAAAAATATATATTATTCAGCTAGTAAATCATAGCAGAGGTGCTGGCATTGATCAATAAAACATTTTATTGCCAACTAATTTGTTTACATTTTGCTTGATTTTTGTTTTTAGACTTAAAAACTCATTTACTTTGGTTTTCTAATCTAAATTAGACCAGGCAGACATAATACCATTTATAGAAATACTTATCCTTGATAATTGGCCCTTGCCTTGACCATGACTGGTTTGTCTCTGTATTTTTTATGAAGAATAGAAAAAAATGAGTTATTTTGGCAGAATTTTGCCTTGTGTAAAGAAGAATATGCTGCCAAAAGTTATCCAACTGTATGGGGGGTGGAGGGGGTATTGCTTTTGTTTGATCAATGATCGATTAATGATCACCCTTCCCTTCTAATGACTGATACATCAAGAGCCAAAACGGCAATGCATATTTTCTTTGAATGACTTAGTAGGAGGCAATACAACCTCAATGCCGTGCTAATTGATATCTGAGCCTATAGGTATAAAGGTATTCTATGATAAAAACACTGCTGTGGTGGTAGATAGGCGCTGTGTAGTAAAACCTGACCCTTTTTCTGTTACACTGTACAAAATCCATTATCTACTCTCATCGAGACCTCTACTATTCCTTTGTATAGTAAAGACCTATACTAAGTCACTACCTTACTGTAGTGATAACTATATGTAGGGAAATAATACAGCCAAAATCAGTGCTGTTATCAATGATTAATGCCACTTGCCCTTTTTAGTGGGTTTCTGCTCTTGTTACTAAATCTAGATATCAAGATCTGTCCAAACGGTGCCATTCAAAGACTACAACTTTAAGAAGATGGAAAAACAATTTAAAAAGTGGCAAGAAGGCAAATTTTTTCTGCTAAGATTAATGGCATATTTGGCAAACACATGGTAAAAGATAATAATAATAGCACGGTGGCTGAGTGAGTAGCGCTTCTGCCTTGCAGCACTGGGGTCCTAGGTTCGAATCCGACCAAGGTCAACATCTGCAAAGAGTTTGTATGTTCTCTCCGTGTTTGCGTGGGTTTCCTCCGGGTACTCCGGTTTCCTCCTACACTCCAAAAACATACTGTTAGGTTGTTTAGATTGTGAGCCCCATGGGGACAGGGACCAATTTGACATGCTTTGTGCAGCGCTGCGTAATCTGTGTGCGCTATATAAATAAAGAATTATTATTATTATTAATGGCATATTTGGCAAACACATGGTAAAAGATAGATTAATCCACACAATAACTTTCAATAAAAGCTGAATAAATGTAAAAATTTCAGCAGTCTTGTGCTCTGCAGGCATCCTGCGCTGGTCGAAAGGAGATATAGCTGCTGTGACTCCTCCCCTTACCCTCTGCCTAAAGATTCAGTGAGCTTCTGTTCATTTTATAAGCAAGATAGAACTTTGCAGAGATTTCAAAATTGAACCCCATTTTTTCAGTTAAGAACCAATTAGGCAGAGAAAGAAACAGTATGATCTGATAAATTACAAAGTTTCATAATGTTCATATCTACTTTTGATTTAAAAAGTTATTTAAACCTTATTATTTAAAAGTGGTTATTTAAACCCAACCACTACAGATTAACAGGAGTCAAGTAACATCACCTTTCCTAGTCCACCCTTTTACTGTTCCCTGGGAACAGTCTATTAATGGTTACCCTCACCTGAAATAGGGCAAAATCAAGCTTAGTTTAACTTTCTTCATTTGCCAAGAAAGCCAATATATCATCCCAACTAAGAAATGCAATCTTTTCTCAAAATGTTCTAATTACTTGTAAAGAGGCTCTTGAGCAAAACAAAGGGAAGATCATTAGTATAGCAAAGCCAAGAACATGTGAGTCATTGGAGAGATAAGTAAGGATCAGACGTGGCACATTAATCTTATGTTTCCGAAGGAGTCATCATTGTGGGTAATAGTGCTGTCAGTCAGCATTTGATACTCCTCACAAGTAGGTAGATACACAATGACAGCTGGTGAAGTTTCTGGGGAATCAGTTAAGACGGTTTTGGCTGGAGTTACCCATTATGTGCTGTAACAAAGCCGAGGAAGCGGTACTTAATGTTATCAGGATACCTTGCACTAGTATCGCAGGTTGCAAGTTCATGCCCTCTGGAATGGGGTTTGTATAATTTTGGAACCAGCTATTTTTAGAATTAAACTTGTCTTGACAAATTTAAGACAATAAACATTTATAAATGTATTAAAAAATATATAAAACAAAAGTATATGGTAAAGAAACCTAAAAAAAAACCTAACAACTTAAATTACAGATGAAAATACCAATTACTCAAGGGAGATGAAAACGCGCATCTGGAATGGATAACATTATGAGAAATGTACAGAGAGATGAGACATAATAAATTAATAGAGTTGATATTCATAAAGTGCTGTATAAAAATTAATTTCCGTATATATACTCAAGTATAAGCTGAGTTTTTCAGCACAAAAAATGTGCTAAAAAACCCAAACTCTTCTTTAAAAAAATCTAAACTCACCTTTCTGGTGTCCCCGAAGGTCTTCTGCGTGATCCGTCAGATAGCGGGAGGTGCTTGTGACGTCACAGGCTCTGACGTCAGCCACGACGGCTGATATTAGAGCTGTGTGCCTCACAGACCTGCCGCTGACCAACGGATGTTTAACGGGGCGGGGGGCCTCCCACATAACGGGGTAGAAGGTTGGCTGTATACTGAGGCACAGGGTCTGCTGGCTATATACTGGGGGCAGGGGCTGGCAGGCTATATACTGAGACAGCGGCTGGCTGGCTATGTACTACAGGGGGCTGACAGGATATACACTATATTGGACTGGCAGGCAATACTCTACAGGGGGCTGGCAGCCTATACAGGGGGCTGGCTATATAATACAGGGGGCTTGCAGGCTATAGCTGGGGCTGGTTGGCTATATACTACAGAGGGCTTTCAGGCTATATACTACAGGGGGCTGGCAGGCTATATACTGGGGGGGGGGGGGGCTGTGACCAATGCACTTCCCACCCTCAGCCTATATTCAAGTCAATAGGTTTTCCCAGTATTTTGTGGTAAAATTAGGGATTTCAACTAATACTCGGGTCAGCTTATACTCGAGTATATATATGGTAATATTTTGTTAAACAGCCAAAATTCTAAATATTTTACATAAGTTACTGGTTTAGAAAGCTAAACTGATCTATAAATTGTCCTGGACACTGCCAGTTTTACCTGTAGGTAAATGTTGGAGCTGGTAAACTCTCTTTAATTTGTCCTACTTTAAAATAAACTTAAATATTTTTCTTAGGCTCTGTCCATGGAAAATAAGGATGGAAAGAGAACGCTTGACAAATGGATATAATACCACTTTTAAGGTAGGCATTGGAAATATGTAGTATTATTTTTATTAAAAAAAATATTTAATTGTGGAGAAATTTACCAGGATACAAGATGATACATCGAAGCCATACAGTCTCGATATGGCGTCCCAAGGGTACGCAAATTGCGGACCCTTAGACTTATTGATGACCCCATCAATAGACACCCCCTCCCCCCCCCCTGCGGCTCGTGGTCCTCTTCCGGGAGCCGTGTGCCTTCTGGCAGCATGCTCAGTGTGTTACATTACACAGTGTAATACATCTGTATTACACTGTCTAAGGTGAAGAAGAGCTTGAACAAGCGATCAGTGGATCGCTTGTTCAAGCCAACCTGTAAAAGTAAATTTAAAAAGTTAAAAACATTAAATAAAAACATTTTTAATAAAAATAATTAATTAAATAAAGATAAAGTCCCCTAAACACAAACATTCCCTATACACATGTAATAAAGTAAAAAAAAGACAAAATCGAAAAGAAAAATCCCACATATTTGGTATCACTGCATCCGTAACAATCCGTACAATAACTCAGAAACATTATTGGGCTTGCTTGGTGAACGCCGTAAAAACACAACTCGAAAAACTCGCCGAAAATGTACATTTTTAATATAATCACTTCACAAAAATGTTCTAAAAAGTGATCAAAAAAGTTATGTGCGCCAAAATGGTAGCACTGAAAAGGTCAACTCAACACTTAAAAAAATAAGCCCAAAACTAGCTCTGTCAGCCAAAAAATATTATAGTTACGTATCCGAAAAGATGGCGATGCAAAAACAAATAAGATTTCCTCTATATTAGTTTTTTATAGTGAGTAAAATTGTAGAAATAAATGAAAAACTATATAAATGAGGTATCACCGTAATCGTAGTGATCTATAGAATAAATATAATATAGTACTTTTAGTGTACGGTGTATGACCCCCCCAAAAATACAAAAAGAAAGGAAACCAAAATTGACAATTTTCTTTTCACCCATACATTCAAAAGTTAATAAAATCTCATCAATAAGCTAATGACCCAATAAAATGAAATATTTGTAAAGTGCATCTCATGTTGCAAAAAAAAGCTCTTATATGTCTAAATTGTCAAAAACTAAAGATTGTATAGCCAATAAAAAGTGACAATGCATAATCTGCTCTGAATGGCGCAGCTTCCCTTCGATGCCCTGGCGTGTGCCCATACAGCAGGTTACCACCACTTATGGGGTATTGTTATACACGGAAGGGATCAAATTTTGTGGAGCGTTTTGGTATTTTATCCACTGAGAATTTGTTTTTTGAAAAACACATTCATTTAGCCAAAAAAATTTTACTTTCAAAATTGCATACGATTTTGTTTTAACCCCTGTAAAACGATTAAAGGGTTAACAAACTTCATAAAAGTTGTTTTCCGTACGTTGAGGGGTATAGTTTCTACAATGGGGTAATTTATGTGGTTTTACTTTTACTTAGGCCTCTCAAAGTGACTTGAAACCTGAGCAGGTCCCTCAAAAATCGCACCTAACGTTCAAAAACCCATAACATCCTAAAAAAATAAGAGTATGCATAAAAAACCATGTCCACATAAAGTAGACATTTAGTGAATGTTAGTTATTAAGTATTTTGCGGTTATGATTATTTGTGGAAAAAATAGAACATTTTGAATTTCGAAAATCGAGAATTTTTCCAAATTTTCACCAAATATCAGATTTTCTCATAAATAAATGCAAAACTTATCACCAAAATTTTTCAACTAACATGAAGTACAAAATGTCACAAGAAAACAATTTTAAAATCGCTTGGATATGTTAAAGCGTTTCGAAGTTATAACCATTTATAGTGACACAGGCCAGCCCCCAGTAGTATACAGCCAGCCCCCATATAGTATACAGCCAGCCCCTAGTAGTATACAGACAGCCTCTAGTAGTATACAGGCTGCCCCCCCAGCACTTAAACAAAAAAAAACTTGTATACTCACCCTCCGATGTCGGCGTGGCTCCCCAATGTCCCCGATGACGGTGCGTCCTGTCTTCTTTCTTCTCCGCAGCTTCTCTTCTTTCTTCTCTCATGGACGCGGCCATGTTTTGTTCCAGCGGCCGCTGCTGACGTCATAGATGCGCCTGCTAGAGTAAAACATGGATGCGTCCATGAAAGAAGAAAGAAGATGAGCCGCGGAGAAGAACGAAGACGGGACAAGCCGACATCGGGGAGACGCGCCGACATCGGAAGGTGAGTTTATTTTTTTTAAGTGGGCTATTTTTTTTTGTGGGTTTTGGTATAGACTCGTGTATAAGCCGAGGGGACGTTTTTAGAACATTTTTTGTGCTGAAAATCTCGGCTTATACACTAGTATACACGGTAATTGTGACAAGTGCAAACAAAATGTTTTATTGTGACAAAAAATAATAAAGTTTAATATTTAAACCCTTTGTCAAGTGTGAACCTCACCTGCTAAGCAGGTTTTTACTTTCATAAGTATTTATTGAAATTTTTCAACAAACAATAGAGTAGAACATACAAAGGTTAAGACAATATTACCATCGTACATAATACATGTCAAGTATACGTATAATCAATTTTTGTAAAAAACGGTAGATTATTGTGCATCTGTTTGATTCACTAATGGAGTTAGTGGGTAGAACCACTTTGCAACAAATAAGTAGTCTACCATATTTGAGAGTCCCACCTAGAAATAAAGATAGACAGAGCAGAATAAATCCACCAGCAGACAAGGATGATAAAGACTGCCATGGACCTCTGAAAATTAAGTAACAAAGAAATATACTATAACGTAACAGTTAAACGTTAAAGTTAAACGTTAACACGTCATCCATGGTTATTGACTAAGTAGTTATTGACTAAGTGGTTATCCCAGAGAAGAGAAAAAAAAATGATGTTTCGTCCACAGAGCCCATAATTTGTTAAAGGAAACCTACCACTTGTAGTGACAGGTTTCTGATGGAAATACCGTGCACCAGCTCAGGGTGAGCTGGTGCCGGAGCTTATTTTCGTTAGTGTTTTAAACCGCGGTATCGTGGTTTAAAACACTTTTTAAACTTTATAGCCGGCGCAGGCAGGTACGCGCTCGGCGCTTACCATGCGCGCGGCTTCTCCTCACTTCCTATGTAGCCGCGCGCAATGTAAGCCGCGAGCGCGTACCTGCCTGCGCCGGCTATACGGTTAAAAGTGTTTACAACCGCGATCCGCGGTTTTAAAACACTAACGAAAATAAGCTCCGGCACCAGCTCACCTGAGCTGGTGCCCGGTATTTCCATCAGAACCTGCCACTACAAGTGGTAGGTTTCCTTTAAAGAGTGGGATTTTTCCGTTACCCTGAGCAATGGTGAGTTCAATTGCAAGTAGTTTTTATTGTGGATACTACATCTTGAAGAGTAGGGGGAGTTGATTTCCAGTGTTTAGCTATGCAGATCCTAGCAAGTGTCAGAATTTTGCATACAAGGGGTTAGTTTCTAACTGGTATATTACCTCTATTGAACTGAAACAGTATCAGCTCGGGAGAAGAAAAGAAATAGATATCCTACTTCCAATTAACATAGAAATTAAATTTTTGATTTCCGCCCAAAACCTTTGAATTGTTGGACAGCTCCAAAATATGTGTAACAAATGACCTTCGTTACCACTTTCTCCAACATCTATCTGAGGCTGAAGGGTATTCTTTATGGAATCTATCAGGTGTATAATACCATCTAAGCATTATTTTTTGTGCTACTTCCAAATGTTTTGTACAAAGTAAAGATGTGTAGTTTATTTTAATAGCTTGTGACCATTCCATGGGCGTAAATGATTTTTGAAGGTCTCTTTCCCACAATCTGAATGGATATGATTTTGAAAATTCCATTGGGGAATGTAATATATTATAAAATGCTCTCATGCCTTTTATCTTGTCATTGGTATATAGTTTAAATAAAGTGGCACTGTGTTTCAGATTGCCAAAGTCATGGTGTTGGACAAAATGCTGAAGCTGTGTATATCCAAATTGTAACGAAGTGGAAACATCATACCGGTAGGTGGTAATCAAAGTAGGGAATGACATAAAAACGCCATCTTGTTGTAATTGGAAAACATGTATAACTCCTTCAGCTTTCCATGCATTTAATTTCCAGTTTTGGATACCCAATGCTACTGCCTCTAGGGTTAATTCTGCTATACTGAAGATATTCTTAGGAGTCGCTAAAGTGTGAGCTACAGCCCATCCTTTGATCATAGCTTCCATAATTGGAGATAAACGAAAAGGGGGAGTGATATTCCATAAGGGAGCGGAAAGCAAGGATTTCAGGGATATTGGTTTTATTAGATCTGCTTCAATTTGGGTCCAGGGCATATGTGTAGAGTTGGACCACCAGTCTTTTGCTGATGACATAATAGTTGCGAGGTATTCGTTTCTTAAGTTGGGAATTCCCAACCCCCCTTTAGTGTCATGTTTCATTAGGATTTTGGCTGCGATACAGGGTTTTTTGTTTGCTCATATCAATGAAGACATAATTTTATGTGCTGCTGTGAAAAAGGCCATGGGTAACGGAATGGGTAACGGAATGGGTAACGTGCGGTTCAAATATAACAGTCTTGGGAGTAGTAGCATTTTGAATGCTGCGATCCTTCCTAGCCAAGAAATTTCTATTTTTTTAATATTTTCCGCTTCTTTTTGAATGTTTTTCAATAATGGAGTGTAATTGTGTTTGTATAGTAGTTGGGTAGTGGGTGTGATATTTATGCCTAGGTATTTAATAGTCTTTTCCCCAATCGAAATGGTATTTACATTTTAGTTTTTGTGGTGGTGGAAGAGGTTAAGAATAGGGGAAGTTCCTAGGTCTTTTGAGTATTTAGTTTATAATGGGATAAGTGTCCAAATTTATCCATCAGTGACATTGCCAATGGCAAAGAGGTTTCTGGGTTTGATAGAGAGAGTATTACGTCGTCTGCATATAAAGAGATTTTATGGGTTTTTTCTCCAATTGTTATACCAGATATTTGATAAGAGTTTTGGGTTTGTTGGGCTATGGGTTCCATTATTAAAACGAAGATAAGTGAGGAAAGGGGACAACCTTGGCATGTACTATTGGAGATATTAAAGGGTGCTGATAGTGTGCTATTGACATATATCATTGCATTAGGCGCAGAGTAGAGTGCTGTAATTGCCTTACATATTGTACCCGAAAAGCCCATTTTCCGTAATGCCAAGAAGGCGAACAACCAATTAATACTTCTCGGCATCTAACGCTAAGAAAATGGAGGGGGTGTCGTTTGTTTCAATAGGGTGCAATATTTCTATTACCCTTTTAGTGTTGTTTGAGGACTGGCAGTTTCTGACAAATCCTACTTGGTCCAGGTTTATTATGGAAGGTAAGATTTTGGTAATTCTTGTAGCAATTAGCTTGGCGTATATCTTTAAGTCGCTATTCAGTAGCAATATGGGTTTTCCTGGTTTAGGTAGGGTAGTTATTAAAGCTAGTTGATTTTCTTTGGGAAAGAGCCTGTAAGTATGGCGTGTTGGAACATGTTACATAGGGGAGTCAGAAGGAATGGTTTGAAGATTTTATAGTAGGAGTTAGTGTATCCATCTGGTCCCGGGGCTTTGTCTGCTGGGATCGAACTGATTATATCACTTATTTCTTCCATCGTAATTGGTTTGTTCAGGTCTATGAGTTGTGAAGGGGAAATCGATGGAAGGGAAAGAGTTTGTAAAACATTATCTATTTCTAAAAGTGTGGGAATGTGGATCTCTGAGTTGTTTTTTAGATTGTATAATTCCTCATAGTAAGAACGGAATGTGTCCGCAATGTCATTCGGATTATACAGTTTACCGCTTTTGTTTTAAGTTGTATATAGGGAATTTTAGATTTAAGTGTTGTGTTTTAATGCAGGAGGCTAGTAATTTGCCTGCTTTATTATCTTGTGAATAGTATTTAGCCTTTGTTTTTTTAAGGTGTCTTTCATATGTGTATAATAAGCAGTGTCTAAGCTGGTGATGTAATTCCTTCAATTGAGTTGCTGTGGTTGGAGAGGGGGAAGATTTATTTGTTTCCTCTTTTTGTCGTATTTGGACTAATAGTTCATTCATCCTGGCCGAGCGTTTTTTCTTATCAATGTGTCCAAACTTAATCAAGTTACCCCTTATAAATGCTTTGTGTGCATTCCAATAAGTTATGGGATCTGGAAAATTTGGTGCATTGAAGCCAAAAAATTCCTTTAAGTCAGCTGTTATTCATGCATTGTAGTATGAGTGGGTTAGTAGGTATGAGTTGCATGTCCAAAGATATATATCGGGGGCTTGCTGTTTTGTTCTTCAATGTCAAAGTGTGATTGATGCATGATCTGACCATGAGATATCATTGATACAAGAATTAGATGCTATTTCTAAGGTGTCTCTATCTACAATAAAAAGATCATGCGTGAGTATGTATTGTGTACCCCTGAATGGAACGTGTAATCAGTTTCGGTGCAATGAAGGGTTCTCCAGATATCAAATAGGTCAGCTTACCATAGCAAGTTTACTAAACATGGTAATTTAGTTTTGGAGACCGAAGTGCAATCAACTTGTGGGTCAGGGGTGAGATTGAAGTCTCCGCATATGATAAGTTTACCTTGTTTGTGTTTTTGGGCTATTTTAATAACTTTTTTAGCAAATTTTACCTGATGGTTGTTTGGAGCATATATGTTCATAATGGAGAATACCTCATTGTTAATGGAACATATGGTAAGGACATAACGTCCATTTGGGTCTGATTTCTCTTCCAGGAGCTGGAACGCAAGGGTGTTTTTAAAAGCAATTAGAACTCCTCTAGATTTAGTTTTAAATGATGAATGGAATATGTTGGGAAATTGGGGGTGTTGGATTCTGGGTAAATCTTTATGGATGACATGTGTCTCCTGTACACATAGTATGTCACATGCTGTAGATTTTGCCTCTGTCCATATAAGAGACCTTTTAAAGGGTGTATTGAGAACTCCTGCATTGATTGAGCAGATTTTAAATACCATAATTGATGGTGTTAATGTTGCTCATACCGCTCCTGGAAGGATTCTGGTTAGACCACTTAATGGCATTGGTTTTACATCTATGTGGATGACTAAACAAAAATACATTAACAGAACAATATAACATAGTCACAAGGACACAACAAAAAGCCTATTCAGGCTGTCAGACACAGCAAAGTGTCGACTATTTTAAGGGGGGAAAGAAAGACCTGTGGGTCAACAGTCTCCTGAAATATAAAGCAAGAGTTCCCAAAATATAACAAACATAAGCGCACCTGCCCATGCACATTGGTACCTCATCTGTGTGAGTTCTTTTTGTAGCCTTGGACTTGCCATTCTCCTTCCACAGGACGAAGGGAAGATGGTCTGTTTCTGTCTGTCGGGTCTGCTAGAGGAAGATTCCATGTTGATAGAAGAGCTTTCCCTTCTTCTAATGAGCAGATCATATGTGTTCCATTATTTCTTGTTATCAAGAGCCGTGTGGGATAGCCCCATTTATATGGTATCTTCTGTGCCCTCAGAGTAATAGTGATCGGAGCTAGCTGTCTACTTTGTTGCAATGTTGAAGGTGAGATATCAGTGTATAAAGAAATCCGTTGGTAAGGGGAAGGAATTCTTTAGTCTGGAAAAAATGTATCCTCGCTAGAACGTCTCTAGGGACATCTTCTGATAAATGCTTAGGGCGAGGGATCCTATGTGCTCTGTCAATATGCAGTTCTTGCATGTTGCATTCTGGAGTAGTTTTGCCATAAGATCGGTGATATAATTGTGTAGATCAGTATTAGATACTTGTTCAGGAATGCCTTTCAGTTTAAGATTGTTATGGCGAGATCTGTCTTCTAAATCTGCGACTTTAAGTTGAAGACATTGTACCTCTTGTTCCAGATCTTGATGGGCATCTATAACTTCATTATGTGACGAGGCAAATTCTCCCAACTTAGTTTCAATATGATTGACTCTGGCTTCCAATTCTGTGACAGAGGTCTGCATAGGGTTAATCAAAATGGCCATGCTGTTTTGCAAGGATTTGTGTAAAGCTAATAGCATTTGTTTCATGGCTGAGTCAGTAATCATAGAATCTCCTGTAGGGAAATCAGCAAATATATTATTTTCTTCATGGCCTCATTGTCTCCCTTTACCTTCAACTTCAATGTGTTCTGAGAGTCGCTGCCTCTGCTTCGCCGGGCTGCTAGATGTTGATCCCGGAGTAGCGTTGCTGCGGACTTCCCGTGTTTCATTATCAGCCCCAAGTTCTGATGTTCGGGACCTCACCTCCTCATCTGCGGTTGAGCGGGAATTGTCTCCCGTGTCGGGTAAGTCTAGCTCGGGGATCTTGCGTGCTCTTCTGGGAGTTCTGCCGTTATGCAGCAAATTCGGCGCCATGAATGTTCTCTGGCCTGAGTGATCTGCGCACTTGCTCATTGGCGCCATCTTGGCTGTCTTCACCATGAGGAGAGAAGTAAAAGTTAATCAGCTTTTTTGGCTTTCCGGCAGTCTTCCTTGGCCTTGTTGCAGCCATGGCTTCTTCCTCGGTGTGGGAGGCAAGTTTGAGTGAAGTTTTCAGCAAGGTATGCTTGATATTCGTCGCTTGTTTGCTATCTTGGGCAGGAGCTCAGCGCTCACGCGTCCATCTCACTTCACTGCCAGGCCACGCCCCAGACCCCCCCCCCCGCTAAGCAGGATTTTGATATATACATGAATGGTTCCGTCACAAAGTGGCATCGTCCCTTTATGTTCAAAAATTGTTTCTCCACATTCCCCCTCAAATCCTCCATTATTAAACCCCACTGTTTTTGTATTTGAAAAAAAATGAATTTGTGAGACTTTCAAATGACAGTACTGTTCCAGTCCACAATAGTCCTGGAATCTTATTTATGACCCAGCTGCAAACAGAGGGGACTTGTTATAAATGGACACCGTGACACTTAGTTTCATTCTTCTAGGTGATTGAAAATCATCTGGGCAGAGATAAGGAGTAATGAAGGTGTCATCTGTATGTGGTTGGTAGACAACATGCTCATATTGTTAGCAGCCCAAACTATACTCTTCATTTGTGTCCTGGTTCCGACCTGGTAGTTTTGAAAACGTCTAGATAGGCAAAAAGCAACCAATCTGCCCTTTCTCAAAGAAGATTTTTATAGGGCAAGTGGAAAGCACTTTTATTCTCTTTTATGTCAAGACCCAGAGTCTACTTGGACCACACCTACGGTATAATCACTTACATATATATACCTACTGAGTTTTGCAGCAATTTAACATTTCCCACAGATCCCACATAAAAGCATACCATTGAGTGGCACAACCTATGTGAGGGCGAACTTTTTAGAGACCAAGTGCCCAAACTGCAACACTTATTTATTGCAAAGTGCAAACATAGCAATTTAAGCAGTAACTTCTTGCTATCTTTTTGCACCATGCTGTACCCAGCTTTCAACGGTCCTGTGGACACCAATATCATTGACAGAAGGAACGGAAATTCGGATTGCCATTGGAGCTTTCCTTGAAACCCCTGGACAGGAAGAATCGTGGGGCCAAGAGCTGGAACTCCAATGCCTCCAACAATAATCTGACCCTGTCCACACCTTCCTGCAGTCTCAGATAGACATGGAAGCTTCACTTTTGAATAATGCTGAACGTGTCACGTCCTGGACTACCTGGGCCTGCAGGAGGATCACTTAAAGGAAACCTACCACATGATATGGTAGGTGTAAGATAGAAATACCGAGCACCAGCTCAGGGTGAGCTGGTACCGGAGCCTATTTTTGTTAGTGTCCTAAACCGCTGCATCGCGGTTTAAAACACTTTTTAAACTTTATAGCCGAAGCTGCTTTGGCGCACGGTGGTACACGCTCGGCGCACCGTGCGTGCGCCTACATAGGAAATGCCGGGGAGCCGCGTGCATGGTCGCGCGCTTGGTGCGCCGAAGCAGCTTCGGCTATAAAGATTAAAAAGTGTTTTAAACCACGATGCAGTGGTTTATGTCTGGTGAATTCTATACCAGGTCAGCAGCCTAAGTGTCCACTGTAGGCGCTCAGAGTTCCACCTCTGGCACCAGTGCCAAAGGTTCGCCACCACGGCTCTACTCCATGGCTCACTTACAGAATTTTAAACCAGCTATGGATAACTAAAGCAGCCATTAAAATGGAAAACAAGAGTTTGATGAATTAATATATTCTACCAGCAAAATTCCTAATAGAACCTGAGCCTTTGCTATGCTTCTGCAATAAAATTTACTATTGTTGTGTATTAAGTGTATAGCCACTGTGAGTGTAAATCATAAAAGAAACAAATTGCTTACTGTCACGGCGAGGACGCCGCCGCGTCATCAGATGACTTGGAGTGCAAGTGTGCAGGTTAATTTAGCCTACTCAAACTTGCGCTCACCTCTCACTCAGGACACAAATTGAGCATAAATCATACAGCTGCAGCACTCCAATTATTATCCGCTGCCACCATTTATTGCATTTATACTGGGACCAATAAGTATCCCACTCTACATCCCCTCTTGCTACTCAAGCAGTCACCTTGTTACACCACTTGTTAAACGTTTTAATTACAAAATGTTGTTTAGTGTGTCAAAAAAAGATGTTAAAAACAAAAGAATTACAAAATAAAATTACACTCACAAGGCTAAACAGTTATAAAATAAAACGGGAGAAAAATAACAGAAACCTACAAATTCAAGTAAATCCTAATTCCCTGGAGGTGGGAGAAACCCCCACCTTGTCTTAGCAGCCCCCATACAGTGAACACTATTTCCTGTATCTTATATTGTTTTATAAGATCTCTGTTTAATTCAGGTTTCAGAACCTCCCATTGATTAATTACTCAACAGGGTCATTCAGAATTGGACAAAATGTTAATGAGGGGGAGAGGCAAGGAATATTAAAACAGTGGGGCAGATTTACTTACCCGGTCCTATCGCGATCCCCAAGGTGCGTTCTCCGACGAGGATGAAGTACGGCGCAATTTTTTAAGATCGTGCGTCCATTTTACTGCATTTGTCACTTTCCCTGCTGAGGCCCGCCGGAGTTCACCATCTTCTTCCCAGTGTATGTGAGTGCATTGTCTTCCGACATAATTTGAATTGTAAATCCTGCGCTTAGTCCGAATCAGTCGGGTCACACCCCCTGATTTGTGTCACATGCAAGTCAGCGCGATTGCGCCAAAATCTGATCGTGTGCACCAAAACCCCACTTAAATGCGCCGCAAATAGTCGGGAAAGCCAACGAAAATGCGCCGTGCGGACCCCTAGTAAATGTGTCCCAGTATCTTTGTTTCCAAGTCCTGATGCAGGAGGCAGGGGCAGGTGTGGAGAAGAGATGACCATATGTCTTTTATTCAGGTCAGAATTTATTCAGGTCAGAATTTATCAGGTAAAAGCTCCAGGAAGTTGTGAAAGCCACCTGGACGCTTCAATAGATACTTATTGCCCATAGATCAACAAATTTAGTAATTGCCTTATAGTTAAACACATCTAACACATTCAAGATTAATATTTCCATGACTCCTCCCACTTTTTAGATTTTGGAATGATCCACGCCATTTTAAATTTTCCCTAGCCAATTGCCAATAATACATAGCAGAAATTCAGTTCCATAAAATCATTCCTATAGGATGTGATTACCTCACAAAATCAACCATCTGGTCCTATGTCCTGTGTATAAGGCTAAGTAATATCACCCCTGGTCACTTGTACACTGCTGGGACCCCCTGCTGACTTTTTGGCTTTTTGCTGCAGAAAAACTAAGTTCCCTGTCCCCTCTACCAAGTGTGAAATGCTTAACCTTCTCCCTGCTGGACAAAATGCCAAAGGAGTTAAGTGTAGGACTACTGTACCCATTTACATTGTGTTTTGGTTTTACCTCTGTACACCCCCTCCCTCTTTACTATTTGCACTGCAGGGCTTAGGTTGGACCTCTGACTGAGTGTCTCATGAGAGTCCCTATGCTCCTGCTCCCCTTCCTGACTGCTCCCCAAAACTGCGCTAGCAACACTCACCACTGGGAACCTGACTTCACTGTGGACCCCAGTCTTCTATCTCAGCACTGGTTCTAGTGTATACACTGTTTTTGCTCATAGATGGCCCATCTTTGTGGCTCATGCTCTAAGCCTTACACATCTGGACACCCCCAGGCTGCTCTAAGACTCCTCCACCCTTAGGACCTTAGAGTTTACTGAGGTAACAGAAATACTGAGATAGACCAGTGTTCACACTGGTCCACAGAAATCTAACACAGGTCGGAGACAAGGATAGCAGGGCAACACCGGGAGAGACACAACACTGAGGGACAAACAACAGATACAGACAGACAAGCGGAGCCTGATGGTACCGGACCAAAACCAAGAATTGTATAGCAAAAAGAATGGTCAGAGCAAAGCAGAAGTCAAAACACAGAATAGCAAACAAAGATAGCAAGAGCACAAGATACATAAATTAGACTGAATAACCAGCCCCCAATCACAGGTCTGGGCAGAATACAAGGCAGTAATGTACACTACCTCCAGCACTGACTGGCTCACCCGTCCATCACTCAAACCGCAGCTGCAGGCAAAAAGAGTTCAAAGACACACCCAGCTTTCCCAAAGATTAGAAAGGGAGCTATCAATTACAGGCAGCTCTGGGTGTGGTATTCCATCAAGAACTCTGAAACCCATCAGAACAATTTGTGAGTTCTGACAATAGGAAAGATAAAAAGGGAAGGGAACTGTTTGCACGTGTGTCTTAGAACAACACTGATTAGGACAGTCCTCGCAAGGATTCTAGTCCTTAAGTGCAGGGGTAAATTGCTTAATCCCAGCACTTAAAGCACTAACAAAAATGAAATAATCCCACCACTGCCACCAATTTGTCAAAGTGAGGATTCTACCGCCTCGTCACGTGACTTGGGGATCAACTGTACAGGTAATTTAGTATAAATCACAACTTATACAGTTCCAGCACTCCAATTATTATCCGCTGCCACCATTTATTGCATTTATACTGGGAACAATAAGTAGCCCACTCTACATCTGCTCTTGCTTCTCAAGCAGTCAACTTGTTACACCACTAGACTTGCACACTCAGCATTCTAACAGTCACACAGCTAACCACACTTTATAAAGCTATGAGTTAGCAGAGCATATGTCACGGGTGACCCCGCGATCCATGTCTCAGATCGCTGGTGCACCAGTGTTCTTCTCTGTGGCGCATCCCCAGCCCTTTGTCACGGGTGCCGCCCCTACTATGGCCGCGACTAGGCCGCGCTCCCACTGCTAGGGCGCGCACGCCGACTCTCCAAGGACTTAAAGGGCCAACGTCGTCCTAATTGGTGCTGGCATTCTCGGCTCTGCTACATAATCCGGCGGATCACAGCATTCCCTGCCGGATCTTCAAGTCCTTTCACTGAAGAGAAAGCCCTCCGTGTTTCCTGAGCGTTTTCAGATGCCTCAGTGTTTCCCGTGTTCCTGTGGCATTCCTGTGTTTCTGTGGCATTCCCCTGTTCCTGTGGCGTTCCTGTGCTCCTGTGGCGTTTCTGTGCTCCTATTGCGTTCCTGTGTTCCTGTGGGGGTTCTGTGTCCCTTTGATGGTCCTGTGTTCCTGTGGCGTTTATTTGTTCCATTGGCCATCCTCTGTTCCTGTGGTGTTCTTGTGTTCCTGTGGTGTTCCTGTGGCGTTCCTGTGCTCCTGTGGCTTTCCTGTGGCGTTCCTGTGCTCCTATGGCGTTCCTGTGCTCCTATGGCGTTCCTGTGCTCCTATGGTGTTCCTGTGTTCCTGTGGCGTTCCTGTGTTCCTGTGGCATTCAGGTGGCAATCCTGTGTTCCTGTGGTGGTCCTGTTTTCCTGTGGTGTTCCTGTGGAGGTCCTATATTCCTGTGGCGTTCCTGTACTTTTGTGGCTGCCCTGTGTTCCTGTGGCGTTACTTTGTTACTTTGGCGTTCCTGTGGCAGTCCTGTGTTCCTGTGGCAGTCCTGTGTTCCTGTGGCATTCCTGTGTTCCTGTGGCGGTCCTGTGTTCCTGTGGCGTTCCTGTGGCGTTCCAGTGCTCCTATGGCGTTCCTGTGTTCCTGTGGCATTCCTGTGCTCCTATGGCGTTCCTGATTTCCTGTGGTGGTCCTGTACTCCGGGGGCATTCCTTGTGTTCTGGTGGGCGGTACTGTGTACTGTGGTTATCAATGTGTTCTGTGGCGTACTGGTTATATGGGTTCTGTGATTAATGTGTTCATGTGAGTGTTCCGGTGTTCCTGTGGCGCACTGTTCCTGTGGTTCCCTGTGGCGTGGTACCCGTGTTCCTGTGGTGGTCCTATGATACTGTGCAGTTTGCCTGTGGTGGTCCTGTACTCAGCTGTGGCTAGTCTGTGTTTTGTGGCGGTCGATGTGTTCCTGTGGTTATTCCGGTGTATGTGTTCCATGGGGTGATTCTACTGTGTTTCATGGTGTTCATGTGGCTTCTGTGTCGTGCTGTCCATGCATGTTCATGTGGCATTCCTGGTTTAGTGGTGGTCCTGTGTTCCTGTGGCGTTCTGTGTTCACTGTGGTGGTACCTATGTTCCATGGAGTCCTGTGTCCTGTGGTGGTTCTGTACTCCTGTGGCTGTCTGTGTTCCTTTGCATTCCTGTGGGGGTCCTGTGTTCCTTTGGCGGTCCTGTCTTTCTTTGGTGGTCCTGTGTTCTGTGGCATCCCTGTGTTCCTGTGGCTGTCCTGTACTCTGTGGCTTTCAGTGTGTTCTGTGGCATTCCTGGGTGGACCTGTGTTCCTTTGGCAGTCCTGTACTCCTGTGGCTGTCCTGTACTCCTGTGGCTTCCTGTGTTCTGTGGCATTCCTGTGGTGGTCCTGTGTTCCTTTGGCGGTCCTGTACTCCGTGGTGTGCTGCTATCTCTGGCTTTCTGTTCCTGGCATTCCTGTGGTGGTCCTGTGTTCCTTTGGCGGTCCTGTACTCCTGTGGCTGTCATGTTTTCACTGGATTCCTGTGTTCCAGTGGCATTCCTTTGTGCTTGTGGTCATCCTGTCTTCCTTTGGTGGTCCTGTGTTCCTGTGGCGTTCCTGTGTTCCTGTGGTGTTCCTGTGTTCCTGTGTCGGTCCTGTACACATGTGGTGTTCATGTGTTTCCTGTGTCGGTCCTGTACACACTGGGGCTGTCCTGTGTTCCTGTGGTGTTCCTGTGTTCCTGTGGCTGTCCTGTGTTCCTGTGGCGGTCATGTCTTCCTGTGGTGGTCCTGTGTTCCTGTGGCTGTCCTGTTTTCTTGTTGCATTCCTGTGGTGGTCCTATGTTCCTTTGGCGGTCCTGTACTCCTGCAGCTGTCCTGTGTTATGTGGATTTCATTGTGTTCCTGTGGCGTTCCTGTGTGCCTGTCATCGTCCTGTCTTCCTTCGGTGGTCCTGTGTTTCTGTGGCATTCCTGTGTTCCTGTGGCGGTTCTGTACTCCTGTGGCTGTCCTGTGTTCCTTTGGCATTCCTGTGGGGGTCCTGTGTTCCTTTGGCGGTCCTGTCTTCCTTTGGTGGTCCTGTGTTTCTGTGGATCCCTGTGTTCCTGTGGCTGTCTGTACTCCTGTGGCTGTTCCTGTGTTCCGTGTGGCATCTGTGGTGGACCTGTGTTCCTTTGGCGGTCCTGTACTCCTGTGGCTGTCTGTACTCCTGTGGCTTTCTGTGTGTCCTGTGGCATTCAGTGGTGGTCCTGTGTTCCTTTGGCGGTCCTGTACTCCTGTGGATGTCCTGGTTTTGTGGCATCCTGTGTTCCAGTGCATTCCTTTGTGTTGGTGATCTATGTCGCACCATCAGAGTGCTCCATGTGTTCTGTGGCATTCCTGTGTTCCTATGGCCTTCCTGTGTTCCTGTGGCGTTCCTGTGTTCCTGTGGCTGTCCTTGGTGTTCCTGTGGCGGTCCTGTCTTCCTGTGGTGGTCCTGTGTCTGTGGCTGTCCTGTTTTCTTGTTGCATTCCTGTGGTGGTCCTATGTTCCTTTGGCGCGTACTGTACTCCGCAGCTGTCCTGTGTTCCTGTGGCATTCCTGTGTTCCTGTGGAGTCCTGTGCTGTCGTAGTTCGTACTGTCTTCCTTTGGTGGTCCTTGGTTTCTGTGCAATTCCTGTGTTCCTGTGGCGGTCCTGTACTCCTGTGGCTGTCCTGTTTTCTGTGCATTCCTGTGTTCTGTGGCATTCCTGTGTGCTTGTGGTCGTCTGTGTTCCTATGGCACTTCTGTGTTTCATTGGCAGTTCCTGTGGTGGTCCTATGTTCCTGTGGTGGTCCATTGTCCTGTGGGTTATGTGTTCTGTGTCGGTCTGTACACCTGTGGTGTCCTGTGTTCCGTGTTCCTGTGTTCCTGCGGGGCGTTCTGTCGCTGTCTGTGTTCCTGTGGCTGTCTGTGTTCCTGTGTCATGTCCTGTGTTCTGGTGGCATCCTTGTTCTGTGGCATTCCTGTGTTCACTGTGGCGTTCCTGTGCCCTTTGGCAGCTGTGGCTTTCTTGTACTCCTGTGGCTGTCATGTGTTCCTGTGGCGGTCCTGTCTTCCTATGGCAGTCCTTGTTTCTGTGGTGGTCCTGTACTCTTGTGCAGTCCTGTGTTCCTGTGGCGTTCCTGTGTTCTGTGGTGGTCCTATTGTTCCTGTGGTGTTCCTGGTTCCTGTGGGCGGTCCTGTGTTCCTATGGCACTCCTGTGTTCCTGTGGGTTCATGTGTTCCTGTGTCGGTCTGTACACCTGTTGGCAGTCCTGTGTTCCTGTGGTCGTCACACGTGGCTTACTGGTCCTGTGGCGTCCTGTTCCTGCTTGTCTGTGTTCCTGTGGTTGCACCTGTGTTCCTGTGGCTGTCCTGTGTTCCTGTGGCTGTCCTGTGTTCCTGTGGCATTCCTGTGTTCCTGTGGCATTCCTGTGTTCCTGTGGCGTTCCTGTGCTCCTGTGGCAGTCCTGTGGCGTTCTTGTACTCCTGTGGCTGTCCTGTGTTCCTGTGGCGGTCCTGTCTTCCTGTGGCTGTCCTTTGTTTCTGTGGCGGTCCTGTACTCCTGTGGCTGTCCTGTGTTCCTGTGGTGCTCCTGTGTTCCTGTGGCAGTCTTGTGTTCCTTTAGCCGTCCTGTATCTTGGTGGCCATCCTGAGGTCCTGCCATCCTGAGGTCCTGCCATCCTGAGGTCCTGCCATCCTGAGGTTCAGCAAGACAATTCCGCTTTGCTGTGGGCTCTGGCAAAGACCAGTTCACTGGCGAAGACCAGTCCACTTAGACTACGCTCCCGGGTTGCGGCTAGTACCATCATCCCTCGTGGTGGTCCAGGGAGTCCACAGTTTTTAGCCTCAGAGACTCTTCCCACACCCCAGTGCGTGACAGCATACAGGAACCAAAATTAAAGTAAACGCCTTAATTACAAAATGTTGTTCAGTGCGTCAAAAAAAGATGTTAAAAACATAAGAATTAAAAAATAAAATTACACACAAGGAAAAACAGTTATAAAATTAAATGGGAGAAAAATAACAGAAATTTAAAAATTCAAGTACATCCTGATGGGTGGTGGGAGGTGGAGGTAAGAGAAATCTGGAACACCCCAGCTTGTTTTAGCAGCCCCCATAGAGTGAACACTATTTCCTGTATCTCATATTGTTTTATAAAATCTCTGTTTAGTACGGGTTTCAGAAAATCGTAATGATTAATTAGTACACAGGGTCATTCAGGATTGAACAAAGTGTTAATGAGGGGGAAAGCCCAGGAATATCCAAACAGTGGGGCACACATTTTACGACTGGAATGCACATCTGTCCCGATATCTTGCATCTGTCGCTTTCCCGCTCTGGTCTGCCGGAGTTCACCTTCTTCTTCCTATTGTATGTAAGTGCATTGTCTTGCGACATGAATTGAATGTTAAATCCCACGCTCATTCCTAATCAGTCAGATCGTCCGACCACACGCCCTCCATTTTCTGATGCATGAAAGCCGCAAAACCCTGAAAATGTCAGGAAGTCAGTCGGACTTTGTTTCCAAGTCCTAATACAGGAGGGGGGGGGCAGGTGTGGAGAAGAGATGACCATATGTCTTTTGATGTCAACACAGAACAGAGCTCAGAGTTTATCAGGCTGAAAAGACTCCAGGATGTTGTAAAAGCTGTCTGGACCCTTCAATAGATAATAATTGCCTCATAGTTCAACAAAGTTAGTAATTGCCTTATAGTTAAATAAATCTTATATATTCAAGATCAATATTTCCTTGACACTTAGATTTTCTATTCTGGGTGCCCAACAGTGTCCCTTAGTTGGGCACCTGACCTTTCATTCCATTGAGCCGACTGAAGGACAAACTCATTGTTCTATAATAAGAATCTTGGTCACGGTGTCAAAATCAAATCCAAGCTGTTAAATGTCTTGGAGTGGATCTGTACTCCACTATCAGCAGTAAGAAAGTCAGGAAATTGAAAGAATACAATTATTATGGTCTTCCCCCAGCCTCCTTTCTCTTTTCTTATCCTCGCATTTTCAATTTCTCAGTGTCATTCATTTGATTATCTACTTCCCTTCTTTCCTCTAAGTTCTCTCTCCCCTTCCATCATCCACACTGATCATTAATTTCCCTTCACCTCTGAAGCTCCTTATACCCTGGAGATGGCCACCTTCTCCTAACACACCCAGTTAACAGCTGTTGTATTTTCCACAAGTATAATCTATGGACCATTTTAAAGAAGCATTATGTCATCATAATATTCGAGAGTGTAATGTAAAATAAAGGCAGTTCATGGGTTACGTATAAGTTAGGTTCTTTAGGTTTGTTCTTAAGTTGAATTTGTATGTACAGTCGTGGCCATATGTTTTGAGAATGACACAAATATTATATTTTCACATGATCTGTTGCCCTCTGGTTTTTATGTGTGTTTGTCAGATGTTTTTATCACATACAGAAATACAAGTGCAATTATATTATGAGTAACAAAAGCTTTTATTGACAGTTAGAATTAGTTAATGCAGCAAGTCAATATTTGCAGTTTTGACCCTTCTTCTTCAGGACCTCTGCAATTCTCCCCAGCATGCTCTCAATCAACTTCTGGACCGAATCCTGACTGCACAATCAATGCTTGCATTTTGTCACAATTTGTTGGTTTTTGTTTGTCCACCCGTCTCTTGATGATTGACCACAAGTTCTCAATGGGATTAAGATCTGGGGAGTTTCCAGGCCATGGACCAAAAATCTCTATGTTTTGTTTCCTGAGCCATTTGCTTTATGGCTAGGTGCTCCACCATGCTGGAAAATGCATTGTTGATCAACAAACTGCTCTTGGACGATTGGGAGAAGTTGCTCTTGGAGGACATTCTGGTACCATTCTTTATTCATGGATGTGTTTTTAGTCAAGACTGTGAGAGAGCAGATTCCCTTGGCTGAGAAGCAACCCCACACATGAATGGATGCAGGATGCTTTACAGTTTCCATGAGACAATACAGGTGGTATCGCTCACCTTGTCTTCTCCGAACAAGCTGTTTTCCAGATCTTCCAAACAAACAGAAAAGGGATTCATAAGAGAAAATGAATTTACCCCAGTCCTCAGCAGTCCACTCCCTGTACCTTTTGTAGAATATCAGTTTGTCCCTGATGTTTTTCTGGAGAGCAGTGGCTTCTTTGCTGCCCTCCTTGACACCAGGCCTTGCTCCAAGAGACTCTGCCTCGCAGTGCGTGCAGGTGCACTCACACCTGCCTGCTGCCATTCCTGAGCAAGCTCTGCACTGCAGGTAGTCCGATCCCGAAGCTGAAACACTTTTAAGAGACTGTCCTGGAGCTTGCTGGTCCTCCTTGGGCACCCTGGAGCCTTTTTGGCAACAATGGAACCTCTCTCCTTGAATTCCTTGATGATGCGATAGATTGTTGACTCAGGTGTAATCTTTCTAGCTGCGCTACTCTTCCCTGTTAGGTCAGTTTTGTGCAGTGCAATGATTACTGCACGTGTTTATTTAGAGATAACCATGGCTAACGGATGAGAAACAATGATGCCAAGCACTAGCCTCCTTTTAAAGTGTCCAGTGGTGTGATTCTTACTTAATCATGACAGATTGATCTCCAGCCCTGTCCTCATAAACTGTTGAAATGTGTTTTGGGGGAAAAAGTTCATTTTCTAGGCAAATATTGACTTTGCAATTAATTGCTGTTAAGCTAATCACTCTTTATAACATTCTGGAGCATATGCAAATTGCCATTATAAAACCTGATGCAGTAGACTTTGGAAAAATTTACATTTGTATCATTCTCAAAACCTTTGGCCATGACTGTAAGTCCGAACTGTATATTTTATAATTGTAGCTCTAGAAAAAAATTTTTTTTGCCCCAGTGACTAGAGATGGGCGAATCGATTCTAACAAAGTGGATTTCGATACGAATTTCACAAGAAATTTGATTCATCACAAAGCCGAAATTTATGCTGATTCGCGGGAACAAAGTTTTTTTTCCCCCTCTTTTTTCAGCTAAATGGGTGCAAGCACAAAGTGTTACATGGGGCAGAGTACTCTGGGAAGGAGAAAGGAACACCCCCGATGACATCTGCAGACCTGTAAGCCAATCAGTGACCGGCAGGCTTATGTGATGTCACACAGGCTCACAGCCCTATAAAACTATCGGCCATTTGCAAATCCTCCATTTTACACTGCATGTGCTGTCTGTAGCGTCTAGCTGCTGCTACTGTACTGTGCATTAGTGATTCTTGGTGCAATCCCTGGATGTTCTTTAAGGGGGATCTATATACCCCAAATAGCAGTTCTATTTAGTGACAAAATCGAATAGGAAGAAATTTGTTTCACATTTATGCATCTGCAGTAGCAACTTGTGGACCAATGCCTGGTTGTTCTTTAAGGGGGATCTGTATACCCCAAATAGCAGTTCTATTTAGTGACTAAATTAAATAGGAAGAAATCTGTTTCACATTCATGCATCTGCAGTAGCGATTTGTGGACCAATCCCTGGTTGTTCTTTAAGGGGGATCTGTATACCCCAAATAGCAGTTCTATTTAGCAACAAGATCGAATAGGAAGAAATCTGTTTCACATTCATGCAGCTGCTGTAGTGATTTGTGGACCTCTCACTGGGTGTCAGTTGTGGGGTATCTGTATAACGCAAATTGCCATACCTTTTTGGGGCTATAGTTTACAGCCAGATTTACGTGTGAAATCCACATCGTTTATACAGTGATTTTTGCTGAAATCACAGTGTCAGTTGTGGGATATATACACAATGCAAATTGCCATACCTTTATGGGGCTATAGTTTACAGCCAGATTTACGTGTGAAATCGACGTAGTTTATAGAGTGATTATGGCTGAAATTACAGTGTCAGTTGTGGAGTATCTGCATAACGCACATTTCCATACCTTTTTAAGGCTGCAGTTTACAGCCACATTTATGTGTGAAGTCCATGTAGTTTATACAGTGATTTTCGCTGAAATTACAGTGTCAGTTGTGGGGTATCTCTGTAACGCAAATTTCCATACCTTTTTGGGGCTATAGTTTACAGCCAGATTTACATGTGAAATCCACGTAGTTTATACAGTGATTTTTGCTGAAATTACAGTGTCAGTAGTGGGGTATCTGTATAACGCAAATTGCCATACCTTTTTGGGGCTATAAATTACAGCCAGATTTACGTGTCAAATCCACATAGTTTATAAACCATTATGTCAGACAGAAAGGTGGCAGGTGGAGCAGGCAGAGGTGGCAGCACAGTAAGGGGACATCGCAGCAGAGGTGACTCTGTGAGGCCAGAACTGTCTTTGACAGCTGACAGTTCCTCAGATACAACAATTAGTTGGCTTGACCCAGGAGCAGGTCAGCAGCCCTCACCTGTCCTCAACCAGCCTCTGTTCTGTTCTTTTCCCGCAGCCAGAGAGCTACTTGCTATTCAGCAAGGACGAAGTGTTTGAGGACAGTCAGCAGCTGCTTGGCAGTAAAGAGGTGGGGCAGACTTCCGCTGCTTCCTGCAGTAAACAGGCTGTGGATAATCACACCGGTGAAGAGAGTAGCAGTGACCGGGAAACATAAATTGACGATGATGTAGCTGATCGCACTTGGGAGCTGACGAAAAGAATGTCAGCTTGCGCGTCAGGCAGCGTAGCAGGCAGCAAGTTGCTACTGTGGCCGTGAGTCAGCAGAGTGGCAGCAGTGTATGTACAGGAGCTAAACATCCGTGGGGTACAAATCCCAATTTGCCGGTCCAAGTAAGCAGTGGCTCAGGGGCTCAGCGAGGTAGCGGTGGTAGTAGTCGCTCAGTGCAGTGTTGGTGGTAAAATTACTACCTTGGCGGTTTAGCCGTTTTTTGTAAAGACACCAGAGGAGCCGAGCGTGGGTATATGTCGTATCTGCGGGCAGAAAGTGAACAAGGCCAGGGAGCTAACGTTGACACCATGGCCCTGCGCCAATACATGCAGCATCACCATCCAATGGCCTGGGAGAAACGGGTGTCAGATGTGGTCCATCCTGCAGGCACAGCAACAGCAGCAGCACCTAGTGGCACACATGCTGTTTCAGCAAGTCAAGGCTCCAGCACCTCTGCCGAAGGGAGCTGTTTATCTTTGACATCATCTCCCAGTCCAGATGCTGATGCTCCTGCTATGCATGGCACCAGCCGTCGTTGAGTGAGGCGATTACAAAGAGACAACTCTATGCGTCCAGCCATCCTAAGGTGCAGAACCGAGGTGGAGAGCCTTTTTTTTCCAAAAAGGCTGTGCCAGCCCTTCATCAATATGTACAACAGAAGGTGGGCCAGTCCTTGAGCTTATCAGTTTCTTCCAAGGTGCAAGGCAGCGCGGACGTGTGGAGCTGTAACTATAGTCTTGGCCATTGCATGTCCTTTACAGCCCACTGGGTGAATGTGCTTCCCGCCAAGCCACACCAGCAACTTCCAGAAGAGACTGCGCTTTCTCCTCCACGTTGTCAAACTGCTGCTCCTGCGCCAGTGTCCGCCTCCTCAAGTGCTGCTCGATCATACCTCATGTGCAGGGCACAGCGGTGTTACGCAGTTCTACACCTGGGATTTGCCTGGGCGAACAAAGTCACACAGGGGAAAACTGCTCCGCGTTATGCAACAAGTAATCAATGTGTGGCTTTCTCTGCGACAACTAAAAATCGGAACCACGGTGACAGACAATGGGAGGAACATGGTGTCTGCACTGCATCGAGGAGGGATGGTCCATGCCCCCGGCATGGCGCACGTGTTCAATCTGGTTGTCAAAAAGTTCCTAAAGTCTTACACCCATCTTCCGGACATTCTAAAAATGGCCAGGACACCGTGCACGAACTTCAGCCATTCTTACACAGCCAAGCACACCTTCCTTGAGTTGCAGCGTCAGAATGGCCTACCCCAACATAGTCTGATATGCGATGTTTCCACCCATTGGAATTCCAGCCTCCATATGTTAGACCGCCTGTATGAACAGAGAAAAGCCATTAATGATTAATTGATGATGCAAGCGGACTGGAGTACTCCCCTGTGTAACTTTGATGTCAGCCACTGGCAGCTCATGCGTGACACCTGCTGTTTTCTCTTGCCCTTTGAAGAGGCCACGTTATTTGTCAGTCACTAGGACTGCGGGATGAATAACGTCATTACACTGCTTCATGTCCTGGAACTCATGCTGCTAAATCTGTCTAGTCAGGGCACTGGAGAAGCAGAGACTACATCTCATGGCCACATGAGTCCGGTGGGGGCCGAACTGGAGGAGGAGGAGGACATTGGAGCACAAGCAGAGTATGGTGCAATTTGTGGTTTTTCTACTGATAGGAGAGGAGGAGCAGGAGCATCTGGAGGAGGTTGAAAACGAGGCAGATGACCCAGAAGCACCGTGGCAGTATACTGTGGAGATGGAGGCCGGTAGTCCCTCAGAGTCACTTGCGCAGGTGGCCCACATCATGCTGCTTTGCCTAACTAGTGACAGCCGAATAGTCAACATCCACCATAGGGATGACTTTTGGCTCTCCACCATCTTGGACCCTCTCTACCAGTCAAAAATGGATGACTTTTTTCCTGCTGCTGAGAGGGAGGAACAACTGGCATACTACAGAGAAATACTGAGCACACAGTTGGCCGCTGCCTATGTGCGCCATTGTCCATCCTGCCCGGCCAGTAGTGTGGCATCAGAGCGGGTGTTCAGTGCAGCGGGGGCCATTGTTAACCCAAGGAGAACCCACTTGTCCACCTGTAATGTGGAGAGACTGACCTTTGTCAAGATGAATCAGGCTTGGATCGGCCAGGATTTCAACTCACCAATTCCTAATGCATCAGATTAGATCAGCCATGACGCCTTCTCAAAATGTTGAGAAATGTGTCTGGGTTCTAACTACCTGCCGCAGCCACTATTCTGATGCTGCCAACCGCCAGTTGCTCCATCTGCCTCCTACCATCTTTACCAGAGACTGAATTCTCCGCCACCTCCACACTCTATCATTGTGCCACCCAGTAGGCTCCTGCTGCTGCTCATGCCACCACACTATATCATTGTGCCACTCTGTGGGATCCTGGAGCTGCTGCTGCTACTGATGCCAGCTCCACACTATATCATTGTGCCACTCTGTGGGCTCCTGGAGCTGCTGCTGCTACTGGTGTCACCTCCACACTATATTATTGTGCCACTCTGCAAGCTCCTGCTGTTGCTGCTGCTTCCACCTTCACACTATATAATTGTGCCACTCCGCGGGCTCCTGCTGCTGCTGCTGCTACTGAGGCCTCCTCCACACTATATCATTTTGTCACCCTGCGGGCTCCTGCTGCTACCTTCACACTATATCATTATGCCACTCTGCGAGCTCTTCCTGCTACTGATGTCACCTTCACACTATATAATGGTGCCACTTAGTGGGCTCCTGCTGCTGCTACTGACACCACCTCCACACTTTATCATTGTGCCACCCTGCGGGCTTCTGCTGCTGCTGATGCCACCTTCACAATATATAATTGTGCCACTCTGCGGGCTCCTGCTGCTGCTGCTACTGACCCCACCTCCACAATATATCATTGTGCCACCCTGCGGGCTCCTGCTGCTGATGCCACCTTAACACTACATATTTGTGCCACCCTGCGGGCTCCTGCTGCTGCTGATGCCACCTTCAAACTATATCACTTTGCCACTCTGTGGCTTCCTACTTCCTATTGCTGCTGCTGATGCCACCTCCACGCTATATCATTGTGCCACTCTGTGGCCTACCATGTTGCCCCCACCTCCACACCTCTGACCTCATGCTGCTGCTGCTACCTTTGAGGTTCTTTTTTGGCAAAGACCTGATATTTTCAGGAAAACTGTAATGTATAATGGATGTGGCGTCTCAAATCTATAAATTAAAATTTACATTGAATATTTCGATTCAAATTAATTTCAAACTTCATTGTAGTGCCACAATGTGGCCTCCTTTGCTGTGGTTTTTTTGGGCTCCTGCTGCTGCCGATGCCACCTCCACACTATATCATTGTGCCACCCTGCGGACTCCTGCTAATATTGTTGCCACCTCCACACTATATCATTGTGCCACTCTGTGACTTTCCCTATTGCTGCCACCATGTTGCTGCCACCTGTGGACTCCTGCTGCTGCTTCTTCTGCCCCAACCTCCACACTATTATCATTGTGCCACTTTGTGGCCACCTGTTGCTGCTGCTTCTGCTGCCGCCACCTCCACAATATTATCATTGTGCCATTTTGTGACCTCCTGTTGCTGCTGATGCCACCTCCACACTATATCATTGTGCCACTCTGTGGCTTTCCATGTTGCTGCCACCTCCACACTATATCATTGTGCCACACTGTGGCTTTCCATGTTGCTGCCACCTCCACACTCTTATCATTGTGCCACTTTGTGGCCTCCTGTTACTGCTGCTGCCAACACCTTCACACTCTGGCATTGGACCACTCTGTCGCTTTCCATGTTGCTGCCACCATGTTGCTGCCACCTGTGGGCTCCTGCTGCTGCTTCTGCTGCGCCACCTCCACACCTCTTATAATTCCATGTTTCCATGTTTACACACCTCTTATAATTCAATGTTTCAGCCGCCTCCGTAATTTGTCATTGTGCCACTCTGCAGCCTACTCATGCTGCTGCCAACTGACCGCTGTCTCCCTGGAACACCCTGTGATTTCCATAATGCTGTTTTCACCCTCCACCACTCTATGAATTTCCACTGTTTGGATGAAGGATGAAAAGCTTCAGGATTGATAGCCAAAAGCAGGAGTGGATACAGAACTCAGAGGACATGTAAGTATCCCACTCACTGCTCATCTGTATTCTGGATCAACTCCTGTTTGTTTTTGGCAGATGGATTATTGACCGATTGAAAGAGGCCACTGACGGGTGAAGAGAAAGGCAAAATGATCAGTGACGTCAATGCAAAATTACTGCCGACACCCTCTCCACTATTTAGGAGGGGTTCTACATGTATCCGAACAGGTTCTGTAGTAATCTATGGAATCATCTGATGTCAGCGTAAAAAGAGTGCACTCTTTGATGTTATAGTAGGATCTTGGCCCTCAGCTCGGTCCTTTCGAGCTGGCACAGACGTTACCTTGTCAGGCTGCATTCCCGCTGCGCTTATTTGGTGAAAGTGTACATGGAAGTGAAGATTGAAGCGATTCTAAGAGCGGCGGATGTCATGTGTGTGTCATACTAAAATACAGCATTGTTTGAAGACCAAACCATGCTCCCTATGCATATTTAAGCATGCCGCAATGGTCTACAACACCCTACAGGCTCTCTGCAGCCAGGAAATACCAGTTTTTTAACATGATTCGCCATGATTCTATTCGGGTCGAGTCAAATTTTGGTGAAAAATTTGGCGAATCGGGACAAACTGAATTTTAACAAATTCGCCCATCTCTACCAGTGACCATTGATTTTAAAAAAATTGGTGCTGTAATGGAAACAATAAAAATTAATTACAGACACCTTACAGTTGATCACTGCAGCCTGGAATTATACTAAAACATCCAAAGAGCTTCACCAGTGGTCACAGTGGGCAGAGGGGTCCGTCTGTAACTAGGGGTCGTATGCAAGTCAGGTGTCCTTAAGTATGGAACCGCCTGTATTCACATTTAGCTCAGCATTAAAACCACCTTCAATCCTGGTCAGGTATCCATCAACTTTGGCTGTGAAGCATCACCATCAAGGTTCTTGCACCAAATGAAGATGTTTCTTCAATATCTAGATTCACTAGCTCCCTAATCATTGCACCAATCAGAGTCCAGTTTATTGACTTTTGTCAAACTTATATTGTCCAATTTTTGCATTTTGCAAACTCAAGCTAACGTCTCACTAATATGTAGCATAGGAGTTACCTTATGCCAGAACTGTTAGACATTGTCATGAGCCGACTTCTTGATATTTTCCTGGCACTCACATGATGAGGTCTGGCAATTTTCTTGGCTGAGAGACTGATATTGTTGAGCTGGGTAATGCTGCATGGCTGCTTCTAGACTCAAACTACCGTATATTCCGGCGTATAAGACGACCTGGTGTATAAGACGACCCCCCTACTTTCCTGTTAAAATACAGAGTTTAAGATATCTTTGCCGTATAAGACTACCCCTTTTCCAACGCATACAAAACACCGGTAAAAATTTAAAAAAAAACAGATTTTAATTAAACATGGTCCTTTTTTTAATTTAAATTCTTATGACATGCAGGTATATAGCAGGAAAACTGTCGCTCATAAACATAAGGCATACAACAGCAACATTACCATCGTCCATTTTACTGTAAATGTTGCCATACTGTACCTTAAATTTTTATTTTATTAAATATTCCATGCCATGTACTCAGAAGCGGGAAAAAAATTCCAAATGCAATGAAAATGGTGAAAAAACGCATTTGCGCCATTTTCTTGTGGGCTTGGATATTACGTCTTTCACTGAGCGCCCCAAATAACATGTCTACTTTATTCTTTGGGTCGGTACGATTAAGGGGATACCAAATTTGTATAGGTTTTATAATGTTTTCATACATTTACAAAAATGAAAACCTCCTGTACAAAAAAAATTTTTTTGATTTTGCCAAATTCTGGCGCTAGGACCTTTTGATCACTTTTTATAGATTTTTTTATACTTTTCAAAATGGCAAAAAAGTGCCATTTTCGACTTTGGACGCTATTTTCCGTTACGGGGTTAAACGCATTGAAAAACCGTTATCATATTTTGATAGGGCATTTTCGGATGTGTCGATACCTGATGTGTTTATGATTTTTACTGTTTATTTATATTTATGTCAGTTCTAGGGAAAGGGGGGTGATTTGAAATTTTAGGTTTTTTTATGATATATTTTTTTTTTCTAACTTTTTTTAATTTTTATTTATACTATTTTTCAGACTCCCTAGCGTACTTTAACCCTAGGTTGTCTGATCGATCCTATCATATACTGCCATACTACAGTATGGTGGATTTTCCTTCTCATTCATTACAATGTGCTATCAGCACATTGTAATGAAGAGGTTAAAACGAAATAGCCTCAGGTGTTCGGAAGACCCGAGGCTACCATGGAGACGGATCGCCGCCCCCGATGATGTCATGGGGAGCGGCGATCCCAGGTAAGATGGCGGCGCCCATGCGCCGCTATCTTTTTGAGGCTGCCGGCAAAGCAGTGGAAACACCCGCGATGAGTGCTAGCTCCTATCGCGGGTGTTACCGGTAAGCCTTTGCTGCAATATGCAGCAAACACTTACCGGCTATGGAGAGGGCTCAGCCCGTGAGCCCTCTCCATACAGCGCGACCCGACCGCAGCCATGAATACACGGCGGGCGGTCAATTACCGGCGTATAAGACGACCCCAGACCGGACAGAAGATTTTTCTGTCTTCAAAAGTCGTCTTATACGCCGGAATATACGGTAGTTCCTTTTACTTTGGAAACATCCACATAAAACACTGAGTGAATGTAGTATCTAACATGTTGTAATTTGTTGTGTACTAGAAGAAAAAGATTGTTCCACCACCGGGAGCGTTTAATATACAATATAATTACAAGACAAAAATCTGCATAAGTAACCATATGCAAAATAGTTACAAGTAAAATGTATGTATGAGACAGCTAAGATGATTGTCTATAAAACGATGGTAGTTTATGTTCATAGCTGCAGTGGATGGTGAGGTATGGAGCCTGAGTCAAAGATTCAAAATGGTGTGACCCTTTTGCTTAACATTATATGTGCTGTAACCTCCGGGTATAGCTGCTTCTATGGGGGAGAGAGTCTGATAAGGGACTTCCCCAACAGTACTAGTCAAAGTGTGCTTCCTATATAGTGGGTGGATACAAATAGAGAATGAAAGACAGAGAGAGTTAAGTGTTAAAAGATTATTGTTTTCATAAAACCCCCAGTCATTTATTAACTTTTTTCTAATTATACTGACCACTGGTAACTACTGTTACAGCATAAGTTTCAGGCTGTAGCAGGTGCACAGCTGTGGTCAGGATGGCACTGCCAGCCTCTGTATACAAATAGAGAATGAAAGAAACATAATTAAGGCTACATTCACACGACCATATGATTTCTCCAGTCCCGTATTTACGGGCCGTATGAGGACTGAAATACGGGAGAAAATAGGACATTCTCTATATTTTTATACGGCTAGTATACGGTACGGTACGCTACAGTGTAAAAAAACGGCAATATAAATGGTTAGACGTATTGTCCATTGAAATGAAAGTGGCCGTATGTAACCCGTAAAAAAACGGTACGGATACGGACGTTTTCATACGTCCGTGTGAATGTAGCCTAAGTGTTAGAAGTTTATTGTTTTCATAAAACCCCTAGTCATATATTAACCTATTTCGGCCAGACAACCCCTTGAGCAGAAGCGAGGGGAGAGGTACGTATAAGAGGTTAATTGTTTTAATACACCCTCCCCGGCCATATATGAATTTTTTTTTCTAATCCCAGACAACCGTTTTAGCCCTTAATCCGCCCACAATCAATTGTTCTAAAATTATGTATATATATGTATGTCACATATTTTCAGGTGTTTTCCTTTATTGTACACTACCATCCTGTGAGCACAGCATATTAAAACCAAAGATGCATATTTTGCTTTTTGATAAATTCACCTCTTATTCTGTAAACCATAACAATCATAGACACAAAGCCACAACAACAAAAAAAAACTAGGTGACAAAATGATGCACCTGCAGTGCTATGTCAAGGTCCATTTTCCTGCATATTTATGAGTCTCCAGTTCTTCTGCAGAGCAATTCCCCAAATCCTCCGTCATTAAACGCATATTTTATAAATAGTAGATATATTATGCAAAAAAAAACAACTAGGAAATTCTGACAAGCGGACACAAAATTGTGCACCAAGCAATTACTGGACTTGCTTATGGACAACATAAGAGTCACAAACTAGAAAGCCAAAGCAGGATATAATGCTGCGAGGTCTGGAACAAACACTGCCTATTTAGCTTCTTCTCTTTGACATATTTTCTATCCTGCCATGACGCGCCCATATAAAATACAGGCAGGGATACACCGAGGGCAAAATGAACCTTCTTTTGTTGTTTGAGAAGAAGCACATGATGCCAGGCAGTGTGATAAAGATTTCATAGTCTCTGCTGCCCTCTAGAGGAAGTCATGTTATTACATACTGTATGCCATATATTTTAGAAATATGACCAGCCCACCACATACCTTAGACAGATCAAGAAATACCAAACTGCATTGCATATAATACTCCATTGCTCAGCTGCAAAAATAATGAACTTGATAAAACTCATCACAAGTTCATTGGAAAATTGAATCCACTGTTCCAGTTTGCAAAGAACATAAGAACATACAGAAGTATATGAGAACATTCCTCCCTCGTATAGCTCACTGTAATTAAAGGGGTATTCCAGGAATCATCATAATTCATATACAAATGGGTCATTAAAATATAAACTAATTAGTTGTTATTTAAAATTTTGCTTCCCATAGCAGAAAAATGCTGCTGACATACACTGTAATGAAGAATTAAAATGCTACCGGGCCAAGAAAATTATCCTCCTTTACTAGCACAAATAACCACATCTTTAAAAACATTAGCGATGTATCTTGGATTGGAAGGAAGAACCTTTTAAAAACCTTTATCATGCCTAAATTACTTTACCTTATACAAACTTTGCCTATTTCAGTCCCATATGACAGGCTAAAACTTAAAAAACCACTAGGCGACTTTGGCCTCCTAGACATGCAGCAACACACCTTAAAAAATTGGTTACTCTACATAATAAAAACCTCGCCAACCCTAGCATATTCCTAGAGTTATACTCAATGTCACAAAGCCATAAGGCACAAATGTGGAACATTAAGCAAACAGATTAATGTGAGAACCCTTATCACTAAAGGCACTATTCAAACAATACAATCACTAACACAAGATTTGCACCTGTTAGGACAACCGTCCCCACTGATGCCTAGCAGTCTAGTACCCCTCTTATTAAACCTCGACAAGAAACATAGACCCTCACACTTCTGGACATTATTAGAGGCAACACCGCTCAAACTATTTTATAAACTAATAACCGGGGATGCCAATGCACAGAAGTATTTGCCTACTCTAAACTTCCTTCAAACAGAAGAGCTTAGATTTAACCAAACACAACTTATGAAGAAACACCCTCTCCTTCACCACCCAAGCTGGTTAGAGAAATGGCTATTTTCTTGCTATATGATCATATACTACGAGGACACCATGCAATCCCTGCCTACATAAGGGGCTGGGAACAGACCTAAATATTAGTTTTACTCCTGCCCAAGTTAAGAAAATCCATATGAAATCACATGGTTTCTCAAGATGTGTAAAAGTGCAAGAAAATTCATATAAACTCATGACAAGGTGGTACAATACGGCAGAGGCCTTAGTGAAGAAATAACCGCTAACAAAAGATGCATGTTGGAGATGTGGGAACAGTGGAGGAACATTTGGTCACATTTTCTGGAAATGTCCCAAGCTACACTGCTTTTGGAAGGAAATACAGTTACATATTGCCAAAATAACTTAACAACTTAACTTAAGCCCAGAATCAGTTCTGCTTTGGCTTCCAAACAGCACATGGAACCCTAATGCTAAAGACTTAGCAACACATTTGGTACAAGCAGCTAAATTGGCGATCCCTCCAAAATGGCTACAAAAAGAGCCCCCCACCATTGCCGAGTGGATGGATCGCTTAGACAATATATATACACTCACCGGACACTTTATTAGGTACACCAGTCCAACTGCTCATTAACACTTAATTTCTAATCAGCCAATCACATGGCGCCAGAGTCTCCTCCAAACTTCCCAGAGGCCGCTCCAGAGTCTCCTCCAACTTTCCTAGAGGCTGCTCCTGTGTCGCTCCAGCCAGCAGCTTCCCAAGAGTCGCCCCAGACAGCGGCTCCCAAGAGTTGCCCAAGCCAGCGGCTCCCAAAGAGTTGCCTCAGCCTCCGCAGCTTCCCAGTGCTGCTCCAGCAGCTCCCCAAAAGTAGCCCCAGCCTCTGCAGCTTCCCAGTGCTGCTCCAGCAGCTCCCCAAAAGTAGCCCCAGCCTCCGCAGCCTCCAAGTGCTGCTCCAGCGGCTCCCCAAAAGTAGCCCCAGCCTCCGCAGACTCCCATTGCTCCTCCAGCGGCTCCCCAAGAGTCGCCCCAGCCTCCACAGCTTCCCAGTGCTGCTCCTGTGGGTTCCCAAGAGTCGCCACGGCCTGGGGCTTCCCAAGATTCACCCCAGCCTGCGGCTTCCCAAGAGTCGCCCCAGCCTGCGGTGTCCAAAGGGCCATTCCAGCATCCGGTCAAAGACGTTCTAGACGTCCTCAAGATGTCCTCTGCTTGTTTCATGCCAGGTCCAAGCACCACATGGTTAGTCCTGTCTTCACTGTTCCTTCTCTCCTTCTCAGGTGTCTCATCTGGTGTCCTCTCAGCGGAGGAAGAAGAAAAGGAGGCTGAAGAAGAAGAGAGGAGGGGTCCTAAAGGGGGGGTACTGTCACGGTTACACCCGCGATCCTCAATATGGATCCCGGGTGCAACCGTGACCTCATCTGTGCCCCTGCTGCCGCTGTTCCCGCTCCCCAGGGCCTGTACTTACCTCTCCGGGTTCCAGGCTGTGGTCTTCGGCCAGGCCGCACGCCTGTTTTGTCTGGGCCGCTGGCTCCCGCTGTTAGGGCACGCGCCAACTCTTCTGCATTTAAAGGGCCAGCGTCATGCTAACTGCCTTCTTTGTGTCCCTACCTTGGTTGACACCGTGGGCCTAGTCACACCCGTGGAATGACCTGGTGGCTTCCTGCTACAGCAAGACCATCCCGCTTTGCGGCAGGCCTTGGTGAAGACCAGAGGCCACTTAGATTCTGGTCCCAGGTTTCGGCTAGTACCATCATCCCCTGCGGTGGTCCAGAGCATCCACAGACTCTAGCCCCAAGAGACTCTCCCGCACCACCATGCGTGACAGGGATTATATTGGATCGTAAAGTCAACCCGGTAGCTTATGACATGGATGTGTGGATTTGTGAATTGAGATGAAAAAACAAGGTAGGTTACATTTTATATTTAAAGGAGTATTTCATGGAGCATGGAACAGACACAGGACAGAAGATGGCCGCAGGTCACAAGTCCATATCACATTTCTGGCTGTAGTTGGTTGGTTGCAGTATATCCAGTATGGCCAGTGTTGTGGTGAGTTAACAGTTCAGTTAGGCAGTTACTTATCAATACTACGGTAACAGAGCAAGAAAGTCTGCTACTTTCATTACTGGGATCTGAGAATAAGAGGGAGGAGATACCGAGAACTAAAGGCTCATGGGATTTCTGGTGGCCATCTTGGTGATAACTCCACCTACTTTAGAAAGCCCATTCACATTTTGTGAATCATAAAATCAAACTATTTAAGCTCCATTTTGTGACTCATGACATTGAGTTTTGTTTTTATTTATTTATAGCATTATAGGTTTTTGTATCAGACGTTCATATTCCCGGAATACCCCTTTAATTATTTTATTATTGTACTGTATTCACTTTGATTATATTTTATTTTTGATATTTTAATTATCAATTGTCTTGTAAGCATGGGAACAGAACTGGGTTAATACACACAATGATGTTACAGTACATGGATAATACATAACAGTGATGTTACAGTACAGGGATAGTACCCACAGTGATGTCACAGTACTGGGATAATACACATGATGATGTCACAGTGCAAGAATAATAAAGATACTGATATAGTAAAGGAGTATTTTACACAGTGATGTCACAGTACAAGGGCATTACACACCGTGATGTCCCAGTGCAGGGATAATACACACAGTGATGTCCCAGTAAAGGTATCATACACACAATGCTGTTACAGTAGAGGTAAAATAAATACAATGATGTCAGAGTACAGGGATAGTATCACACCGATGTCACAATATAGGGGTAATACACACAATGATGTTTCAGATATTCTCAAAGAAGACATAGAACAAGCATAATGAACACAGAGATGTCACAATGCACATAGTGCTCTCACAATACAATCTCACTACAATGATAGTACACACAGTGAAGTCACAGAACACAGATAAAGCACAATGTGACGTTGTAGTAAAGGGTAAAATACACATAGCCATGTCACAGTACAGAGATAACACACACAGTTATGTCATGGTACAGCGGTAATACTGTTTTTTAGTGGGGGCACTGTGTGGTACATTTCAGAATTTAAGGGACATTTCAAGTGCAATCATCACAAATTGGTGCACAGTCAGTTATAGAATAGAATAGAATAAAACTTTATTAATCCCGTAGGTAATTTTTTTTTTGTGCATCATTAACCAAGGCATGACCAGTGTTTCACATAATAAACAATACAAAGAACATTACAGTTACTACCTTAATTTTAGGGGGTAGGGAGAGGGTTTGGGGGGAGGGGGAATGGGGGTGTGACTTAATCCTTTGCTTTAGCCACCGAATGGTTGAATAGTTCTATTGCCTCCGAGATGAAGGAGTTGTGGAACCTGGTGGTACAGCAATACACCTGGCGGTAGCGATACCTTCTGTCGCTCCATTCCAGCAGTAGTGTGTCATGTAGTGGGTGGCTGGCGTTTTTCGCAATGGTGTCAAATTTCTTAAGGCATCTGGTTTGCCAGACTTCCTCCTAGTGGATGCAGCGTCTCTCTATTATCATAAAAGGGGTTTTCCCACGAACAAAAGTTAGGCCCTATCCACTGAGACCCCTACAGGTCACTAAAACGAGGGGTCCGATGGGCTCCCACATACTTCCGTTGGACCCCTCATCGCTCCGTCAGAGTAATGGAGCAGACGGCCCTGCAGGACCATTCTGCTCCATTAATGCATCCAATGGATGATGCTTTTTTTCTCTCTCTCCAGTTTGGAATGCTAAAAAATGGCGCTGGCTTGGTCAAATTGGCGTAATAAAACTTCTTTATTAATCTTTATATAGGAAGTAGCTTCACCGCGCCGCGGTACACGCTCTGCGCACCGTGCGTGCGTCTGAATAGGAAGTAGTCACGAGCATGGTGATAAAGATTAATAAAGTGTTTAAACGCTTTACATCTGTTAAAGAACATAAGGAAGATAAGCGCAAGGTATTTGCTTTAAATCCTGCGCGTTGTCCGACAGCCCGCCCCCCGATTTCTGTTGTGTGCAAGGAGGCCATGCAAAATCCGATTGCGTGCGCCAAAATCCTTAGACAATTCGGCTCAAAACAGAACTCGACGAAAATGCGCCCAATGGACCCTTAGTAAATGAGCCTCACTATTTCATTGTCTAAGTTCCCAATAGTCTCATACAACTAAACATGACGTATATTTCAAATCCAAGTGTCCCAAGAAATTAACAAGTGCACCACTGAATAGATTACTGCTTATTTGACAAAAAGACTACCCAATATTTAGGTGATAAATAATGCCTTCCCAGCAGGAAATAATCGGGAAAAGCTTGGATAATTTGCAGAAAATTATACAGACTGAAATATCTAGATGTAGCTAGAAATAGTTAAATAATTATGAAGCCTATATGAAAATTTCCAAAATGTCGTTTATGCCCACAAATTTTTATATATATATATATATATATATATATATATATATAAATATATATTTCTCCCTTCCAGTTAAAAACGTTTTTTAAACTAGAATAGAAGAATTTCATTTTATTCGTGACATTTTCATTGCTACCATTTTGAAAAATGGCTAAATATTGGAGTTTTCTACATTAAGGCACTAATTTTGTTACAGGCTTCGCTGAGAATAACCATTTGTATTTAGATAGATCAGGACTTTTGGAATTCAGTAATACTGTAAAAAAAAAATTTAAAAACATTTTAAAATGTATTTGCAGATCCCCTAGGGTACTTAAACTTCGTGGGCAGTGACGATCCCCAACAAGATGGGGGTGCCCATGGAATGCTGGGATTTTGACGGTGGCATTTAAATAGTGAACTTCAGATGAGGAAATTTCTGACTTGGGACAATTGCAAAATACCATAGAGGGTTACTCACAGTTGTTTTTGAAGGGATGCTTTCAAGTGGGGAAAGTTGTGTGTAAAGGTTGGGATTGCTGTGAAATGAGAAGATTTTGGTAGTGGATATTTGTTTTTATTCATTCGTATTTGCAGATTGTATTGGATTCCCTATTAGCACTTTTTGGCATGAGATTGGATAGATTTCATCATGGCAAAAAATGGGTCATAAAGTGTACCCTCGCAGCTATGGTAGCAAAATGGAAAGCACCAGATATTATGAATATATCAGAAGTATACAGAAAGTGTAATAAATGTATGCAATATGAATTAATGTAGCAAAATATTACAAACATCCTCTCCAATACTTAATTTTGTTCTACTTTTTTGTTCTTTGTATTTAGACAAACCTCAAATGTTTAACAATTTTTCACTATCTTGCATTTTTTTTAAATTGTAATACGATATGCACCCTCATTTGCTATGTATGAACTCTATAAAGCCCAATTTTGGCCAATTAGTTCTTGAAATTACTGAATAAATACACATTTGAGAAATCTAAAGCGCCCTGGGGCCCTTTTAAAGGACAATGATCATTGCTCACAGGTGCTTTAGGTTTCCCGTAAAATTGCATAATGTTTTATTGTTTTAAGTGATAAACACATTAAGAAAATTATTGTTTCATTATTAATTGCTCTCCTGAGCACCTCAGAAGAAACATTGTTTAATGTGCTGAACATTTTTTTCCATGTTGTCCTCCATGACAGCCACGTGGAGGTTGACCTCTGACCCCCTGCAGGGACAGGAAACTGACAGAGGTTAAAAAAAGTTAGAAGAGAATGATAAAAAAGCTTTATACAAATAATGTATTGCGAAAGTGATGAAAGATGAAACCCCATCACTTATGGATGAGCTACGCTTAATGATATATGAAACAAATCAGTCTTCTATTACAAATGCACTAAGTTCCCAGGATAGGTTCTGTAGACATAGATCCAGTGTTTGAAACAGAAGAACTGTATAGGAAGTTTTTCTTTACTTCGGGAGAGTTAGATTACCTCATTGCGGCCTCAATGGGCATTATGGAAGCAAACCAACCAAAATCTGTTCTGGATTAGATGTTTGGAGGATTAAAAGCAAAAAAGATGTTTCCTATAAATGAGACCCTTAAATAGATTATTAAGGAAGAATTGGCAGAACCAGGGAATAGGGTTTCTGTATTTAGAGAATTAAAACCTGGACCAGGCAGCAGAATAAAAGAAAGATTTTCCAGATATCATGGAGCAGAAGAAAAGCTTTCTCTTTCGTCCCTGTAAGAACCAGCCTCCAGCTTACATGGAGAAAGGAAAAGGAGGCAGGTGGGAAAGGGAAGGGAATTTATCCTCAACCCTGCTTCCAGAACAAAATAAAAACAATGACACCAGGCACCAGACTTCTACATTTCGATCTACAGTAGTAACCCAGAAGTCAGTAACCCAAAACAGCTGGATACTAAAGATAATCCAAGAGGGTTAGAAAATAGATCTTATTTCCTCCCCACCATCAAAATAGACAACAGACAAAAATCTAGCAACCTTACAGAACTAGTGGGTCTGGGGGTTTACCTTGGTACCAAGATCTGTAAAAAAACAGGACACTACTCTCCATTATTCCTAAAAGAAAAACAATGGGACCCACAGACTATATACAGACATATACAAGTGGTTCAAGATGGAGAGTGTAAAGTCAGCCACAACTGTAATAAACAAGGATGCTTATATGTATACTTTGAACTTGAAAGACGCGTATTATCACGTCCCTATTCACCAGTGCTCTCAAAACCTTCAAAGGTTCGTAATAGAGTCACCCAACGGTCAGGTCATACACTATCAATTTGTAGCCCTCCCGTTCGGAATCTCTTCAGCACCACGCATTTTCACAAAACTGATGGTGGAGGTAGTGGCGGCTCTAAGAGAGTTAGGTCCACCTAGTCATTCCATACTTGGATGACTTTCTGATAATACAAAAGACCAAAATCGCCCCAATATTGGGTATCCCACCAACTCTCAAACAGAAGCCACTAATAACACCACAAGAAGAGAGCTGCACAATAATTAGAAAAGTATATGTCTCCTTTATTAACAATCAATACAGATAATTATACATAAAACTCCCAAAAGACTGGGAAAATACGGTCTATGAGGAAAACAAGATGTCCCAGATGGAACATGAGACCACGACAAAAGACCAAAGACCCCCCCCCTTTTTTTCCTGTGACCCGAAGTCAAAAATATGCCAATATAATAATCAAAACATGATAAGTCCAAAACTAGGACAAGGAATGCAGGGTAAAGTGACAACCAGTGCCTCAATAAGCCGGAGGTACCTCCGGTATTATAGATTCCAAAGAACTATGTCACACTTACCCATAGGCGGCATGGTAACAGGCAGACAGCGGGCAATCAGGGGGTAGGTCAAAAGATGCACCCCGAAGCATGTTTCACACCACTGCTTCATCAGGAGGTAACATGTGGATGCTGTGCCCGCCTTTAAATAAATAGCTCCGGCGCCCATCACGTGATGCATCCACTCGCTGAGGTTGCGCATCGGATACACGTCATCACAGGGCACCCGACCGGGTCAGCGCTACCATGGAGACGCGTCCCCCCTACGTGCACTACCCCATGACAGGATGCAGTGCACGCGCCTAGGCGCGTCAACAGAATGTCGCACTGTATGGTAGGTATCAACACACAGGAATTCAAAAAATATATATCATAAAAATACCCACATGTATTAATGATAGGCACGGTACCAACAACCGATGTGCATTGTTTTCACTGTTTACACAAAAATTTGATATAACACATAGATGGACCATACCTGTTCATAATAAAAACCATTCTACATGATGAGTACATGAAAAGACATACAATGAAATACAAAAATGATAACAAATAATTAGTTAATAATTAAATACCATAACACAAAATTGCACAAATACATATACCAGGCCCGGCGACAGCACCCGGCTGACCCGGGCAAGTGCCGGGGCCCCGTAGCTCCAAAGGGGCCCACTACAATCTATTACTGGCCCGCAGGTCGGTCTACCTCACACTTGGAAAACCCACCTCTCCTGGGCGCGTCCTTGCCCCCGCATCAGGGCCGGCCTGCGCGCCTTGCGTCCTGTCCGGCCTGCGTGCTTCGCGTCCTGCCAGCCCGCACACCTCGCGTCCCGTCCGACTTGTGTGCCTCATGTCCGGCCTGGCCCGTCCTAGCACCTCACAGGGCTGTCCACCTTCTTCCTGATCCTGCCACCACGTTCCGACCGAGCGACATCCAGCTGAGGTAAGTATACTTGCTACATATGTAAATGCATGTATATGTGTTTGTGTGTATATGTGTTTTTTTGTGTATATATGCTGTATATCTGTGTGTATTTGTTGTGTATACTGGATGTGTGTGTATATCCTCTGTATATCTGTGCGTATGTGCTTTATATACTGGATGCGTGTGTATATATGCTGTATATCTGTGCGTATGTAAAAGTCCTTCACCACGCCAGCTGGTTTGAGAATGGCTATTTTCTTGCTATATGATCATATACTACAGGACACCATGCAATCCCTGCCTACAAAGGGGCTGGGAACAGACCTAATATTAGTTTTCTCCTGCCCAAGTTAAGAAAATCCATATGAAATCACAATGGTTCTCAAGATGTGTAAAAGTCAAGAAAATTCATAAAACTCAGACAAGGTGGTACAATACGGCAAGGCTTAGTGAAGAAATAACCGCTACAAAAGATGCATGTTGGAGATGTGGAACAGTGAGGAACTTTGGTCACATTTTCTGGAAATGTCCCAATCTACACTGCTTTGGAAGGAAATACAGTTACATATTGCCAAAATAACTTAACAACTTAACTTAAGCCCAGAATCAGTTCTGCTTTGGCTTCCAACAGCACATGGAACCCTAATGCTAAGAACTTAGCAACACATTGGTACACAGCTAAATTGGCGATCCCTCCAAAATGGCTACAAAAAGAGCCCCCCCACCTTGCCGATGGATGGATCGCTTAGACAATATTATACAACTCACCGGACACTTTATTAGGTACACCAGTCCAACTGCTCATTAACACTTATTTTTCAATCAGCCAATCACATGGCCAACTCAGTGCATTTGGCATGTGACTTGGTCAAGACAATCTCCTGCAGTTCAAACCGAGCATCAGTATGGGGAAGAAGGTGATGTATGTCTTTTGAACGTGGCTGGTTGTTGGTGCCAGAAGGGCTGGTCGGAGTATTTCAGAAACTGCTGATCTACTGGGATTTCCACGCACAACCATCTCTAGGGTTTACAGAGAATTGGCCCGAAAAAGAAAAAAACATCCAGTGACGGCAGTTCTTGGGCGGAATGCCTTGTTGATCCAGAGGCAGAGGGAATGGGCAGACTGGTTCGTAGTGATTAGAAAGGCAACAGTGACTCAAATCGCCACCCATTACACAACGGTAGGCAGAAGAGCATCTCTGAGTACGTCGAACTTTGAGGCGATGGGCTACAGCGCAGAAGACCACACCGGGTGTCCCACTCTTTCAGCTAAGAACAGGAAACTGAGCTACCAATTTGCACAAGCTCATCGAATTGGACAGTAGAAGATTGGAAAATGTTGACTTGTCTGATGAGTCTCGATTTCTGCTGCGACACCAGATGGTAGGGTCAGAATTTGGCGTCAACAACATGAAAGAGGATCCATCATGCCTTTATCAACGTTCAAGGCTGTGGTTGGGGTGTCCAGGTGTGGGGATATTTTCTTGGCACTCTTTGGGCCCCTTGGTACCAATTGAGCATCTGCAACCCACAGCCTACCTGAGTATTGTTGCTGACCATGCCCATCCCTTTATGACCACAATGTACCCCAACATCTGATGGCTACTTTCAGCAGGATAATGCGCCATGTCATAAAGCTGGAACATCTCAGACGGGTTCTTCTGAACATACAATGAGTTCACTGTACTCAAATGCCTCCACAGTTCACCAAATCTCAATCACAATAGAGCATCTTCGGATTGGTGGAACGGGAGATTCGCATCATGGATGTGCAGGCACGACAAATCTGCGGCACTGTGTATGCCATCATGTCAATATGGACCAAAATCTCTGAGGAATGCTTCCAGCACCTTGTTGAATCTATGCCACAAGAATTGGGCTCTAAAGGCCAAAGGGGGTCCAACCCGTTACTAGCATGGTGTACCTAATAAAGTGGCCGGTGAGTGTAGGTTGGAAGAATTGGCCAGTTGGGAGGCAAGATCCCATGACCAATTCGTAAAATTATGGTCCCCTGGAAAAAGTTTAGGAACTCCAAAATACCCCCTAACCTGCCACCTACCTAAAAGAAATAGAATAGAATAAGACTATAACTGGTAAAATTTGTATTGCCTGGTTAATTTCCACATTATCAAACTGAACAACAACATTACCTCATTTTGTAACTTGTAATGAAATGTGTACTGAGGTTTTAAGGTTCTGGTTACAAAGTTTTTTAATCAACAAAGCTTAAACACATTTAAGTTATATTAGGTTCCAAACCAACAGTAACGAGCGAATATATAGAGAGCTAACTCTTTGTTTTTGAATTTCTCATTACACTAACTTATCTGTAATATTACTTATTTTCACTATGTAACACCAAATCTGTAATCTGCTATTTGTATTATTGCTAATGTACCAAAAAACAAAAATGCTACCAGCCCTTTAATCAGTCCTCCGCGCGGAGCAGACACAGGACAGAAGATGGCCGCTGGTCACAAGTCCATATCACATTTCTGGCTGTAGTTGGTTGGTTGCAGTATATCCAGTATGGCCAGTGTTGTGGTGAGTTAAACAGTTCAGTTGGCAGTTACTTATCAATACTACGGTAACAGAGCAAGAAAGTCTGCTACTTTCATTACTGGGATCTGAGAAGAGGAGGAGATACCGGAGAACTAAAGGCTCATGGGATTCTGGTGGCCATCTTGGTGATAACTCACCTACTTTTAGAAAGCCCATTCACATTTTGTGAATCATAAAATCAAACTATTTAAGCTCCATTTTGTGACTCATGACATTGAGTTTTGTTTTATTTATTTATAGCATTATAGGTTTTGTATCAGACGTTCATATTCCCGGAATACCCCTTTAATTATTTTATTATTGTACTGTATTCACTTTGATTATTTTTATTTTTGATATTTTAATATCAATTGTCTTGTAAGCATGGGAACAGAACTGGTTAATACACACAATGAGGTTACAGTACATGGATAAATCTAACAGTGATGTTACGTACAGGGATAGTACCCACAGTGATGTCACAGTACTGGATAATACACATGATGATGTCACAGTGCAAATAATAAAGATACTGATATAAGTAAGGAGTATTTTACACAGTGATGTCACAGTACAAGGGCATTACCCACCGTGATGCCCAGTGCAGGGATAATACAACACAGTGATGTCCCAGTAAAGGTATCATACACACAATGCTGTTACAGTAGAGGAAATAAATACAATGATGTCAGAGTACAGGGATAGTATCACACCGATGTCACAATATAGGGGTAATACACACAATGATGTTTCAGATATTTCAAAGAAGACATAGAACAAGCATAATGAACACAGAGATGTCACAATGCACATATGCTCTCACAATACAATCTCACTACAATGATAGTACACACAGTGAAGTCACAACACAGATAAAGCACAATGTGACGTTGTAGTAAAGGGTAAAATACACATAGCCATGTCACAGTACAGATATAACACACACAGTTATGTCATGGTACAGCGGTAATACTGTTTTTTATGGGGGCACTGTGTGGTACATTTCAGAATTAAGGGACATTTCAAGTGCAATCATCACAAATTGGTGCACAGTCAGTTATAGAATAGAATAGATAAAACTTTATTAATCCCGTAGGTAATTTTTTTTTTGTGCATCATTAACCAAGGCATGACCAGTGTTTCACATAATAAACAATACAAAAGAACATTACAGTTACTACCTTAATTTTAGGGGTGTAGGAGAGGGTTTGGGGGGGGGGGAATGGGGGTGTGACTATAATCCTTTGCTTTAGCCACCGAATGGTTGAATAGTTCTATTGCCTCGAGATGAAGGAGTTGTGGAACCTGGTGGTACAGCAATACACCTGGCGGTAGCGATACCTTCTGTCGCTCCATTCCAGCAGTAGTGTGTCAGGTAGTGGTGGCTGCGTTTTTCGCAATGGTGTCAAATTTCTTAAGGCATCTGGTTTGCCAGACTTCTCCTAGTGGATGCAGCGTCTCTCTATTATCAAAAAGGGGTTTTCCCACGAACAAAAGTTAGGCCCATCCACATGAGACCCCTACAGGTCACTAAACGAGGGGTCCGATGGGCTCCCACATACTTCTTGGACCCCTCATCGCTCCGTCGAGTAATGGAGCAGACGGCCGCAGGACCATTCTGCTCCATTAATGCATCCAATGGATGATGCTTTTTTTCTCTCTCTCCAGTTTGGAATGCTAAAAAATGCGCTGGCTTGGTCAAATTGGCGTTAATAACTTCTTATTAATCTTTATATAGGAAGTAGCTTCATCCGCCACCGCCCGCGGTACACGCTCTGCGCACCGTGCGTGCGTCTGAATAGGAAGTAGTCACGAGCATGGTGATAAAGATTAATAAAGTGTTTAAACGCTTTACATCTGTTAAAGAACATAAGGAGATAAGCGCAAGGTATTTGCTTTAAATCCTGCGCGTTGTCCGACAGCCCGCCCCCCGATTTCTGTTGGTGCAAGGAGGCCATGCAAAAATCCGATTGCGTGCGCCAAAACCTTAGACAATTCGGCTCCAAAACAGAACTCCGAAAAATGCGCCCAATGGACCCTTAGTAAATGAGCCTCCACTATTTCATTGTCTAAGTTCCCAATAGTCTCATACACAACTAAACATGACGTATATTTTCAAATCCAAGTGTCCCAAGAAATTAACAGTGCACCACTGAATAGATTACTGCTTATTTGACAAAAGACTACCCAAATTTAGGTGATAAATAATGCCTTCCCAGCAGGAAATAATCGGAAAAGCTTGGATAATTTGCAGAAAATTATACAACTGAAATATCTAGATTGTAGCTAGAAATAGTTAAATAATTATGAAGCCTAATGAAAATTTCCAAAAGTCGTTTATGCCCACAGAATGTTATATATATATATAATATATATATATATATATATATATATATATAAATATATATTTTTCCTTCCAGTTAAAACGTTTTTTAAACTAGAATAGAAGAATTCATTTTATTCGTGACATTTTCATTGCTACCATTTTGAAAAATGGCTAAATATTGGAGTTTTCTACATTAAGGCACTAATTTTGTTACAGCTTCGCTGAGAATAACCATTTGTATTTAGATAGATCAGGACTTTTGGAATTCAGTAATACTGTAAAAAAAAATTTAAAAAAAACATTTTAAAATGTATTTGCAGATCCCCTAGGGTACTAAAACTTCGTGGCAGTGTGACGATCCCCAACATGGGGGGTGCCCTGGAATGCTGGGATTTTTGACGGTGGCATTTAAATAGTGAACTTCAGATGAGGAAATTTCTGACTTGGGACAATTGCAAAATACCATAGAGGGTTACTCACAGTTGTTTTTGAAGGGATGCTTTCAAGTGGGGAAAGTTGTGTGTAAAGGTTGGGATTGCGTGAAATGAGAAGATTTGGTAGTGGATATTTGTTTTATTCATTCGTATTTGCAGATTGTATTGGATTCCCTATTAGCACTTTTTGGCATGAGATGGATAGATTTCATCATGGCAAAAAATGGTCATAAAGTGTACCCTCGGCAGCTATGGTAGCAAAATGGAAAGCATCAGATATTTAAATATCAGAAGTATACAGAAAGTGTAAAATGTATGCAATATGAATTAATTAGCAAAATATTACAAACACTCCTCTCCAATACTTAATTTTTTTCTACTTTTTGTTTCTTTGTATTTAGACAAACCTCAAATGTTTAACAATTTTCACTTACTTGCTTTTTTTAATTGTAATACGATATGCGCCCTCATTTGCTATGTATGAACTCTATAAAGCCCAATTTTGCCAATAGTTCTTGAAATTACTGAAAAAATACACATTTGAGAAATCTAAAGCGCCCTGGGGCCCTTTAAAGGACAATGATCATTGCTCACAGGTGCTTTAGGTTTCCCGTAAAATTGCATAATGTTTTATTGTTTTAAGTGATAAACACATTAAGAAAATTATTGTTTCATATTATTATTGCTCTCCTGAGCACCTCAGAAAAACATTGTTTAATGGTGCTGAACATTTTTTTCCATGTTGTCCTCCATGACAGCCACGTGGAGTTACCTCTGACCCCTGCAGGGACAGGAAACTGACAGAGGTTTAAAAAAGTTAGAAGAGAATGATAAAAGCTTTATACAAATAATGTATTGCGAAAGTGATGAAAGATGAAACCCCATCACTTATGGATGAGCTACGCTTAATGATATATGAAACAAATCAGTCTTCTATTAAAATGCACTAAGTTCCCAGGATAGGTTCTGTAGACATAGATCCAGTGTTTGAAACAGAAGAACTGTATAGGAAGTTTTTCTTTACTTCGGGAGAGTTAGATTACCTCATTGCGGCCTCAATGGGCATGGATTAAAAGCAAACAACAACAAATCTGTTCTGGGATTAGATGTTTGGAGGATTAAAAGCAAAAAAGATGTTTCCTATAATGAGACCCTTAATAGATTATTAAGGAAGAATTGGCAGAACCAGGGAATAGGGTTTCTGTATTTAGAGAATTAAAAACCTGGACCAGGCAGCAGAATAAAAGAAGATTTTCCAGATATCATGGAGCAGAAGAAAAGCTTTCTCTTTCGTCCCTGTAAGAACCACCTCCAGCTTACATGGAGAAAGGAAAAGGAGGCAGTGGAAGGGAAGGGAATTTATCCTCAACCCTGCTTCCAGAACAAAATAAAAACATGACAACACCAGGCACCAGACTTCTACATTTCGATCTACAGTAGTACCCGAAGTCAGTAACCCAACAACTGGATACTAAAGATAATCCAGAGGGTTAGAAAATAGATCTTATTTCCCCCACCATCAAATAGACACAGACAAAAATCTGCAACCTTACAGAACTAGTGGGTCTGGGGGTTTACCTTGGTACCAAGATCTGTAAAAAAACAGGACTACTCTCCATTATTCCTAAAAAAAACAATGGGACCCACAGCTATATACAGACATATACAAGTGGTTCAAGATAGAGAGTGTAAAGTCAGCCACAACTGTAATAAACAGGATGCTTATATGTTACTTTGAACTTGAAAGACGCGTATTATCACGTCCCTATTCACCAGTGCTCTCAAAACCTTCAAAGGTTCGTAATAGAGTCACCCAACGTCAGGTCATACACTATCAATTTGTACCCTCCCGTTCGGAATCTCTTCAGCACCACGCATTTTCACAAAACTGATGGTGGAGGTAGTGGCGCTCTAAGAGAGTTAGGTCCACCTAGTCATTCCATACTTGGATGACTTTCGATAATACAAAAACCAAAATCGCCCCAATATTGGGTATCCCACCAACTCTCAAACAGAAGCCACTAATAACACCACAAGAAGAGACCTGCACAATATAGAAAATGTATGTCTCCTTTATTAACAATCAATACAGATAATTATACATAAAACTCCCAAAAGACTGGGAAAATACGGTCTATGAGGAAAACAAGATGTCCCAATGGAACATGAGACCACGACAAAGACCAAAGACCCCCCCCCTTTTTTTCCTGTGACCGAAAGTCAAAAATATGCAAATATAATATCAAACAGATAGTCCAAACTAGGACAAGGAATGCAGGGTAAAGTGACAACCAGTGCCTCAATAAGCCGGAGGTACCTCCGGTATTATAGATTCCAAAGAACTATGTCACACTTACCCATAGGCGGCATGGAACAGGCAGACAGCGGGCAATCAGGGGTAGGTCAAAAGATGCACCCGAAGCATGTTTCACCCACTGTCTTCACAGGAGGTAACATGTGGATGCTGTGCCCGCCTTTAAATAAATAGCTCCGGCGCCCATCAGTGATGCATCCACTCGCTGAGGTTTGCGCATCGGATACACGTCATCACAGGGCACCCGACCGGGTCAGCGCTACCATGGAGACGCGTCCCCCCTACGTGCACTACCCCCATGACAGGATGCAGTGCACGCGCCTAGGCTCGTCAACAGAATGTCGCACTGTATGGTAGGTAATCACACAAAGGAATTCAAAAAATATATATATAAAAATACCCACATGTATAATGATAGGCACGGTACCAACACCGATGTGCATTGTTTTCACATGTTTACACAAAAATTTGATATACACACATAGATGGACCATACCTGTTCATAATAAAAACCATTCTACATGATGAGTCATGAAAAACATACAATGAAATACAAAATGATAACAAATATTAGTTAATATTATACCATAACCAAAATTGCACAAATACATATACCAGGCCCGGCGACAGCACCCGGCTGACCCGGGCAAGTGCCGGGGCCCCGTAGCTCCAAAGGGGCCCACTACAACTATTACTGGCCCGCAGGTCGGCTCACCCTCACACTTGGAAAACCCCCTCTCCTGGGCGCGTCCTTGCCCCCGCATCAGGCCGGCCGCGCGCCTTGCGTCCTGTCCCGCCTGCTTGTCTCCTCCCGCCAGCCCCGCACACCTCCGTCCCTCCGACTTGTGTGCCTCATGTCCGCCTGGCCCTCCTAGCACCTCACAGGGCTGTCCACCTTCTCCTGATCCTGCCAACCACGTTCCGACCGAGCGACATCCAGCTGAGGTAAGTATACTTGCTAATATGTAAATGCATGTATATGTGTTTGTGTGTATATTGTTTTTTTTTGTGTATATATGCTTTATATCTGTGTGTATTTGTTGTGTATACTGGATGTGTGGTTGTATATCCTCGTATATCTGTGCGTGTGCTTTATATACTGTGCTTTGTGTATATATGCTGTTATTCTGTTGCGTAATGTGCTGTTATACGGATGCGTGTGTATATCTGCTGTATATCTGTGTGCATGATTGCTGTATATACTGGATGCGTGTGTATTATGCTGTATATCTGTGCGTATTGCGTAATATCTGGATGCGTGTGTATATTTGCTGTATATCTGTGCGTTGTTCTGTATATACTGGATGCTGTGTATATATGCTGTATATCGTGTGCGTATGTGCTGTTATACTGGATGCGTTGTGTATTAATGCTGTATATCTGTGCGTATGTGCGGTATAACTGGATGCGTGTGTATATACGTCGTATGTCTGTATATCGTGCGTTGGGCTGAGATATACAGCATATATACACACGCATCCAGTATATACAGCATATATACACACGCATCCAGTATTAACAGCACATATACACACGCATACAGTATATACAGCACATACGCACAGATATACAGCATATATACACACGCATCCGGTATATACAGCACATACGCACAGATATACAGCATATATACACACGCATCCAGTATATACAGCACATACGCACAGATATACAGCATATATACACACGCATCCGGTATATATAGCACATACGCACAGATATACAGCATATATACACACATCCAGTATACACAACAAATACACACAGATATACAGCATATATACACACACATCAGTGTATACACAACAAATACACACAGATATACAGAATATATACACACACATCCAGTATACACAACAAATACACACAGATATACAGCATAAATACACAAAAAAACACATATAAACACAAATACACACAGATATACAGCATAAATACACAAAAAAACACATATAAACACAAATACATGCATTTACATATGTAGCAATTATACTTACCCCAGCTGGAAGTCGTTCGGTCAGAACCGGTGGCTGGATCAGGAAGAAGGTGGACAGCGCTGTGAAGTGCCAGGCCGGGCGGGACGCAAGGCGCGCAGGCCGGGCGGGACGCAAGGCGCGCAGGCCGGGCCTAACGTGAGGCCCAGGACGCGCCGCGTCACAGGAGAGGTGGGTTGGGCAGGGCGGGCGGGCCAAGTCTGTGCGTATGTGCTGTATATACTGGATGCGTGTGTATATATGCTGTATACCTGCGTATTTGTTGTGTATACTGGATGCGTGTCTATGCTGTATGTCTGCGTATGTGTTGTATATACTAGATGCATGTGCATCTGCGTATGTGCTGTGTGTATATATTGGATGTATGTATATATTCTGTATATATGGGATTCGTGCATATATATACTGTACATACTGGATGCATGTGTGTATATATGCTGTACATACAGGATGCGTGTGTGTATAAAATGTATATCTGTGTGTATGTTGTAAATTTGATGTGTATATACTGTATGTGTGTACAGGCAGTCCCTGGGTTACGTACAAGATAGGGTCTGTTCTTAATAGGGTAGTACATATGATAGGGTTTGTTCTTAAGTTGAATTTGTATGTAAGTCGGAACTGTATATTTTATAATTGTAACTTCAGACAAATTTTTTTTGGTCTCTGTGACAATTGGATTTTAAAAATGTTGGGTTGTCAGGAACCAGGATTAACAATAAAGCTTCATTACAGACACCTGTGATAACTGTTATAGCTGTTTATTGTAGCCTGGGACTAAAGTACAGAAAATTACCAACATCCAGAGGTCCGTTTGTAACTAGGGGTCGTCTGTAAGTCGAGTGTTCTTAAGTAGGAGACCGCCTGTATAAATCTGTAGACACATGTATGAGTGTAAAAATGATTGTGATTGTGTAAAAACATGCATGTGAGCCCATTACGCTCCTGATCAGAAAATTGAATTACATCAGCGACGGCATCCTTGTTGCCGATGTAATTGAAATATGATTGTCTTTTTCTGTGTCTGAGCTCAGCTGGCAGGGTCATGCCGCCACATGAGTTCACTGTTAAGGGGCCCACTGAGGCTCTATCGCCCAGGGGCCCATTGAAACCTGGAGCCGGCCCTGACATATACAATACATCAATTTACAAATACATAGACAGCGTCCCACCCCCGGAATCAAATAAATCTATATACCCCCCGTCTGTAGGTGGTCCAGTCATATGTGACCACAAGTCCCTCCTACTATCCCTGTGCAGGATCTAATATCATGTGCCAACTAATAGGTACATATCACATTAGTCATATCCTATTAAAGGTGTCCATTGTGCTGAAAGTGCAGAGTGCCGCCATAGATACTGCTATAAATATAATTATAAATAGCCTAAGAGAAAATTTAAAAAAAATTTTTTATTATATACAATTGTAAAATAGTCTACCTAACAAAGTGAATATAGTACATATACTAGCAGAACAATGCTAGTGGTGATGTTCAAACTACATGCCCTACCAAAGAGTAAGTATTAATGTGTAGAAGCCAAACCTATAGGCACAAATGATGTAACAATTTAAATGCACATTATGGATAGATCTTCGGTAAAACTTTTGTTCTTGATTTTTTTGAGGATACCGCCTCCAGGAATATTCTGCAATCTTGATATATGTGGAAAAGCTGCATCAGATCAATAAAAATCAAATATAAAATCTACAAGTGGAAACGAAAGACAAAAAATTAGACACAACATCAAATTCACTTAAAGACATTATAAAAAAGGTTTAAAGCTTGTCACCTCGTTGAGGCCTCTTGGCTGCACAGTGTCCAAGAGGGTGATCCATCTCAACTCCTTTTGCAAAAGCCTCTTCCTCCCATCACCCCCTCTAGAACCCATGATGACCCTGTCTATTTCTTGCACTGTGAGTCCCTTGGGGTAACAGCCATGTTCCTTGCGGAAATGCTTAGGGACCGGTCGCAATTTTAGGTCTTTTAGGGGGCTGGAGTTATCATCATTTCTGACTGCTCTTATACTTCGAACATGCTCAAGAATGCACACCTACAAAGCTCTGGTTGTTGGTACCATGCCTATCATTAATACAAGTGGGTATTTTTACAATATATTTTTATTTTTTGAATTCCTGTGTGTTGATACCTACCTTACAGCGCGGCGTTCTGTTAACGCACCTAGGCGCATGCGCCGCATTGAGTCATGGGGGAGAGCACGTAGGTGGGACATGTCTCCATAGTAGCGCTGACCCGATCATGTGACCGGGTCGGGCGCCCTGTGATGACGTGTATCAAGTGCGCAACCTCAGCGGGTGGATGCGTCACATGATGGACGCGTCTCCAAGCAGATACACCGGAGCTATGTATTTAAAGGCGGGCACAGCCTGCCTAATGACAGCCATGATACAGTGCGTCCCTTGGAGTCAGTATCATTCAAGGACTCTACAGAGCTGTCTATTGAATAAATGGGATCATCAAACTCGATCCTTAGATCAGTTAGTAAAAATTCCTCCAAAAGTAAAGATCTCCCTTTTATGGTGGAAAAATACAAGGAACCTATATATAAGGGTTTCTTGGAGCCATTAGTCTGTCTACAGACGGATGCAAGTCTCTGGAGCTGGGGAACAAAACTTCCAGAGGGCTACGTACAAGGGAAATGGCCTACCTCAATGACAAAGGAATCCTTGAACTTAAGAGAACTAGCTGCTGTATGGGAATCTCTGAAAGCTTCCACTCCTTTACTAAAACAGAAACATCTAAAAAATATACTCAGACAATGTCACTAAAGTGGCCTATTTAAGGAGACTAGGTACCAGGTCAGGGAAGCTTCTCTAACTTTCAGAAAAAATAGGGGCTGAGAGAAATGTGCTTTCCATTTCAGACTTTCACCTCAAAGGAGAAGAAAACCATAGGACAGATTTTCTGAGTTATCATCAGATAGACCCCAACGTCAAAACACCAAACTGGATTCTTTTTTTTCTCTCTCCCTAAAAGTGCACGATCAGTCCAAAGCATCAGTCACAAACATTAGACGATCAGTCCAAGTCAGAACTGAAAGTTCCAACTGGGGTATGCATTTTTCCCATTTCAAGAGTTCTACAGAAACTACAAACAGAAGAATGCAATATCTTTCTGGTGGTCCCATGGTGGCCAAAGAAGATCTGGTTTCCTCTTCTCCAGAAACTAGCGATAGAACAACCGTTTCTTCTTCCCGACAGATCAGATCTGTCACACCAGAGCCCAGTACTACATCCAAATCCATCCTTCTGGAATTTGAGAGGAAAATTCTGTTAACCAATGGGTTGTCAGAAAAGGTGATAAAGATTCTGCAAAAGTGCCGTAAACCAGTGACTATGGCCATATGTATATATAATATATATACATATATATATATATATATATATATCTTCTTATATATATAAGAAGATATGGAAGTCCTCCCTTTGAACCAGTAGAACAAGCTAATATAAATAAGCTAACACTCAAAGTAGCATTACTAGTGGCTATTACCTCCGCATGTAGATTAGGAGAGTTACAAGCCTTGTCAACTAGAAAGCCTTCATAGTATCATAGTATATAAGGCCTGAAAAAGGTGCAAGTCCATCAGGTCCAACTAAACTATCAACCTCAGTATTTATTACTTTACACAGCTTAGTATCATCTGCAAATATTGAAACTTGACTGTGTAAACCCACTACAAGGTCATTAATAAAAATATTAACCCTGTGGCGCTCCACTGGTAACGTCAATCCAATCTCAGAATCTGCCATTAATGAGACCCTCTGTTTTCTATCATGAAGCCAATTACTTACCCAAATACACATATTTTCCCCTAGTCCCAGTAGTTTCATTTTATGTACCAACCTTTTATGCGGCATGGTGTCAAATGCCTTTGAAAAGTCCAGATATACAACATCTACAGCTTCTCTCAGATACAGTCTGGAACTTACTTCCTCGTAGAAACCAATCAGATTTATCTGACAGGACCGATCTCTCATAAACCCATGCTGACACTGGGTTATAAAGTTATGTACAGTAAGATACTCCAGGATCTCTAACAAACCCCTTAAATATTTTCCCCACCACAGAAGTTAGACTCACAGGTCTGTAGTTTCCATGATTGCTTGTTGATCCTTTTTTTTTATCTTGGTACCACATTTGCTATGCTGCAATCCATGGTAACCAGTCCTCAGTGAATCTTCAAATAATTAAAATTAACGGTCTGTCTATCACAGTACATAGTTCATGTAGAACCCGAAAGTGTATGCCATCTGGCCTATCTATCTTGGTGGTTGCGAGGCGGTGCCATATCTCTTCCTGGGTTAAACTCTTGACATTCCAAAGAGAATTTACATCATTCCTCATCGTGCCTTATCTCCAAATCCCCTATCCAAGTAAGAGTGTCAAGTAAATGGTGTCAAGATGGAGCACATTAGCACATAAAATTATATTCTACTTTACAATATTCTATTGTCTGTCAAGATGTGGTGCAGAGTGCACATTAACCGGTTAAGGACCGGGCCCTTTCCTGTTTTTTCATGTCCATTTTTCACTCTCCACCTTCAAAAATCTATAACTTTTTTATTTTTACACGTAAAGAGCTGTGTGATGGCTTGTTTTCTGCGTAACAAATTGCACTTCATAGAGATGGTATTAAATATTCCATGCCATGTACTCAGAAGTGGGAAAAAAATTCCAAATGCAGTGAAAATGGTGAAAAAAACGCATTTGCGCCATTTGCCTGTGGGCTTGGATATTACGTCTTTCACTGAGCGCCCCAAATGACATGTCTACTTTATTCTTTGGGTTGGTACGATTAAGGGGATACCAAATTTGTATAGTTTTTATAATGTTTTCATACATTTACAAAAATTAAAACCTCCTGTACAAAAATTTTTTTTTTTTATTTTGCCAACTTTTGGCGCTAATAACTTTTTTATACTTTCCTGTACGGATCTGTGGGTGATGTCATTTTTTGCGAAATTTGATAATATTTTCAATGATATAATTTTTAGGACGGTACGACCTTTTGATCACTTTTTATAGATTTTTTAAATACTTTTCAAAATGGCAAAAAAGTGCCATTTTCCACTTTGGGCGCTATTTTCCGGTACGGGGTTAATCGTATTGAAAAACCGTTATCATATTTTGATAGACCGGGCATTTTCGGAAGCATCGATACCTAATGTGTTTATGATTTTTACTGTTTATTTATATTTATGTCAATTTTAGGGAAAGGGGGGTGATTTGAAATTTTAGGTTTTTTTATTATAATTTTTTTTTTTTAACTTTTTTTTTATTTTTATTTTTACTATTTTTCTGGCTCCCTAGGGTACTTTAACCCTAGGTTGTCTGATCTATCCCATCATATACTGCCATACTCAGCCCGTGAGCCCTGACCAGACCGCCCGCCGTGAATCTTGTTGGAAGATTCTGCAGGAAGATTCTTTGAATCCTGTCTGGTGAACTTCATGCTGGGATGATGGCCTGGGTGCCCACAGAGAGGGCTCAGAGTGCCGCCTCTGGCACCAGTGCCATAGGTTCGCCACCACTGCCTTAAGGTCACAGAGAAGTTTCTCTCTTCCAGATGGCAATGGTTATATATAATAGACTGTGTAAACTTTTCTTATAGTTTTGTAATATAGCAACTATAAAATAAATTAACTCAGCATCTGTCCAGGAATCATTCTGTCTTGGGTTACTACAATTTATTTTTATCTAAATAAAATTAAGGCTTTACTTAAAAAATTGCATCAAGAGACAAAATTTGAATTCTTTTTTTTTAATTAGTTTTTCTGTTTCCAAGTCCATTAGATTGGTCAAATCTTTTGGGCAATTTCTAAAGAAGCACAGAAAGTAATAGCCCCATTCAAGAGGGAACCCATGGCAGAAAATCCAGGGTGTCAGAAACTTTGAACACAAAGTAGCAGTGGGACTATAATAGACAGATTATGCATTGAAACTTAATGTAGATTACAAGATTCTGGTTTGGGTTCCAGGTTCACAAGATTCACAAGATGGTGCTATATAACACCTGCTGACCCAGCAAGTGCCACACAGCCCGGTTCCAGTAAATAGTACTGTGTTGAAATTGCCTTACAAATTAGCCGAAAAGTAATGATTTCCTTTTTTTATCCTGGAAAACATATTTTCATATTTTCTAGAATCCCCTAGTGGAGCACCAATGGTATATTAAGGCAGCCATAAAGGAAAATAAACCAAGCCAACTTTTATTTAGCTTCATAAGAAGATAAATGAAGAGTGGATCCTGCCAGAGGGGTGACACATCAGCTTGTAAGTGTGCTTGGTTTACATTCTTTCATCCTGGTGGTAGATTTCCTTTAAATAGGTTGTTGGGAGATAACATAGTAGAGATAAAATCTGGTCTCCCCAGAAAAACATTTTATCCCTGTGACGAACAAAACTACACATAGAAACAAATGCGCAATACTGAATATCAAAGAACTGCCGCTTCATCCACAATAAGGACAAGGAGGAAGCTGAGGAGGTGTTTTTATTTTTAAAATCTTTATGAAAAATCTGAAAGGAAATGAGGATCTGATGAAGAGGGAAGTCTTCCTTGGAAACAAGTAATACGTTCTAATGTACATTTATGTATCAGCACCTATGAGTCCATTTTTGCCTTAACACAGTGGATTTATTTTCTAGAAAGAAAACTCTGCTACATCAATTTACTAGATAATGATAATTAATTTTAGTATTATTTATTTGTGCCCGTTTTAGATTACACATTAAGCAGTTAATAGGTTTGGTTCCATTGGCCAACAGCCTTAGTTTACCACCATTTTTTATATTACAAGCTAACAAAATATGTAATCAGATTGTAATATTGTAAGTTTCCATTTACTCCCACGCAATCATGTATCACTCTATGTATTGAGCAGCTTGTTCATCTCCCCTCCTTCAGCCACATACACAGATGCACTCTCGTAATCGCTACTTCTCCATAACTTCGTGGAACTAATTTGTGACAAGAGTACAGCTCGACCTAGCCGAGAGTACAGCTCTTGAAAGTATATGTTACAAGAAGAAAGTGCTAAACCTCTCAGAAAAATGTCATGACGGAGTAGAGCAGAGATATTAATGGCTGCATTCATCTTCTGAGACTGTGACTGAATAGAGAAATAATTGGTAAATACAATGCAACAGCATAACAAAATGTTCCCTGTATAATTAATTTTTGATCAACGTAAGGCAGCAATTAATTGATTTTGCTTCTTTTTTTTATACTCAGGGTGCCCTTTTTCATGTCTCATTAATTCTTTTTTGATACACATCTTTTCATAAAATAAATATAAAAGTAAAATGCTGTCTTCTTTCAGTAGTAATGAAAGTGACTTAGTTCATACTTGTTAAAATAGAGATTATACATATAACAAATTTTAACCCTATAACAGGTAGCATTGACAGGGAACAAAATACATTTCTGCAGTCTTTATTAGAAAGTCACACTGACTCCATGTGACAGGTCCAGGGAATGCCATCATTTTAATTAAATTAGTAGGGGAAGAAATCCGGGTAATGTGTTCATTTGATGAGTAAGGCTGCATTCACACGACCGTCGGGGAAGCTTGCGGCCGTACATCCGTAGACGGCAATGACGGCCATGTCCTATCTTTCCCTGTGTTACGGCGCCTTGCACCATGCATCGCCGTGGAGAGGGGAGGGCTTACCTCTCCTCCTCTCCATCATGGCGAATGTCTGCCCGGCGGGCATACATTTGTGTGAATGCAGCCATAAAAAAACATGACCACAAATAACTTTGACATATTTTAAAAGAAGAAATGATGGCCAATGTATACTGATAACACTGACTATTTTAGGACCGCCTTTTGGAGGGATCCTGATCGTTTGACCCCACCATGGATAGTTGATCATTATAATAAACATTCCATGGATTTAAGGCACATATGTGCTTAAAGAATGATATGTAAAATGTCATATTATCATTCCCCTTCAGCCAGTTGTATGAGGTACAACAATATTGAGCTCATAATGCAGAGAGACAGAGAGAGCTTGACTTCAGTATTAAACTCTCTACCTCCCTGATTTTATGCATTTGATGCACTTTATTCATCTTTGATCCCCCTGAATTACAAGGCATTTACCTGTGTTTACCACCTTTTTTCTACAATTTTGAGATATATTTACTAACCCTTATAATAAGAATAACAATTGCAAGAATTAGTAAATTACACTGTAGACTAGACAGTACGATAGATCAAATAGGATCATGATTTATTATAATTTGGTACATCTTTAGACAGTTTACACCAGTTAAAGGTTGATTTAATGTAATCACTACCGATATGTTATCATTTACTAAGTAAAGTGTTCATTCCATGCTATTCTGTTTCTCCACAAAATTCCATAATCTTCTGCAGAAATATTGTTGTTTTCGTGTCTTGCAGGGAAACACCAATCCTATTTAACCCAGCCTCTCCCCGCACACACCCTGTCAGATCTTTGTGCCTTACAGTCTTAGAAAAAACTTATTCCCATGAGCTCTGCGATTAGTGTGATTTTCCGTTGTGAAACCTTGTGCTCAGCCTTTGACCCTGAATCTTTGCTTGACCCTTTGCAGTGGGCTCTGGTGAAAACCAGGTGCCACTTAGATTCCGGTCCCAGGTGTCAGCTTTCCTCATTGCCCACGGTGTTCCAGTGGGTCCACTACCCCTGGAGCCTGACAGTAAGATCCGGCCATGGATCCGGCCAAAGTTCTCCTTCCTGAATTGGATGATCACCGTCGTGGTCCAGCAATCCCAGCAGATTGCTACACAAGGTCAACAGCTTGGACAAGTGACCACCATGCTACAGCAGATAATGGCTACTTAGCAACAGTGCCAGGTTCCTGCTACTTCTTCTGCTACTCCGGTTGGCCTGCCTGCCATGGAACCCAGGTTGAGACTTCCATGCCATCAAAGTATGATGGGGATCCCAAGTTGTGCAGAGGCTTTATCAGCCAGGGCTCTCCCAGCTTATGCCTACGCATTTCATCTCGAAACGATCTAAGGTGGCATTTATCATCAGCCTCCTCTCCGGGAAGGCCCTGGTTTAGGCTACTCTCCTCTGGGACAAAAAATACCCCATTGCAGCAGACATCACCTCTTTCTTCTCTGAGTTCCAGTCTGTCTTTGAGGGACCTGCATGGGCGTCTTCAGCCGAGACTGCACTGCTGAACCTGCGTCAGGGGGACTCATCTGTTGATGACTCTGCTGTTCAGTTCTGTACTCTGGCCTCGTGGGCTAACCTGGAACAAAGCAGCTCTGTTTTCAACCTTTGAAAAAGGACTTTCTGGACAAGTTAAAGCGCAAGACCTGCTGTCTACTCTGAGTGGTCTCATCTCTCTGGCCACTCAGATAGATATCCCGTTTTTAGAATGCTCTGTGGAACAGCGCTCAATGTTTGCCTTCTATTGCCTTCTATAGGCTGCTTCTGCCACCTGCCGTGACAGTTCCAGAGGAACCTATGCAGGTGGACAGAGCTCAGCTGTCTTCGCAGGAATGTTCCAGGTGCCGTCAGGAGAACCTCTGCCTCTACTGTGCCAGCCTGGAACATTTTCTTCAGGCTTTTCCACTCTGTCCTCAGCGTCCGGGAAACACTTGCACCTAGGGTTCTTGGGAGAAGCGTCCTTATGTGTGAATACAGCTTCTTCACGTCTGTACCTTCCCTTTTTGATCAGCTCTCGAACAAGTGCACAGTTACAGATTTCTGCCTTTCTGGATTCTGGCTCTGCAGGAAACTTTGTGGATGCCTCTCTGGTCTCCTAGAATCACCTCCCTGTGGTCCGCCTCGAGAAGCCTCTGGTCATCTCCTCTGTCATAGGCCAAATTCTCTCCGGTCTGGTACCGCACTGAGCCTTTGTTACTGCAGGTCAGGGAACAACATAAAGACAGACTGTCCTTCTATGTGCTACCTCGGTCCAGGTCTTCCCTCCACTTAGGTCTACCATGTTTGCAGCTCCACGCACCTGTGCTTAATTGGAAGACATGGGAGATTCTTTGTTGGGAACCTGACTGCCAGTCGCTCTGCATGGTATTTCCCCATCCAGTACCATTCATGCTTTCTTCCGTAGTTCCTAAACCTCTGGAGGGTCTTCCAGCTAGCTATCAGGACTTTGCAGACATCTTTTCAAAGAAGCAAGCAGAGACTTAACCACTGCACCATCCCTACGACTGCCCTGCACATCTGCTGCCGGGTATGTCTCCTCCTCGGAGCCGGGTGTATCCACTCTCTGTGCCCAAAACTGCAGCTATGTCGGACTACATCAGGGAGAACCTGCAGAGGGAGTTCATATGTAAATCCTCCTCTCCAGCTGGAGCAGGTTTCTTTTTTGTGGCCAAGAAGAATGGGTCTCTCTGTCCATGAATAGATTATCCCAGTCTTAACAAAGTCACCGTCAAGAAAAGTTAGTCCTTGCCATTGATCACTGAGCTGTTTGACTGTCTACGGGGAGCTAAAGTCTTCTCCAAACTGGACCATCGTTGGGCCTACAACCTCATCCGTATCCATGAGGGAGATGAGTGGAAGACCGCTTTTAAGTACCTGGTAATGCCTTTCTGACTCTGTAATGCGCCAGCAGTCTTCCAGGAATTTGTTAATGACATCTCAAGAGTCTTGCTATATACCCGTGTCTTGGTTTATCTTGATGACATTCAGGTGTTCTCTTCGGATCTTGAGTCCCACCAGTCCCACGTACGGCAAGTCCTCAGTCGTTTAAACGCCAAACTTGAGAAATGGCAATTTCACCAGCGGAGTCTTCCTTTTGTTGGGTATATTATCTCTGACAGAGTCCTCCAGATGGATCCTGCCAAGCTGTCTGCTGTTGTTCAATAGCCTGGGCTTTGCAAATTACTACCGGCAGTTCATCCTACACTTCTCCTCTCTGGTGTCTCCTATTGTGGCGCTCACCAAGAAGGGTGCGAAGCCCCGACTCTGGCCTTCGGGAGCAGAAGAAGCCTTCACTAAGCCTTTCCATCTGAAAGTGGATGCCTCCTCAGTGGGAGCAGGGTCGTTGCTCACACAGAATCTGCCCAAAGGCCAAACCCTTACTTGCGTTTTTTCTAGACTTTCTCCTCTGCAGTGAGGAATTCGTCTATAGGAGACAGAAAACTGCTGGCAATTAAACTTGCCTTAGAAGAGTGGCATTATGTCCTGGAGGGAGCTCATTTTCCAGCCTGCATATACACCGTTCACAAGAATCTCCTCTATCTCCAGTCTGCTCAGCGACTCAACCCACATCAAGCTCGCTGGTCACTTATTTACTTCTGTCCGGCTGAAAAGAACATCAAGTCTGAACACCCTCGGGTGCAGTGCTCAGTCACCCTCATTTCCCGTTTATATTGGTGGCCAGATCTGGTCAAGAATGTACGGGACTTTGTGGGTTCATGCGCTTCCTGTGCCCGAAATAAGCCATTTCGTCTGAAGCCTGCTGGTCTTCTTCAGCCGTTGCCAATACCCAGCTACTCCTGGACTCATGTGGCTATGGATTTCATCACGGACCTTCCCCCCTCCACAGGCAATATTGACATCTGGGTGATAACCGACCTGTTTTCCTAAATGTCCCATTTTGTTTCTCTGCTGTCTGCTCTACGCCTTGCCAGTCTGTTCTTTCAACACTTTCTCCGTCTCCATGGACATCCTCAACATATCGTTTCTGATCGGGGGTTCAGTTTGATTCTAAGTTCTGGCAATGCCTCTGTAACCAGCTCCAGGTAAAACTGAACTTTTACTCTGCCTATCACTCACAGTCTAATGGTCAGGTGGAGATAGTGAACCAGACTCTGGGCTGCTATCTCCTTCATTTTGTTTCCTCCCCACAGCACGACTGGCCATGGGTAGAGTTTTCTTATAACTCCTTGGATTCATTATCTGCAGGCTCTGTTCCATTTTTCATTAATTATGGACTGCAACCACGCCTTCCCCTTCCTCTGCCTGTATTCTCAGACGTCCCTGCTGTTGAGGAGTTGGTACGGGATCTGAAGTCCATCTGGGAGCAGACTCGCCTTCCCTTGTTACATGCTTCTGCCCGAACCAAGCTCCAGGCTGGCAAGAAACGCAGACCTCCTCCTGTCTTCTCTCCAGGTGACAAAGTCTGGTTGTCCTCCAGGTAAGTCTGGCTAAGGATCCCTGGGTACAAGCATGGTCCACTATTCCTGGGTCCTTTTGAGGTGCTGAGGTGCATCAATCCTGTGGCCTACAAGTTGCACCTTCCTCCCACTATGCGGATCCCGAACTCCTTCCATGTCTCGTTACTCAAGCCTTTCATCCTGAACCGCTTCTCCAGGCAAGTACCTCCTCCTGCTCCTGAGGCTAACTCCACCGACAACTTTGAGGTAAAGGAGATCCTTGATCCCTGAAGAGGTTCTTCTTGGTTGACTAAAAAGGGGTTCGGGCAGGAGGAGAGATCTTGGGAGCCGAGGACAATACCCTGGACCCTGATCTCCTGCAGAAATTCCTCCAGGCCTGGAATAAGGGGAGGCCAAGGGGGGAGGGGGGGAGTAGGGGTATTGTCATAGGTGGCCCGCGACCCATGTCTCCTGTTGCTGGCTCACCTGTGCCTCTCCGTTTGCCCCCACCCCGCACAACATTTACTCACCCGTCCTCGCTCCTGCTTCCGGGTCCTTGGCCGTACGTGTGGTCTCCATCTTCTAGGCCGTTAATTGGCGCTGGTTTTACCCAGATTCCTATTTACTCCACATACCCTGCAGAATCTTTTTGCCTTACAACCTTAGAAAAAGCTTGTTTCCCATGGCCTCTGTGATTAACGTGATTTCCAGTTGTGACCCCAGGCCTGTTCCCGTTCATGCTCCTCCACTGCCAGCCCTGACCTTCTTCTCTGCCTCTGACCCTGAACCTTGTCTTGACCTTCTGCCTGTCCTGGACTACAATCCTGCCTAATATCCTTGTACCTTGCCTTGGCTGCCACCGCGGACAAAGTCGCACCTGTGGAACAACCTGGTGGTACCTTGCCACAGCAAGTCCAACCCACTTTGGTGAAAACCAGGTGCCACTTAGATTACGGCCCCAGGTGCCGGCTTACCTCATCGTCCCCGGTGGTCCAGTGGGTCCACTACCCCTGGAGCCTGACAGCGGTGACTGGGAGGGCTGAATCTCTTTAGTACTGCATCAGAAGTGCAGCCCCGGGAAAACAACAAACCAACTCTCTGACAGGTAAGACCACTTAGCCTTGGGCTGGCACAGCCCTGCAAGTCACTAAAACTACAAACACTTTAGAGGCCACTGGATGGCCTCAATTATCTGTTAAGTGGTGCATCATATATTAAGCACAAACATTCCCTGCCGTGAATACATTTCTGAGCTTTTCATAACCGCAAATAAGTTCTTTCAACCAGTCTCCAAAGTAAAAAAGTAAAGAAAATGTTATGTTTATATAATACATTTAATACATTATAGGCATGCTGGTCTTGTATAAGTAAAAATTCTTCCTTAGTCTACTAAAATATTAACACAAAAATATGTTGGCTATTTAATTTTTATACAGAAAACTATGAGACTATAGAATCACAAAGGCTTACAAATTAACTGAAATAACACATTTACAAAAAAAAAACAGCTGTGTTAGTGTGAAGTCTAAATGCAGCATATCATCTTAGGAGCCGGATAAGACTTAATTAAAACTTATTTGTTTTTTGTGATTATACTGAAGAGGGTTCTGATTTCTTTAGTATAGGGTTAAACCACATAGAAATTTGCTATTTATTTGCAACTTTTTATGTCGTATTCATGACCTCTATTTCAGAACTATTCTCAACTCACAGATACTGACTTGGGGTGTATTCTCTTGCGGGCATACCGCCATGTGCTAAAGAGGAGGAGGAGGTGACCCCCTCCTCCCTCCATAGAAAACACAGGCGCACTGCCGCACACTTACAGAAAGATAGAGCATGCTCTATCTTTTTGTGGTGTGCGGTCCAGATAGGTGCCACACATGTGTGGCAGCTTATAGCCGCCGTGCCTCTATTGCCGTTTGCGGCCACATGTAGACGGCCATGTGAATGAATCCTTGGACTGATGCTTTCACTAGCGCTTATACAAACATTATTAATTAATTTTTTATGTATTCTTCATTTCTTGGCATTCCCCCGATGATGGGACTGCAGGTATGGAATCTTTTATTCACAATGCCTAAAGTTGTTGGGCTTTACATTCTTTATAATATTTGTATCTCTAATTGGAATGTAGTGTAAAAAAATGTTTGAATCAGGTTTTGGTGTGTATTGTTTGAAATTTTACTCTTTCTGAAGTAAAAACAAAGTAATGACTGCAGAATGTGCTTTCATTGCTGAAACTCTGTACTATGTGTGACAAAGTCACTATTGACTAGCCCTCCGGTGGCTAGTGAGGGCCGCCAAGTGTATAGTTAGAGCCGGACAGGCAAGGATTTTGTTTGATGCACAGTTTCAACTAATCCTGCTGTCCATGAGAGCTTTGTCATTGCCGACCCCCCACATTTGAGCTGAATCTCTACATATGCTAGAAAGGCAGTAGCCAGAGTTTGGATGGCTGCACATCTCCCCTTTCTCCGCGACTGGTTTAAGGCAGTCAATAACACCTTCCCACTCAAAAAGTGGTTATTTACTCACAGGGTGAAGGATAGGAGGTTCCAAGTCATCTGGGACAAATGGCTTGACTCCCCCTTTACTGCGGTTCCCCAAATTCCATCCTAGACATACTAGGGATCATTTACTAAGGGCTCCGTGGCCGCACTTTCATCGGGTTTTCCGACTTTTCCGGATTTTAGCGCAATCGCGCCTGCTTTCATGCGACAGAGATTGGGGGGCATGGCCGACGGAAAACCAAAGGATTCGGAAAAAACGCGGAAAGTGTGTTGCAAAATCAAGCACTCACATGCACCGAGAAGAGCCATGTGAACTCCGGCGGACCTAGGGGAAGCAGCGACACCTGGTGGACATTGGGTGCATGACCTTAGTGAACCGCCGGCAGACCCAAATCCTCGTCGGAGAATGCGCTGCTGGATCGCGACTGGACCGGGTAAGTAAATCTGCCCCAGTCTCTCTGACATAAATGAGTCTCTCTCGGCCTAATCTGGGCACACCATTAGAGATGGCCCTGGGGTGGGAATATGGTGCAAGTGCATAGTTGGATACTTTGGGCTGTTTTGTGTTTCAAATTTGTTTATGGTTACAACATAACTTTTAATAAAGTCAGATAAGATGCCATAACTGGCCAACAACTCAACACATGATTAAAATATACAAAAAACCAAATGCCAAGCCCATTTGCCCTGAGGGTCAGTACACAAAACCTTGAATGCAGGAAAACATTATAGAGTGTAATAAAAAGGCTCAGATCTCACCAGTCTTCTTATTCGTTGGTTTGTAGACGAGGGAGGAGGACACTGGTTCCTAGATGCCCTATATCACCCTACAGTATAACTTATGCCTGAGCCCCACAGAACTCCCGTCGTAATAAGGGTGTTCCCCAAACTGACCCTACAGGCCTGATGAACCCTACATCTATTAGAGGATATACAAATGTGAAAGAATCCCTATGCATTTCATGGACTAGTATGGTGCAATCATCAGGGGGTATATCATTTTTAGCATGTCTGTAGACACAAAGCACATTAGAACTAAACTCAGTATGTAAAGTAAAATAATGGCTTGGGCGAGTGAACACTGAGTTCTCGCCCATTTTAAAGCTAAGTTACCTCCGCTTAAAGGACACCTGTCATCAGGTCTCTGTCACTAGTCCTGTCACCTCTACCTGTTGGAGCAGCTCACAAGGATCCCATCCCAGCCTTTATCTAGTTATTTCATACATTATTCATTGTAAAATCATCTATTCTTTATCATGTAAATGAGGCTGGTCACATGGTCAGAGGCAGTGATGTCACTCCTGTTACCCCTCCCCTCTCCTCCCCCTGCTCATGTCTGTGTGTAATGTATAGTAAAGCATGGCTAGTGTGAGTGCTGCATCTGCTGACATGCTGCATCCTCCTAATATACAGGTGAGAGACACAGACATCAGCTACACATGTACCTGACATGTTCTGCTGTAACATGGCTGCAGCCTGGAGCTGCTGTATCTCTCCTATATACACACACATGCACACACAGGCTGCAGGGGGCGTGGCCACCAGCACCAGGAAGCACATCATTATACAGCCTCACATCATTATACAGGCTGTCAGTCAAGCACTGGGGGTGTAGCTGTGCCTCCCACTCATGAATAGAGTGGACAGCTTGAATATGCTAATGCTTCATTGGACATTTCACAGGTCATTTGCATACAGCTTTAGGACCTCATTGCTTAGGTTTACAGGCATGTAGAGGCACAATGAGGGGATAGAGGCAATGCTCTCTAATGGCAGTTTATGAAAATATATTTAGTTTAGGGGGGTTATTTTGCATGACGGGTTCTCTTTAAGTCTCCATCGGGTTCCTATTGATCGATATGGAAGTGGCATAATTTGTGTGGGAGTGGCCACAATGCTGCAATCACTGTACAGAGCGAGGGCCAGCTGGTTTTATTTTTATTTTACACCTTTCACTATGGTCCAAATAACACCTTATTAAAAAAAAAAAACTACATTGGTAAATTCTAACTTTTTCAAAAGAAAATGTGACCGGAATAATTTTCTCCAAGTCGAGTTGATGTTTTATTACTATACCAACATTGGAAGAGAAAAGAGAACTGGACCGCATATCCACACTTTACTCAATGATCTATTGCCACTTGGCTATATTTACAAAGCGAACTCCTGGTTATTAGTTACAGTTTGATCAAATTGCATAAGTACTATTTTGAGAACTTCATTATGGTCCCTTTTTATCTGAATTGTGTGATAAAATGACAAATAAAGAAACTTGAAAATTACAACTTTTTTCAGCCGCAGTGTATGATACAATTAATTTTAAATTTTGATAGATTAGGCATTGAAGGAAGTGGATATAGCTAACAATTTATTATTTTATTTGTTTATTTAAATTTGCATTCAAGGGGAAGTATGGTGAATTTTTACTTTTTTGATATATCCGTCAGCGAGCTATGAAGTTTATATAAAGATGGCTTAGGGGCTGAGCCCTCTTCATACAGAGATGGGTTTTGCTACATATTGCAGAGCTGCAAAGCTGCCGGTAGAATGTGGGCGACGCCATCTTTGTTGAGATTGCCACACTCCTGAACATCACCGAATTTTACATCACATAAAATTTTTTATAAAAAAATCTTGGACAGAAGGAAAATCAAGATTAGTAGCTTTGCATGCATTATCAGTATAATCTTTAGAATCATCTCCATTCTATTCAGGTTGATGCATTGAAAAAATGTACGGTAAAAAGACATTTTGTCAATGCTGATCAACCTGATAGAAATGGAGATGATTCTAAAGATTATACTGATAATGCATGCAAAGCTACTAATCTTGATTTTCCTTCTGTCCAAGATGTTGTGGTATTAGATAGCTTATGTGATTTATCTAATGATGGACAGTCAGTACCCTATCCTCCAACAACTCACGCAGAGAATTTTAATACAACTGCAAAGAAAAAGCAAGGTGGCACTCACCAGTGTGGCAAACTGTCTTTATTCAAACGAGGTGCAGTACAGGGAAGAGCAGGGCCAGGCGACGGGCCGTTTTGCGCTAAGTCGCGCTTTCTCAGGCCGTTGACGTCATCCGCCGGCGACTGCGCACAATATATGCGCCACAGTCCGCAGGCGGCGTCAAGGTAACCGTAAACAACAAAGTGACCTGCAGGTAAGTGTAAAAACATTACAAGATTAAAAACAAAACAGCAACTATACGAGCAGTCTTCTTAGGCTACATTCACACTAACGTATGGGGGACGTATATACGGCCGACGTATATACGGCCGATATACGTCCCCCATACACTTCTATGGGCGCACGGCACCCTACAGGAGCGATACGGTGCAGCACACGTGCGGCACCGTACCGTTCCGTACCCGGGAAAAAGATAGGACCTGTCCTATCTTTTCCCGTAATACGGCGCCGTGCGCCATAGGTTGCTATGGAGAAGGGCGGGGCTGAGCTGCGCTCACCTCCTCTCCCCGTACACTGCCGTTGCCCGCTACGGTACGGTACGGGCGGGCAACGGCAGTGGGAATATAGCCTTACAGGGAAAGCACTATAAATAAATAAGATCGCTGAATATTTCTAAAGCGAACCACAGTTAAAGATAATGTTATCTAACTAGAGGTTAATTGGTAGCATTAGTCGACAAAAAAAGGGGGGCTTATAGGAAGACACTTAAGTCGTTCTTATCGTTCATGCCTAGGGGACCCATCGCATTGAACCTTATGATGTATTTATTTTCCCGCTGCATCAAGGTTAGATCTCTGTTACCTCCCAGAGGATCCACTTTAACCCTTTCCATGCCAGCGAACATAAGGACGTTTGGATTCCCATAATGGAAGGTTTGAGTTAATAGACAACTGATGTTCTCTAAAGCGCACCCCTAGTCTGCGTATGTTTTTACCGATGTAAAAAAACTTGCATGGGCAAAAAACTATATACACTACGTGTGTGGTTTTACAGGAGATAAAGGTACGGACCTTTAAACTCTCTCCTACAAAATGTATGTGTTTCAATTGGCTGTTAAATGCACACATGTTACAAGCGCCACACTTAAAGTTTCCAGCCGGTATCCCTTTTTCCAGCCAAGTAGGACGGGGGGTATGAAATCTACTTCTGACCAACGTATTTCTGATAGTCAGGGAGCGTCTAAATGCGACAATAGGTTTTGTGTTGGTTATCTCTTTTAACTGTGGGTCCTGTCCTAGGATACCCCAATTATTCTGAATGGCATCACGAATAATTCTTTCACACGGACTGAAATCAAATGAAAATGCGAATCTCTTTTTGTTGTGTTTATTACTGTGATAGTGTCTAACTCTATCCCTCTGAGGTTTTTTCGTCTTGGGATAGGGTGACAACTTTATCATACGCTGCCTGGAATAAATCCATAGGGTATCCTATCGATAGTAATCGGTCTCTCAACTCACTTGCCTGAATATTAAATTGCATTTCATCATTATTTATTCTTTTAAGTCGTAGTAGCTTACTGTACGGTAAGCTTTTTTTTAGTGTGGGCTGGGTGGAAGCTCTGGAAATGTAAAAGTGAATTGGTAGCTGAGCTTTTTCTAAAGGCTCCTATTTCTTCTATCCTGACGTCTAAAAAGTTGAGCTGTTTTTCACCATAAACTGCCGTAAATCGCATATTCATAAGGTTGCAGGAGTTCAAATGTTCCACGAAATCAAAAAATTGGGTACGAGTACCCTCACATACGATAAAAATATTATCCACATACCTGTGGAACGCCCTCAAGTTTGAGACGAAGGGATTGTCCAGAGAAAAGATGTAACGACTCTCGAAACAAGCGAGAAATAAGTTGGCCAAAGTACAGGCCACTGGAGTGCCCATAGCAGTTCCGGTTCTCTGGACAAACCATTCGTCATCAAACATGAAGGCGTTATGGGAGAGCACAAACTTTAACCCTTCACACATAAAATTGACGTATTTTGGGCTCTTTTGAGCGTTCGTCAAAATGTAGTGGACACACTGAACTCCCAAATCCTGGAGTATGCGAGTGTAAAGGCTCTCGACGTCAATAGACGCCAAGGAGTAGCCCTCCTTCCAATGGATCTCTTTTATAATCCTCAAAAAAGAAACGGTAACGGATGCCCGCGACTAATCAAACATGTTAGAACCTTCCATGATGGGAATCCAAACGTCCTTAAGTTCGCTGGCATGGAAAGGGTTAAAGTGGATTCTCTGGGAGGTAGCAGAGATCTAACCTTGATGCAGCGGGAAAGTAAATACATCATAAGGTTCAATGCGATGGGTCCCCTAGGCATAAACGATAGGAACGACTTAAGTGTCTTCCTATAAGCCACCCTTTTTTTGTCGACTAATGCTACCAATTAACCTCTAGTTAGGTTAGAATATAAAATTATCCTCCCTAGCTCTGCCGTATGTCTCCTGGATGGGGAGGAAAAAATCTTTTTTTTAAAGACTATGTAATGCCCTAAAGCTGTTTATCTGTTGCGAACTCGACAAATTAATGTCCCGGAGGGAGTTTTTTTCACAGAGATAGATCTTATTTACTCTTCCATGGAAAGGCAAATGACACAGCGCAGAGAGTTACCTTTGATGAAATAAACTGGAAGCTTAAAACTATTGGTGGATGTGGATGGATCCCGACTCACTCACTTACTATAGAGCAATTCATGTTAAAGAGGTGGATCTGGCTACATAACAAAAATGTTACAATCCATATCTGGATCCTGGAAAGAGAATATAAAAGCCTATTGGTCAGAAGGTCGCAAATATGGAACATACGACACTATCCCAAACTTAGTGGAAAATCTAACACTAAGAGGAACTATTCACGAACAATTAAAAATATGCTCACAACACATGCGCCAGTTTTTGTGGCAGCCTCCCCACCCACTAATGCCCTACTCAACCTTCTCCAATATTACCCGACCAGGGGAAGAGGGGAGGAAGTCATAAGATATGACACTGGCAAGCATTAGAAGAGTCCCAATAAAGAACTTCCACAAACATATATAACAAGGACAATAGCGATAAAGGAGTGGGGGCTAATACACACCACATGCAATTTTTTACAAAAACGCGCGAAAGAAGCTAAAACGCGCAACCAAGCATGAATCTAACAAGAAATACCCACTACTAAATGATCCCACGTGGCTAGAAAAATGGATACTAAAAGCGACCTTTCCTAGGGGCTCTTATAATACTATATGCCTACTGCTCCAGCCAAGGGCTAGCAACACACCGGCAGATATAACTGAGCATGGGAGAAGAAATTAATAGGTTACAACCTTTGAAAGACGCTCCGACGAACAATTCAAATGATTTCATTGTAGATCCAGCTAGGGTTTTTTTCTCGGTTGTTTTTAAAATACAATGAGAAGCATTCAAGATTATGACACGCGGGTTAATTACACCGGACTGTATTATGCAAAAAGACTGTTGAGGAGATCACTGCTGGAGGTGTGGCAAGTCACAGTGTGGACCATCTACAGGCCATATTATTGGAGATGCCCCTAACTACATAACCGCTTGGGCAGGAGGTTAGAACAGCCAATAGCCCAACTCTAGCACAGGGAAGCGCCATTAAATTCAACCCAGATATCGGTATTGCTGGGGTTCCTTATATTCATATCCTTGGAAACCAACAGAAGCGGGACCTGTACACCCCACTTTTAATTCCAAGTCTGCACAAATTGTGCCAACCCCAAACGTACAAATACAGGACATTATTACGCATAACTAGTCACAAAAAAACCAAACAACGAACATATCGCAAGTTTATTCTTATGGTTTGCTGTTAACCATTGGGAGTGTTTGAAGTGTTACCTATATTAGGATGTGAAGAACTCTAGTCTTCCAGCTGGGAATCAAGAACACTGTATAAGGTTTGATAACTATGTCAACCTTGGAAGATCTTTAGGAACCAGCTAACGAGCAGGGAAACCTTAAGAGACTAGGCCATAACAAACACAAGAGATCCTGGTGGTAGAACGGAAAAGATACAAAAGACTCTGAAACTAATGAGACTGGATCACAAATAAACGTTTCACATTATAATCAAATTAACAGGTGCCGAGACTATTCGGATTGGACTGAGTGACAGAGCGTTCGCACAGATTAGAAAGAGATTAAGAAAATATGTGTGCTAATTACAGTACTGGTTTTGTTTATAGTTTTTGCATAATTCATTTAGTTTCTGATTGTTGATTTGTTCAAGCTGTATTAATTTTGCATCAAGCTATATTCATACAACTTCTGGTTCTTTGGTAACATTTGTACACCGAGACAAGTCTTGCTAATATACTTGAGTTTTTAACACATTATAAAACTAATAAAAAGATTTACAAAAAAAGAATATAAATTACTATTCAACTAGTGTTCGCTTTTTAGAAATATTCAGCGATCTTATTATTATAGTGCTTTTCCCTGTAAGAGTGACCTGCTCGTGATAGTGCTATTTGTTTTTAAGTGTCTGTATAGTTTTTTACACTTTACCTGCAGGTCACTTTGTTGTTTACTGTACCTTTTGACGTTCCGCCTGCGGACTGTGTGCGCATATAATGTGCGCAGTTCGCGCGGCGGATGGGTCAACTTGCTATGACAAAACGCGATTTCAGCGTGAACACCGGCCCGTCCTTGAGCACCCCATCATTCTTCCCTTACTGCACTCGTTTGAATAAACAGACAGTATTGACCCACCACTATGAGGCCAGTTGTCCTTTTTCTTTGTGAGTTGGATATGCATGGACTTTTTTTTTTACGGTTGAAACACTACAACGTAAGACTCTTAGGCATTATGTTTTATCATGCCTCTTATCATTCGCCAATGTGTGGGATCTTGTTGAAGTAAGTCGGTATGGTTGCGAACTATCTTCTTGTTTTTTGGAGAACTTATATACACACTACTTGAGTTTTCGATCCAATTTATAAATCAAAGCCTTAGGTTCATGAGGTTGAATTATCAAAGAAATCATAAACATCGCGACACTTGATAATGCACACCTTGTGTAGCAATTGCTATATCTTTTTCGATCGATATCCAAAATCCTGACGCCCACAGGGGAAAAAATGGCCATCACATCACTGTAGATAATTCCGATTTGGTAATCCGCATAGGCGGTAGGTTATTAGGGTGGAGTGTCTATAGGCTTTCGGATGTGTGGCCATTTAGAAAAAGACGAAGAATTCTTTTGTCCCCGAACCATCTACTATACAATCCACGTACCTATATAAAACACAATTGTCCTCAGTGCCATAAATGTGCTTCTTTAGGTTATTCTAATCACAAAAGAAAGCAGAGTTTCTCTGATATGTGTCTGCATCTGGTAGATGTCTCCGATATTCCATTCAGTACGCTGAAACTTGTTGGCACAAAAATTAGATTTCCCCCCCGATCGCCCGCATTGTGGCTGGCATCGGTCCTGTTTGCACACATCTCGGACGCCTGGCAGTTCGACTACTCTCAACCTCGGATACGAGATGATGTTTTGGCTACGCTTGTAACACCGCTACTTTCAGTACTTTTAAATTAATAGTTATGCTCAGGTTATCTGAACATTACTGCACATGGACCTAATTATTCTGGTCTTACTGTGCTCATGAGGTTAGGCAAGTATCCTCATCCTGTCTCAAGCTAGAACTCGATTAGAAGGTACCTTCTATGCTGGACACCGGAACATATCGTCATACGACTGTAGTGGTGCAACATCGGCATACTCGCAGAAAAGCTCAATAAGTGCAAGGCTCCGATCTTTAGACACGTCAGGGAGTGTCATGGATTGGTTCGAACCTGGAGGTCGACCGTGTTGACTCGCCAAGCCACGATTACAAATATCATCCTCCTACCTAAAAATTAATCCAACATGAGAGAGAGAACATTATGTCTTACATCATGACATTTGCATAAGGCTGTAATTCCTCTACGCCTGTGTTACATATGAGTTTCTTCAGGCACGTTTCATTCTAATCTTTACCGTACAGGCTCAGTGGTACCGCAGCTGAACCATCCACTTCGCGCCACAATAAATGGACGTTTAGCGCGTGCGCTTTATGGCACCTGGTTGCGTTGAATACGATCCCCTGAAGCTCGGAACTAGTTGCTGATTAAGCACTAACAAAATATCTCCTGACCCCAATATCAAGAATTACCTTATATCGTGACGAATTCTTTCTCCAAGCTGTCAGGCCATGCGTGGCTATTCCACGCTAGATTTGTCGGTGGGAGAAGTCACCTTTTTTTTTACCATTTTGATTTCTAATCCATTCATGACTCAGAGGCCACACGCAAAATGGTTTAATAGACAAAAAAAAATGTATCAGGACTAGATCCGACTGTTGCTCACTAGCGTTTAGCATGGAATATAATAAATCTTACAAAGTTTAATCACAATAAAATATTTCCACAATGCTAGTTTCAGGATGACGACTTAACGAAAGATTATGATCTGAAGGTTATTAGTTTTTCTCCTACGGGATAGGCACAAACCCTGGCAAACTTACTGTCCCTAGTGTATCAATGTGGTGGCCAATACACGCAACCTTCTAAACACATGGCTCATCTGCTAAAGTGTTTTATCACAGTGTGGGGTCCCAATATTAGCTATGTGTCCCTGTCGCACAACCGAGGAAGGAAAGAGAAGCAAGCAAAATTGATAATCACTGCACCCAAATTAGGGCATTTATAAATGTAAATACGCAATTGTAATTTACTGTAACTGTAATGCATGCAATGTGGATTATGTAGGTTGCAATAGTCGCAGTCTCAAAGAGAGAATTGGAAACATCTTAATGGGGTTAATACAGATGCCAGCACAAAACCCTCCAATGCCGCCAGACATTTTTCCATCCAACATCATGGAGACCTTGCTAGTTTTTCCTTCAGCGGCATTGAAAGGGTTAAGCCTAACAAAAGGGGAGGTAATCTAAGAAGAAAGCTGCTAAACCGAGAATACTGGATCTTAATGAGAGACAGCATTTACCCTAAAGGTCTTAATTAGAGATGAGCGAGCACTAAAATGCTCGAGTGCTCGTTATTCGAGACAAACTTTTCCAGATGCTCGAGTGCTCGTCTCGAATAACGAGCCCCATGAGAAGGGAGACTGTCATTTTTCAAAGGGACCATGGTTCGGGAATAAAATGTGTTATTAATTGAAAAAGAATGTCTTCTGATAAGAGCAGATGTATGCAAACATCTGCAATCTATCTTTCACTGTTCCGCGCGTATATATCTCCCGACAAGTTAGCAGATGTGAAGAACAGTGAAGAATAGGATCATTTAAGTGAAAAACGCAGTGAAGAATAGATTACAGATGTTCGGCACATCTGCTTACTTGTTGGGAGATACGCTGTCTCCGTGGCGCCGCTGTCTCCGTGGCGCCGCTGTCTCCGTGGCGCCGCTGTCTCCGTGGCGCCGCTGTCTCCGTGGCGCCGCTGTCTCCGTGGCGCCGCTGTCTCCGTGCCCTGCTGTCTCCGTGCCCCGATGTCTCCGTGCCGCTCCGTGCCGCTCCCCGATGTCTCGTGCAACGATGTCTCCGTGCGGCTCCCGCCGCTCCCCGATGTCTCCGTGCCCCGCTGTATCCGTGCCCCGCTGTCTGCCCCGCTGTCTCGTGCCCGCTGTCCGTGCCCCCGTTGTGCCCCGCTGTCTCGTGCTCCCGCTGTTCTCCGTGCCCCGCTGTCTCCGTGCCCCGCTGTCTCCGTGCCCGACTGTCTCCGTGCCCCGATGTCTCCGTGCCCGATGGTTCCGTGCGCCCCGTGCCGTCCCGATGCTCCGTCCGATGTCCGTGCGGCTCCCCGCCGCTCCCCGATGTGTCTCCGTGTCCCCGTGTCCCGTTGCCCCGCTGTCTCGTGCCCGCTGTCTCTGTGCCCCGCTGTCTCCGTGCCCCGCTGGTCTCCGTCCCCGCGTCTCCGTGCCCCCGAGTCTCCGTGCCCGCTGTCTCCGTGCCCGATGTCTCCGGCCCCGCTGTCTCCGTGCCCGCTTGTCTCCGTGCCCCGCTGTGTCTCCGCTGTGCCCCGATGTCTCCGTGCCCCGATTGTGTTCGTGCCCCGATGTCTCCGTGCCGCTCCGTGCCGCTGCCTGATGTCTCATGCTGCGCTGCCCATGTCTCCGTGCTGCCGCTGCCCCTGTCTTCGTGCTGCCGCTGCCCATGTCTCCGTGCTGCTCCCCGGTGTCTCTGTGTGCTGCTCCCCGGTGTCTCTGTGCTGCTCTCGCTGTCTCTGTCCTGCTCACCGTGTTCTGCAATGTGTTTTCACACAATATATTGTTCTTCACATACTATTTTGTTCGCACCGTTCCGCGCGTATCTCCCGACAAGTAAGAGATGTGCCGAACATCTGTAATCTATTCTTTACTGTGTTTTTCACTGTGTTTTTCACTTAAATGATCCTGTGGTCACTGTGTTCACTGTTTTTATTCTATTCTTCATTGTTCTTCACTGTGTTTTTTTAATTAAATGCTCGATCTTGAGCAGAAGAAATACTCGTCCGAGCAACGAGCCGTTTCGAGTACCTTAATACTCGAACAAGCATCAAGCATCAAACACGTAAGATTGTTATTCGTTTTTGCACCTTATTCTTGCACTTTGTATTGTCTCATCTTGGATGAATAACTCGGAATTATTTTTAACGGAGCTGATGAGTGCCAATCAAACTCCCTTTTTTTTTTACTTGCATTTTCTTGTGAAAGTGGAAGACTCTTTCCTGGATTGAGCACCTGGTGGTGAGCGCACCTGTTCTGTTTCTTTTACATTCCTATAGCTTGTTTTATGCCTTAGACCAGTGGTGGAGAAGCTATGGCACGGGTGGCAGAGGCGGCACTCAAAGCCCTTTCTGTGGGAACCTGGGCCATCGCCCCAGAACACCAGACAGGACTCAAAGACTCTTCCTGCAGTTCCAAGCAACTTAAAAGATGCTGCTTTCAGTCATGTATTAAAGTGATACTTACTTCGCTACTTGGGACTGTAGGAAGAGGGAGAATGAGTAGACAGGGCCGAATTAACTTTGGAGGACCTTCTGCTGGCTCCACAATTCTCTGTGTATAGAGAGACACTGGAAAGAAGCAAAAATTATGCAAATTTCCCATCTTGTCCTCAGGAGGCCAATATGATCGAAAGTTATTGAATAACAGGGAGCAAGAAGTTACTGCTTGATTTTTTTTGGCACCTCACGATAAATGAGGGGGTTGTTGGGTTGCTACTTAATTTTTTACTTTTAACAATACAGCAGGGTATCTTTATGGCAGCTGGAATTAATGGAATTAAATCTATATGTCACCGACCTGGGAGTTACAGTCCAGAAGCTTATCTGAGTGTATAATAGTATTAATGTGTTCCCTTTTATGGACCTCTAGCAGTACAATAGAGCTGTCATTACTTACCTCACCTTCTGCGACCCTATCTCATGCTACACAGCTGCAGAAAATATTAGCCTACTGTAGGATGCTTTTAGAGATTGAAAGTATTGCCAGAATTGCTGGAAAATTGCTTATTTACAGAGATAATAAAAAATTATTTTTATTGTTGTGTTGTGGCCGAAGATTTTTTCTGTCGGTCTAGCCCAAGTCCTGCACAGGGGACGAGCAGTGACCCTGCTCTAACAGTCCGGATTGGAATGAGTATCGTTCCAGGCTGTTTAACCCATTAGACCCCGCTGTGACTGTGGGATCTACATACCTGCAGAGGGAGGGGGCTCCCTGGCTGTATTGAGTAGCTGCCTGTCAGCTGACATTTCCAATGCGCAATACATGGTTATTGCAGTACATTAGTATGATCCCATGATCACTAGTTAATATGCCAGTAATGTAAAAATTAAAAAAGTAAAAAAAAAATAAGGTCCAAATATCCCCTAACATATATAAAACAATATATTATTTTAAAAAAGTGGAAAAAAGTTAAAAAAAAAACACTATATATTAGGCATCACCGTGTCCCAAAATTCCCCATCTATAAAATTATAAAAACAGGTATTCATGGTGGTGAACCATTTAACGGAAAAATGTGCCCAAATGTCCAAATCGACACTTTTTGCCGTTTTGCTACACATAAAAATTGTAATAAGTGATCAAAAGGTCGCACAGTCCACAAGATTATTACAATGAAAATGTCAGCTTGTCCCAGAAAAAAATGACACCTTCGCCCAATTCCGTACTCCTAAGTATGAAATGGTTATTGGAGTCAAAATATGGCAAAATGAAGAAATTTCTTTTATTTACAAAATGGTTTGCATTTTATTAAATCTATTAACCCGTAATAACACCTATATAAATTTGGTATCTCTGTGATCTTATTGATCTAAGGAATATATTAGAGATGCCATTTGAAGTGCACATTTGAAAGAGGTAAAAACAGAAAATGGTGCAAATGCGGTTTCTTGTGAATTTCACCCCATTTTGCATCTTATTTCCACTTCCCAGTACACAGCATGGGATATAAAATACAGTCAAGAGGAAGTACAATTTGTTACACAGAAAACAAGCCCTTGTACAGCTACATTTCTATATACACTCACCGGCCACTTTATTAGGTACACCTGTCCAACTGCTCATTAACACTTAATTTCTAATCAGCCAATCACATGGCGTCAACTCAGTGCATTTAGGCATGTACATGGTCAGATAATCACCTGCAGTTCAAACCGAGCATCAGTATGTGGAATGAAAGGTTGTGATTTGAGTGCTTAACATGGCATGGTTGTTGGTGCCAGAAGGGCTGGTTGAGTATTTCAGAAACTGCTGATCTACGGGATTTTTATCTCTAGGGTTTACAGAGAATGGTCCGAAAAAGAAAAAAACATCCAGTGAGCGGCAGTTCTGGGGCGGAAATGCCCGTTGATGCCAGAGGTACGAGGGAGGAATGGGCAGACTGGTTCGAGCTGATAGAAAAGGCAACAGTGACTCAAATCGCACCATTACAACCAAGGTAGGCAGAAGAAGCATCTCTGTACGGGCCAATTGGGCCCCTGGTACCAATTGGGCATCGTTGCAACCCCACAGCCTACCATGAGTATTGTTGCTGACCATGTCCATCCCTTTATGACCACAATGTACCCAACATCTGATGGCTACTTTCCAGCAGGATAATGCGCCATGTCATAAAGCTGGAATCATCTCAGACTGGTTTCTTGAACGTGACATGAGTTCACTGTACTCAAATGGCCTCCCACAGTCCACAGATCTCAATCCAATAGCGATCTTTGGGATGTGGTGGAAAGGGAGATTCGCATCATTGATGTGCACCTGAAAAATCTGCGTCAACTGTGTGATGCCATCATGTCCATATGGACCAAAATCTCTGAGGAATGCTTCAGCACCTTGTTGAATCTATGCCACGAAGAATTGAGGCAGTTTTGAAGGCAAAAGTGGGGTCCAACCCGTTAATAGCATGGTGTACCTAATAAAGTGGCCGGTGAGTGTAGTCAAAATAAAAAAAGTTATGCATTTTTAAAGTGGGGGAGTAATAAACCGAAAGTAAATGGAAAAGCCCATCAGTGGCAAGGGGCTATATCATTGTGGGATAACGGGTTTGTGGTACCTGAGGCCACATTCACATGTATCACAAGTTGATGAGGTAACATTAAATTTCAGCAGTAAATGCAATATTACCTTAACATGCGATTGCAGGTGGAGCCTTGATTGCAATCAAACGTCACATGGGAATGTTGTTCGGGGCTCAGCAACAACTCTGTTCCTACTGAAGCTCAACATGTCATGGAAAAAACAATCTCAAAATCACCTGGGTAAGTTAAAATGTGCAAAGTTATTACCTTTTAAAGTGACAGATGCAAGTTTTGAAAAAAGGCATGGTCATGAAGAACTAGAAGTAAATGCTCTACAACTATATCCATTACATACCAACTGCTCATTAACACTTAATTTCTAATCAGCCAATCACATGGCGTCAACTCAGTGCATTTAGGCATGTAGACATGGTCAAGATAATCACCTGCAGTTCAAACCGAGCATCAGTATGTGGATGAAAGGTGATTTGAGTGCCTTTGAACATGGCATGGTTGTTGGTGCCAGAAGGGCTGGTCTGAGTATTTCAGAAACTGCTGATCTACTGGGATTTTCATCTCTAGGGTTTACAGAGAATGGTCCGAAAAAGAAAAAACATCCAGTGAGCGGCAGTTCTGTGGGCGGAAATGCCTTGTTGATGCCAGAGGTCAGAGGAGAATGGGCAGACTGGTTCGAGCTGATAGAAAGGCAACAGTGACTCAAATCGCCACCCATTACAACCAAGGTAGGCAGAAGAGCATCTCTGTACGGGCCAATTGGGCCCCTTGGTACCAATTGGGCATCGTTGCAACCCCACAGCCTACATGAGTATTGTTGCTGACCATGTCCATCCCTTTATGACCACAATGTACCCAACATCTGATGGCTACTTTCAGCAGGATAATGCGCCATGTCATAAAGCTGGAATCATCTCAGACTGGTTTCTTGAACGTGACAATGAGTTCACTGTACTCAAATGGCCTCCACAGTCACCAGATCATTGCAATCAAAACGTCACATGTGAATGTTGTCTCGGGCTCAGCAAACATCTGTCCTACTGAAGCTCAACATGTCATGGAAAAACAATCTCAAAATCACCTGGGTAAGTTAAAATGTGCAAAAGTTATTACCTTTTAAAGTGACAGATGCAAGTTTTGAAAAATAGGCATTGGTCATGAAGACTATCGAAGTAAATGCTCTACAACTTCATATCAATTACATAACAATAATCAGTAGTTTAGCTTTAGGTGTCACAGTGGGCATACTTATAAATGGACCACTAAGCCCCCTCACTGTGCCCGCATCCAAAAAATATAAAAGAATCTATTATGTTATCTTCACATTTGAAAATATCAGAACAAGTCAAACCTAAAAGAAAACATTCCATATTATTTACAATGTAATGAAAAAAATATCCTCTCATTTTCTCTTTTTTTAATAATGATCTTTATTTATTTAGTGCCATATAAGTCTGCAGCACTTATGAGGGACATATACAAAGCTTAGTATTTGATGTCTACCCGATTACAGACAGGAGGAGGGCAGGATGGAAAAGTAAAGACAGAGTTGGAGTTTCATGCAGTTAGGGAATGGCATAGATCTGCTTAAAGAACATGTTTGAAACTTTGGAGGTTGGGTACTATTCTGATAATCCATGGTAGTGCATTCCAGAGAATTGTTGGGAAAAGTCCTACAGATAGGAGTGGGGGGTTTGAATTAATGAAGAAAATAATACTAAGGTAGTCAGGCGTTTAGACAACAAGAAGATTTTTTCACTTTACTTTTATTGAGGGTTAAAGTGCAGTTAGTTCCTACCTTTACATCTTTTATCCCTATTCCCTTTCCATTGACCATATACAAAAGTAATGTTAGGCTCAGTTTACATATCGTTTATGTTTTTTCAAAGAGAGACCCTAATAGAAACCAAATACTGATGGTAAACAGAAGTAAACATCTTAAAATGTTTGTATCACTAGAATATAGCTTTACTTTAAATGTGCAGCATACATCATTGCTGTACTGTACATCTAATTATAAAAACATTCCCAACCACTAACAGTTTAGAAATTACTAGTAAGTATAAACATTTTGATATCTGGAAAGAGCTTCCCACATGGCTTTCTTATCTAATCCTAATATTGAAGAATTACCCACTGGACAAATGATGCCAGGAAGGATTAACTGAGTCAGATTAAGTTAAAGGCCTGCATTCCAGATGGTTATATTACAGATCCATCTTGCATTCTGCAAAAGCAGTTTTATCTGCTCCATTTAACGATTATCAGAAACATTTTTACTTATGGTGCTCAATATCTAAAATTGAAATGCATCACATTTGAAAAAGCCGACAATGCACACCTTTATATGTACTATTATTATCAATATCAACATCAACCACCATTATGCAACAAATTCACATTTGCTAATAAAATGCATTCTAACAAAGTCTATTTTTGCTAACAAAATACACACTCTGTGAGGTGGGAAAAGAAATGCCAGGAATACATCAAGGACAGTTTTACACAAAAATTGAAGCATTCAGAGGTGGTGTTAGACCGGAAGGTATTAGCATTGTGTTTAATGTTGTGGCAACACAAGCATAGAGGTTGGGCACATCTGTTGACTACTGGTCCAGTGGATACTGTTCTCTTGATCCCATGTTGTTTAATCTGGCTTGGGGCTAGAATATTCTTGAGTGGCCGCTTTCCTGAAGGTGACCTTGGGGTATTTGGGGATGATCTCCTTTAGTACATTATCACCTTCTATGATGTGCCAATGTTTGTAGAGAATGTCCTTGATTTGTTTGTGCTTGTCGTTGTATCGCGTGATGAACGCCAACGGCAGATAGATGGGGTCTTTATTTTTAGCTCCGGTGGTGAGACATTCTTCCGGGGTGAGTTTGGAGCTCCTCTTGTATGCATTTTTAAGAATATGTGCAGGATACCCTTTTTCTTGGATACGGTTTTTTAGGATTGTTGCTTGGGACTTGAACGTGGAGGTGTCGGTACAGTTTTTCCGGACTCGCCGATACTGGCTGAATGGCATATTGTCTTTCCATTTCTGAAAGTGGGAGCTGTCGTTGTTTAGGTAACTGTTAGTATCAACATCTTTGAAGTATGTGGAGGTGATGATTCGTCCATGTTTATTTTCTAAGTTCAGATCAAGAAAGTGGATGTGAGAGTCGCTGTACTCCATGGTGAAGGAGATACCCCACGGATTTTGGTTGAGTGATTGTAGAAATGAAATGGCATCATTGTTTGAACCAGTCCAGATGAAGAATAGGTCATCAATGTACCTGCGATAAGAAAATATATGTTGGCGGAATGGGTGTTGTGATATAATAAACAAATCCTCAAACAAACCCATAAAGAGATTTGCGTAGGACAGGGCCACTCGGGTGCCCATGGCCGTACCATGTTGCTGTAGGTATAGTGAAGATCCATATGAGAAGAAATTGTTTTCCAAAGTTATCCTCAAGAGTGATATCAAAAGGTTCTTAAACTCTGTAGGGAGTTCCAAATCTTTGTTCAGAAAATAAGCTGTGCACTCGATTCCTTTCTCATGATCGATGTTGGAATAGCGGGCACTCACATCCATTGTTAGAAAGAAGAACTTCTCAGGCAATTCTGTGGTGTTTAGGTCTCTGATGAGGTGGTCTGAATCTTTCAGATAGCTTTGCAATTGTATAACGTAGTCTTGTAAATACAGGTCTAGAAAAGGTGAAATGTTGCTGGTAGGGGAGCCAATGCCCGATATGATGGGTCTTCCCGGGAGTGTTTTGTCATTTTTGAGGATTTTCGGTAGAAAATAAAAGTAGGGTGTAGTGGGAAAAGGTATAAAAAGAAATCTGTGTTCTTCTTTGGTAATGGTCTTTTGCTTGAAGGCCGCATCCAGAAGTAGTTTGAGTTTCTTATGAAGTGCAGGCATTGGGTTGGATACTATTATTTTGCAATATGTAGTATTCGATAGGATGTTTAGAGCCTCTTCATTATAGTAGGTGTAAGTCATAATGACTAACCCCCCCCCCCCTTTGTCAGCTGGTCTGAAAACTAGGTCCTGGTTTCCTTTAAGATCTTTCAGTGCTTTGCGCTCTGTTGGTCGCAGGTTCCCCCTATTAGTTCTAGAACTCGGTGGAGCAGTTACTGTAGTGAGTTTCTTAAAGTCTTCCATCACTAGGTCTTGATAGACTTTAAGGTGGTGTCCTTGATCTTGTAAGGGATAGAATTTGGATTTGTTTTTAATTTTTGTGGTACGGACGCACATGTCATTCGTAGGTACCATGTTGTTCGTGTCAACGCTTGGTTGTATATGGCCCATTGCCTCTTGGGGTGTGTGGCTTTTGTTTCGTTTTGTTTGCAGGGAGAAATGGCGTTTTAGGGTGAGTTTCCTAATAAATTGATTGACATCCAAAAAGAGATCAAACTCTTTTGGAAGACTGTTAGGACTGTAAGACAGACCTTTTGATAGAAGAGATTCTTCATTCTTGCTGAGAGGATAGTTAGTCAGGTTGAAGATTTTTATCGTTGAATCTTGTTGGGTGGCCTCAGTTTTGGTATGGCGCCGGTTCTGTTGTCGTCTTTTACGGCCTCCTCTTTTTCCTCGTTTGGTTTTTTTCTTTTCTTTTGGTTCACAGGCGTAAAAAAAGATTCTATATTCTTGGTCTTCATAGTTTGTGTGTTTGCCCCTTGTTGGAAAAAGGGGTTGTTTGTGCCTGTGTTTTGGGTATCTTTGTTAGGAGGTTCCTGTGTGGAGGTGGGTTGGGAGTGGGGGTGTATAGATAGATCAAGTAGGGTATTGGTGAAGGAGATATTTTCAGAACCAGATAGATCAATTCTTGGTGTGTTAGTCGGGGACGGCCTTTTGATCAGGGAGTTCAGAGTATCGAAGTTATTCCTAATTTTGTTGGAGGTGTCAGCAGGGGAGTTGGGATTTGATAGACTTCTAATATCGGCCCTAATCTGGCTGATGGTGGCTGAAAAGAGGGCATCCCTTTCTTTACTTTCTGCTGTTAGAGGGGTGGGGAGGGTGTGGCTGATGATAGGACTGGCTGGAATATGGTTCGAGGTGTTATGTGGCGTGGTTGTCTGAGGAGTAGGGGGATCCTTGTTAGTGGACAGGTGTTGGACCGAGTCATCATATTGAGATGGTTGGAGCTGTCGGGATTTGGGGTGGGAGTGTTTCTGTGGTTCTCCCATGGTGCGGGAAAAATTGCACCCTGTAGTATTTTTGTTTAAGGTATATTTCTGATGGTTGCTCCTGGTGGTGGTAGTCTGGTGGGTTCCTAAGTGTTTGAAACTTGTGGGATCTGGGTTATGGTGATGGTTCACTGGTGGGTCCCTCTTGTGATGCCAGGTTCTATATTTGGAGTTTAGTTTGTCTGATCTGTCTCGTTGAAGTTTGTTCACTTTTTTGTATATGGTCTCATTTTCTAGTTTTTGTAGTTTGTTGCCTAAGTTGGAATTTGTTTTGTTAAAGTGATGTTGTGTTTGGAATTTTTGAAGTAGGTCCATGGTAGCTTTGACTTTTTCAGTGGCTATCTGACCTAGAGAGTTTAGTTTTTCAATGATCAGATGAAGGAGGTTGGTGGATAGTGTATCTAGAATGTTTTCCCATTTTTGTGTAAATGTCGGGTCATTTGGGAAAGTGGGTAGGAAGGATGGTCTGAGACCTCTGGGGGCTAAATTTTCTTTGAGATACATATTCAGAAACATGACATCCACTGAATGTTGGAGTTCATCTTTTAAATATGTCTCTAGGTGATGGAAAAGTCCGAACATCGTGTTGGTTTCTTCTTCGGTGAATTCACGAGGAGTGATGGGTGGATTTCTCCGTGTCGGGTCATCATCCTGGCGAGTCAGTTGGTATATCAGAACAGATCTTCAGTCTGTACGGTTCTTAAAGTAGTCCATAGTAGGTGTTGATTTCTTTGCGTGGGTATTCCGATGAATATATATATATATATATATATATATATATATATATATAGACAAATGTATATAGATTCGCTTAGGAAGCAGCTTCTCTGTTGTAGGACCTATACTGGATGGTATAATTTTTTTTTTTTTTTTTTATCATGTATTATCTGTCTCCTCCACTTCCAATGTGATCACCAATTACCTTAGAGGTGGCCATAGGAATATTTATTGTATTTTCCTCAAATGTATCATTTCCTAACTTATATGAACTTTTTAAAGCCTATGTTTTATTCCTTTTGGTATACCGAGCCTCTGCATGCTATTCTCTTTTTTAACTTATCATAAATATTAAAATTAATTTATTTGTGTATTGTATTAGACCTGAGGAAGCACTCGTTGGAGTGCGAAACGCGTTGTCCAAAATATCTTTGAATAAAAGGAAACCTCTTACCCCTGATGACCAGCGCCTTTTGACATCCCATTTTTACACATAGGGTGGCACAACCAGTGACCTACCCTCCAGCCTCCAAACTGACATAATAGTATATCAGCACGGACACGTGTTGGAGATGTGAATCTGAACGGGGGGACATGCTCCACGTCTGGTGATCGTGTGACAAAATGAAACCATTCTGGGCATTTAAATCAATAACAGGTACTCTAATCTCAGGCACTCGAGAAATGGCACTCTTGATTCTACCAGGATCGATAGGAGCTCAGAAATGCAGTCTGCTCAGATTCTGCATGATCACAGCCAGATCAGTGATACCACATAAGTGGCACAATACAACTCCCCCCACAATGTCAAAGTGGCTGCACAAGCTAATTCAGATCTTCTTAATGGAAGAATCGATGGTGGATATCCATAATTCCTCAGAAAAGTTCCTTAACATATGGCAGCCATGGTTCTTGTTTCAAGACACCCAGGCCTTCTGAGTTTTGCTGGAGGAAAGGTAGGAGCCAAGCCCCAATCCCTCTCCTTCTCCTTGTAATGCCATGTCGATATCAACCCCCCTTACCACGTTTTTACCACATCTTTCCCCCTCCCCTGCCCAAAGCAGTAACCTCTCCCCATATCCCCCTCCCTGCCCAGTTTGTAGTCTCTTATACTGGTCTCCGTAATTACCCTTTCATATTCGACCACCAGGGTAGCTACAGATGTACCCAAAGATTCATTCACTCAAGAAGAGTGCAGAGAGTAATATATGCCAGAAGAGCTCCGACACACAGACCACTTCTCAGGTCATACTGACGAAACATGTCACACGCAGGAAATTAGGGAATCAGCATCTACCCACGGTTTTCATATTTACCTCTTGACCCTCCCCTCACCTTGGGACTATAGGAACACAAACGCTAGTGCTCACATAATTCATATCCACCAGTTCTCCTTTTGGACGATGGCATCCTCCTGGGACTGTCTCTTACTGACTGGTCCTAGCACTCTTCTTTCAGATATACCCATCATCATGTCATTTATTGCTCCTTCTGTGGCTTGCTGAACTGGTCCAGTGCTGTACAAATAATGTTTGTTAATTTGCTTGTAAATTTGTCTTTTTAAAGACTGCTGGTACCGATTTCAGGTGTTAAGCCTGTATATGCCACCAGCAAAGCTGCAAATATAGGATGTAATAGCCAGCAGCGAATAGGTGTCGCCATCTTGGCTTTGATCATCTCTCCCCATGATGTCATCGGAGGGCAACGATCAACCAGCATGACAGCCTTGGGTCTTTATAAGAGCCAAAGATTTGTTATCTCTGAAGAGCTACCAGTGGAACGTTGTAACAGATCAGGGCCGATTCTAGCATATTTGCTGCCTGAGGCGAATATAAAAATGCTGCCCCCCCCCCTGCTCCCTGTTAAGTAAATGCTGAAAACTTTACTAGCAATTAACATCCCCACAGGCAGCTCCCTGACACTGTGTGACTGACTACAGGTTCTGGGCATTAGTGGCATCTAGTTCCTTATAGATGATAATCTCTTCCATCAGTAGGACTTTATTCCAGGTTCTCCAATCCATGAAGTATCAAAAGTAAATTCACGACCAGATAGCTTCAGCTCGATGCAGCATCTCCACCCGGCGTCCCTAAAAATACCACAGTCACTTACAGTATAAAGTCTCCTGGATAACAACACTGTGCTCCTAAATAATATATACCCCTTACAACACAACTGACCACACTCTCCCCACATATAAAAAATGCCTTCATTATATATATATATATATATATATATATATATATTTCTACTGGAATTATAGCAGGCACAGCCACCGATCAATATACACCACCCCCAATTTATTAATACAGACCCTTAACATTTGGTTTAAATGATGAAAGTAATCTATTGTATCCTATAACTAATATATCCCACCTTGTTATTATGTTACATGATTTTACATACAGTGCTCCCCTGACCAATGTGAATATATAGCACTCCCTTATATATACGGCCCCCCCAGCTTAGTAATATACTGTACCCCATATACAGCCCCCCAGCTTAGTAATATACTGTATCCCATATACAGTTCCCTCCCAGCTTAGAAATATACAGTATCCCATATACAGCCCTAGCTTAGTAATATACTGTTTACCCCCAGCTGAAATCTGGCCCCATATAAATATATAACCCCCCAGGAAAAGAAGAATCTTGACTCATATAATATATACAGCCCCCCAGTATAAATTATTCTGGCCCCATATAATATATACAGCCCCCCAGTATAAAATTATTCTGGCCCCATATAATATATAGAGTACCCCCCAACCCAGTATAAATGACTTTGGCCCCATAAAATATATACAGAACCCCCCCCACAGTATACAACAATTATGGCCCCATATAATATATACAGCACCCCCCCACACACAGTATAAAACAATTATGGCCCCATATATACAACACCTCCCCCCCACACACACACAGTATAAAACAATTATGGCCCCATATAATATATACCCCCCCACACACACAGTATAAGACAATTATGGCCCCATATAATATATACACCCCCTCCCAGTATAAAACAATTATGGACTCATATAATATATACACACCCCCACACAGTATAAAACAATTATGGCCCCATATAATATATACACCCCTTCACAGTATAAAACAATTATGGCCCCATATAATATATACCCCCCCCCCCCACAGTATAAAACAATTATGGCCCCATATAATATATACAGTACTCCCCCCCCCCTCCCACGATAACACGACACCTCCCCACTCCCCCTTATTAGCCACATAGAATTAACTAAATTACATGAGAAATAATAAAAATCATACTTACCTGCAGGCAGCTGCTCCCTCGGCGTGCAGCCCGGTCTTCAGGTGGCTCTTCTGTGAGCCACGGCTCCGCACAGTGACACAGGCAGCGTGACGTCATGACACCTGTGTTGCTGCTTAGAACAGAGCGACACCAGCAGCCGGATAGGTGCTGCGTTGCTCCGCATATAAATGGCGCCTGTGTCTTAAAGAGACAGGCACAATATATTTAGCTGGTGAGCGTTTCAGGCATTAACGGGCGCCCGAATCGCCCACTTTAGAGCGGTGAATTTCGCCGCCCTTTACAGGGATCCGCATTCTGTTGCCTGAGGCGAGATGCAGCCCTGTAACAGATCATGTGCAAAATCATGTGTAAATTGCTATACTGTAGTATGCCAGTATATGGCAGGATCTATCAGATCCCCTGGGGGGAGGGTGGGGGGGTCTGAAAAATAGTAAAAAAATAAAGAAAGAAATTTTAAAAAGTTAAAAGTTCAAACCCTCCCTTTTCCCTAGAACTGATGTAAACGGTAAAATCATAAATATTCAGTATTGCCACATCCCAAAAGTGGTGATGTATCTACACAGCTCTATACACAGAAGTATGAAGTTATTAGCATCAGAACTTGGCAAAATGTATATATTTTTTTCATACAGAAGGTTTTAATTTAAAAATTTGGTACCCCATTATTGCACCAACCCAAAAACTAAAGAGGAGGTGTCATTAGGATTGCCCAGTGAAAGTTGTAAAAACAGAGCCCACCAGAAAATGGTGCAAAAGTGTTTTTTTCGCTAAGGTTACTGCTTACCGGTACATGGCATGGAAAATTAAATGCCACAACTAGAAACTTCAATTTCTTACGCAGAACATAAAATTTTTTTTATGGTTCAATAAGAGTTTATTGAGTAAAAACACAGTTGTGAAAAAGTGACAGTAATATGAACAGTAAAAACAAAGTACAAGTGCCCAGAGACCTACATAGCGGTCTAAGTATTCGGGACGCAGCCCCAAGATGTAGCTTTGTATATTGACAAATAACGCAGGCGTAGGCACTTAAGGTACCTTATTACAAAAACAAGTAGTAAGAACAACTAGAGGAAAGGGAGATTAGGGGAGGATGTAAGGGGGGGGGGGGGGGGAAGTTGGGGGAGGGGGGGTAAGGGAGCCCCCCTGGCTCAGCGGGGTCTTTGAAAGAGATATACTTGTATCAGGAGAGTGACGATATGGAAGATACTTCAACTATCAAGGGTTACCCGTAAGCCATGTGGCACATAAGTCTGAGTTCCTCCACTGTGTCCATTTCGACCAGGTGGAGAAGTAGGTCTCCATCCGGTTGCCGTCCGACGCGCGGAGTTGTTCCATGCGACAGATACGGTCTACTTCCTCAACCCACATCAAGCGGGTAGGGGGGATTGTAGATTTCCATAGTCTGGGGATCACTAACCTGAAGGCCACCAAGAAATGCCTTAAGATACCTTTCTTAATGTCGCGTAGGCGACCTGGTAGCTTTGAGAGTAGCGCCATTGCGGGTGAGAGATCCCCAGAGGCTCCACACATATCCTTATAAAGATCCCAAACGGCCGACCAGATGGAGGCCACAACCTTACAATCCCACCAAACGTGGCGCATAGTTCCCAGGGCGGAGAGGCAACGCCAGCAGGTTGGCGAGGCTGATGGGAACATGTTGTGGAGGCGAACTGGGGTCCTATACCAACGGGTGAGGATCTTGTAGTTTGTTTCTTGAATTTTACCAGACACAGACATTTTGTGGGTGAGAATAAGGGATTTCTCCCAAGATTCCTTGGCAAAGTTCTCCCCCAGCTCCTTTTCCCAGGTCGACATGTAAGATAGGAGATGGTCCTCGGTATCAGTATCAGATAAAAGCCTATATAGAAAAGACACACCATGGGGAGGTACAATTTGTTTAGAGCATAGGTTCTCGAACGTGGTTAGGTCCTGGATAAAACACTCTGTGGGGTTCAGGGAAGCTAAAAAGCTCCTCAATTGGAGGTAGTGGAGCCAAGCCCCTGGATAGCTTCCCTTTTCACCTAAAATGTCAGAGAGGGGACGAAGTCCTGTATCAGATAGAAGGTCAGCAATTTTTCGGGGTTTCCCGTCAATAGGTTCCAGGAGTGGGGAGGATAATAGCACCTGGGGTAGGCCTGGGAATTCCCTGGCAGGAGAAAGGGGGCCAGGGATGCTGGTTATATTAGTAGCGGGTGCGAACTTGCTCCATGCTTTCAAAACCCCTGACATTAGAGGAGAAACTTTGAAGATCTCCCAGTTGGTTTTGGGGGGTAGCCAGAATAAGCCCGGTAGGTTACTAGGGTTGGGGAAGGCACTCTCAATACTAACCCATAGTTTGTTTTTGTTCTGTGAAGCGATGTCAAGGACTATTTTACAAATGGATGCTCTGTAGTAGCGGGTAAAGTCCGGTAATCCTGCCCCCCCGTCCTCTTTATGTCTAGTCAGGAGGCTGTATTTTATTCTGGGGGAAGATTCCTTCCAGATGAATTTAGTGGCAATTTTACGTAAGCTTTGAAGAAAGGATCTCGGGAGGTCTAATGGGAGCGTCTGGAAGAAGTAGAGGATTTTAGGTAGCGAGTCCATTTTAAGAGAGTTTATTCTGCCAAACCAAGAGAGTGAGAGTGAGCTCCAGGATTTGAGGTCTGTCTCTAGAGATCTAAGAAGGGGAGCGTAGTTGAGGTCAAATAGTCGTCCAATGTCCGATGGGATCCGGACTCCTAAATATTTTATATGGCCATTAGCCCAAGAGAAGGGAAGGGAAGAGCGCAGTGAAGGGATCATCGATTCAGGTAGGGAGATGTTAAGGATGTCAGATTTTTGTATATTAACCTTAAAATTACTGACTTTACTGTATAGCTCGAATTCCTTCAAAATGTTGGGGAAACTGTTGACAGGGTCTGTAACATACATAAGTAGGTCGTCAGCGAAGAGTGATAGCTTATGGTTTCTACCTCCTATCCTGACCCCCCCAATCGCCGGATTGTTCCTCAGAGCGTGCGCCAGAGGTTCCATAACTAAAGTATATAGAAAGGGAGAGAGAGGACAGCCCTGACGGGTGCCATTACAGATGGGGAAAGGAGCTGACAGGGAGCCATTGACCCTAACCCTAGCAGATGGACCTCTATATAGAGCCATGATCCTCTCTCTCATGCGGCAGCCCAGGCCCACCCCTCTGAGCGCAGCCTCGAGAAACCCCCAGTGGACCCTGTCGAAGGCCTTTTCGGCATCTACTGTCAATAGACAGAGGGGTATCCCCGAACGCCTCGCCCAGGAGGAAATGGCTAAAGTTTTTATCGTGTTGTCTCTCGCCTCACGTCCGGGAACAAAACCGACTTGGTCTGGGTGTATAAGATCGGGGATGAGAGGGGAGAGACGGGTCGCTATAATTTTGGCGTACATTTTGACATCGATATTAATTAACGAAATAGGCCTGTAGTTGCTACATATTTTGTGATCCTTATCGGGTTTCGGAATTACTGAAATATGAGCTCTTAGGCTTTGGGGTGAGAAGGGACAGCCGCGCGAGACAGAGTTGAAGAACTTGGTTAGGGTCGGAGTCAAGACCTCGCCGAAAACTTTATAAAACCTGGGGGTGAACCCGTCTGGTCCCGGACTCTTACCTATTTTAAGGTTTTTAATTGCGGACATAGTCTCATCTTCAGTGAAATCGCTGTCCAATGAGGAGGCGAGTTCAAAGGGATCTTCTTAAGTGGGTGATTGTCTAGGTAGGACGAAATCTCCCTATTTGTCGTGATCTGGGATTCTGGGTCTGGGGTTGGGTTTAAGTCATAGAGAGATGCGTAATAGTTCCTAAACTCCTGCAGGATCCCGGCTGGGGAGTTAATGGCTTCACCCTGGGGAGAGTTGAGGGAGAGGATTGGGGGTTGGGAGGATCGTGGGTGGAGCGCCTTGGCAAGGAGCTTTCCGCATTTGTCACCGTATTCATAATAATCTTTCTTGATTTTGTCCCTGAAGCAGAGACTTTTCTGATCTAGAATCTGGAGAATCTGGTGGCGAATAGCGGAAATCTCAGCCCGGGTGACATCTAGAGGGGAGGTTTTGTTCGAGGATTCTTTCGAACATAGCTCTGAGAACAGGGAGAGCAGTTTGGCAGAATTGTCCCTCTTGAGACGAGCTCCGTGTGACATGAAGGTACCCCTGATGTTTCCTTTCAGAGTCTCCCATAGAACTGGAGGGGGCACTAGAGAGGAGGCGTGGTCAGACAGGAACTTAGCTATCGTATCTCTAACCTCCGCTGTACAGAGAGCATCGTTTAGGAGGTTGTCGTTAAGTCGCCACGAGAATTCCCTCGAGCGTCTGCCTATGTTGCCCAACCAGCCGTACACAGGGGCGTGATCGGACCATAGGATATTGTCGATGGAGCTCTTAGGCCCTCTGTCTAACAGAGAGTGGGAGACAAACAAGTAGTCCAGTCGACCGTAGCTATTGTGTGCATAGGAGTGGTGGCTGTAGTCCCTAACACCAGGATGTAGTGTCCTCCACAGATCTATCAGTTTTAGTTGGAGCATGGTGTGTCTTAATCTACGAATTGCAGTGTGTGATACCGAGGACCTACCTGTGGATGAGTCGAGCGAGGGTTCAAACGGGATATTGAAGTCGCCACCCAGGATTATTGCTGATCCTTCAGCAAAGTCAGTTAACCTCTTCAAAATTCGTAAGCCAAAGTGGACCTGGCCCTGGTTTGGAAAATAAACATTAGCAAAGGTGAGAACATTACCAAGGAAATCAGTTTTGAGGAAAATAAATCTGCCCTCTGGGTCGACCTCTGAACTTAACACCTTGGGCTGGAAGGACTTGTGGAAAGCTATAGAAACTCCGCATATTTTTTGTGAGGGATGGGGGCCATGATACCAAGATGGATAAAATTTGCTAACACATCTGCCACCCTGTGGCCAATATGTAGAATTTCTTGCTTTAAGCCAGCAATGTCCCTCTTATGTGATTCTTCTAGCCTCAATAAAAGCCCATCCATTTCAAGCTTGGTGGGGATAGCTCTGATATGAGCTTTCCAGTCCCAGTCATCATCTGGTGCAGCACCCATGGGGGTAGGGGCATCTCGGGAGGCTTGTGGGGAGCTAGATGAAGCTCTGTATGTGGAGGGAGGCCACGAGGTGGGGGAGCACATGGAGGAAGAGCCAGGGCCTATATCGGAGCTCCTGGATGGTAAGGGGGGGAATGGCTCCGAAGTAGCAGGTAGCGGGGGCCCCCCTGATGATTTGGGGGGACTTACTGCTTTGGCCCGTTCCTGCTCTGCACCTGCGGCAGCCGCTGCGGGGGATGAGGTGGCCGGCGCCATCTTGGACGCCATGCGGTCCGGCGTGTCTGGGCCCTCAGCGGAGCGGAGGAAGCGCTGAATACCTCCCGGAGGCTGCTCGGGGACTGCAGGGGCTTTTCTGGCTCTCCTCTTGCTGACCATGCCAGGAGGGGATGGATGTGGATGCCCGCGGATGGTGTTATATCGTGGTCAGCCGGGAGCTCTGGAGATGTGCGTCCTACTCCTCCATCGGCTGGCCACGCCCCTCTAAAAAATTTTTTAAAGAAGGGGAGCAAAAGATTGAATGGAAAAAAGAAAAAGTGCAATGGCGGGAACTGCAGGAAGTCTTGATGTTACATCTGTTTTATACTAAAAAGCATCTGCATTATGACCATTTCAAAGGCTCCATATTTGTGGAACCATTTAGTTTTACAATAATTTTTTCCCAATTTTCTCAAATGTATTAGACTCGCCTCTCTAGTGATGATTGTTATTGTTCTTATTGTATGTTTGGAGACTTAGGGCCGTAATGCATGCTGCTCGGATCGCGCGGCCCGAACGCTGCACACCGGGACTGAACTGACTTAATGGGGGTCATTTACTAAGGGCCCGAATCAATTTTTTTCGTTGGGTTTCCCGAAAATTACCAATTTGCGCCGAATTGCCCCGGGTTTTTGGTGCATGCGATCAGATTGTGGCGCTTTTGTGGCGCCGATAGATTCAGAAAAACCGTGGAATTTTTTAAAAAAAATGTGTCCCTTGACACACGCTTACCTGCACCCAGCAATGGATGGTGAACTCCAGTGAACTTCGACGGACTTCAGCACAGCAGCAACACCTGGTGGATATCGGGCGCACTACCTTAGTGAATCGCCGGAAGACCCGAATCCTCGACAGAACCCGCCGCTGGATCGCGAATGGACTGGGTAATTAAGTCTGCCCCACTGAGTTTAGTCCCAGTATGCAGCGTTCGGGCTGTGCGATCCGAGCAGCATGCGTTGCGAGTGTGATGCAAATTCATCACATCACACTCGCAAGTGTGGAACGGCCCTTACTTTACTCTATTTTATTGTAAAAAGGGCGCATGGACAGATAAAGACATAGTATAACATTAACTTTATAGACATTTGCATGGACAGATAAAGACATAGTATAACATTAACTTTATAGACATTTCTCTATGTGTATACAAATAATTGCTCTTTCAAAGCATTTAGAAGGTCCAATGGAAGCCAATTACCAAAGACTATCCCAATTCTGTAGTGCAAACAAAGAACATAGCTCAGTCACTAACCAGTTTGATGCAACATTTTTAACGTTATAATATGAAGGGCCCAAGGGGATTGAATGAGATGCAAAACTTTGGGTGTTTCTTGTAGAATATCTGAACTGTATTACTCTCCATAAATATGTGGCACGTTTCATAGGCTCTAATTGTTCCACAGCGTTTTGAAGGATAACACAAGAGCCATGTATTCCAGTGAATAACCCACTGTCCTCTATGCATAGCCTTCTCTGTGTAATTTTGTTGTTTATTATCAGCTAAAAATCAATTTTATATACCAATCTATATATCTGTTACGATCCATGGTCAGCTTAAACAAAGAGCTTGTACAGGCATTGCTTGGCATAACACACTTAGTGAATGAATAGCCGGACAATGCAATACAATCTCCATGGTGACATAAGGTGACTCCTCCCACTTGTGACGCGATCGCGATCTCGGCCAATCAGGAGCGTGACCCATAACGAGGGTGGATGTTATCAGCTCAATGAAACATATGTATTTGATTTAAGTCTTTGTGGCTCTTTTTACCGAGTTCTGGTGACTGGCGAGCTGATATTGCACTTTACCTTTTGAGAATATTTTTACTTGATAAAGAATAAAAGTTATATTTTAATGTACACATCCTGCTAATAAGTAATTTCTGTATTTTGGATGAATTATTGGTTTGGTGATTGCATCCTGACTGGGACACTACCAGTTCAGATCTCACCTGTCTTCTATCTTACTGTTTTTCAAAAAATGTACAAATTCTCAGTGGATCAAATACCAAAACGCTCCACAAAATTTAATACCCAATCCCTCCCGTGTATAACAATACCCCATATGTGGTGGTAACCTGCTGTATGGGCACACACCTGGGCATTGAAGGGAAGCTGCGCCATTCAGAGCCGGTTATGCATTGTCCTTTTTATTGGCTATACAATCTTTAATTTTTTGGCAATTTGGACATATAAGGGCTAATTTTTTGCGACATGAGATGCACTTTACAAATACTTCATTTTAGTGGATCATTAGTTATTGATGAGATTTTATTAACTCTTGCATGTATGGGTGAAAAGAAAATTGTCAATTTTGGTTTACTTTCTTTTGGTATTTTTTTCGGGGTCGTACACCGTACACTAAAAATACTATATTATCTTTATTCTACAGATCACTACGATTACGGTGATACCTCATTTATATAGCTTTTCATTTATTTTCACAATTTTACTGGATAAAAACTAATATAGAGGAAATCTCATTTGTTTTTGCATCACCATCTTTTCGGAGACATAACTTTAATATTTTTTGGTTGACAGAGCTAGTTTAGGGCTTATTGTTTACGTGTTGAGTTTTTCTTTTCAATTTTACCATATTGGCGCACGTAACTTTTTTTGATCACTTTGTAGAACATTTTTGTGTAGAGATTTTATGAAAAATGTAAATATTTGGCGTGTTTTTTGGGTTTTGTTTTTACGGTGTTCACCAAGCAGGTCCAATAATGTTTCTGAGTTATTGTACGGATTGTTACGGACGCGGCAATACCAAATATGTGTGTTTTTTTGGCGATTTTGTGTTTTTTTGACTTTATTGCATGTGTATAGGGAATATTTTTGTTTAGGGGACTTTAACTTTATTTAATTAATTCTTTTTATTAAAAAATGTTTTTATGTAATGTTTTTAACTTTTTTAATTTACTTTTACAGGTTAGCTTGAACAAGCGATCCACTGATCGCTTGTTCAAGCTCTTCTTCACATTACATAGTGTAATACAGATGCTGCGCATGCTCAGTGTGTTACAGCCGGGTCCTGTCAGAAGGCAGGGACCCGGCAGCCGGAGGAGGATCGTGCAGCCCGGGGCACTGGTAGTCCCGGGGCTGCAATCGGAGCAGCGGACCCCCCCGGTAAGCGCAGCGGGGGGGTCCTATTCACTTTAAATGCCCCTAACACGCCGCGGTCAGCGCGAGGCAGGTGTCGGCTATAATATATAACCAACAGCCGCAGCTTCTGGCCCCGTCTCCGTTCAGGAGCTGGGGCCAAAAGTTTGACGTGATAGTACTGCATTTTGCGGGAACGCACCACCCGCGATGCAGTACTATTACGTCAAATGTCGGGAAGGGGTTAAGAATTAAATAAATGTTTTATCCCCATATCCCAATTTTTCTCTCCAGAAAGGCATCCAGGCATCTTTTGAACATGTACATAGAGTCCGCCATAACAACAGTAAAGAACCTTTGTCTATGGTACTGGTAAATCGCCTCTCCTCTAGGCGTAGAGGATGCCCCCTTGTCCTGGTCACAGGCCTAGGTATAAAAAGATTTTTGGAGAGTTCCTTGTACTATCCGTTCAGGTACATTGTAATGAGGTCTCCCCTCAGTCGTCTTTTTTCTAAACTGAATAATCCCAAATTTTGTAATCTGTCATTGTATTCCAATCCCCCCCATTCCCATAATAATCTTGGTTGCTCTCCTCTGTGCCCGTTCCAGCTCTTCTTTGTCCTTTTTATACACTGGTGCCCAAAACTGTACACAATATTCCATGTGTGGTCTGACCAGTGATTTGTATAATGGCAAAACTATGGGGCAGATTTACGTACCCGGTCCATTCGCGATCCAGCGGCGCTTTCTCTGCGCTGGATTCGGGTCCGGCCGGGATTTATTAAGGCAGTTCCTCCGACGTCCACCAGGTGGCGCTGCTGCGCTGACGTTCCCCGAAACGCTGCGGTTTTTCCGAATCCGTCAGGTTTTCGTTTGGCCACGCCCCCCAATTTCCGTCGCCACAATCCGATTGCGTGCGCCAAAATCCTGGGGCAATTCAGGGGAAATCGGCGCAAATCGGAAATATTCGGGTAACACTTAGGGAAACCGCGAATCGGGCCCTTAGTAAATGACCCTCATTGTCTTTATCATGAGAATCTATTCCTCTCTTGATACATCACATAATTTTATTTGCTTTAGCAGCAGCCGCCTGGCTCTGGTCACTAAAATTAAGTTTACCATCCACCAATACCTCCAAGTCCTTTTCAGCTCCAGTTTTACCAAGTAACTGACTGTTTAGAACATAATTATACTTTTTGTTTCCATGGCCCAAGTGCAAAGATCTCAATCCAATAGAGCATCTTTGGAGGTGGTGGAACGGGAGATTCGCATCATTGATGTGCACCTGACAAATCTGCGTCAACTGTGTGATGCCATCATGTCAATATGGACCAAAATCTCTGAGGAATGCTTCCAGCACCCTTGTTGAATCTATGCCACGAAGAATTGAGGCAGTTCTGAAGGCAAAAGTGGGTCCAACCCGTTACTAGCATGGTGTACCTAATAAAGTGGCCGGTGAGTGTATGTCAAAATAAAAAAAGTTATGCATTTTTTAAAGTGGGGAGTAATAAACCGAAAGTAAAATGGAAAAAGCCCATCAGTGGCAAGGGGCTATATCATCTGTGGGATAACGGGTTTGTGGTACCTGAGGCCACATTCACCTGTGATCACAAGTTGAGGTAACATTAAATTTCCAGCAGTAAATGCAATATTACCTTAACATGCGATTGCAGGTGGAGCCTTTGAATTGCAATCAAAACGTCACATGTGAATGTTGTCTCGGGCTCAGCAAACATCTGTCCTACTGAAGCTCAACATGTCATGGAAAAAAAAAAATTCAAAATCACCTGGGTAAGTTAAAATGTGCAAAAGTTATTACCTTTTAAAGTGACAGATGCAAGTTTTGAAAAATAGGCATTGGTCATGAAGACTACGAGAGTAAATGCTCTACAACTTCATATCAATTACATAACAATAATCAGTAGTTTAGCTTTAGGGTGTCACAGTGGGCATACTTATAAATGGACCACTAAGCCCTCACTGTGCCGCATCCAAAAAATATAAAAGAATCTATTATGTTATCTTCACATTTGAAAATATCCGAACAAGTCAAACTAAAGAAAACATTCCATATTATTACAATGTAATGAAAAAAATATCCTCTCATTTTCTCTTTTTTAATAATGATCTTTATTTATTTAGTGCCATATAAGTCTGCAGCACATATGGGGACATATACAAAGCTTAGTATTTGATGTCTACCCGATTACAGACAGGAGGAGGCGGCAGGATGGAAAAGTAAAGACAGAGTTTGAGTTTCATGCAGTTAGAGAATGGCATAGATCTGCTAAAGAACATGTTTTGAAACTTTGGAGGTTGGGTACTATTCTGAAATCCATGGTAGTGCATCCAGAGAATTGTTGCAGTTGGGAAAAGTCTACAGATAGGAGTGGGGGGTTTGAATTAATGAAAGAAATAATACTAAGGTAGTCAGGCGTTAGACAACAAGAAGATTTTTTCACTTTACTTTTATTGAGGGTTAAAGTGCAGTTGTTCCTACCTTTACATTTTATCTATTCCCTTTCCATTGACCATATACACAGTAATGTGTAGGCTCAGTTTACATATCGTTTATGTTTTTTCAAGGAGAGACCTCATAGAAACCAAATACTGATGGTAAACAAGAAGTAAACATCTTAAAATGTTGTACACTAGAATATAGCTTTACTTTAAATGTGCAGCATACATCATGCTGTACTGTACATCTAATTATAAAACATTCCCAACCACTAACAGTTTAGAAATTACTAGTAAGTATAACATTTTGATATCTGGAAAGAGCTTCCCACATGGCTTTCTTATCTAATCCTAATATTGAAGAAACCCACTGGACAATGATGCCAGGAAGGATTAACTGAGTCAATTAAGTTAAGGCCTGCATTCCAGATGGTTTATACAGATCCATCTTGCATTCTGCAAAAGCAGTTTTATCTGCTCCATTTAACGATTATCAGAACAATTTTTACTTATGGTGCTCAATATCTAAAATTGAAATGCATCACATTTGAAAAAAGCCGACAATGCACACCTTTATTGTACTATTATATCAATATCAACATCAACCACATTATGCAACAAATTCACATTTGCTAATAAAATGCATTCTAACAAAGTCTATTTTTGTAACAAAATACACACTCTGTGAGGTGGGAAAGAAATGCCAGGAATACATCAGGACAGTTTTACACAAAATTGAAGCATTCAGAGGTGGTGTTAGACCGGAAGGTATTAGCATTGTGTTTATGTTGTGGCAACACAAGCATAGAGGTTGGGCACATCTGTTGACTACTGGTCCAGTGGATACTGTTCTCTTGATCCCATGTTGTTTAATCTGGCTTGGGCTTAGAATATTCTTGGTGGCCGCTTTCCTGAAGGTGACCTTGGGGTATTGGGGGTGATTTCCTTTAGTACATTATCACCTTCTATGATGTGTGCCAATGTTTGTAGAGATGTCCTTGATTTGTTGTGCTTGTGTGTATGCGCGTATGAACGCCAACGGCAGAAGAGATGGGTCTTATTTTTAGCTCCGGTGGTGAGAATTCTTCCGGGGTGAGTTTGGAGCTCCTCTTGTATGCATTTTAAGAATATGGAGGATACCCTTTTCTTGGATACGGTTTTTTAGGATTGTTGCTTGGGACTTGAACGTGGAGGTGTCGGTACAGTTTTTCCGGACTCGCCGATACTGGCTGAATGGCATATTGTCTTTCCATTTCTGAAGTGGGAGCTGTCGTTGTTAGGTAACTGTTAGTATCAACATCTTTGAAGTATGTGGAGTGATGATTCGTCCATGTTTATTTTCTAAGTTCAGATCAGAAAGTGGATGTGAGAGTCGCTGTATCCATGGTGAAGAGATACCCCACGGATTTGGTTGAGTGATTGTGAGAAATGAAATGGCATCATTGTTTGAACCAGTCCAGATGAAGAATAGGTCATCAATGTACCTGCGATACGAAATATAGTTGGCGGAATGGGTGTTGTGATATAATAAACAAATCCTCAAACAAACCCATAAAGAGATGCTGTAGGACAGGGCCACTGGGTGCCCATGGCCGTACCATGTTGCTGTTAGGTATAGTGAAGATCCATATGAGAAGAAATTGTTTTCCAAAGTTATCCTCAATAGTGATATATCAAAAGGTTCTTAAAACTCTGTGGGAGTTCCAAATCTTTGTTCAGAAAATAAGCTGTGCACTCGATTCCTTTCTCATGATCAATGTTGGAATAGCGGGCACTCACATCCATTGTTAGAAAGAAGAACCTCAGGCAATTCTGGGTGTTTAGGTCTCTGATGAGGTGGTCTGAATCTTTCAGATAGCTTGCAATTGTTAACGTAGTCTTGTAAATACAGGGCTAGAAAAGGTGAAATGTGCTGGTAGGGGAGCCAATGCCCGATTGATGGGTCTTCCCGGGAGTGGTTTTGGCATTTTTGAGGATTTTCGGTAGAAAATAAAAGTAGGGTATAGTGGGGAAAGGTTATAAAAAGAAATCTGTGTTTCTCTTTGGTAATGGTTTTGCTTGAAGGCCGCATCCAGAAGTAGTTTGAGTTTCTTATGAAGTGCAGGCATTGGGTTGGATACTATTATTTTGCCATATGTTAGTATCGATAGGATGTTTAGAGCCCTTCATTATAGTAGGTGTAAGTCATAATGACTAACCCCCCCCCCCCTTTGTCAGTGGTCTGAAAACTAGGTCGGTTTCCTTTAAGATCTTTCAGTGCTTTGCGCTCTGTTGGTCGCAGGTTCCCCCTATAGTTCGAGACTCGGTGGAGCAGTTACTGTAGTGAGTTTCTTAAAGTCTTCCATCACTAGGTCTTGATAGACTTTAAGGTGGTGTCCTTGATCTTGTAGGGATAGAATTTGGATTTGTTTTTAATTTTTGTGGTACGGACGCACATGTCATTCATAGGTACCATGTTGTTCGTGTCAACGCTTGGTTGTATGTGGCCCATTGCCTCTTGGGGTTGTGGCTTTTGTTGTTTTGTTTGCAGGAGAAATGGCGTTTTAGGGTGACTTTCCTAATAAATTGATTGACATCCAAAAGAGATCAAACTCTTTGGAAGACTGTTAGGACTGTAAGACAGACCTTTTGATAGAAGAGATTCTTCATTTTGCTGAGAGTAAGTTGTAAGGTTGAAGATTTTATCATTGAATCTTGTTGGGTGGCCGCAGTTTTGGTATGGCGCCGGCTTTCTGTTGTCGTCTTTTACGGCCTCCTCTTTTCCTCGTTTGGTTTTTTCTTTTCTTTTTGGTTCACAGGCGTAAAAAAGTTCTATATTCTTGGTCTCATGTTTGTGTGTTTGCCCCTTGTGGAAAAAGGGGTTGTTTGTGCCTGTGTTTTGGTATCTTTGTTAGGGGTTCCTGTGTGGAGGTGGGTTGGAGTGGGGGGTGTATAGATAGATCAAGCAGGTATTGGTGAAGGAGATATTTTCAGAACAAATAGATCAATTCTTGGTGTGTGTAGTCGGGGACGGCCTTTTGATCAGGAGTTCAGAGTAGTATCGAAAGTTATTCAATTTTGTTGTGGAAGTAAATGCAATATTACCTTAACATGCGATTGCAGGTGGAGCCTTTGAATTGCAATCAAAACGTCACATGTGAATGTTGTCTCGGGCTCAGCAAAGGGGCAATTCAGGGGAAATCGGCGCAAATCGGAAATATTCGGGTAACACTTAGGGAAACCGCGAATCGGGCCCTTAGTAAATGACCCTCATTGTCTTTATCATGAGAATCTATTCCTCTCTTGATACATCACATAATTTTATTTGCTTTAGCAGCAGCCGCCTGGCTCTGGTCACTAAAATTAAGTTTACCATCCACCAATACCTCCAAGTCCTTTTCAGCTCCAGTTTTACCAAGTAACTGACTGTTTAGAACATAATTATACTTTTTGTTTCCATGGCCCAAGTGCATAACTTTACATTTTTTCTACATTAAACCTCATCAACCATTTCTCTGCCCACTCCTCAAGCTTCCACAAATCCCTCTGTAATGCTAAACTATCGACCTAAGTATTTATTACATTACACAGCTTAGTATCATCTGCAAATATTGAACTTGACTGTGTAAACCCACTACAAGGTCATTAATAAAAATATTTTAAAAAAAGTGGCCCCAATACTGACCCCTGTGGCACTCCACTGGTAACGTCAACCCAATCTGAGAATGTGCCATTAATGACAACCCTCTGTTTTCTATCACTTAGCCAAATACTTACCCAAATACAAAAATTTTCCCCTAGTCACAGCAGTCTCATTTTATATACCAACCTTTTATGCGGCACGGTGTCAAATGCCTTTGAAAAGTCCAGATATACAACATCTACAGCATCCCCCAGGTCCAGTCTGGAACCTACCTCCTCATAGAAACCAGTCAGGAACTTACCTCCTCATAGAAACCAATCAGATTAGTCTGACAGGACCGATCTCTCATAAACCCATGCTGACGCTGGGTTATTGTCACGGGTGACCCTGCGATCCATGTGTGCAGCCACGGTCCCCACTCCCCGAGGTCCATACTCACCTCACCTGGCTCCGGACTCCACGGCGATCCCCTCCAGGTCCCACGCCGGCTTCCTCCGAGTCCACGCTCCTGAATTCCTGCCATGGCCGCGCGCTCCCGATGCACGTGAACGGATTTTGGCGCAAACACGCCGGATTTTGTGCGACAGAAATAAGGGGGCATGGTCATCGAAAAACCCATTGGATTCGTAAAAACCACGGAATCTAAAAACCAAATAGTGTCGCAAAATCTATCACTCACATGCACCGGGGATAGGTTGGAGAACTTTGGCGGACCTCGACACAACATCGGGCGCACAACCTTAGTGAGTGGCCGGAAGACCCGAATCCTCGTCTGAGAACGCGCCACTGGATCGCGACAGGACCGGGTAAGTAAATGTGCCCCATTGTGTCTTCCACCAGGTGATTTTCCTGGGTTAAGACAGTCGAGAAGGCGACATTCAGTAGATTGGCCCTTTCCTCATCTCCTTCCACCATGGCCCCCATGTTATTCCGTTTTTAGTTTTTTATCATTAATATACTTGAAAAATAATTTGGGATTATTTTTGCTCTCCCTGGCAATATTTCTCTTAGTCTCTATTTTTGCTGCCTTTATCTGCTTTTTACAGGATTTATTTTTCTCTCTATAATCCTTTAATGCCTCACAGCTACCTTCACGTTTTAGCACCTTAAACGCCTTATCTTTCTCGCTTATTGCTTTCCGTACTAGGCTAGTTAGCCACGTTGGCTTTTTCTTGTTCCTCTTATGCTTTTTCCCATATGGTATGTGTTTCTCACACGACTTTTTTAGAATATATGAGAAGTAGTCCCAATTTTTTTTTTGGGGGGGGGGGTGGCTTTTGTCTTTAAGAACATTATCCCAGTCTATGCCTGCCATATGTTAATCTGCTAGAATGCAATCATGGTGACATTTTATTTTAATTTAGCAGAACTTCCAGTAGCAAGGATTTTTCTCACACAGCTGTAACCAGAGACAATTATTTTACAGTATCCCACAATATCTGAAAGATATCTTCTGATCTTGCAACCCATCAAGGTCTAGTACATCACTATAACTGTAGGGGAGGATCCAGTGGTATCTGTATTTTAATAGTGAGGTTATTTGAGCTACCTCAGGAACTTGGGGTTCTCTGGGTTTACGCTGTCACCAGCCACATGACTTTAAGAGAAGGGAAAAAAGCCAGCATTTAGCTTCCCCCTCATACCTCTCAGCTAGCAAGGGTGCTTATGTTTATGACACTACTCTTCTGGATGCCCTTTTAACATTCTAGTCTAGTCTAGTTAATGTGAAGTCATGGCTTCAGGGTCCATTTTGAAGAACTCTAGTCATATCTGCCCATGGGTAGACAGCTTTGTTAATTTGTATTATCCTAACAGCAGTGCCCAGGCTCCATTTAAGACTGGTTTTGTCATTTAGTCTTTGCTAGGTATTGTTGTATCTGCAACTTATCCCTGGCTCTGTTCTGTTGGAGCATCTTTAATTCCTGGTAGCTTGTTACTTTGTCTGTGGTGAGAGATTCTGAAGTTTACCTGTTGTCTTGTACGCTCTCACCACTTTCCTGTCTGTTCCCCATTTGTTTGTGTTTATGTAATTGTAAGTGCCTCGTGGACCTGCTCTAGTTGTTGCCCTATATCCCTGTCCTCCCTATTGCCCTCCTTCCTGTGTTCATTAGTTTGTTTGTTTGTGTGCATGATGGGATTGCTAGTTCTCCAAGTTACTTGCAGCACTCTAGTCACTAGTAGGGCCCAAATTTAGCATTCCAGACCCTAGTATTCTTAAGCCCTTCCCCTACTTTCTGGATAGGTCTTCATGTTTAGAGGGGGAGAAGTTTTTGGGTCCGCAGCTAGTCCGGGGAAGCTGACCATCAGCTGCAGGCAGGGACTAGCTTAGTTAAAGAGTAAAGGACAGTTTTTCCTTCCTTGATTTGCTAGCTCTTGCTGCTCCATGGTACATGGTTTCCTGTATCTGTGTAAACCGTGACATGTAGCTGGTAAAAGGCTACATTGGTTATAAGTTGGTTATGTGACATCACCAGAGGCAGGAGGCACAGGCACAGTGGTGGAAAGTGGGAAGAAGAAAATATATTCTCTTTTCATTTTAATACATCCATTAAAGCAACATCACATACATTAAGTGATTCTGGATCACATGGAGAACAATGAAGAATGCCTGTTATGATACCAATTTAACTTTCCACCTGGAAGTGGATGTTTCCAGCATATTTTCTTAATGTGAAATAAACATGCAGTGAACTTAACTTCAGTGACAGGTATATGTCAAAATGATCATTCCAGTAAGACATCCATTATGAAACCTGTACAATTCACAAATTGCTGTGTAGTCGTTAAAAATCACCAGATATTTTTTCTCACCCACATATCTTTTCTTCACTGTAGCAATCCCCTCTTAAAGGAAATCTATTTATAGTGCGGCATGAGAACAGAGGAAGGATTCCCATTGTAAACGTGTCTAGCTAAATGATAACTCGCTCACTGAGCGAAAATAAAATTCATAGTGAAATAGAGAAATAGAGTGCTTGTAAAGCATCTCATGACCCTGCTGCCCTGTTATTTCTATGTTTACATTACCTCTCATGATAATTCCTGGCTTGTCATGTAAGCTGTTGTCAGGGATTAAATAATTAGGGAGTATTAAATGCATTTGAGGAGCTGGGTCATTGAAAAGGGAAAGGGAGGGAGAGGGAAACCAAGAGTGAGCAAAAGAGAGATATAAAAATCTATGCCTTACTCGCAGCTTGCAAGCTGGAAGGGACAGATCGTGTCTGTAGACATCTGTGGTTTTTTTATTTTTTCATCTCCTCGCTTGATATTTAAGACAGAGATGGGTGAGTATTGATTGCCGGATGATGGATTGACATGAGTAGCTATGTTCAGTTAGGCTTACAGTAAACAGGAATGTACCTTAGGAATTCGGAACAGCTGAGGAATCAGCTACAGAGGAGTCTAGAAAACCTTGGCATCTCAATGTTAAGCATGCAGATATCAATATAACATCTGTCTATTCTGTGAATGCCTTTCTTTTGATGGACGTCTAAAAAATTTAAATGTTTCTGTAGAAAAAACAATATAGATCTGAGGCCTTTTTGTCGAAATGAAGACCTTGATAGAGAATGTTTTTGATTCAATGTCAATGTGTAGGCCTCTTTCAATGCTATACAATGTTACATAAGGTTATAATAGTCACAACACAGGTAATATCTTGCATGAGCATCTCCATCTTATGTGATTTCTGAGTGTTAAAAAAAAATACATTCTATTCCAGAGCATTGATGTAGTATTTGTATTCAACAGTAAGCTTTTCACTTAACTGGATCTCTGTAGGATACCAAACCACAATCATTATAGATGGCTTATTAACGCAGGATGTATTAATATCACTACAATGTTTTTTTCTGCATGAGGGAATGTGGCACAGCTTTACTCACTGCTGTCTAGCAAAACAAGTCTTGCATGATTCTGAATCTTTACTGACCTTTTTTTAAGTGAGGCTTATTATGTGGAGATGAACAATATTTGTTGCATCATTTTGTTAAATGGAATGAGAAAGGTATATAGATGTATAGATTTGTTTTTACCTAACATCCTAAACCTCATAATAAGCTGACACTTACTTTTTCAATCAATCATCATCATCAGAGGATTGCAATAACAAGCATCATCTATATGTAGGTAAAACTCGATCTGCCTAGAATGGCCACAATACCCGCAAAAGCCAATGGAAATAATTTAATATTCATTCTACCAGTACAGAGGTGTTCTGGCACCAAGCGTTAAAGCTGCTGGCGGGATGTAACAGCCACTCTCCTGGGCAGCCCTGTTTTGGCTGAGATCACTGCTCACCGTAATTGTCGTTGGGGAGCAACGATATGTCGTCATAAAAGCCCTAGGTCTTTATTAGCCATTGGCACATTGAAACAGATCGTGTACATATACTGCCATACTGTAGTATTTATAACTCCATTATTACAATTTAAGCTCAAACATTCTGGTTCCAATTAATAGTACATGGCGAGAGGGGAATGACTGGGTGTTTTCTGCAAAGCTGCTGGCGGTATGCAACTGCCGGAAGTGCATGAGCATTTCCATCTTGGCTGTGATCATTGCTCCCTGTGGCGTCATAGCCTTACCAGTCTTTTTATAAGACAAATAAATGAAAATGGTTGTTCCTGGTGGTGATCTCTGTGATGGAAATATCACCCAAAAGTCTCAAACGTCACATTTTTCAATTCTGCAACAAAAAAGTAATCAATAGCCGTACAGTCCGACAATGTATCAATGTGATTGTCATCATATCTTGCAAAAACTTCTTTCTTTACGGTGAAACTGCGAAGACTTCTGCTTTTTGTATTTTCTTTTGGCATTTGGTCTTCTCTTAGCTTTAGGGTTTCCTCCTCCCCTGGACTTCTGAGGATTGTCACTCTCCAGAAAATCCAGCTTTCACCGTAAAGAATAGTATGGAGTACTTTATCAGTATCATTCTGGATTACATATGTTTTTTGATCACTTTTTATTGCATTTTTTGTGGGATGAAATAGGTAAAAACCATAATTTTTGGATACGGGTTCAATAATGATCTTTTTTAATTCTACGGGTTGTTATGGCTGCGGTGATGCTGTATTTGTGGAGTTTGAGTTATGAGTTAGGGGTTTTTTTGCATTACATGTCTCTTTATATGTTTATGAGGCTTATAAGCATTTTTATGAACCTTTTTTTTTACTTTATTTTTTCTTTCACCATGGGTCATGAACAAGCAATCATTTGATGTATTGCAAGGAATAGCTGTGTCAACCTGACACTGTGCCTTTAAGATCACAGACGGGGATCTTACAGGTACTGCTTGAGAACACTGCCATGACAGCGATCAGCGCCCTCCAAAGACCGTGTGTGTGTGGGGAGGGGGGGAGGGGATCAATGGGGAGGGAAATTAAATGCAGCGGTCACGCTAACCGTGGCATTTAAAGGGTAAAACAAGCTCATTACGACCGTGGGTGTTACACTGTGGTGTCAGCTGTTAGTTATAGCTGACACCCACTGTATTCCGTTGCTGCACCAGCTCCGATCTCAAGCTCATCAGCTCTGCGTTCCATATATCAGATGCTGAGCGCTAAATCACAGCGCTAAGCTTCCAATATATCGGATGCAGGAGGTTAATACCTAGTAATAAAACCTATATACATTTGGTAAAAGTATAAAGGGGAGGTTTTTTTCTTCAGGATCACTGCATTTGGAATTTTATTTTCCTACTTCCCACAGCATTTTAAATTACAGCCAATAAAAAGTACAGGACCCGGCTGTAAGACACTGGGCATGCGCAGCATGTATTGCACTGTGTAACCTGTAAAATAGCTTGAACAAGTGATCAGAAGATCACTGTTCAAGCTTAGATGTCATTACTGTAAAAAAAAAAGTTAAACAATAATAAAGGTTTTTAAAATAAAAATAAATAATAAAAGAAAGTGAAGTCCCCCCAAACACCACATTTCCCTGTACACAAGAATAAAAGTATAAAAAAACCACTAAATCACCTAAAAAAACCACTTATTTGGTATCGCCGCGTCCGTAACAATCTGTAACAATAAATCCTAATCATAATTGGACCCGTCTAGGTGACATGGTAAAAAAAAAAAACAAAAACTTGCCAAAATGAAAATTTTATCAAATTGCTTTACAAAAATGTTCTAAAAAGTGATCCAAAAAGTTACAAGCGCCAAAATGATACCACTGAAAAACAAATAAGCTCACAAGCATCTCAGTCAACCAAAAAATACTATAGTTATGCCGCTGCAATACTAAAACAAATGCAATTTTTTCTATTCTAGTTTCCCTTCAATAAAATTGGACAATATAAATAAAACTATATAAATGAGGTATCACCGTAATCGTAGTGATCCGTAGAATAAAAGATAATATATTATTGTTATGCTAAGCGAACACCCCCCAAAAAAATGCCTAAAATCTAAAACAAGAATGCTGATTATTTTCCTCCACACGAAAAAAGTTAAAAATTGCTTCGATAAGCTAAACACACCCTCTAAATAAGGTTTTTTTACAGTGCAATCTCGTCTCGCAAAAAATAAGCCCTTATTTGTCTAAATTGCTTAAAAAGAAAATTGTATAGCCTATCCACAACGCGCGTTGTAATAGACGGTGCAGCGGGTAGTGACTTGCAACACGGTTTCAGACACAAGTGATCGGGGCAAGATGGCGGCTGCTCCTGACAGCCATCATCCGCCCCATGGACCAGAAGGGTTAGGTCCCCCCACACACCCCCAGTTTATTATCGCTGCTATTGTGCTCATCAATTCAGACTCTACAATACAGCGAATTTACTTATGACGTCAGTAATACCGATCACCATGTCTGTAGACACAAGTTGATCGGGCAATTGGCGGCTATTCCTGACAGCCACCAATTGTGCCTTGTGGTTCAGAGGGGTTTTGTTGCCCCCTCTGTCCATGTTTGCCGTATTGGCTGTCGATTGGTCCAGCTAAAAGCAGCAATATTCGTCACAATGAGCATCGCTAGGTGAATAAGAGCAACACTTGGCGATAATTTCCCTAACAAAAACGAAGATTGGTACAAAGTGCTGGCAGTGTACATTGTAACATATTACGCTGTACAACTCTTATGGCTGTTCCATTGGCAGGTCCTGCCGTATATTTTTAGAAGGACGGCCCCATTATCTCTGGTTTAGATGTTCCTGTATTTTGTCAGGCGCATTTTCCCGGTAAATTCTGCTGCTTCTAAGGTATGGACTCAAACAGAGTCTGTTCCAAAAGAGGGATTAGGATGGACACTACATACACTAAGGAGACTGCGACAACTCCAATGTGACAAAAGTTTAGTTGGTCCCAGGTAATTTACTACACCACTCCATAAGCAACACATTCACAATCACGCCCAACCTGTTGTGAATTCATAAAATGATATAATTGTAACACTGGTAGGTCACGTTGCTTCCCTATACCCTCCATTTTTCATAAGGGGCGGCCACATAACGGGCACTGAACGTTCCAGAAATAATTGCAATTTCCATCTTGGACTCCTTTGCACATCGTATTGGAAACCACCTATATGTTCAAAATGCTCTTTCACCATGTGTATTACCTCCACAGAATACACCCACTTTGCTATATTCCCCAAGGGTGTACATTCAACACATTAGGCACTTTTCGGGTGTTTTCCTCCGCTTTGGTACCACTACGGCTCTCCAAATGTTCCTGACACATTGATGGATTTCTTGCATTTGCCTACTAAAGACAAACACCCCTCTTTTCCTCTATGTTGTCGCCCATAAAGCATTTTATATCACATGTGGGGAATGCCTACACTCGGTTTCTTCAGGATCACTGCATTTGGAATTTTATTTTCCTACTTCCCACTACACAGCATTTTAAATTACAGCCAATAAAAAGTACAGGACCCGGCTGTCACAGCATTTTAAATTACAGCCAATAAAAAGTACAGGACCCGGCTGTAAGACACTGGGCATGCGCAGCATGTATTGCACTGTGTAACCTGTAAAATAGCTTGAACAAGTGATCAGAAGATCACTTGTTCAAGCTTAGATGTCATTAACTGTACTGTAAAAAAAAGTTAAACAATAAATAAGGTTTTTAAAATAAAAATAAATAATAAAAGAAAGTGAAGTCCCCCCAAACACCACATTTCCCTGTACACAAGAATAAAAGTATAAAAAAACCACTAAATCACCTAAAAAAACCACTTATTTGGTATCGCCGCGTCCGTAACAATCTGTAACAATAAATCCTAATCATAATTGGACCCGTCTAGGTGACATGGTAAAAAAAAAAAACAAAAACTTGCCAAAATGAAAATTTTATCAAATTGCTTTACAAAAATGTTCTAAAAAGTGATCCAAAAAGTTACAAGCGCCAAAATGATACCACTGAAAAACAAATAAGCTCACAAGCATCTCAGTCAACCAAAAAATACTATAGTTATGCCGCTGCAATACTAAAACAAATGCAATTTTTTCTATTCTAGTTTCCCTTCAATAAAATTGGACAATATAAATAAAACTATATAAATGAGGTATCACCGTAATCGTAGTGATCCGTAGAATAAAAGATAATATATTATTGTTATGCCTAAGCGACACCCCCCAAAAAAATGCCTAAAAATCTAAAACAAAATTGCTGATTATTTTCCTCCCACACGAAAAAAGTTAATAAATTGCTTCGATAAGCTAAACACACCCTCTAAATAAGGTTTTTTTACAGTGCATATCTCGTCTCGCAAAAAATAAGCCCTATTTGTCTAAATTGCTTAAAAAAAAATTGTATAGCCTATCCACACGACGCGTTGTAATAGACGGTGCAGCGGGTAGTGACTTGCCAACACGGTTTGCAGACACAGTGATCGGGGCAAGATGGCGGTCTGCTCCTGACAGCCATCATCCGGCCCCATGGACCAGAAGGGTTAGGTCCCCCCACACCCCCCAGTTTATTATCGCTGCTATGGCTCATCAATTCAGACTCAGCAATACAGCGAATTTACTTATGACGTCAGTAATACCGATCACATGTCTGTAGACACAGTGTGATCTGGGTCAATTGGCGGCTATTCCTGACGCCACCAATTGTGCCTTGTGGTTCAGAGGGGTTTTTTGCCCCCCTCTGTCCATGTTTGCCGCTATTGGCTGGTCGATTGGTCCACGCTAAAAGCAGCAATATTCGTCACAATGGGCATCGCTAGGGTGAATAAGAGCAACACTTGGCGATAATTTCCCTAACAAAAACGAAGATTGGTACAAAGTGCTGGCGTGTACATTGTAACATATTACGCTGTACAACTCTTATGGCTGTTCCATGGCAGGTCCTGCCGTATCATTTTTAAGAAGGACGGCCCCATATCTCTGGTTTAGATTGTTCCTGTATTTTGTCAGGGCGCATTTTCCCGGTAAATTCTGCTGCTTCTAAGGTAGGACTCAAACAGAGTCTGTTCCAAAAGAGGAGTTAGGATGGACACTACATACACTAGAGAGACTGCGACAACTCCAAGTGTGACAAAAGTTTAGTTGGTCCCGTGTCTAATTCTACTATCTACCACCTCTAAGCAACACATTCACAATTCACGCCCAACCTGTTGTGAATTCAGTAAAATGATATAATTGTAACACTGTAGGTCACGTTGCTTCCCTATACCCCTCCCATTCTTTCATAAGGGCGCCACATAACGGGCACTGGAACGTTCCAGAAATAATTGCAATTTCCATCTTGGACTCTATTGCACATCGTATTGGAAACCACCTATATGTTCAAAATGCTCTTTCACCATGGTGTATTACCTCCACAGAATACACCCACTTTGCTATATTCCCCAAGGGTGTACATTCAACAATTAGGGCACTTTTCGGGTGTTTTCCTCCGCTTTGGTACCACTACGGCTCTCCAAATGTATCCTGACACATTGTGGATTTCTTGCATTTGTCCTACTAAAGACAAACACCCCTCTTTTCCTCTACTGTTCCCCATAAAGCATTTTATATCACATGTGGGGAATGCCTACACTCGGAAGATCACTTGTTCAAGCTTAGATGTCATTAACTGTAAAAAAAAAAAAAGTTAAAACAATAAATAAAGGTTTTTTAAAATAAAAATAAATAATAAAAGAAAGTGAAAGTCCCCCCAAACACCACATTTCCCTGTACACAAGTAATAAAGTATAAAAAAACCACTAAATCACTAAAAAAAACCACTTATTTGGTATCGCCGCGTCCGTAACAATCTGTACAATAAATCCTAATCATAATTGGACCCTCTAGGTGAACATGGTAAAAAAAAAAACCAAAAACTTGCCAAAAATGCAAACTTTTTATCAAATTGCTTTACAAAAAATGTTCTAAAAAGTGATCCGAAAAAGTTACAAGCGCCAAAATGATACCACTGAAAAGAACAAATAAGCTCACAAGCAGCTCAGTCAACCAAAAAATACTATAGTTATGCCGCTGGCAATACTAAAACAAATGCAATTTTTTCTATTCTAGTTTCCCTTCAATAAAATTGGACAAATATAAATAAAACTATATAAATGAGGTATCACCGTAATCGTAGTGATCCGTAGAATAAAGATAATATATTATTGTTATGCTACAGCGAAAAAAAAACCAAAAAAAACAAGAATTGCTGATTTTATTTTCCTCCACACGAAAAAAGTTAATAAAATTGCTTCGAAATACCAGTGAATACACACTGTCCGTATGCTAGTCTTCTCTGTATATTTGTTGTATATTTCAAACTAAAATATTAATTTTATATGTCAATCTATAGTCTCGTTATGATTACGATGGGTTCAGGCTTTTTAAACAAGGAAGTTTAGCCACAGCATTGCTTTGGCTTGCATAACACACTTAGTTGAATGAACAGCCGGACAATGCAATTACAAAACAAAATCTCCATGGTGATAGAATACAGCACGCCCCCCTTGTCTCTCTTGCTGTAAGGACATACCTCTATTACGCCCTTAGCAGGGAAGGGAGCGTGATAGGCGGACTTCATGTGATGTCATGGGGAAGTATAAGCCCCCCCTTCACGGGAGTCCAGCCATTAGGTGACTCCTCCCACTTGTTGTGACGCATCGCTATCCGCGGATCCGGCCAATCAGGACGTGACCCATAACGGGTGGTATGTTATCAGCTTCAAATACGTGTCAACACTACATATGGCGCCCCGCCACACAGTCTAGTCAACCACACTGGAACCGCGAGTGAATTATAGGAGCCACTGCCTGTCTATATTCTTGCAAATCAAGCCACGACCACGCTCGTGCTTATTATTCCTCTCTGATCCACTGTCTAGCTCAGCACACATTAACAGCTACAGCAGCAGATGGGGACCAATGAAATGATCTATCCCCTGATGATTGTATCCTATGATACTGAAACCGTAGTGAGCATATAACACTCAGGTAAGTAGGGATTAATAGCTGCTATTAGGGACAGCTTTGGGACTGCCTTTGTTAGGACAGGAGCAACGGGGACACCAGGCGATTACACAAGTGTAGGGATTACAGGCCCTTGTTCTGGAATATCTCCTTGGATCAAGAACCAATCGCACACAGACTGGTGAGATCCAATTTAATTACTCTATTGCTGGTCCCTGTTGCTTATGTTTACATTTGAACCAAGAAACATATTATTTGATTTCAGTCTTTGTGGGCTCTTGTTACCCAGTTCTGGTGCTGGCAGCTGATATTGCACTTTACCTTTTTGATATATTTTACTTGATAAAGAATAAAGTTATATTTTAATGTACACATCTCTGCTAATAAGTAATTTCTGTATTTTGGATGAATTTATTGTTTTGGGTGATTGCATCCTGACTGGGACATCTACCAGTTCAGATCTCACCTGTCTTCTATCTTAGCTGTTTTTCAAAAAATGTACAAATTCTCGTGGATCAAATACCAAAACGCTCCACAAAATTTATACTCCAATCCCTCCCGGGTATAACCAATACCCCATATGTGGGTGGTAACCTGCTGTATGGGCACACAACCCCTGGCTTGAAGGAAGCTCGCCATTCAGAGCCGGTTATGCATGTCCTTTTTATTGGCTATACAACTTTTATTTTTTCAGCATATTTGGACATATAAGGGCTAATTTTTTGCGACATGAGATTGCACTTACAAATACTACTGTTCTTTTAGTGGTATCATGTATTTTTGTAGATTTTATTAACTCTTGCATGTTATGTGGTGAAAAAAATTGTCAATTTTGGTTTACTTTCTTTTGGTATTTTTTTCGGGGGTGGTCTACACCGTACACTAAAAATACTATATTATCTTTATTCTACAGATCCACATCACTAACGATTCCGGTGATACCTTCATTTTATATAGCTTTCATTTATTTTCACAATTTTACTGGATAAAACTAATATGAGGAATCTCATTTGTTTTTTGCATCACCATCTTATCGGAGACATACTTTAATATTTTTTGGTTGACAGAGCTAGTTTACTTATGTTTACGTGTTGAGTTTTTCTTTTCAATTTTACCATATTGGCGCCCGTAACTTTTTTTTGATCACTTTGTAGAACATTTTTGTGTAAGATTTTATGAAAAAATGTAAATATTTGGCTTGTTTTTTGGGTTTTTTTTTTTTACGGTGTTCCCCAAGCGGTCCAATAATTTTCTGTTGAGTTATTGTACGGATGTTACGGACGCGCAATACCAAATATGTGTGTTTTTTTGGCGATTTGTTGTTTTTTTGACTTTATTGCATGTTATTAGGGAATATTTTTGTTTTTGAGGGGACTTAACTTTATTTAATAATTCTTTTTATTAAAAAAATGTTTTTATAGTAATGTTTTTAACTTTAATTTACTTTTACAGGTTAGCTTGAACAAGCGATCCACTGATCGCTTGTTCAAGCTCTTCTTCACATACATAGTGTAATACAGATGCTGCGCATGCTCATTGTGTTTACAGCCGGGTCCTGTCAGAAGCAGGACCCGGCAGGCCGGATAGGATCGTGCAGCCCGGGACTGGTAGTCCCGGGCTGCATCTTAGCATCGGACCCCCCCGGTAAGCCAGCGAGGGGGGTCCTTTCACTTTAAATGCCCTAACACGCCGCGGTCAGCGCGTGAGCAGTGTCGTCTTAATATATAACACAAGCCGCAGCTTCTGGCCCCGTCTCCGTTCAGGGACTGGGCCAAAGGTTTGACGTGATGTACTGCATTTTGCGGGAACGCACCACCCGCGATGCAGTACTATTACGTCAAATGTCGGAAGGGGTTAAGAATTAATAAGATGTTTTATTCCCCATATCCCAATTTTTCCTCTCCAAAAGGCATCCAGTCATCTTTTGAACATGTACATGAGAGTCCGCATAACACCAGTAAAAGACCCTTTGTCTATGGTATGCTGTTAAATCGCCTCTCCTCTGAGCTAGAGGATCGCCCCCCTTGTCCTGGCCACAGGCCTAGGTATAAAAAGATTTTTGGAGAGTTCCTGTACTATCCGTTCAGGTAACATTGTAATGAGGTCTCCCCCTCAGTCGTCTTTTTTCTAAACTGAATAATCCCAAATTTGTAATCTTTCATTGTATTCCATCCCTCCCCCCCAATCCCCCCATTCCCATAATATCTTGGTTGCTCTCCTCTGGCGCCCGTTCCAGCTCTTCTTTGTCCTTTTTATACACTGTTGCCCAAAACTGTACACAAATATTCCTTTGGTCTGACCAGTGATTTGTATAATGGCAAAATCATGGGGCAGATTTACGTACCCGGCCATTCGCATCCACCGGGCGCTTTCTCTTGCTCTGGATTCGGGTCCGGCCGGATTTATTAAGGCAGTTCCCCTCGACTTCCACCAGGTGGCGCTGCTGCGCTAGTTCCCGAACGCTGCGTTTTTTTTTTCCGAATCCGTCAGGTTTTCGTTTGGCCACGCCCCCCAATTTCCGTCGCCACAATCCGATGCGTGCGCCAAAATCCCTGGGGCAATTCAGGGGAATCGGCGCAAATCGGAAATATTCGGGTAACACTTAGGGAAACGCGAATCGGGCCTTAGTAAATGACCCTCATTGTCTTTATCATGAGAATCTATTCCTCTCTTGATAATCACATAATTTTATTTGCTTTAGCAGCACGCCCCTGGCTCGGTCACTAAATTAGTGTTAACCATCCACCCAATACCTCCAAGTCCTTTTCAGCTCAGTTTTTACCAACAATAACTGACTGTTAGAACATAATTATACTTTTTGGTTTCCATGGCCCAAGTGCATAAATTTTAAATTTTTTTCTACATTAAACAACTCATCAACTCATTTCTCTGCCCACTCCTCAAGCTTCCACAATCCCTCTGTAATGCTTAAACTATCGACCTAAGTATTTATTACATTACACAGCTTAGTATCATCTGCAAATATTGAACTTGACTGTGTAAACCCACTACAAGGTCATTAATAAAAGAAATATATTTAAAAAAGTGCCCCAATACTGACCCCTGTGGCTACTCCACTGGTAACGTCAACCCATCTGAGATGTGCCATTAATGACAACCTCTGTTTCTATCACTCTTAGCCAAATATTTACCCAATACAAAAATTTTCCCCTAGTCACGCAGTCTCATTTTATATACCAACCTTTATGCGGCACGGTGTCAAATGGCCTTTGAAAATCCAGATATACAACACTACAAGCATCCCCCAGGTCCAGTCTGGAACCTACCTCTCATAGAAACCAGTCAGGAACTACCTCCTCAGAGAACCAATCCAGATAGTCTGACAGACGATCTCTCATAAACCATGCTGACGCTGGTTTATGTCACGGTACCCTGCGATCCATGTGTGCACCACGGTCCCCACTCCCGCGTAGTCCATATCACTCACCTCAACTGGCTCCGGACTCCACGGCGATCCCCTCCAGGTCCCCACGCCCGCTCTCCCTCCGAGTCACACGTCTGAATTCCTGCCTGGACCGCGCGCATCCCCGATGCACTGCAACGGATTTTTGGCGGCAAACATACGCCGGATTTTGGTGCGACAGAAATAAGGGGCGCTGGTCATCGAAAAACCCATTGGATTCGTAAAACACGGATCTAAAAACCAAATAGTGTCGCAAATCTATCACTCACAGGCCCGGTGGATAGGTTGGAGAACTTTGGCGGATCCTCGACACAACTCGGGCGCACAACCTTAGTGAAGGCCGGAATACCCGAATCCTCGTCTGAGAACGCGCCACGTGGATCGCGATACAGGGACCGGTAGTAAATGGTGCCCCATTGTGTCTTCCCCCAGTGTGATTTTCCTGGGTTAAGAATCGAGAAGGCGACATTCAGTGATGGCCCTTTCCTCATCTCCTATTCCACCATGGCCCCCATGTTATTCGTTTTAGTTTTTTAATCATTAATATACTTGAAAAATATTTGGGATTATTTTTGCTCTCCCTGGCAATATTTCTCTTAGTCTCTATTTTGCTTGCCTTTATCTGCTTTTACAGGATTTATTTTTCTCTATAATCCTTTAATGCCTCACGAGCTACCTTCACGTTTTAGCACCTTAACGCCTTATCTTTCTCGCTATTGCTTTCTCGTACTAGGCTATTAGCCACGTTGGGCTTTTCTTGTTCCTCTTGACTTTTTTCCCATATGGTATGTGTTTCTCACACGACTTTTTTTTAGAATATATGAAAGTAGTCCCAATTTTTTTTTTGGGGGGGGGGGTGGCTTTGTCTTTAAGAACATTATCCCCATCTATGCCTGCCCTATGTTATCTGCTAGAATGCAATCTGGTGACCTTTTATTTTAATTAGCAGTACTTCCAGTAGCAGAGATTTTTCCTCACACAGCTGTAACCAGCAGACAATTATTTTACAGTATCCCAATATCTGAAAGATATCTTCTGATCTTGCAACCCACAAGGTCAGTACATCACTAACTGTAGGGGAGGATCCAGTGGTATCTGTATTTAATAGTGAGGTATTTGAGCTACCTCAGGAACTTGGGTTCTCTGGGTTTACGCTGTCAACCAGCACACTGACTTTAGAGAAGGAAAAAGCCGACATTTAGTTCCCCCTCATACTCTCAGCTAGCAAGGGTGCTATGTTTATGACACACTCTTCTGGATGCCCTTTTAACATTCTAGTCTAGTCTAGTTAATGTGAAGTCATGGCTTCAGGGTCCATTTTGAAGAACTCTAGTCATATCTGCATGGTAGACAGCTTTGTTAATTTTGTATATCCTAACAGCAGTGCCCAGGCTCCATTTAAGACGGGTTTTGTCATTTAGTCTTGCTAGGTATTGTTGTATCTGCACTTATCCCTGGCTCTGTTCTGTTGGAGCATCGTTTAATTCCTGGTAGCTTGTTACTTTTGTCTGTGGTGAGAGATTCTGAAGTTTACCTGTTGTCTGTACTCTCCTCACCACTTTCCTGTACTGTTCCCCATTTGTTTGTGTTTATGTAATTGTAAGTGCCTCGTGGACCCGCTCTAGTTTGTTGCCCTATATCCCTGTCCTCCCTATTGCCCTCCTTCCTGTGTTCATAGTTTTGTTTGTTGTTGTGTGCATGATGGGGATTGCTAGTTTCTCCAGTTACTCGCAGCACTCTAGTCACTATAGGCCCAAATTTTAGCGTCCAGACCCTAGTATCTTAGCCTTCCCTACTTTCTGGATAGGTCTTCATGTTTTAGAGGGGGAGAAGTTTTTGGGTCCGAGCTAGTCCGGGAAAGCTGACCATCAGCTGCAGCAGGACTACTTGTTAAGAGTAAAGGACAGTTTTTCCTTCCTTGATTTGCTAGCTCTTGCTGCTCCTGTGTCATGGTTTCCTGTATCTGTGTAAACCTGACATGTAGCTGGTAAAAGGCTCATTGGTTATAAGTTGGTTATTGACATCACCAAGGCAGGAGCACAGGCACAGTGGTGGAAAGTGGAAGAAGAAATATATTCTCTTTCATTTTAATACATCCATTAAAGTCAACATCACATACATTAAGTGATTCGGATCACATGGAGAACAATGAAGAATGCCTGTTATGATACCAATTTACTTTCCACCTGAAGTGGATGTTTCCACATATTTTCTTATGTGAAAAAACATGCAGTGAACTAACTCAGTGACAGGTATATGTCAAATGATCATTTCCAGTAAGACATCCCATTATGAAACCTGTACCAATTCACAAATTGCTGTGTAGTCGTTTAAAAATCACCAGATATTTTTTCTTCACCCACATATCTTTTCTCTCACTGGTAGCAATCCCCTCTTAAAGGAATTCTATTTATAGCGGCATGAGAACAAGGAAGGATTCCCATTGAACGTGCTAGCTAATGATAACTCGCTCACTGAGCGAAAATAAATTCAAGTGAAATAGAGAAATAGATGCTTGTAAAGCATCTCATACCCTGCTGCCCTGTTATTCTATGTTTACATTACCTCGCATGATAATTCCTGGCTTGTCATGTAAGCTGTTGTCAGGGATTAAATAATTAGGGAGTATTAATGCATTTGAGGAGCTGGGTCATTGAAAGGAAGGAGGGAGAGGGAAACCAAAGTGAGCAAAGAGAAGATATAAAATCTATGCCTTACTCGCAGCTTGCAATCTGAGAGGGACAGATCGTGTCTGTAGATCTGTGGTTTTTTTATTTTTTCATCTCCTCGCTGAATTTAAGACAGGATGGGTGAGTATTGATTGCCGGATGATGGATTGACATGAGTAGCTATGTTCAGTTAGGCTTACGTAAACGGAATGTACCTTAGGAATTCGGAACAGCTAGGAATCACTACAGAGGAGATCTAGAAATTGGCATTCAATGTTAAGCCATGCAATATCAATAACACTGTCTATTCGTGAATGCTTTCTTTTGATGGACGTCTAAAAATAAATGTTTCTTTGTAGAAAAACAAATGATCTGAGGCCTTTTTGTCGAAATGAAGACCTTGATGAGAATTTTTTGGATTCATGTCAAGTGTAGGCCTCTTTCAATGCTATACAATGTTACATAAGGTTGATATAAGTCACAACACGGTAATATCTTGCATGAGCATCTCCATCTTATGTGATTTCTGAGTGTTTAAAAAAAAATACATTCTAGTCCGAGCATTGATGTAGTATTTTTATTCAACAGTAAGCTTTTCACTTAACTGGATCTCTGTAGGATACCAAACCACAATCATATAGATGCTCATTAACGCAGGATGTATTAAATCACTACAATGTTTTTTTCTGCATGAGGGAATGTGGCACAGCTTTACTCACTGCTGACTAGCAAAACAAGTCTTGCATGATTCTGAATCTTTACTGACCTTTTTTTAAGTGAGGCTTATATGTGGAGGATGAACAATATTTGTTTTCATTTTTGTTAAATGGAATGAGAAAGGTATGATATGTATAGATTTGTTTTTTACCTAAATCCTAACCTCATAATAAGCTGACACTTACTTTTCAATCAATCATCTCATCAAAGTATTGCAATAACAGCATCATCTATATGTAGGTAAACTGCGATCTGCCTAGAATGGCCATAAACCCGCCAAAAGCCAATGGAAAATTTTAATATCATTCTACCAGTCAGAGGGTTCTGGCACCAAGCGTTTAAAGCTGCTGGCGGGATGTACAGCCACATCTCCTGGCAGCCCTGTTTGGCTGAGATCACTGCTCACCGTAATTGTCGTTGGGGAGCAACGATATGTCGTCATAAAACCCTAGGTCTTATTAGCCATTGGCACATTGAAACAGATCGTGTACATTACGCCATACTGTAGTATTTATAACTCCATTATTACAATTTAGCTCAAACATTCTGGTTCCAATTAATAGTACAGGCGAGAGGGGAATGACTGGGTGTTTTTGCAAAGCTGCTGGCGGTTAGGCAACTGCCGGAAGTGCATGAGCATTTCCATCTGGCTGTGATCTTGCTCCCTGTGGCGTCATAGCCTTACATCTTTTTATAGACAAATAAATGAAAATGGTTGTTTCTGGTGGTGATCTCTGTGATGGAAATATCACCAAAAGTCTCAAACGTCACATTTTTCAATTCTGCCAACAAAAAGTAATCAATATCCGTACAGTCCGACAATGTATCAATAGGTGAGGTCATCATATCTTGCAAAAACTTCTTCTTTACGGTGAAACTGCGAGTACTTCTGGTTTTGTATTTTCTTTTGGCATTTGGTCTTCTCTTGCTTTAGGGTGTTCCTCCTCCCCTGGACTTCTGGGATTGTCACTCTCCATAAATCCAGCTTTCACGTAAGAATAGTATGGAGTACTTTATCAGTATCATTCTGGATACTATGTTTTGTTGATCACTTTTATTGCTTTTTTTTGTGGAGGAAATCGGTAAAAACCATAATTTTTGGATACGGGTATCATAATGATCTTTTTAATTCTATCACGGGTTGTTAGTGGCTGCGTGATGCTTATTTGTGGAGTTTGAGTTATGAGTTAGGGTTTTTTTGCATTACATGTCTCTTTAATGTTTTGAGGCTTATAAATTTTTATGAACTTTTTTTTTTTCTTTCTTTTTTCTTTCACCATGGTCCATGAACAAGCAATCGATTTTATGATTGCAATGAATAGCGGTGTCAACCTGACACTGTGCCTTTAAGTCACAGACGGGGATCTTACAGGTACTGCTTGAGAACACTGCATGCAGCGATCAGCGCCCCCACCAAGACCGTGTGTGTGTGGGGGGGGGGAGGGGATCAATGGGTAGGGAGGGAAATTAAATGCGCTGTCACGCTAACCGTGCATTTAAAGGGTAAAACAAGCTCATTACGCCCGTGGTCGTTACACTGTGGTGTCACTGTTAGTTATGCTGACACCCCTGTATTCCGTTGCTGCACCAGCTCCGATCTCAACTCATCATCGGGCCAAAAGCGTTCCTATATCAAGCTGAGGCTAAATCACAGACGCTAAGCTTCCATATATCGGATTGCAGGAGGTTAATCCCTAGTAATAAAACCTATATACATTGGTAAAAGTAAAGGGAGGTTTTTTTTCTTCAGGACCACTGCATGGAATTTTATTTTCCTCTTCCACAACACACAAGCATTTTAAATACAGCCAATAAAAAGTCAGGACCCGGCTTTAAGACACTGGCATGCGCAGCATGTATTGCACGTGTGTAACCTGTAAAATATCTTGAACAGTGATCAGAAGATCACTGTTCAAGCTTAGATGTCATAACTGTAAAAAAAAAGTTAAACAATAAATAAGGTTTGTTAAAAAAAAAAATAATAAAAGAAGTGAAGTCCCCCCAAACACCACATTTCCTGTACCACAAGAATAAAGTATAAAAAAACCACTAAAACCTAAAAAAACCTTATTTGGTATCGCCGCGTCCTAACAATCTGTACAATAAATCCTAATCATAATTGGACCCTCCTAGGTGACCATGGTAAAAAAAACAAAAAACAAAAACTTGCCAAAATGAAACTTTTTATCAAATTGCTTTACAAAAAATGTTCTAAAAAGTGATCCGAAAAAGTTACAAGCGCCAAAATGATACCACTGAAAAGAACAAATAAGCTCACAAGCAGCTCAGTCAACCAAAAAATACTATAGTTATGCCGCTGGCAATACTAAAACAAATGCAATTTTTTCTATTCTAGTTTTCCTTCAATAAAATTGGACAAATATAAATAAAACTATATAAATGAGGTATCACCGTAATCGTAGTGATCCGTAGAATAAAGATAATATATTATTGTTATGCTACAGCGAAAAAAAAACCAAAAAAAACAAGAATTGATGATTTTATTTTCCTCCACACGAAAAAAGTTAATAAAATTGCTTCGATAAGCTAAACACCCTCTAAAATAAAGGTTTTTTTACAGTGCATCTCGTCTCGCAAAAAATAAGCCCTTATTTGTCTAAATTGCTTAAAAAATAAAGATTGTATAGCCTATTCCCAACGCGCGTTGTAATAGAACGGTGCAGCGGGTAGTGACTTGCCAACACGGTTCAGACACAGTGATCGGGGCAAGATGGCGGCTGCTCCTGACAGCCATCCATCCTGCCCCATGGACCAGAAGGGTTATGTCCCCCCCACACACCCCCAGTTTATTATCGCTGCTATTGGCTCATCAATTCAGACTAGCCAATAGCAGCGAATTTACTTATGACGTCAGTAATACCGATCACCATGTCTGTAGACACGGTGATCGGGGCAGAGTGGCGGCTGTTCCTGACAGCCACCAATTGTGCCTTGTGGTTCAGAGGGGTTTTGTTGCCCCCCTCTGTCCATGTTTGCCGCTATTGGCTGGTCGATTTGGTCCAGCTAAAAGCAGCAATATTCGTCACAATGGGCATCGCTAGGGTGAATAAGAGCAACACTTGGCGATAATTTCCCTACGAAAAACGAAGATATGGTACAAAAGTGCTGGCCGTGTACATTGTACAGATTACGCTGTACAACTCTTATGGGCTGTTCCAATGTGCAGGTCCTGCCGTATCATTTTTCAGGACGGGCCCCAGTATCTCTGGTTTAGATGTTCCTGTATTTTGTCAGGGCAGCATTTTCCCGGTAAATTCTGCTGCTTCTAAAGGTAGGACTCAATACAGAGTCTGTTCCAAAAGAGGAGTTAGGATGGACACTACATACTACTAAGAGACCTGCGACAACTCCAAGTGTGACAAAAGTTTAGTTGGTCCCCTGGTCTATTCTACCTCCTTATAAGCAACACATTCACAATTCACGCCCAACCTGTTGTGAATTCAGTAAAATGAATAATTGTAACAACTGGTAGGTCACGTTGCTCCCTATACCCCTCCATTATTTCATAAGGGGCGCCACATAACGGGCACTGAACGTTCCAGAAATAATTGCAATTTCCATCTTGGACTCCATTGCACATCGTATTTGGAAACCACCTATATGTTCAAAATGCTCATTTCACCATGTGTATTACACTACACCACATAATACACTTGCTATATTCCCCAAGGGGTGTACATTCAACAATTAGGGTCACTTTTCGGGTTTTCCTCCGCTTTGGTACCACTACGGCTCTCCAAATGTATCCTGACACATGTGAAGGATTTCTTGCAAATTTGGCCTCTAAAAGACAAACACCCCTCTTTTCCTCTACTGTGCGCCCATAAAGCATTTTATATGCACATGTGGGGTACTTCTACACTCTGTACTTCTATAGGAAAATTTTCACCTTTTTAATGTTTAGGGCCTAATTGGATCATTCACCTGTAGGGGCAAATACATATATTACACATTGCAAAATTCTCTAAGGGGTGTGCATTCAAAAATTAGGGTCACTTTTTGGATTCTTATCTGTTTTATACCACTAGGGTTCTCCAAATGCATGTCAAACATTTCTGTCAAATTTGGCTTCTAAAAGGCAAACCTCCCCCTTTCCTTTTACTGTGCGCCCATACAACATTTTATATACACATGTGAGGTACTTCTACACTCAAGAGAAATAGGTTTACAAATTTTGGGGGGTTATTACATTTTTTTTATCCCTTGTGGCTATAAAAAATTAGGGGTACAATGACCTTTATAAGAAAATGTTCACCTTTGTCCTATTTAAGCCCTAATTAAATCAAACACCTTTATGGACAAATACTCATATTACACCTTACTAAATTCTCTAAGGGGTGTGCTTTCCAAAATGGTGACACTTGTTGGGGTTCCCCTCTGTTTTGGTACCACTACGGCTCTCTAAATGCATCCTGACACATGTAAAGGATGTTTGTCAAATTTGGCTTCTAAAAGGCCAACGCCCCTCTTTCCCTTCTGAGCTTCACTGCGTACCCATACAACATTTTATTTGCATGTGTGGGGCAATTTTATACTCGGGAGAAATGCTAGTACACATTTTTTGGGGTTGTTTTATCTTTAATGCCTTATGGGATACAAAAATTAGCCGTAAAAGTGACTTTTTTGGGAAAATGTTCATATTTTTCCTTTTAGGGACCTAATTAAAGCAAACACCTGTGGGGGAAAATACACATATTACACCTTGCTAAATTTTGGTGCACTTTCCAAAATGGTGACATTTGTTGGGGTTCCCCTCTGTTTTGGTACCACTAGGGCTCTCCAAATGCATCCTGACACATGTAATGGATGATTGTCAAATCTGGCTTCTAAAAGGCCAAAGCCCCTCCTTCCCTTCTGAACCCTACTGTGTACCCATACAACACTTTATATGCAAAAGTGGTGCAGTTCTGTGCTTAGGAGAAATTGTTTTACACATTTATGGGGGTTGTTTCATCTTTTATCCCTTGTGGCTTACAAAAATTTGGGGTAAAAGTGACTTTTTTGAGAACATTTTCACCTTTTTTCCATTTTGGGGCCTAATTGAATCAAACACCTGTTGGGGCAAATACACAAATTACACCTTGCTAAACTCTCCAAGGGGTGTACTTTCCAGAATGGTGTCTCTTGTTGGGGCTTTCCTCTGTTTTGGTACCATTATGGCTCTCCAAATGCATCCTGACACATGAAAACTTTTTCAGCCATATTTGCCCTGCAAAAACGAAACAACGCTCTTTCCATTCCAAGTGCCCCCTGTGCCCGTACAGCAGGGTACAGTGAAAAAATGGGTATTGGCATGCTCAGGAGGAATTGCCCTAAACATGGTAAAATGGATTTTCCTTTTTAACCCATTGTGAAGGTGCAAATTTTAGTGTTCAATGAATCTATTGTAAGATAAAATTACATTTCTGTAATTTCACTTTCATTTATCTTTCACCCTCATGAAACGCTCATAGGGTTAGAAAAATTCCCAAAGGTTGTTTTGAATATTTCGAGGGGTGTAGTTTCTAAAATGGTGTCATTTGTGGGGGTTTTCTATCATGTAGGCCTTATAAAGTCACTTCTACCTAAACTGACCCTCCAAAAGTAGGTTTTGATGATTTTCGTGAAAATCTGAAAAATTGCACCTAAAGTTATAAGCCTCCTAGCATCCTAAAAAAAGGAAAAGATGTTTGAAAAATGTTGCCAAGTTAAAGCAGAGATATGGAAAATGTTAGTTATCAAGTTATTTTAGTGATATGACTAACTTTCCAAAAAGTAGAACATTTTGAATTTTGAAAACATTGTTTTTTTCAAAATTTTTGGCAAATTTCCATTTATTTCATAAATAAATACTAAACATATTGATTAAATTTCTCGAACAAAATGAAGTACAATGTGTCACGAAAAAACAATTTTAAAATCAACTGGATATGTTAAAGCGTTCCACTTAAATAGACACATGTCAGATTTTAAAAAATGGGCCGTGTCAGGAAGGTGAAAAGTGGCTTCAGCGTTAAGGGGTTAAAGTGTCTGGATCAGCTGCTTTTGAAGGCTTGCATCCGTGATTAACCTATACAAGTGTTGCTCCAATATTCTCTCTTTTTTCTATAGCCAATAAAAAGTATAATTTGTAATGCAAAAATTAAGCCCTTATCAAGCTCTGTACACAGAAAAATAAAAAAGGTTTGGATTAGCAAAAAAATTGAAACAAAAAAGGGCATCATGGGAAGGGGTTGAACTAAAGAAACAGAAGTAAATAATCACACAAAATTGAGCCAATCTTTACTAAAAATATCTCTTCATGTCTTAAGAAATTGTATATAACCATTGCCAACTTTCCACTCAATGACAACTTGTGGTAGATTAAATTTGGTCAGGTAAGTTTCTAACAAACATTAGAAAAGTGTCACTGGTATGCTTGAATGGATGGGTCCATGAGAGGCAGAGTCAAGCCAATTGTTAAGGCTATTCTGGTTTATATAAAAGTTCAAGGGTGTGTAGACATCTCACTGGAGAAGTGCTCGAGGGGGTGTACATCTCACCTAGGTTGCTACGTAGTGTGAGATGGTAAGTCCAGGATTGACCTGTTGCTCAGCAGTATTATGCTGCTGAGTTGTTGTTTAATCTTGTCGGGCCTGGATTTACAGGGAGTGGCAGGTAGGTTTGGTAGTGGGACTTGCCACTCCCTCCCCTCGATCCAGTTCGGGTTTTGGATCAGGTGAGCTCTGCTCCTAATCAGCCTGTGAAGGTAAAAGCTTTCCAAAGCTTACAGGTCCTCCTCCTCCCCCCTCTCAGCCACGAAACAGCCTATGTGGGTTTGGAGGAAGTTGCGAAGGCAGCCACTGCGGGAGCTAAAACTCACCCTGCGATATCCAGGCTAAAGACGCTGTGTTTGTGAGTGTCAGATAGGTGAGACAACCTGTTAGTAAGCGCCCAGACGGGTAGGTCTTTTGTTTGAATTTTTTTTAAAAGCACGGTGTTGCTGTTTTTACGTTTGCTGGACTGTTTATGCTAAAAATAAACGCCAAGTTTATCTTTTATACATCTACGTCTGCTGTACGTGTGTCCTAACACACGCATCCTCTCCCCCTGGGAAATCCCTACATGTGCTATTATTTTACTTCTATATTCCAGATTATATTGATAGGGATTATCATTACAATATTTTAAAGTTAAACATTTTTGTAAATAAAAAAATTGTGCAGAAAGGTTATGAAAGCCTTGAAAAATGTGACACAAAGGGGCACATTTAATTACCTGTCCCATTGACGGCGCCGATCCGGATTGTCCGTTGAATCGGAGCTGCAAACGATTCACTTAAATTGTGCGTCCAATTTCCTGCATGTGTCGCTTCCCTGCTCAGGTCCGTCGGAGTTCACCATCTTCTTCCTGGTGTATGTGAGTGCTGATCTTGCGACACAATTTTGATAGTTAAATTCTGCGGTTTGTCCGAATCAGTCAGTCGGGTTGTCCGACGGCAACAACCTCGATTTGTGTCACATGAAAGCCGGCGCCGATGCGCCACTCACTGTACCCATAACACAAACGTGTCTTTTTATTCTATGGGCATCACGATTACGGCGATACCCCCTTTATATGAATTTTTTATGGTTAACTTGTTTGCAGAACATAGAACTCATTTTGTGAGAATTTTCTGTTTTTGCATTGCCATGTAACAATGGGCAATAACATTTTATTTTTTGTGTATAGAGCTGTTTTAGAGCTTATTTTTTGCGGGACAAACTGTACTTTTTCTTGGTATCATGTCATGGTAAATGCTACTTTTTTTTGATCACTTTTTCTGCCTTTTATGAGATCAGATGTGAAATTTGAATAAAATTCCTAATTTGAGTTTCTTTGTGGTTTTTTTTTATGGCGTTCACCGTACGGGTTCAGTGACAATTTAATTTTATTGTACAGGTTGTTACCGTATAGTTGTGTTTTTTTTGGTGATTTTCACTTTTTTATGTTTTATTTATTATTTATATTATTGCAATGGATGGGACTTCAGGGGACTTTTTTTATCTTTTTTATATTTTTTTAGGGCACTTTTTTTAAAAACTTTTTTTAACTGTTTTATTTTGTCCCATCTTGATTACTTGTCATTGTATATACTGCAATATTATGTATTATTGTATAGAAAACAGAAAAAGAAAACCAAAAAGAATACGGAACCCAAAAAACTGACACCTGGACTTTGAGAAAAAAATCACTCCATCAACTACCGTTATACTTAAGTATAAGCCGACCCGAGTATAAACTGAGGCCCCTAATTTTACCGCCAAAAACTGTACAAACCTATTGACTGGAGTATAAGCTGAGGGTAGGAAATGCATTGGGTCATAGCGTAATCTGGACTCTAATAGCACACCTTACTTGGTACAAAATAATATAGGGTACCAGTACCAATTCTATAATAATAAATCCATCAAACTACAATAGACAGATAACAAATCAAAAACAAATGAAAAGTGCTTAGTGAATAAACTGTGGTTATCCATGGGACAGACATGCGGCAGTGAAGTCTATAAGTACTTGGGTGTCCTTCTCAACAATAACTCGAGTGGGCAGAGACATAAACGCACTTCACAGGAGGGGTCAGAGCCGGCTACACCTGTTAGAGGCTGAGGGCATTCGGAGTGCGGGGGCTCTTCTTAAACCTTCTTCAACTCTGTAGTGGCACCAGCCATCTTCTTGGCATAGTCTGTTTGGGAAGCATCCCCTAGGGAGAGGAGCAGACTGGACAAACTGATTAGGGAAGCCAGTTCTGTCCTGGGTTCCTCTTGACACAGTGCAGTGGTAGCTGAGAGGTGGACACTGTGTAAGTTGAAGTCTATTCTGGAATGGCTCCCATCCCTTGCATGAAACTGTGGTGGCATTGGGGAGCACATTCAGTGACCGACTGCTTCACCCCAAGTGTGAGAGGGAGCGTTATCTTTCATTCCTCCACGCTGCCATCAGGCTGTTCAACAACAAGGCCCAAACAGAAGTCCCTGCGCCCCCCACCTAACCAGTCCCTGCAGGTCCCATCCACAGACTAAACATCAAACTGCCGACATTGCTTGTCTCTTTTTTGTCTTTTTATCCCCCTTTTCTTTTTGTTCATTATCCCTAATATTGTTTGTTGTCATAGTTTGTACTTCACTCCTGTACCCTCTCTGCTGCTGTAACGCTGTGAATTTCCCACTGTGGGACTAATAAAGGATTATCTTCTTATCTTAATTGTATAAATCTGCAATTCATCATACATGAAGAACAAGCCAAATACATATCGGTGCTATAGAGTAAAAACCCGGCTGTATATCAATGCACAAACGATTGCATGTAAATGAGCATTAAAGTGCGTAGTGCATTAACAGTTTTTTAGATATACCAACCCACTGCATAATCAAGTGGTCCAAACGTAATGTAACACAGAAACCCAGACACGCGTTTCGCCACCGCTCCTCAGGGGTACTGCAGATTGAGTATGGATATGGCTAAATACAGAAGGGGATGGAACATTAGTTTGTATAACCAAGAATGGATTGGTTACCCGATAGCCTAATGGAGCTGTAACACAGCTGAATCAGTGGCGTAACTACAGCTAGCAGCCGTAGCAGGAGGTCCAGGGGCCTGCGCGCCGCGCCCGACTGTGCCACGAAGTGATCCCGAGTGAGACTTCGGTTCCACCACAGAGCGGAGAAGGGAGTGCAGTTCGGGTCTCCATGCCGCCTCATAACCCAGATATAATGGGATGCATCCCAAACTGCGGCGCGCATCTACCAACTTTAGGACCACTGTCCACGTGCACCCGTATATACAAGTAGTTGAGCAATCATCAGGCCCTACTTTGGATCTACCTCTACAGAAGCTGCATTTCCCCTGATGACGGACCTTGGACATCCCAGGCTCCAGAAACGCGTCGGGAACATATAAGGCTTACCAGGTTAACCCCTAGGATAGTGTGACCTTGGGACTGCCCTTGTAAGGGCAGGAGCTAATTATTGGGTATAGGGAGAGACAACAATAGGACTTCTAGGTGCAGTGCTGTCATCTGTCCGCCCTGGGTCCACCTCTATCCCCTCCTGACCCAGCTCCTGCATCTGTATCACGACTCACCACTGGTAACCGTTTCATACTTTCCCTTTTTGGTTCCAGCTCTAACAAGTAGAGTGGATATGTGGATTGGTGGCCAGTGTTTATGCAAGTATTGTTTAATTGCAGTCTTGGTCCTTAAGTTTGGTTTTTAGGACACGTTTTTATCAAGGTTAATAAAAGTTAGGTTTTAATAATTCAGATTTCACCCGTGATTTGCTAATTTAGCCCCGGCAGAGGCGGATGATGGTACACTCCGGGCCACATACATTGTACTGCAGAGGAGGCACAGTCCGGCGGTTCGTACGCTTGAAGTCCCTGTGAGTTCCTGCAGCCGGCTATCCTCCTCCCTAGAGTACCCACTGTGTTCCCTGTCCAGTCTCATAAAGCAGCAGTGAGGCCAGGGCTGTCTCCCTGCTTACTGTATGGATACAGCGCTGCTGAGCCTATGAGGCCTCAGTAATGACAGCAGCCCCAGGGAGACAGCATGGCATTGGAGGAGGCTACAGTCAGGAGGCTGCAGTAGAGGATACATCTTCGGGTAAGTATATTTAGAAGTGTGTGTGTTTTATGTAATGCTGTGTGTGTATATACTGTATGTGTGACTGTCTCTGTGTGTAGATGTATGATGGTATATACGGTATCATGTGTGTTGTATAGCTGTATCTGTGTGTGTATATGTATGATGTCTATATACTGTATGTGTGTCTGTAATTATGTATATTGTGTGTGATATGATGTATGGTATGTATACACTCACCGGCCACTTTATTAGGTACATGCTAGTAACGGGTTGACCCCCTTTTGCCTTCAGAACTGCCTCAATTCAACAAGGTGCTGGAAGCAAAATATTCCCCACACCATGACACCACCACCACCAGCCTGAACTGTTGATACAAGGCAGGATGATACATGCTTTCATGTGTTGACGCCAAATTCTGACCCTACCATCTGAGTGTCGCAGCGGAAATCGAGACTCATCAGACAAGGCAACTTTTTCCAATCTTCTACTGTCCAATTTCGATGAGCTTGTGCAAATATAGCCTCAGTTTCCTGTTCTTAGCTGAAAGAGTGGCACCTTCTGGTCTTCTGCTGCTGTAGCCCATCTGCCTCAAAGTTTCGACTACTGTGCGTTCAAGATGCTCTTCTGCCTACCTGGTTGTAACGGTGCGATTTGAGTCACAGTCTCCCATTCCCTCAGACCTCTGGCATCACAAGGCATTTCCGCCCACAGAACTGCCGCTCACTGGATGTTTTTTCTTTTTTGGACCCATTCTCTGTAAACCCTAGAGATGGTTGTGCCTGAAAATCCCAGTAGATCAGCAGTTTCTGAAATACTCAGACCAGCCCTTCTGGCACCAACAACCATGCCACATTCAAAGGCACTCAAATCACCTTTCATATTTTTTCACACACCTATTAACGGTACCTGTTCACATAATAAGTATTGCACCTGGAGAGCGCACAAAGTGCGCGATCTCTGGTTACATGCGACACTTCACTTCCGGTTCCAGAGCGAGGCTAGGCCCGCTCACAATGGAACGCACGCCACAGCCTTTGCGGCATAAGGCCTCAGAACGAGGTGTGTTAGCTGAAATGGAACGCAAGCTTGTCATGGAAAATGCTCATGCTCTTCAGTTCGAATTTTCGACGGCAGCTCGAATGTCTTTAGTGCCTTGTATTCTGATCCTCAGTTCCTTGTGTTCATACCAATGTACTTGAGCCCACATGATGTGGTCAGTTGGTACACCAGCCAGGATGTACTGCAGTTGATGAAATGAACCACCTGAATGACTTGGTCCCTGCGAAATCAGAAAAAGTATTTTTATTATAATTTTACGATGGACCAATATCCCCATGGAAAGGACTTTTGGTTCTTTTGACCGAAAATATAGGCTTTTGGATATAGTGACTCCTCACCATCATGTCACCAACGGATTTAGCCACCAATTGTTGCGTGTGGAAGGTGGCTGCTTAAATCTGACAGATCCGTCAGATCGGCCAAAAACACTTCATTATTCCCTCTTCCTGCCCATGGGGAGTTGTAAGGATAATCAATCTCACCTGGTTGTCAGTAGGGCGACAAGGTTTGATCTTAAGAAGAAGTTCCGATCCTCTTTTTAGCCTTGTGTATGCCCTCTCAATATCAACAGTGAAATAGCCCTATATAAATCATTGTTTAAGGTACATGGCACACGTGTTCAATCTGGTTGTCAAAGGTTCCTGAAGTATTCCACCCATCTGCAGACTTTCTAAAAATGGCCAGGGAACTGAGGGCTTTCATGCACTTCACCCATTCTTACAAGTCATCACACCCTCCTCGAGCTGCAGCGGCAGAACGGCCTCCCCAACATAGGCTGACATGTATCCACCCGTTGGATTTCCCAGCCTCCATAGGTTAGACTGCCAGTATGAACGAGAAAAGCCGTTAATGATTTTGATAATGCAATCGGACAGATTATCTCCCCTGTGTAACTTGATGTCAGCCACTGGCAGCTCATGCGTGACACCTGCCATTTGCTCAGGCCCTTTGAAGAGGCCCCGTTATTTGTCAGTCCCAGGACTGCAGGTGAATAATGTCATTCCACTGCTTCATATCCTGGAACAGATGCTGCAAAATCTGTCTTGTCAGGGCACTGGAGAAGTGTCGACTACATCTCATGGCCACATGAGTCCGGTGGGGGCTGAACTGGAGGAGAGGACATAAGAGCACAACAGAGGCTTTGCCTAACTAGTACAGACGAATTCAACATCCAGCATAGGGTGACTTTTGGCTCTCCACCTTCTTGGACCTTTGCTTCCAGTCCAAAGTGCCTTTTTTCCAGCTGCTGAGAGGAAGAACAACTGGCGTACTATAGAGATTACTTTGCAGATAGTTGGCCGCTGCCTATTGCGCCATTGTCCATCTTCTGTTAGGTCTGACCAGGGATTCCTGGCAGTCATCGCTCACCGTACTACTGGTCAACGGCTGTTGTGGGGAGATGGGGGGGGGGTAGCAGCAGTGCAGCCCATCAGCAGCAGCAGCAGCCTGGAGTCCTAATGAGCAGCTTCCTCAACTGCCTATTGAGTAGGGTAGCCACCACCAGCAGCAGGACATGGAGCACCTTGCACCAGGTGTGGCCTACTTGGACAGGACTTTACCACCCAGGTAGCAGGCTCCCCTGGATCCCCAGTAGGGCAACCAAACTTGATGTGTGGCTGCACTTGAAGAGTTTGCAGTAAGGAGCTGTCCTACCCGCCCAGTAATGTGGCATCACAGCGGTGCTCAGTGCGGCAGGTCGATCGTTTACCCCAGGAGAACCCGTTGTAATGTGAACAGACTGACTTTATCAAGTGATCAGGCGTGAATCGAACAGATTTCAGCACACCAATTCATCAGATTAGATCAAGCCATGATGTTTTTCCCCAAACGTTGAGAAATTAGTCTGGCTTCTAACTACCTGCCTCAGCCACTATTCTTATGCTACCACCCACCTGATTCCACACTCAGCTGGCCATTGCTCCATCTGCCTCCCGCCATCTTGACAGGGACTGGAATTGTCACCCACCTGTGCCACTTTTCTGACCTCCTGCTGCTGCTGCACCACCTCCCCACTTTGTCATTGTGCCCACTGTGGCCTACCAGGTTGTTGCACCACCAGAATTGTCATTGCCACTCTCTGACCTCATGCTGGCTGCGCCACCTACACACTGTGTCATTGTGGCCACTGTGGCCTACCATTTGCTGCCACCACCACGAATTTGTCATTGTGCCAATATCTGGCCTGCTCCGCCCACCTACACACACTATGATTGTGCCACTCTCTACCTCCTGCTACTGGCCGCCACCACTCTGTCATTGTGGCCTAACATGTTGCTACCACCACAACAGAATTAGTTATTGAGCCACTCTCTAACCTCATGTTGCTGCCACCACCTCTGTCATTGTGCCACACTATGTGCCGTGACTGTACTGGGGGGATAAGCCCTGTGACTGTACGGGGGGAGAAGCCCTGACTGTACGGGGGGGAGGCCCTGTGACTGTAGTGGGAGAGGCCCTGTGACTGTAGTGGGGGGAGAGGCCCTGTGACTGTACTGGGGGGGAGGCCCTGAGACTGTACTGGAGGGGGGGAGGCCTGTGGACTGTACTGGGGGGAGGCCATGTGACTGTATTGGGGGGAGGCCCTATGATTGTACTGGGGGGGGAGGCCCTGTGACTAACATGGGGGGGGTGGGGGAGGCCGTGATGTACTGGTGGGGGGGAGCCTGTCGTACAGGGGTGAGAGAGAGGTGAGACCTGTGACTGTACTGGGGGGGGGGTGAAGGCCTGTGACTGTACTGGGGTGGGGGCCCTGTGTCTGTACGGGGGTGAGAGGGGGTGTAGGACCTTGACTGTACTGGCCATGATAAGGATACGTGGCTACAGAGGGGTCATCATGGAAAATTCCTACTATGGATACTGATATTCTTTTTATGAAGTGAGGAGCCTAAAATCGACAGAAAAGGGACTGGCGGCTTAGAATCTGCCATGAAGGGCTAGGTCATAGAAGAGATGAAAGTAAGATTTAGAGCAAGTCCTGGTTTACCCCTAAACTCACAATTCTGCAGCATCTCTCATGTTGCTGTGACTGCTATGAGGAGAAAATAAGACTTTTACTTAACCCCTCAAGGACTGGACTCTTTGGTTTTTGTGATCCTGTTTTGGCTCCCCACCTTCAAAAATCTATAAATTCTTTAGTTTTCCATGTACAGAGCTGGTGACGGCTTGTATTCTTGGTAACAAATTTCACTTCATAGTGATGGTATAAATATTCCATGCCTTTTGGGCTTGAATTTATGGCTTTCACTGTGTTCCCAAAGTCATATCTACTTTATTCTTTGGGTAGATACGATCAAGGATAACAAATTTGTATAGGTTTTTATAATGTTTTCATACATTTACAAAAATAACACCTCCATTTACAAAAATTCTTCATTTTGCCATCTTCTGGTGCTATAACTTTTTCGGTGTATGTGTGTTGTGGTGTCAGCCATCTCTGTCCTCCCTCTCGAACGTGCGCCGTACTGTTAGGGCGGACGTCAGAAGGGTTAAAGGCTACAGCCACTCTACAGAGCAATACAGTGGCTGACATGATGTCAGATCGTTTTGTCCGGTGACTATTGCTGCACGAGCTTATCCACCCATTTTTTGTTACTGTGATAACTCTGCATAACCCCCTTTGTAGACATAGTATATGACCGCTATATAGTCACCGGTTTGCTGCAATGGACATCTTTTTTTAGCACCCTTTAGATGTTGTTTCTTAGGTTTGTTCTCATTTTAACAAGTTAGTGGATTTACAACCACCCATATATCACCTTGGTGTTCTAACTAAGCTTTTTTTCTGTTTGATGGAGCATATTCTGGTGCTGTAATTCTGATATATAGTGAACTTGGCTGAATGCGCAGTTATGTACTGGGCTTGGTTCTGGTCCTGTATCTAATGTTAGATGATTCTAATAATCTCCCCAAATGTGTTTTACACTTCAATTAGGAGTAGTCAGGTATTCTCTCATTACATGAAGGGTGGCCCCCCCAAAACATTTTCTCGTGGGCCCAAGGTACTCAAGTCCGACACTGTGCCTGTGTAAAAACAATGCAAAACACTGGTGTAGCAACCATTTGCATGCATTTCAGTGTAAACACATATCCCTTTGGGACAAGTTCCTTCTTGTACTGATTGACTAGCATTTCTAATGTAGCCGATGGGTTTACAATAGTTTGGGGCCCATAACCTTTATACAGCCCAGGGCATACATTTGTCTTACTGCCCGTGTTTATATGATTTATGGCAGAGGTGATCAGCTAAATAGAAAAATATGCTTGACTGAAGTTACCTATGTTCTTTTGATGTGCCCTTAATCTTTCCTACTTCTTTACGGTATGGTTCCTTTAGAGGTGGCACCCCTCATAGTCACTATTGCAGTTTAAAGTTGTAGTTAATATGGCACGAATAACCAAAGAGCAACCAGTTGGGACTGGGCCCGGAGCCTAAAGGTACTTATAGAATGCCTTCCCCAATCAAAGTGTTACAGTATACATAGATTTGGGCTTGGTTCAGATTCCTATTGAGGCCTAGCAACTTCAACTTTTTCCTTATCCTTCTTTTATCTGGTATCTGGAGAGTCGGGAGGCAGCCATGGTTAGCCAGGCCCACAAACTTGGTAGGTGTTGCCCATATTAAACTAAAGTAAATGAACGGCTTAATAGTAATAGACCCTTTTCCTCTGCTGTTGTTAATCACAGCATTTGGTAAGCATTTATATTTCAATAAAACATTAATACATCTCCAAAGCTAACAGCATCTATGATACAGAGTGGATAAAGAGATTCTAATAGCAGATAAAAAACATTATCTTTCTTTCTCTGAATCTCAGTTTCAACAGAAGTTATTAGACCTCATGAAATCACAAATTCTGTACATAAACTGCCAAGTAGGCAAGTGGCACAACACTGCAAATTCATCATCCATTGCTTGATGAGTGAGAGTGTTTCAAGTAAAATAATTAATAATATTGATTTGTGAAGTGATTGATGTTATACACAATGGGGTCATTTACTAAAGGCCCGATTCGCGTTTTCCCGACGTGTTACCCGATATTTCCGATTTGCGCCGATTGTACCTGAATTGCCCGGGATTTGGCGCACTGGATCGGATTGTGGCGCATCGGCGCCGGCATGCCGCAACGGAAATCTGGGGGCGTGGCCGAATAAAACCCGACGTATTCGGAAAAACCGCCGCATTTAAAACCAAAAAAGTGTCGTTTGGGGAGCGCTTACCTTCACCTGGTCCGAGGTGGTGCATTCCGGCGCGATGAGATGACTTTCAGCGCAGCAGCGCACCTGGTGGACGGCGGAAGAACTACATTCATAATCCCGGCCGGACCCGAATGCGAGCAGAGAGCGCGCCGCTGGATCGCGTCGGACCGGGTAAGTAATGTGCCCCAATGTGTTTCCCGGGTGGTGTTTTGTTGACAATTTGCTCGAATAAGTACACACCGTAACTCTGTCTGATTTATATCTAGCTTGTAATGGGTGTTTAGACCGATATGCCTAATATGTGTAGATATTCACTGTAATTACTTTTGAACATTTTATCATTCCTTATATTTCAGGATTTAATGATGATGGATTACGCTAGTGTCTATCAGTTGTGATGGTTTTTTAATGCAATATCTGTGTGCACTGATTGTCACCTTGACCATGGGAAACCCTAAAGCTTCCCATATATCTCATAGCTCTGTTCAGCTGGTAACTAGCCTCACTGAAGTAAGGAGAAAGGCACAGACCTTTGGTCTGGCTTATTCCCTTTAGGACAAAAGTATTGAACATTACCAATTTTATGGAAGAAATTATGAAGTCACTTTGGCCTGACTTATGGAATAATTTGCACCAAAAAACATAAGGGTCCGTCGGACGCATTTCCATCGGGTGTGAATTTTCCAATTTGCCCTGAATTTCACAGGGGTTTTTGGCGCACGCGATCGATTGTGGCGCGACACAAAGGGGCACATTTAATTACCTGTCCCATTGACGGCGCCGATTCGGATTGTCCGTTGAATCGGAGCTGCAAACGATTCACTTAAATTGTGCGTCCAATTTCCTGCATGTGTCGCTTCCCTGCTCAGGTCCGTCGGAGTTCACCATCTTCTTCCTGGTGTATGTGAGTGCTGATCTTGCGACACAATTTTGATAGTTAAATTCTGCGGTTTGTCCGAATCAGTCAGTCGGGTTGTCCGACGACAACAACCTCGATTTGTGTCACATGAAAGCCGGCGCCGATGCGCCACAATTCGATCGCGTGCGCCAAAAACCCCTGTCCAATTCAGGGCAAATTGGAAAAATTCACACCCGATGGAAATGCGTCCGACGGACCCTTAGTGTTTTTGGTGCAAATTATTCCATAAGTCAGGCCAAAGTGACTTCATAATTTCTTCCCATAAAATTGTAATGTTCAATACTTTTGTCCTAAAGGGAAATAAGCCAGACCAAAGGTCTGTGCCTTTCTCCTTACTTCAGTGAGGCTAGTTACCAGCTGAACAGAGCTATTGAAGATATATGGGAAGCTTTAGGGTTTCCCATGGTCAAGGTGACAATCAGTGCACACAGATATTGCATTAAAAAACCATCACAACTGATAGACACTAGCGTAATCCATCATCATTAAATCCTGAAAATATAAGGAAATGATAAAATGTTCTAAAAGTAATTACAAGTGAATATCTACACATATTAGGCATATCGGTCTAAACACCCCATTACAAGCCAGATATAAATCAGACAGAGTTACTGGTGTGTACTTATTCGAGCAAATTGTCAAACAAAACACTCACCCGGGAAACACATTGGGGCACATTTACTTACCCGGTCCAGACGCGATCCAGCGGCGCGCTCTCTGCTCTGCATTCGGGTCCGGCCGGGATTTATGAATGTAGTTCTTCCGCCGTCCACCAGGTGGCGCTGCTGCGCTGAAAGTCATCTCATCGCGCCGGAATGCACCACCTCGGACCAGGTGAAGGTAAGCGCTCCCCAAGCGACACTTTTTTGGTTTTTAAATGCGGCGGTTTTTCCGAATACGTCGGGTTTTCATTCGGCCACGCCCCCAGATTTCCGTTGCGCGCATGCCGGCGCCGATGCGCCACAATCCGATCACGTGCGCCACAATCCCGGGGCAATTCAGGTACAATCGGCGCAAATCGGAAATATTCGGGTAACACGTCGGGAAAACGCGAATCGGGCCTTTAGTAAATGACCCCCATTGTGTATAACATCAATCACTTCACAAATCAATAATTATTAATTATGTTTACTTGACACACTCTCACTTCATCAAGCAATGGATGATGAATTTGCAGTGTTGTGCCTACTTGGCAGTTTATGTACAGAATTTGTGATTTCATGAGGTCTATATAACTTCTGTTGAAACTGAGATTCAGAGAAAGAAAGATAAATGTATTTTTATCTGCTATTTAGAATCTCTTTATCCACTCTGTATCATAGATGCTGTTAGCTTTGGAGATGTATTAATGTTTTTATTTGAAATATAAATGCTTACCAAATGCTGTGATTAACTAACATGCAGAGGAAAAGGGTCTATACTATTAAGCCGTTCATTTACTTTAGTTTAATATGGGCAACACCTACCAAGTTTGTTGGGCCTGGCTAACCATGGCTGCCTCCCGACTCTCCAGATACCAGATAAAAGAAGGATAAGGAAAAAGTTGAAGTTGCTAGGCCTCAATAGGAAATCTGAACCAAGCTCCCAAATCTAATGTATACTGTACACCTTTGATCTGGGGAAGGCATTCTATAAGTACCTTTAGGCTCCTGGGCCCAGTCCCAACTGGTTGCCTCTTCTGGTTATTCGTGCAATATTAACTACAACTTTAAACTGCAATAGTGACTATGAGGGGTGCCACCTCTAAAAGGAACCATACCGGTAAAGAAGTAGGAAAGATTAAGGGCACATCAAAAGAACATAGGTAACTTCAGTCAAGCATTATTTTTCTATTTTAGCTGATCACCTCTGCCATAAATCATATAAACACGGGCAGATTAAGACAACTGTATGCCCTGGGCTGTATAAAGGTTATGGGCCCCAAACTATTGTAAACCCATCGGCTACATTAGAAATGCTAGTCAATCAGTACAAGAAGGAACTTGTCCCAAAGGGATATGTGTTTCAACTGAAATGCATGCAATTGGTTGCTACCACCATGTGTTTTGCATTGTTTTTACACAGGCACAGTGTCGGACTTGAGTACCTTGGGCCCACCAGAGAAAATGTTTTGGGGGGCCCACCCTTCATGTAATGAGAGAATACCTGACTACTCCTAATTGAAGTGTAAAACACATTCTGGCGGATTTATTAGAATCATCTAACATTAGATACAGGACCAGAACCAAGCCCAGTACATAACTGCAGCATTCAGCCAAGTTCACTATATATCAGAATTACAGCACCAGAATATGCTCCATACAAACAGAAAAAAGCTTAGTTAGAACAACACAGGTGATATATGGGTGGTTGTAAATCCACTAACTTGTTAAAATGAGACACAAACCTAAGAACAACATCTAAAGGGTGCTAAAAAAAGATGTCCATTGCAGCAAACCGTGACTATATAGCGGTCATATACTATGTCTACAAAGGGGGTTATGCAGAGTATTATCACAGTAACAACAATATGGGTGGATAAAGCTCTGTGCAGCAATAGTCACCGGACAAAACAGATCTGACATCATGTCAGCCCATGTATTGCTCTGTAGAGTGGCTGTAGCTCTTTAACCCCTTTCTGACGTCCGCCCTAACAGTACGGCGCACGTCTGGAGAGGGAGGACAGAGATGGCTGACACCACACACACACATACACCGAAAAAGTTATTAGCACCAGAAGATGGCAAAATGAAGAATTTTTGTAAATGGAGGTGTTAATTTTTGTAAATGTATGAAAACATTATAAAACCTATACAAATTTGTTATCCCCTTGATCGTATCTACCCAAAGAATAAAGTAGATATGACATTTGGGGAACACAGTGAAAGCCATAAAATTCAAGCCCAAAAGGCATGGAATATTATATACCATCACTATGAAGTGAAATTTGTTACCAAGAATACAAGCCGTCACACAGCTCTGTACATGGAAAACTAAAGAATTTATAGATTTTTGAAGGTGGGGAGCAAAAAACAGGATCACAAAAACCAAAAAGAGTCAAGTCCTTGAGGGGTTAAGTAAAAGTCTTATTTTCTCCTCATAGCAGTCACAGCACATGAGAGATGCTGCAGAATTGTGAGTTTAGGGGTAATACCAGGACTTGCTCTAAATCTTACTTTCATCTTCTTCTATGACCTAGCCCTTCATGGCAGATTCTAAGCCGCCAGTCCCTTTTTCTGTCGATTTTAGGCTCCTCACTTCATAAACAGTATATCAGTATCCATAGTAGGAATTTCCAATGATGACCCTCTGTAGCCAGTATCCTTATCATGGCCAGTACAGTCAAAGGTCCTCACACCCCCTCCACCCCCGTACAGACACAGGGCCCCCACCCCCAGTACAGTCACAGGGCTTCACCCCCCCCCAGTACAGTCACAGGTCCTCACCTCTCTCTCACCCCTGTACAGACAGGCTCCCCCCCACCAGTACATCACGGGCCTCCCCCACCCCCCACCAGTATAGTCACAGGGCCTCCCCCCCCAGTACAATCATAGGGCCTCCCCCCAATACAGTCACATGGCCTCCCCCCAGTACAGTCACAGGCCTCCCCCCCTCCAGTACAGTCTCAGGGCCTCCCCCCCAGTACAGTCACAGGGCCTCTCCCCCCACTACAGTCACAGGCCTCTTCCCACTACAGTCACAGGGCCTCCCCCCCGTACAGTCAGGGCTTTCCCCCCAGTACAGTCACAGGGCTTTCCCCCCAGTACAGTCACGGCACATAGTGTGGCACAATGACAGAGGTGGTGGCAGCAAGCATGAGGTTAGAGAGTGGCTCAATAACTAATTCTGTGTGGTGGTAGCAACATGTTAGGCCACAATGACAGAGTGGTGGCGGCCAGTAGCAGGAGGTTAGAGAGTGGCACAATCATAGTGTGTGTAGGTGGGCGGAGCAGGCCAGATATTGGCACAATGACAAATTCTGGTGGTGGCAGCAACATGGTAGGCCACAGTGGCCACAATGACACAGTGTGTAGGTGGCGCAGCAGCATGAGGTCAGAGAGTGGCGAATGACAAATTCTGGTGGTGCAACAACCTGGTAGGCCACAGTGGGCACAATGACAAAGTGGGGAGGTGGTGGCAGCAGCAGCAGGAGGTCAGAAAAGTGGCACAGGTGGGTGACAATTCCAGTCCCTGGTCAAGATGGCGGGAGGCAGATGGAGCAACTGGCAGTGAGTGTGGAATCAGGTGGGTGGTAGCATAAGAATAGTGGCTGAGGCAGGTAGTTAGAAGCCAGACTAATTTCTCAACGTTTGGGGAAAACATCATGGCTGATCTAATCTGATGCATTGGTGTGCTGAAATCTGTTCGATTCACGCCTGATTCACTTGATAAATGTCAGTCTGTTCACATTACAAACGGGTTCTCCTGGGGTAACGATCGACCTGCCGCACTGAGCACCGCTGTGATGCCACATTACTGGGCGGGTAGGACAGCTCTCTTACTGCAAACTCTTCAAGTGCAGCCACACATCAAGTTTGGTTGCCCTACTGGGGATCCAGGGGAGCCTCTACCTGGGGTGGTAAGTCCTGTCCAAGTAGGCCAACACCTGGTGCAAGGTGCTCCATGTCCTGCTGCTGGTGGTGGCTACCCTACTCAATAGGCAGTTGAGGAAGCTGCTCATTAAGGACTCCAGGCTGCTGCTGCTGCTGATGGAGCTGCTACTGCTGCTACCCCCCCCCCATCTCCCCACAACAGCCGTGACCAGTAGTACGTGAGCGATGACTGCCAGGAATCCCTGGTCAGACCTAACAGAAGATGGACAATGGCGCAATAGGCAGCGGCCAACTATCTGCAAAGTATATCTCTATAGTACGCCAGTTGTTCTTCCTCTCAGCAGCTGGAAAAAAGGCACTTTGGACTGGAAGCAAAGGTCCAAGAAGGTGGAGAGCCAAAAGTCACCCTATGCTGGATGTTGAATTTCGTCTGTACTAGTTAGGCAAAGCCTCTGTTGTGCTCTTATGTCCTCTCCTCCAGTTCAGCCCCCACCGGACTCATGTGGCCATGAGATGTAGTCGACACTTCTCCAGTGCCCTGACAAGACAGATTTTGCAGCATCTGTTCCAGGATATGAAGCAGTGGAATGACATTATTCACCTGCAGTCCTGGTGACTGACAAATAACGGGCCTCTTCAAAGGGCCTGAGCAAATGGCAGGTGTCACGCATGAGCTGCCAGTGGCTGACATCAAAGTTACACAGGGGAGTAATCTGTCCGATTGCATTATCAAAATCATTAACGGCTTTTCTGTTCATACTGGCAGTCTAACCTATGGAGGCTGGGAAATCCAACGGGTGGATACATGTCAGCCTATGTTGGGGAGGCCGTTCTGCCGCTGCAGCTCGAGGAGGGTGTGTGACTTGTAAGAATGGGTGAAGTGCATGAGCACTCGTTCCTGGCCATTTTTAGAAAGTCTGCAGATGGGTGGAATACTTCAGGAACCTTTGACAACCAGATTGAACACGTGTGCCATGTACCCTTAAACAATGATTTATATAGGGGCTATTTCACTGTTGATATGAGAGGGCATACACAAGGGCTAAAAAAGAGGATCGGAACCTTCTTCTTAAGATCAAACCTTGTCGCCCTACTGACAACCAGGTGAGATTGATTATCCTTACAACTCCCCATGGGCAGGATAGAGGGAATAATGAAGTGTTTTTGGCCGATCTGACGGATCTGTCAGATTTAGCAGCCACCTTCCACACGGCAACAATTGGTGGCTAAATCCGTTGGTGACATGATGGTGAGGAGTCACTATATCCAAAAGCCTATATTTTGCGGTCAAAAGAACCAAAAGTCCTTTCCATGGGGATATTGGTCCATCTGTAAAATTGATAATAAAAATACTTTTTCTGATTTCGCAGGGACCAAGTCATTCAGGTGGTTCATTTCATCAACTGCAGTACATCCTGGCTGGTGTACCAACTGACCACATCATGTGGGCTCAAGTACATTGGTATGACACAAGGAACTGAGGATCAGAATACAAGAGCACTAAAGACATTCGAGCTGCCGTCGAAAATTCGAACTGAAGAGCATGAGCATTTTCCATGACAAGCTTGCGTTCCATTTCAGCTAACTACACCTCGTTCTGAGGCCTTATGCCGCAAATGGCTGTGGCGTGCGTTCCATTGTGAGCGGGCCTAGCCTCGCTCTGGAACCGGAAGTGAAGTGTCGCCATGTAACCAGAGATCGCGCACTTTGTGCGCTCTCCAGGTGCAATACTTATTATGTGAACAGGTACCGTTATATAGGTGTGTGAAAAAATAGAAAGGTGATTTGAGTGCCTTTGAATGTGGCATGGTTGTTGGTGCCAGAAGGGCTGGTCTGAGTATTTCAGAAACTGCTGATCTACTGGGATTTTCAGGCACAACCATCTCTAGGGTTTACAGAGAATGGGTCCAAAAAAGAAAAAACATCCAGTGAGCGGCAGTTCTGTGGGCGGAAATGCCTGTGTGATGCCAGAGGTCTGAGGGAATGGGAGACTGTGACTCAAATCGCCACCGTTACAACCAAGGTAGGAGAAAGCATCTCTGAACGCACAGTAGTCGAAACTTTGAGGCAGATGGGCTACAGCAGCAGAAGACCAGAAGGTGCCACTCTTTCAGCTAAGAACAGGAAAACTGAGGCTATAATTTGCACAAGCTCATCGAAATTGGACAGTAGAAGATTGGAAAAACGTTGCCTTGTCTGATGAGTCTCGATTTCCGCTGCGACACTCAGATGGTAGGGTCAGAATTTGGCGTCAACAACATGAAAGCATGTATCATCCTGCCTTGTATCAACAGTTCAGGCTGGTGGTGGTGGTGTCATGGTTGTGGGGAATATTTTGCTTCCAGCACCTTGTTGAATTGAGGCAGTTCTGAAGGCAAAAGGGGGCCAACCCGTTACTAGCATGTACCTAATAAAGTGGGCCGGTGAGTGTATACATACCATACATCATATACACACACAATATACAAATTACAGACACACATACAGTATATAGACATCATACATTACACACACAGATACAGCTATACAACACACATGATACCGTATATACACATCATACATCTACACACAGATACAGTCACACATACAGTATATACACACACAGCATATACATAAACACACACACACTTCTAAATATACTTACCGAAGATGTATCCTCTGCAGCCTCCTGACTGTAGCCTCCCAATGCATGCTGTCTCCCTGGGGCTGCTGTCATTACTGAGGCCTCATAGGCTCAGCAGCGCTGTATCCATACAGTACAGCAGGGAGACAGCCCTGGCCTCACTGCTGCTTTATGAGACTGGAAGGGAACACAGTGGGTACTCTAGGGAGGAGGATAGCCGGCTGCAGGAACTCACAGGGACTTCAAGCGTACGAACCGCCGGACCTGTGCCTCCTCTGCAGTACAATGTATGTGGCCCGGAGGGTACCATCATCCGCCTCTGCCTGGGGCTAAATTAGCAAATCACGGGTGAAATCTGAATTATTTAAAACCTAACTTTTATTAACCTTGATAAAAAACGTGTCCTAAAAAACCAAACTTAAGGACCAAAGACTGCAATTAAACAATACTTGCATAAACACTGGCCACCAATCCACATATCCACTCTACTTGTTAGAGCTGGAACCAAAAAGGGAAAGTATGAAACGGCTTACCAGTGGTGAGTCGTGATACAGATGCAGGAGCTGGGTCAGGAGGGGATAGAGGTGGACCCCAGGGCAGGAACAGATGACAGCACTGCACCTAGAAGTCCTATTGTTGTCTCTCCCTATACCCAATAATTAGCTCCTGCCCTTACAAGGGCAGTCCCAAGGTCACACTATCCTAGGGGTTAACCTGGTAAGCCCTTATATGTTCCCGACGCGTTTCTGGAGCCTGGGATGTCCAAGGTCCGTCATCAGGGGAAATGCAGCTTCTGTAGAGGTAGATCCAAAGTAGGGCCTGATGATTGCTCAACTACTTGTATTACGGGTGCACGTGGCAGTGGTCCTAAAGTTGGTAGATGCCGCCGCAAGTTTGGGATGCATCCCATTATATCTGGGTTAGGAGGCGGCATGGAGACCCGAACTGCACTCCCTTTCCGCTCTGTGGTGGAACCGAAGTCCTCACTCGGGATCACTTCGTGGCACAGTCGGGCGCGGCGCGCAGGCCCCTGGACCTCCTGCTACGGCTGCTAGCTGTAGTTACGCCACTGATTCAGCTGTGTTACAGCTCCATTAGGCTATCCGGGTAACCAATCCATTCTTGGTTATACAAACTAATGTTCCATCCCCTTCTGCTATTTAGCCATATCCATACTCAATCTGCAGTACCCCTGAGGAAGCGGTGGCGAAACGCGTGTCTGGGTTTCTGTGTTACATTACGTTTGGGACCACTTGATTATGCAGTGGGTTGGTATATCTAAAAACTGTTAATTGCACTACGCACTTTAATGTCATTTACATGAATCGTTTGTGCATTTGATATACAGCGGGTTTTTACTCTATAGCACCGATATGTATTTGGCTTGTTCTTCATGTATGATGAATGCAGAATTTATACAATTAAGATAAGAAGATAATCCTTTATTAGTCCCACAGTGGGAAATTCAAGCGTTACAGCAGCAGAGAGGGTACAGAGAGTGAAGTACAAACTATGACAACAACAATATTAGGGATAATGAACAAAAAGAAAAGGGGGATAAAAAGACAAAAAAGAGACAAGCAATGTCGGCAGTTTGATGTTTAGTCTGTGGATGGACCGCAGGGACTGGTTAGGTGGGGGGCGCAGGGACTTCTGTTTGGGCCTTGTTGTTGAACAGCCTGATGGCAGCGTGGAGGAATGAAAGATAACGCTCCCTCTCACACTTGGGGTGAAGCAGTCGGTCACTGAATGTGCTCCCCAATGCCACCACAGTTTCATGCAAGGGATGGGAGCCATTCCAGATAGACTTCAACTTACACAGTGTCCACCTCTCAGCTACCACTGCACTGTGTCAAGAGGAACCCAGGACAGAACTGGCTTTCCCTAATCAGTTTGTCCAGTCTGCTCCTCTCCCTAGGGGATGCTTCCCAACAGACTATGCACAAGAAGATGGCTGGTGCCACTACAGAGTTGAAGAAGGTTTAAGAAGAGCCCCCGCACTCCGAATGCCCTCAGCCTCTAACAGGTGTAGCCGGCTCTGACCCCTCCTGTGAAGTGCGTTTATGTCTCTGCCCACTCGAGTTATTGTTGAGAAGGACACCCAAGTACTTATAGACTTCACTGCCGCATGTCTGTCCCATGGATAACCACAGTTTATTCACTAAGCACTTTTCATTTGTATTTTGATTTGTTATCTGCTATTGTAGTTTGATGTGATTTATTATTATAGAATTGGTACTGGTACCCTATATTATTTTGTACCAAGTAAGGTGTGCTATTAGAGTCCAGATTACGCTAGACCCAATGCATTTCCTACCCTCAGCTTATACCCAGTCAATAGGTTTGTACAGTTTTTGGCGGTAAAATTAGGGGCCTCAGTTTATACTCGGGTCGGCTTATACTTAAGTATAACGGTAGTTGATGGAGTGATGTTTTTTCTCAAAGTCCAGGGGTCAGTTTTTTGGGTTCGTATTCTTTTTGGTTTTCTTTTTCTGTTTTCTATACAATAATACATAATATTGCAGTATATACAATGACAAGTAATCAAGATGGGACAAAATAAAACAGTTAAAAAAAAGTTTTTAAAAAAAGTGCCCTAAAAAAATATAAAAAAGATAAAAAAAGTCCCCTGAAGTCCCATCCATTGCAATAATATAAATAATAAATAAAACATAAAAAAGTGAAAATCACCAAAAAAAACACAACTATACGGTAACAACCTGTACAATAAAATTAAATTGTCACTGAACCCGTACGGTGAACGCCATAAAAAAAAACCACAAAGAAACTCAAATTAGGAATTTTATTCAAATTTCACATCTGATCTCATAAAAGGCAGAAAAAGTGATCAAAAAAAAGTGCATTTACCATGACATGATACCAAGAAAAAGTACAGTTTGTCCCGCAAAAAATAAGCTCTAAAACAGCTCTATACACAAAAAATAAAATGTTATTGCCCATTGTTACATGGCAATGCAAAAACAAGAAAATTCTCACAAAATGAGTTTATGTTCTGCAAAAAGTTACCATAAAAAATTCATATAAAGGGGGTATCGCCGTAATCGTGATACCCATAGATATAAAAGACACGTTTGGTTATGGTACAGTGAGCCAGTCCCTTTTTCTGTCGATTTTAGGCTCCTCACTTCATAAACAGAATATCAGTATCCATAAGTAGGCAATTTTACAATGATGACCCCTCTGTAGCCAGTATCCTTATCGTGGCCAGTACAGTCACAGGTCCTCACCACCCTCCTCACCCCATACAGACACAGGGCCCCCACCCCCAGTACAGTCACAGGTCCTCACCACCCTCCTCACCCCGTACAGACACAGGGCCCCCCCCCACCCCAGTACAGTCACAGGTCCTCCCCCTAGTATAGTCACAGGGCCTCCCCCCCAGTACAGTCATAGGCCTCCCCCCAATACAGTCACATGGCCTCCCCCCAGTACAGTCACAGGCCTCCCCCCCTCCAGTACAGTCTCAGGTCTCCCCCCCAGTACAGTCACAGGGCCTCTCCCCCACTACAGTCACAGGGCCTCTCCCCCACTACAGTCACAGGGCCTCCCCCCCAGTACAGTCACAGGGCTTCTCCCCCCCAGTACAGTCACAGGGCTTCTCCCCCCAGTACAGTCACAGGCCATAGTGTGGCACAATGACAGAGGTGGTGGCAGCAGCATGAGGTTAGAGAGTGGCTCAATAACTAATTCTGGTGGTGGTAGCAACATGTTAGGCCACAATGACAGAGTGGTGGCGGCAGTAGCAGGAGGTTAGAGAGTGGCACAATCATAGTGTGTGTAGGTGGGCGGCAGCAGGCCAGATATTGGCACAATGACAAATTCTGGTGGTGGCAGCAACATGGTAGGCCACAGTGGCCACAATGACACAGTGTGTAGGTGGCAGCAGCAGCATGAGGTCAGAGAGTGGCGCAATGACAAATTCTGGTGGTGGCAACAACATGGTAGGCCACAGTGTGGCACAATGACAAAGTGTGGAGGTGGTGGCAGCAGCAGCAGGAGGTCAGAAAGTGGCACAATGACAGAGTGTGCAGGTGGGTGACAATTCCAGTCCCTGGTCAAGATGGCGGGAGGCAGATGGAGCAACTGGCAGCTGATGTGTGGAATCAGGTGGGTGGTAGCATAAGAATAGTGGCTGAGGCAGGTAGTTAGAAGCCATACTAATTTCTCAACGTTTGGGGAAAACATCATGGCTGATCTAATCTGATGCATAAGGCATTGGTGTGCTGAAATCCTGTTCGATTCACGCCTGATTCATCTTGATAAATGTCAGTCTGTTCACATTACAAACGGGTTCTCCTTGGGGTAACGATCGACCCTGCCGCACTGAGCACCCGCTGTGATGCCACATTACTGGGCGGGTAGGACAGCCTCTCTACTGCAAACTCTTCAAGTTGCAGCCACACATCAAGTTTGGTTGCCCTACTGGGGATCCAGGGGAGCCTCTACCTGGGGTGGTACAGTCCTGTCCAAGTAGGCCACCACCTGGTGCAAGGTCTGCTCCATGTCCTGCTGCTGGTGGTGGCTACCCTACTCAATAGGCAGTTGAGGAAGCTGCTCATTAAGGACTCCAGGCTGCTGCTGCTGCTGATGGAGCTGCTACTGCTGCTACCCCCCCCCCCATCTCCCCACAGCAGCCGTGACAGTAGTACGTGAGCGATGACTGCCAGGAATCCCCTGGTCAGACCTAACAGAAGATGGACAATGGCGCACATAGGCAGCGGCCAACTATCTGCAAAGTATATCTCTATAGTACGCCAGTTGTTCCTTCCTCTCAGCAGCTGGAAAAAAGGCACCATTTTGGACTGGAAGCAAAGGTCCAAGAAGGTGGAGAGCCAAAAGTCATCCCTATGCTGGATGTTGAATATTCGTCTGTTACTAGTTAGGCAAAGCCTCTGCTTGTGCTCTTATGTCCTCCTCCTCCAGTTCAGCCCCCACCGGACTCATGTGGCCATGAGATGTAGTCGACACTTCTCCAGTGCCCTGACAAGACAGATTTTGCAGCATCTGTTCCAGGATATGAAGCAGTGGAATGACATTATTCACCCTGCAGTCCTGGTGACTGACAAATAACGTGGCCTCTTCAAAGGGCCTGAGCAAATGGCAGGTGTCACGCATGAGCTGCCAGTGGCTGACATCAAAGTTACACAGGGGAGTACTCCTGTCCGATTGCATTATCAAAAATCATTAACGGCTTTTCTCTGTTCATACTGGCAGTCTAACATATGGAGGCTGGAAATCCAACGGGTGGATACATGTCAGCCTATGTTGGGGGAGGCCGTTCTGCCGCTGCAGCTCGAGGAGGGTGTGCTTGACTTTGTAAGAATGGGTGAAGTGCATGCACAGTGTCCTGGCCATTTTTAGAATGTCTTGCAGATGGGTGGAATACTTCAGGAACCTTTTGACAACCAGATTGAACACGTGTGCCATGTACCCTTAAACAATGATTTATATTAAGGGGCTATTTCACTGTTGATATTGAGAGGGCATACACAAGGGCTAAAAAAGAGGATCGGAACCTTCTTCTTAAGATCAAACCTTGTCGCCCTACTGACAACCAGGTGAGATTGATTATACCTTACAACTCCCAATGGCGCAGGATAGAGGGAATAATGAAGTGTTTTTGGCCGATCTGACGGATCTGTCAGATTTAAGCAGCCACCTTCCACCACGGCAACAATTGGTGGCTAAATCAGTTGGTGACATGATGGTGAGGAGTCACTATATCCAAAAGCCTATATTTTCGGGTCAAAAGAACCAAAAGTCCTTTCCATGTGGATATTGGTCCATCTGTAAATTGATAATAAAAATACTTTTTCTGATTTCGCAGGGACCAAGTCATTTCAGGTGGTTCATTTCATCAACTGCAGTACATCCTGGCATGGTGTACCAACTGACACATACATGTGGGCTCAAGTACATTGGTATGACCACTAAGGAACTGAGGATCAGAATACAAGAGCACCTTAAAGACATTCGAGCTGCGTCGAAAATTCGAACTGAAGAGCATGAAGCATTTTCCACGACAAGCTTGCGTTCCATTTCAGCTAACTACACCTCGTTCTGAGGCCTTATGCCGCAAATGGCTGTGGCGTGCGTTCCATTTGAGCGGGCCTAGCCTCGCTCTGGAACCGGAAGTGAAGTGTCGCATGTAACCAGAGATCGCGCCACTTTTGTGCGCTCTTCCAGGTGCAATACTTATTATGTGAACAGGTACCGTTATATAGGTGTGTGAAAAATTAAGAAAGGTGATTTGAGTGCCTTTGAATGTGGCATGGTTGTTGGTGCCAGAAGGGCTGGTCTGAGTATTTCAGAAACTGCTGATCTACTGGGATTTTCAGGCACAACCATCTCTAGGGTTTACAGAGAATGGTCCAAAAAAGAAAAAACATCCAGTGAGCGGCAGTTCTGTGGGTGGAAATGCCTTGTTGATGCCAGAGGTCTGAGGAGAATGGGCAGACTGTGACTCAAATCGCCACCCGTTACAACCAAGGTAGGCAGAAGAGCATCTCTGAACGCACAGTACGTCGAACTTTGAGGCAGATGGGCTACAGCAGCAGAAGACCAGAAGGTGCCACTCCTTTCAGCTAAGAACAGGAAACTGAGGCTATAATTTGCACAAGCTCATCGAAATTGGACAGTAGAAGATTGAAAAAACGTTGCCTTGTCTGATGAGTCTCGATTTCCGCTGCGACACTCAGATGGTAGGGTCAGAATTTGGCGTCAACAACATGAAAGCATGTATCCATCCTGCCTTGTATCAACAGTTCAGGCTGGTGGTGGTGGTGTCATGGTGTGGGGAATATTTTGCTTCCAGCACCTTGTTGAATTGAGGCAGTTCTGAAGGCAAAAGGGGGTCCAACCCGTTACTAGCATGTACCTAATAAAGTGGCCGGTGAGTGTATACATACCATACATCATATACACACACATATACATCATATACAGACACACATACAGTATATAGACATCATACATCATTTACACACACAGATACAGCATATACAAACACACATGATACAGTATATACACATCATACATCTACACACAGATACAGTCACACATACAGTATATACACACACAGCATATACATAAACACACACACTTCTAAATATACTTACCAGAAGATGTATCCTCTCTGCAGCCTCCTGACTGTAGCCTCCTCCAATGCATGCTGTCTCCCTGGGGCTGCTGTCATTACTTGAGGCCTCATAGGCTCAGCAGCGCTGTATCCATACAGTACAGCAGGGAGCAGCCCTGGCCTCACTGCTGCTTTATGAGCACTGGCAGGGGAACACAGTGGGTACTCTAGGGAGGAGGATAGCCGGCTGCAGGAACTCACAGGGACTTCCAGTGTATGGACCGCCGGACCTGTGCCTCCTCTGCAGTACAATATATGTGGTCCGGAGGCGACCATCATCCGCCTCTGCCTGGGGCTAAATTAGCAAATCACAGGGTGAAATCAGAATTATTTAAAACCTAACTTTTATTAACCTTGATAAAAAACGTGTCCTAAAAACCAAACTTAAGGACCAAAGACGGCAAATTAAACAATACTTGCCATAAACACTGGCCATCCAATCCACATATCCACTCTACTTGTTAGAGCTGGAACCAAAAAGGGAAAGTATGAAACGGTCTTACCAGTGGCTGAGTCGTATACAGATGCAGGAGCTGGGTCAGGAGGGAGTAGAGGTGGACCCCAGGTCAGGAACAGATGACAGCACTGCACCTAGAAGTCCCTATTGCTGTCTCTCCCTATACCCAATAAATTAGCTCCTGCCCTTACAAGGGCAGTCCCAAGGTCACACTATCCTAGGGGTTAACCCTGGTAAGCCCTTATATGTTCCCGACGCGTTTCTGGAGCCTGGGATGTCCAAGGTCCGTCATCAGGGGAAATGCAGCTTCTGTAGAGGTAGATCCAAAGTAGGGCCTGATGATTGCTCAACTACTTGTATCTACGGCGTGCACGTGGACAGTGGTCCCTAAAGTTGGTAGAGTGCCGCCGCAAGTTTGGGATGCATCCCATTATATCTGGGTTAGAGGCGGCATGGAGACCCGAACTGCACTCCCTTCTCCGCTCTGTGGTGGATCCCGAAGTCCTCACTTCGGGATCACTTCGTGGCACAGTCGGGCGCGGGAGCGCAGGCCCCTGGACCTCCTGCTACGGCTGCTACGCCTGTAGTTACGCCACTGATTCAGCTGTGTTACAGCTCCATTATAGGACTATCCGGGTAACCAATCCATTCTATTGGTTATACAAACTCATGTTCCATCCCCCTTCTGACTATTTAGCCATATCCATCTACTCAATCTGCAGTACCCCCTGAGGAAGCGGTGGCGAAACGCGTGTCTGGGTTTCTGTGTTACATTACGTTTGGACCACTTGATTATGCAGTTGGGTTGGTATATCTAAAAACTGTTAATTGCACTACGCACTTTAAATGCTCATTTACTATGCATAGTTTGTGCATTTGATATACAGCCGGGCTTTTTACTCTATAGCCACCGATATGTATTTGGCTTGTTCTTCATGATATGATGAATTGCAGTATTTATACAATTAAGATAAGATAAGATAATCCTTTATTAGTCCCACAGTGGGGAAATTCACAGCGTTACAGCAGCAGAGAGGGTACAGAGAGTGAAGTACAAACTATGACAACAACAATATTAGGGATAAATGAACAAAAAGAAAAGGGGGATAAAAAGACAAAAAAGAGACAAGCAATGATCGGCAGTTTGATGTTTAGTCTGTGGATGGGACCTGCAGGGACTGGTTAGGTGGGGGGCGCAGGTTACTTCTGTTTGGGCCTTGTTTGTTGAACAGCCTGATGGCAGCGTGGAGGAATGACTTACGATAACGCTCCCTCTCACACTTGGGGTGAAGCAGTCGGTCACTGAATGTGCTCCCCAATGCCACCACAGTTTCATGCAAGGGATGGGAGCCATTCTCCAGAATAGACTTCAACTTACACAGTGTCCACCTCTCAGCTACCACCTGCACTGTGTCAAGAGGACCCCCCAGGACAGAACTGGCTTTCCTAATCAGTTTGTCCAGTCTGCTCCTCTCCCTAGCTGAGATGCTGCTTCCCCAACAGACTATGCCAAAGAAGATGGCTGGTGCCACTACAGAGTTGAAGAAGGTCTTAAGAAGAGCCCCCCGCACTCCGAATGCCCTCAGCCTCCTCAGCAGGTGTAGCCGGCTCTGACCCCTCCTGTGAAGTGCGTTTATGTTCTCTGCCCACTCGAGTTTATTGTTGAGGAGGACACCCAAGTACTTATAGGACTTCACTGCCTCAATGTCTGTCCCATGGATAACCACAGTTTATTCACTAAGCACTTTTTCATTTGTCTTTTGATTTGTTATCTGTACTATTGTAGTTATGATGTGATTTATTATATAGAATTGTGTACTGGTACCCTATATATTATTTTGTACCAAGTAAGGTGTTGCTATTAGAGTCCAGATTACGCTATGACCAATGCATTTCCTACCCTCAGCTTATACTCCAGTCAATAGGTTTTGTACAGTTTTTGGCGGTAAAATTAGGGGCCTCAGTTTATACTCGGGTCGGCTTATACTTAAGTATAACGGTAGTTGATGGAGTGATTTTTTTTCTCAAAGTCCAGGGTGTCAGTTTTTTGGGTTCCGTATTCTTTTTTGGTTTTCTTTTTCTGTTTTCTATACAATAATACATTAATATTGCAGTATATTACAATGAACAAGTAATCAAATGATGGGACAAAATAAAACAGTAAAAAAAAGTTTTAAAAAAAGTGCAATAAAAAAATATTAAAAAAGATAAAAAAGTCCCCTGAAGTCCCATCCATTGCAATAATATAAATAATAAATAAAACATAAAAAAGTGAAAATCACCAAAAAAAACACAACTATACGGTAACAACCTGTACAATAAAATTAAATTGTCACTGAACCCGTACGGTGAACGCCATAAAAAAAAAACCACAAAAGAAACTCTAAATTAGGAATTTTATTCAAATTTTCACATCTGATCTCATAAAAAGCGCAGAAAAAGTGATCAAAAAGTAGCATTTACCATGACATGATACCAAGAAAAAGTACAGTTTGTCCCGCAAAAAATAAGCTCTAAAACAGCTCTATACACAAAAAATATAAATGTTATGCCCATTGTTACATGGCAATGCAAAAACAAGAAAATTTCTCACAAAATGAGTTCTATGTTCTGCAAAACAAGTTAACCATAAAAAATTCATATAAATGGGGTATCGCCGTAATCGTGATGACCCATAGAATAAAAAGAACACGTTTTGTTTATGGTACAGTGAACGTCCGGGGAAAAAAATGCTAAAAACCATAAACGAGAGAATGATTTTTTAACCACCAAGAAAGAGATAATACAATCTAATTATTAGCTATTGAACCCCGTAAATGATGTACGTTGATCCCATCCGCAAAAAAAATAATACCCCATATGTCCAAATCACAAAAAAATAAACATTTTATAGCCTGTAAAATGTGACAATGCAGATCTGCGCTGAATGGCACTGCTTCCATTCTATGCCTGGCCGTGTGCCCATTTGCAGTCACCACCACATATGGGGCATCCTTATACTCAGGATAAAATGGATATCAAACTTTTTGGAGTTTTTCATCATTTAAAACTTTGTGTCAGTTTAATTTTTGGACAAAATTTATAAATTATCTAAAAAAAATTATAGCTTGTAAATTACGCCTTCATTTTGTTTTAATCCATGCGAAACATCTAAATGGTTAACACTAGAGATGGGCGAATTGATTCTAACGAAGCGCGAATTCGACTATGAATTTCAGGGAAAATTAACCCTTAACGCTCTGCGCCGTAGCTAGCTCTACGGCGCAGAGGTATAAGGGGAGGATGAAGAGGGCTCACAGGCTGAGTCTCTTCATACAAAGGTGGGGGTTTTTGCATTTTGCAAGAGAAAACCCCCACCGCAAGCAACGATCGCGGCTATTTAACCCTCTCAACGCCGCCGGCGGCGTTTAAAAGACAGCGGCGCGCGAGCGCCGCCATCTTTTTTACGATCGCCGCGCCCCCGAACGTCATCGGTTACCATGGTAGCCTTGGGTCTTCTTTGCACGAGGCTACATGGCTTATGCAGGTTCGTTACAATGAGCCAGTGGCTCATTGTAATGTATGACCTGCAAAAATGCTGTATATTGCATACTGTAGTATTGCAGTATATGGTAGGAGCGATTCTGACCATCTAGGGTTAATGTACCCGAGATGGTCTAAAAAATAGTGAAAAAAAAAAGAAAAAAAAAGTTTAAAAAAAATAAAAAAAATTAATAAAATATTAAAGTTCAAATCACCCCCCTTTCCCTAGAACGGATATAAAACATAATAAACAGTAAAAATCACAAACATATTAGGTATCGCCGCGTGCCAAAATGCCCGATCTATCAAAAATAAAAACGGTTACGGGGGCGGGTGTGAATCCGAGGCGGGGAAATGGCGCCCAAATGTCCGAAATGCGACTTTACACCTTTTTACATAACATAAAAAATGAAATAAAAATGATCAAAATGGCGCACAGACCTCAAAATGGTTAGCAATGAAAACGTCGCCTCATTTCGCAAAAAATGACCCCTCACACATCTCCGTGCGCCAAAGTCTGAAAAAGTATTAGCGTCAGAAGATGCGGCAAAAATGTTTTTTCTTTTTGTACACATTCGTTTAATTTTTGAAAATGTATATAAAACACAATAAACCTATATAAATTTGGTATCACCGCGATCGCACCGAAACCAAGAATAAAGTAGGCGTGTTATTTGGAGCGAAGAGTGAAAGTCGTAAAAACTGAGCTCACAAGAACGTGACGCACGTGCATTTTTTTTTTCAATTTTTCCATATTTGGAATTTTTTCAGCTTCACAGTACACGCAATGTTAAATAAATAACATTACGGGAAAGTAAAATTTGTTACGCACAAAATAAGCCCTCACACAGGTCTGTACACGTAAAAATGAAAAAGTTATGGATTTTTGAAATTGGAGAGCGAGAAATGAGCCGAAAAACCCTACGTCCTTAAGGGGTTAAATTTGTCACGAATCCGAAGTTTACAGTGGGAACAAGGTTTTTTTTCTACTTTATTACCAAAATGGACGTGAGCACAACGTGTTACATGGGGCAGAGAACTGTGGGAAGGAGAAAGGAACACCCTCGATCATATGTGCAGACCTGCAAGCCAATCAGCGACCGGCAGGCTTATGTGATGTCACATAGCCCAATAAAAACAGGCAGCCATTTTCAATCTTGGTATTTCACACTGCATGTGCTGCCTGTAGTGTCTGGCTGCTTGTACTGTGCTGCGCTGTAGTAATTTTTGCTCCAAGGGTGTCCATTTTGGGGGATCTGTATACCCCAAATAGCAGTTCTTTGTTGTTGCTGAAGTGAATAGGAAGAATTGTGTTTAAAATCCACATACTTTCTGTAGTGATTTCTGCTCCAATCCCAGGGTGTCCGTTTTGGGGGATCTGTATGCCCCAAATAGCAGTTCTTTTTTGTTGCTGAAGTGAATAGGAAGAATTGTTTGTAAAATCCACATACTTTCTGTAGTGATTTCTGCTCCTATCACAAGGTGTTCGTTTTGGGGATCTGTATACCCCAAATAGCAGTTCTCTTTTGTTGCTGAAGTGAATAGGAAGAATTGTGTGTAAAATCCACATACTTTCTGTAGTGATTCATAGTATCATAGTATATAAGGCTGGAAAAAGACGCAAGTACATCAAGTCCAACCTTTAAGAATGAAATAAATATTTTATCCCCATAACCTGTGATATTTTTTCTCTCCAGAAAGGTATCCAGGCCCCTCTTGAACATGTACATATATCCGCCATAACAACCTCCTGCGGCAGAGAGTTCCATAGTCTCACTGCTCGTACAGTAAAGAACCTTTGTTTATGTTGATGGGTAAAATCGCCTCCTCTAGGTAGAGGATGCCCCCTGTCCTGGTCACAGGCCTAGGTATAAAAAGATCTTTGGAGAGATCCTTGTACTGTCCGTTCAGGTATTTGTACATTGTAATGAGGTCTCCCCTCAGTTATCTTTTTTCTAAACTGAATAATCCCAGTTTCTGCTTCATTTCTGCTTCAATCCCAGGGTGTCCGTTTTGGGGGATCTGTATACCCCAAATAGCAGTTCTCTTTTGTTGCTGAAGTGAATAGGAAGAATTGTGTGTAAAATACACATACTGGGGCACATTTACTTACCCGGTCCAGCGCGATCCAGCGGCGCGTTCTCTGCACTGGATTCGGGTCCGGACGGGATTTAATAGGGAGTTCCTCGCCGTCCACCAGGTGGCGCTGCTGCGATGAAAAGCATTTAACGCGCCGGAATCACCGAGGCCGTCTGAGTGAAGGTAAGCGGGTCCCGAGCGACACATTTTCGGTTCTTAAATGCGGCGGCGATTTTTCCGAATACGTCAGGTTTTCGTTCGGCCACGCCCCCGATTTCCGTCGCGCGCATGCCGGCGCCGATGCGCACAATCCGATCGCGGTGCGCCAAAATCCCAGGGCAATTCAGGTACAATCGGGCAAATCGGAAATATCGGGTAACACGTGGGAAAACGCGAATCGGGCCCTTAGTAAATGACCCCCATTTTCTGTAGTGATTCTGCTCCAGTCCCAGGGTGTCCGTTTTGGGGCATCTCTATAACTCAAATAGCAGTTCTTTTTTGTTGTGAAGTGAATAGGAAGAATTGTTGTAAAATCAACATACTTTCTGTAGTAATTTCTGCTCCAATCCCAGGGTGTCCAATTTGGGGGATCTGTATACCCCAAATAGTAGTTTTTTTTGTTGTGAAGTGAATAGGAAGGTATGTGTGTAAAATCCAAATAGTTGCACAGGGTTTGCTCTATTCCGGGTTGTCTGTTCTTGTTGCTTCTGTATTGCCTAAATTTCAACTATTTTTTTGTAGATATAGTAGATCCGTGTCAAATCAACATAATTGATTAGACAATATGTCAAACAGGAGGTGGCAGGTGGAGCAGGCACAGGTCTCAGCACAGTAAGGCGTTGCAGTGGGGTGACTCCATTAGGACAAAATGCCATTGTCACTAGCGGTTGTGTGTTTTAAACAACCCAAAGGTTGGGGATTGGTTAAATGGGTCATCCCACTTTCTCCCAGGTGACATCTGACAAACCCAGCCAAGAGTCCATGGGTTGTCAGATACAACCCTTTGTTGGCATGGCCCCAGGAGTAGCTCAGCGGCGCTCAACTGTCCTCAACTAGCCTCGTCTGTCATTTCCTCAGCCAGACATATACTAGTTGATCTGGATTCAGTGCCACTATACAGCAAGGATGAATTCTTTGAAGACAGTCTGCAGCTGCTTGGCAGTGAAGACATGAGGTAGACATCTGCTGCTTTGTGCAGTAGGCGGGAAGTACAGATGTGGAGAGTGGCACAGTAGGTTATGTTCCACTTGTAAGTGGTCAAGCTGTGCATACTGAGACCGTGAGGGAGAATAGCAGTGAAGGAGAACAGAAAATCGATGATGATGTAGCCGATCGCACTTGGGAGCGGGTGAAGCCAGGGGATTCATACATCATGTCGGGAGAGAAGAGGGTGTCAGCTTGAGCGTTCAGGCAGCGAAACAAGCAGCAAGTCACTACTGTGGCCGTGAGTCAGCAGGGTGACAGAAGTGCGAGGACAAACCCCACTTCGCAGGTCCCAGTGAGGCAGCGGGAATGTTGGCAGTAAGTTTTGTATATGTAGAATCTGCGAGCAGAAAGTGAAGCTAACATTGGCCACCACGGCGCTGCGATCAACACATTGCAGCGTCACCATCCAATGCCTTTATGCATCAGATAGATCAAGCCATGACGCCTCCCCAAATGTGAGAAATAGTCTGGATTCAACTACCTGCCTCAGCCACTATTCTGATGCTGCCACCCACCTGATGCCAACCATTGCTGCCAGTTGCTCCATCTGCCTTCCACATCTGTATCAGGGACTGGAATGTCACCCACCTCTACACTCTATCATTGTGCCACTCTTTGGCTTACCATGTTGCCGCCACCTCCACCCTGTCATTGTGCCACTCTCTGGCCTCCGCTGCTGCCACCAAGTCCACGCTCTATCATTGTGCCACTTGTGGCTTACCATGTTGCCGCCACCTCCACTCTGTCATTGTGCCAGTCTGTGGCTACCATGTTGCTGCCAGCTAAAAGAATTTGTCATTGTGCCACTTCGACTCCTGCCGCGCTGCTGCTGCCACCCACTCTGTCATTGGCCACTCTGTGGCCTCCTGCTGCTGCCACCACCTCAAACTTCATGTGCCACTCTGTGGGTTACCATGTGTGCTACTTACACACTCTGTCCTTGTTCCCAACGCGTGGGGTGCCTCCGGCCACAGGTCTGTGACACAGCATTTCCTCTTCCTATTATGGACTTGACACTTAGCAAATTTGGCTATTGGTCTCTGTCTGTTCTAAATGAATGGGGCTTCCCTGCTTTTTTACTTTTTCATGCTAATATATACTTTCTGGGAACCACAGTACCACTACAGCTGGCTCCACTCTTGAGTGTTTGGATACGTTAGTATATTATGTTTTTCAGGACAGAAATCAAGGCATGGTCATTATGGTTTACATTTACCTTTGTGAGGAAATTGCATTTACATACTTTGTGCTGACTTGTGGCCGTATTGGATCCTTGTTACTAGGCTCTGATCCACCTGGTTGTGTATGTGTATTTGTACACTTTTAAAGTCATAAAAAAAAATACTTAAAAAAAATATGTCTTAAAAAAAATAGATACTATTTACTGTGTATGAGATCACGCTCCACATTGTTTGCCACATATGTGGCTACCATGTTGCCGCCACTTCAATCTGTCAGTGTGCCACTGTCTATGTGCTGCTGCCACTACCTCCACGCTTTGTCATCGTGCCACTATTTGGCTACCAGGTTGCTGCCACCTACACACTCTCATTGTGCCACTCTGTGGCCTCTCTGCTGCCACCAAACTCCACATTCTGTCATTGTGCCAATCTTGGGCTCCTGCTGCTGCCACCTCGCACTCTATCATTGTGCCACTATGTGGCTTACCATGTTGCCACCACCTCCACTCTAACATTGTGCTCTGCATGCCACCTCCATAATTTGTCATTCTGCCACTCTGTGGCCTACCATGTTGCCCACCTCCACATGTCATTGTTTCACTCTGGTATACCAGGTTGCTGCACCTCCACACTATGTCATTTGCCACTCTGTGTGCCTCCTGGTACTGCTGGCCACCTCCACAATCTGTCATTGTGCCACTCTGTGGCCTCCTGCTGCTGCTGCTACAACCTCCGCACACTGTCATTGTGCCACTCTGAGCCTACCATGTTGTGCCACCTCCATAATTTGTCATTGTGCTACTCTGTGGCCTACCATGTTTCTCTCAGCTCCACTCTGTCACTGTGCCACCTGGGGCCTACCAGGTTGCCACCACCTCCCAATCTGTTTTTTGTCACTCTGTGGCCTCCCGCTGCTTCTGCCACTTCACACTATGTCATTGTGCACTCTGTGGACACCTACCATGTTGCTGCCACCTCCATAATTTGTCATTCTGCCATGTGATAATGTTGCCACACCTCCACACTGTCATTGTGCCAGTCTGTGGTATACCAGGTTTCTGCCACCTCCACAATCTATCATTGTGCCACGCTGTGGCCTCTGGTGCTGCCACCCCTCCACACTCTGTCATCGTGCCACTCTGGGAGGCTTCTGCGGCTGCTGCCAGCCGCCACCTCCGCACTCTACATTGTGCCACTCTGTGGCAAACCATGTTGGCGCCACCTCCACTCTGTCATTGTGGCCCTTTCTGACCTCCTGCTGCTGCTAACGCCACCACAACAGTCTGTCATTCTGCACATCTGTGGCCTACCATGTTGCCGCCACCTACACAGTGTCATTCCCACTTTTGGATTACCGGTGCTGCCACCTCAACACTATGTCATTGTGCCACTCTGGCAAATGTGATAGATATGGCAAGAGGGACAGGGGAAGAGCGCTATAGGTTGATACTTTACAAAATTAGAGGTTTAGGTGAAAATTGTGCTCACGTGTGGTGTTGTTGTAGGTAGGCACAACGCTTAGATGTTAGAGGTTAGATGGCAAATGTCTGGTGCTGCCTCCCGGTGGAGGATCTCCGTGTGGTATAGCCGTATCATCAGGAATTTTTGGAAAGTGGAAATTATGCTTGTGGTTCAACCAGATGCCGCACATTTAGAGTGTGATATCAAATAGGTTTATTAAAGTCTATTAAAGGTCCTGTTGCTGCCACCTCCATAAAATGTCATTGTGCCACTCTGCGGCTCTGTTGTGCAGCAATCAACTGCTGTCTCCCTGGAAAACACCTGTGATTTCACTAATGCTATTTTCACCCTCACCACTCTAGATGTTGCCACACCAAGTTTGGTTTCCCCTTCATTTATCTGTCAGAGGAAATACAGAAAATACAGAACAAGATGACATGCAAATATCCATTTACAGGTCATCTCTGTTTGGAAACAACTCCTGTTTGTTTGGCTTAGCCATAAGTATTTATGGATTATTGACCGATTGAAAGGGGACATACTGATGGAATGAACGGCAAGGCAAAATCATCAGGACGTAAATGCTAAATTACTGCCGAGACCCTCTCCACTCTTTTGGGGGTTTTTTACTGCATTCGCATTTAGCAGAACAGGTTCTGTTGTAATCTTGCAATCATCTGATGTCAGTGTAAATAGAGTGCACTTTTTGATGTTATAGTGGTATCTTTGGCCCTCTGCTCAGTCCTTTCTTGTCAGGCTGTGTTGCAAGTTGGCCTCTGTAAGTGCATTAATTGAAGCAGGTGAATGAGAAGTGATTCTATAGAGCGGCGCGGTGTCATGTGTAGATTAAAACACAGCATTGTTTAAAGAACAAACCACGCTCCCTATGCATATTGAGATGGCACAAAGTTCTACCAACACCCTACCGGCTATCTGCAGCCAGAGGAAACTACCTGTTTTCTAACGTGATTCATCATGTTTTGATTGCTTGTCGAAAATGCAACAAATCGCCCATCTCTAGGTAACAGAACAGGTAGGGTAAGTTTATAAAATGGCCATCATTCCATTCATTGTGGTTTTTTACTGTTATTAGGACTCTCAAAGCAGTCTTCAAAGCTAAGTGGTGCCTCTAATAAGAAGTTCTGGCGAATTTTATTAAAAAACTAGAAAATTTCACCCCACCAATTCTGACAACTCCAACAATTTAAAAAAGAAGGGAGAGAATTTATATAAGGCACGCCGAATAAAGAAGACATTGGGAAATGTAGTGATATACCAGTTACTTGGGTGCGTATGAAGTATCTGCTGAAAAGCAGGAAAAAATTTAGAACTTGAATGAAAATGAATAATTTTAGAAATTTTTCCAATTGAATTTTTTCATTAACTAAAAACAAAAGATAGATATTTTTCTGATGCTTGTTTCTCGTCACACATTGTAATCAATCTCAAATCCATGGATATGTTAAAGCATTACACGTTATGAAGGTTATCTAATGGACAACGGTCAAATTTTAAAATCGGGCCTGGTCCTAAAGCACCTAAAAGACCTTCAACACACAAGGGGGGTTTTAAAGGACGTCTACACCAGATAAGGATTGTAAACCAAGCACACCTACATTTGGGTGTGCCCCCTCATGGTCAGGATCACACTATTGTTAGCTCCTTATGCAGTGTTCATAAAAATAAAGGGTTTGAAACATTATGTAAATGTGCTTGAGCTTTTATTGAGCCTAAGAGCCCCTTCAGACCTTTTGACATATATTTTGAAGCCTTTTATTTTAAAACAAGGGCGTCGTAAGTACTAAGAAGCTAAGTGGACTCCTACCAGAGGGGGTATAGACTTGATGTAAGGTTCTGGGGTTGTGAAAAAATTTTTTTTTTTTTCCTGATCCAAGGTGGTAAAATTCCTTTTAAATATGTGCCTTTTTATCTTCCCAGTTTGAGATATGATTTCACAAAATAATCAACTATGTAGGAAAAAAAAATTCACTGTGGTATAATTTCAAACAATTATCCACAGAATATATCAAAGGGGCTTTCACAGAGCAGTGAAAAAAACCCGTCTTAAGGTAAATCATTAGGCATTTTGACATACCAGCTACCTACAGTGACCAGGATCGTGAAAAGTGTGATAATAGAGATGGGCGAAATCGATTCTAACGAAGTGGAATTCGATATGAATTTCACACAAAGATTTGATTCGTCACGAAGCGAAGTTTGATGCTGATTTGCAGACATGAAAGGTTTTTTTCCCCCTCTTTTTTTAGTAAAACATGTACGTGGGGCACGAGACTCGAGAAGGAGAAAGCAACACCCCGCCGTGTGATACTGCCAGACCTGTAAGCCACAATCTGCGGACCGGAGGCTTACTGTGATGTCACCACAGCTTATAAAAACCAGCCATTTTCATATAATCGGCACTCACACTGCAGGTGCTGTCTGTAGGCAGTCTAGGGCTCTGTAGTACTGTGCAGTAGCTTATCTTGCTGCAATCCTGGATGTCTTTGAGGGGGATCTAGTTGGAGTTATCCAAAATAGCAGTTTATTAAGTGACAAAATCGAATAGGAATAGGAAGAAATCTGTTTCACATTCATGCACTCTGCTGTAGTGATTGTGTGCGACCAATCCCTGGTTGTCAGTTAGAGGAATATCTATATACGCAAATTGCCATACCTTTTGGGGCTATGTTTACAGCCAGATTTATGTGTGAAATCCATGTAGTTTATAAGAGTTGATTTTGCTGAAATTACAGTGCGGGGGGCAGACTTCTGATGCTTCCTGCAGTAGGCAGGTGTGTGTGTGCATAATGACACCGGTTGAGGAGAGTAGCAGTGACCAGAGCGATTACAAAGTGACAAGCCATCCAAAACGTTCCAGCCTTCTAAGATGCAGAAGTTTTCTGTGCTTGTTGCAAATGTTGGTACTGCAGTCTCTCCCTTTCAAGTCGTGGACTCTGTACCTCAGAGAAAATAGTGGTTGCTGCCGAAGGTGGAGAGTTCCAAGTGCAATGTTTTTTTACCAAAAAGGGCTGTGCTAGCCCTTGACCACTATGTACAACAGAAGGTGGCAGTCCTTGCGAGCTATCAGTGTATCTTCCAAGGGGAACAGGCAGGGTGGACGGGTGGAGCTGACTATAGTCAAAGGGCCAGTACATGTCCTTTACAGCCAACTGGGTAAGTGCTTCCCGCCGAGCCACACCAACAACTTCCACAAGAGACGGCGCTTTACTCCTCCACGTTGTCAAACTGCTGTCCGCGGCAAGTGTTTTCTGCTCCTCCTTCTCCACCAACACCTCAGCCTCCACAGTGCTTGGGCTCCATCATTACACATGTGCCAGGGCCACAGATCTTGTTGGTGTCTAGCAGTTCAACACTCATTTGCCTGTTCTGGCGTCATGCAACAAAGGAAATCAATGTGTGGCCCTTCTCCGCGACAACTAAAATGGACCAATGTGAAGACAAGGGAGGAGGAAATGGCTTGTCCACGCTGCACCGAGGAGGGAGGGGTGCCATGCCGCCCTGCATGGCACATTGCATATGGAGTGTCAATCTGGTAGTCAACAGTTCCTGAAGTTCTTACACCATACTGCAAGACCTTCTAAAAGTGGCCAGGATATGTGGCATGCACTTTCAGCCATTCATTACAAAGCCAAGCAATCCTCCTTCAGTTGCAAGTCAGAAGAGCCCCACCCAACATTCTGATATGCAAGGTTTCCACCCATGGAATTCAGCCTCCATATGTTAGAGCGACCTGATGACAGAGAAAAGCCTTAATGATTTGTTGTGATGATGCAAGGCAGACTGGGTCTCTCCCTTTGTCAAACTTTGAGTTGTCAGCACACTGGCAGCTTCATATGTGACACCTGCCATTTGCTCGCCCTTTGAAGATTGGCAACAGTATGTTTAGTCCCAGGACTGCGGGATGAATACCGTCATTCCACCGGCTTATGTCCTGGAACTCATGCTGCACAAATCTGTTGGTCAGGGCTGTGGGGGCTGAAATGAAGGAGGAAGAGGGGGAGGGAGGGAGCATGGAGCACAGAGAGTATGGCTGCCATTGTGGTTTTCTTCTCAAGGGGACGAGGGAGAGGCGGAGCAGGGAGCATCTGGAGGAGGGGTAGAAGAGAACGAGGCACATGACCCCAGGGAAGCACTGTGGCAGTATACTGTGGAGATGGAGCATGGGAGTCCCTCACGAGTCACTTAAGATGCTAGATGACCCGCAGCATGGCTGCTTTGCCTAACTAGTGACAGGCCGACCAATAGGTCAACATCCTCCATAGGGATGACCTTTTGGATCTCCACCCTCTGGACCCTCGCTACTGGGCAAAAATATGGGTGACTTTTTGCAGCTGCTGAGAGAGGAAAGAAACAAAACTGGGGATACTATAAGCAAAATCTTGTTGCCAGATCCGTGTTGCAGTCGAGCTCAGCAAGAGTTTTGTGGCACCATTAACTTTAAAAAGCATCAGAAAGCGAGTTAGGTGTGGGAGTTGGGTGGCGTAGGTGCATGATCACGTTAGTTTGTGTGCAAGTGTCTAATGTGCGACTTAGTTTAAGGACTTCAAGTTGAGGGACTTTAGAGGTAAATTGCTGTTTATTGGTGTTACTTTGACTGTAAATTATTCTTTCTGTGCTATTTCGATGTAATCCCATTAGAACAATTGGACTCCATACAATGGCATTGCTTACACAGTGGTACATCTGGCCATGTATGCTTTCCTTGTACAGCGTTCGAGTGGGGGAAGAATCTGCTGTGTGGGATTGGTGAAAAATTTAGCAGTCTGGAAGCCAAGATTCTGGATCTAAATGAGCAAAGTTTCAATGCCTGCGGGCAATGGAACAAGGGAGATGAAAGTTGCTGCGTTGGAGCAACAAACTCTCTGGGGAAGTGGGGTGGGGAGGGAAGTATGGAGGTGCAGAGTGAGGGGGCAGAAGTTGGGGGTACATGTAGAAGGTGGGGCGTGGTAGAGGGAAAGATGTGTATGGGAGTCTAGTCCTGATTTGGTGCACCACCAATAAGGTTGCCGAGGCTGGGGGATGAGGGGGATATCAGCTTGGGGATATTACAAGCTGTGCAGCAAGAGTGACTCTAGCACCAGGGCACTTTGCTCCAGTAAGAGGGCTGTAATGGAGCACAGGCAAGGTCAGAAGGTGCTGGTAGTGGGAGATTCGAGGGCATCGTCACAAGATCTGTCAAAATAACCCAAGCACGTGCGTTGTAACACGAACAGTGTGTTGTTGCGGAGTGCTAGGGGTCGGCATGTTGGGGGATCGGGTTGAACGGATTACTGGGGGGCTGGTGAGGAAAGCATGGGTCATGGTCACATTGCACAATGAAAGTAAGAGGTATGGTGGCGAAGAAGGTCTACAAAAATGATACAGGGATTTAGGCCATAAGCTCAGCGGCAAGACCTCAAAGGTAGTTTTCTCCAAAAGTTACTACCTGTCACCACGTGCACATACAGAAAGGCAGCGGGCGAGATCGGGAGGTAAAACGTGGTCACAAAGTGGTGGCTTGTAGGAAGGAGGGTTGGGTCAGGGGATGAAACTGGCTGAACTTTCTGTCGGTCTACAGGCTTACAGTAGGATGGGGGAACCTCAATGGGGAGGGTTGCAGCCGGTTTGGTGGGGAAAAAAACTGGCTAGAAGGATTGGAGGAGTGTTTAAATAAGTACATAGGGGGAGGGCAACTCCACTTGGCAGGGAAAAAATAAGACAGTGTGGATCGAGTGGGAGAAAGAGTCCATAGTTGGCACCATGGGGGATGGAAGGGGGGGGGCTGGAATGGAATGGGGGAAGTAAGAACACAAGGAATACGGACAGGGAACACATATAAAGTGTAGTGTACCCAAATGCCAGAAGCCTACAAAACAAAAGGGAGGAACGTGGAACTCTTGGTTGGAGCAGGAAAATGATTAGAGGTTGATCAGCCAAGACATGACTGGACCCGTAGCGATGACCTGGGGCTGTTGGATATAGTGGTTATAGTCTTATTGTTAGAAAAAAGGATCGTATAATAAAAAGGGGGGGAGGGGTGTAGGGGGTTTATAGGAATTCTTGCTAAGCACTAGCTTTGCAGAGATGACCTCAATACCGCAAATGGAAGTCCTATGGGTGGAGATAAGGGAGGAAAAAAAAGGACTAATGACTAATAAATACTAGGGGTTTGTTATAGGCTCAAATTATACCAGGACGGAAACAGAAGGAAATGTGATAAGTGAAAGAATGCGGTTCAAAGAATGGCTGAGTCTTAGGTTACACATACATGTCGGGCATCAATCCACCAAGAAATCGAAAGCACCTCCTTAACTGCATTTTACATTCCAATTAAAAAGGATACTTCAGGAGTTCTGATACATACAAATATGACAGAAGGACCTCCTGGGGTCATGCATAATGAATAACATGGTATTGTTGGTGGGCTTAAGGTGGCTAAGGTGCTGACAGGTTCCCTTAAAGTGGCCAAAAGCATAAAATTGTAGAGTCTGCAGTGGCATCTTCTTTATTATAGCTGTGTGATAGGAGCCTGCTTCATATTCGCTATAGAAAAAAATGTGTTATATAGTCTAAGTAGTTACATTATGCAGCAAGCCTGGTGCCTGTGAAGGTGACCTACTTGAGCCAACAAAGGGCTTGTAAGGGTCCACATGAACCAACTGAAAAGAAGGACCCCAGGAAATAAGAGAATACCTAAGAAGGATAATACTGATAGAAAATTAACCCCTTAACGCTCTGCGCCGTAGCTCTACGGCGCAGAGGTATAAGGGATGTATGAAGAGGGCTCACAGGCTGAGTCCTCTTCATACAAAGGTGGGGGTTTTTGCATTTTGCAGAAAACCCCCACCGCAAGCACCGATCGCGGCTATTAACCCTCTCAACGCCGCCGGCGGCGTTTAAAAGACGGCGGCGCGCGAGCGCCGCCATCTTTTTTACGATCGCCGCGCCCCCGAACGTCATCGGTTACCATGGTAGCCTTGGGTCTTCTTTTGACACGAGGCTACATGGCTTATGCAGGTTCGTTACAATGAGCCAGTGGCTCATTGTAATGTATGACCTGCAAAAATGCTGTATATTGCAATACTGTAGTATTGCAGTATATGGTAGGAGCGATCTGACCATCTAGGGTTAATGTACCCTAGATGGTCTAAAAAATAGTGAAAAAAAAAGAAAAAAAAAGTTTAAAAAAATAAAAAAAATTAATAAAATATTAAAAGTTCAAATCACCCCCCTTTCCCTAGAACGGATATAAAACATAATAAACAGTAAAAATCACAAACATATTAGGTATCGCCGCGTGCCAAAATGCCCGATCTATCAAAATATAAAAACGGTTACGGGCGGCGGTGACATCCGAGGCGGGAAATGGCGCCCAAATGTCCGAAATGCGACTTTTACACCTTTTTACATAACATAAAAAATGAAATAAAAAATGATCAAAATGTCGCACAGACCTCAAAATGGTAGCAATGAAAACGTCGCCTCATTTCGCAAAAAATGACCCCTCACACATCTCCGTGCGCCAAAGTCTGAAAAACGTATTAGCGTCAGAAGATGGCAAAAATGTTTTTTTCTTTTTTGTACACATTCGTTTAATTTTTGAAAATGTATTAAAACACAATAAAACCTATATAAATTTGGTATCACCGCGATCGCACCGAACCAAAGAATAAAGTAGGCGTGTTATTTGGAGCGAAGAGTGAAAGTCGTAAAAACTGAGCCCACAAGTGAGCTCACAAGAAGAGTGCGCGCACGTGCATTTTTTTTTTTTTCAATTTTTCCATTTGGAATTTTTTTCAGCTTCACAGTACACGCAATGTTAAAATAAATAAGAAATTAAGGGAAAGTAAAATTTGTACGCCCACAATAAGCCCTCACACAGGTCTGTACACGTAAAAATGAAAAAGTATGGATTTTTGGAGAGCGAGAAATGAGCCGAAAAACCCTACGTCCTTAAGGGGTTAAATTGTCACGAATCCGAAGTTACAGTGGGAACAAGGTTTTTTTATACTTTATTACCCAAAATGGACGTGCGCACAACGTGTTACATGGGCCGAGAACTGTGGGAAGGAGAAAGGAACACCCTCGATCATATGTGCAGACCTGCAAGCCAATCAGCGACCGGCAGGCTTATGTGATGTACATAGCCCAATAAAAACAGGCACAGCCATTTTCAATCTTGGCATTTCACACATGTGCTTGCGCTGTAGTGTCTGGGCTGTTGTACTGTGCTGCGCTGTAGTAATTTTTGCTCCAAGGGTGTCCATTTTGGGGGATCTGTATACCCCAAATAGCAGTTCTTTGTTGTTGTGACTAGTGAATAGGAAGAATGTGTTTAAAATCCACATACTTTCTGTAGTGATTTTCTGCTCCAATCCCAGGGGTGTCCGTTTTGGGGGATCTTATCCCCAATAGACAGTTCTTTTTGTTGCTGAAGTGAATAGAAGAATGTGTTTGTGTAAAATCCACATAATTTCTGTAGTGATTTTGCTTCCTATCACAGGTGTTCGTTTTGGGGATCTGTAGACCCAAATAGCAGTTATCGTTGTTGCTGAAGTGAATAGGAAGAATTGTGTGTTAAAATCCACTACTTTCTGGTAGTGATTCATGAGTATCATAGTATATAAAGGCATGGAAAAAGACGCAAGTACATCAAGTCCAACCTTAAGAATGAAATAAATATTTTATCCCATAACCTGTGATATTTTTTCTCTCAGAAAGGTATCCAGGCCTCTTGAACATGTAAAATATACGCCATAACAACTCCTGCGGCAGAGAGTCCATAGTTCACTGCTCGTACAGTAAAGACCTTTGTTTATGTTGATGGTAAAATCGCCTCTCTCTCTAGGCGTAGAGGATGCCCCCTTGTCCGGTAACAGGCCTAGGTATTAAAAAAGATCCTTTGAGAGTGCCTTGTAGTGTCGTTCAGGTCATTTGTACATGTATGAGGTCTCCCTCAGTTATCTTTTTTCTAAACTGAATAATCCCAGTTTCGCTTCATTTTGCTTCCATCCAGGGTGTCGTTTTTGGGGGATATTTATACCCCAAATAGCAGTTCTCTTTGTTGCTGAAGTGAATAGGAAGATTGTGTGTAAAATACACATACTGGGGCACATTTACTTACCCGGCCAGTCGCGATCCAGCGGCGCGTTCGCTGCATGGATTCGGGTCGGACGGATTTAATAAGGTAAGTTCCTCGCCGCTCCACCAGTGGCGCTGCTAGCCGCTGACGCTTTTAACGCGCCGAATTCACCGAGGCCGTCTGAGTGCGGTAGCGTGGGTCCCTAGAGAGAAACACATGTTCGGTTCTTAAATGCGGCGGATTTTTCCCAATACTCATTTGTTGCCCCCCCTTCCACCCCCCCAATCCTCCCCCTAGTCATCCCCCCCCTTCTTATTCCCTCTCACTACTCTCACACCCGCCCCCACTTCCCCCCCCTTTCCCCAGCTTGCCCCCTCCACCGACTCCTCATCCCCTCCCCCTCTTCCTCTATCCACCTCCCCCTACTCCCCCTATCCACACCCTATTTCGACCACACCCACACCCTCTTCACATTCCCCCAACGCCTCAGCATGACCCCCCCATCATCCCCCCGGACCTCTGCCCCAACCCCACCCGCACTCCCGCCCGCAATACCCACCCCACCCCCCCTCCCCTCTTCCCCCCTCCCCCCACCCCCCCCCTTTCTCCCCATTCTCGCGCTGCACACCTCCCCATCCCTAACCCTGCTCCCCCCCCCCCCCCCTTTCCACCCCGCCCCACATCCACCGACCCATCCCCCCCCTCCCCCCCCCTCCCTTTCTCCCCCCACCCCCCTGCTCACGCACCAACCTCACCCCCCCGTCCCTCATCTCCCCCCCGTTCCCTGCCCCGACCCACCCCCCCCCCCATTCCACCCTTCTTGTCGCATCCCCGCCACCACCCTCGCCCCTCCCCACCCACTCCCCTCCAAGAAAATTAAATCTTTACCAAGTAGTTCATGTCGGGTTTTAGGCGCCAAGCCCCCGATTTCGTTCGCGCGCATGCCGGCGCCGATGCGCCACAATCCGATCGCGTGCGCCAAAATCCCAGGGCAATTCAGGTACAATCGCGGAAATCGGAAATATTCGGGTAACACGCAGGGAAAACGCGAATCGGGCCTTAGTAAATGACCCCCATTTTCTGTAGTGATTTCTGCTCCAGTCCAGGGTGTCCGTTTTGGGGCATCTCTATAACTCAAATAGCAGTTTTTTTGTTGCTGAAGTGAATAGGAAGAATTGTGTGTAAAATACACTACTTTCTGTAGTAATTTCTGCTCCAATCCCAGGGTGTCCAATTTGGGGGATCGTATACCCCAAATAGTAGTTCTTTTTTGTTGTGAAGTGAATAGGAAGGTATGTGTGTAAAAATCCAACATAGTTGCAACAGGGTTTGCTCTATTCCGGGTGTCTGTTCTTTGCTCTGTATTGCCTAAATTTCAACTATGTTTTGTAGATATAGTAGATCCGTGTAAATCAAACATAATTGATTAGACAATATGTCAAACAGGAAGGTGGCAGGTGGAGCAGGCACAGGTCTCAGCACAGTAAGGAGTTTGCAGGGGTGACTCCATTAGGACAAAACTGCCATTGTCATCTAGCGGTTGTGTGTTTTAAACAACCCAAAGGTTGGGGATTGGTTAAATGGGTATCCACTTTCTCCAGGTGACATCTGACAAACCCAGCAAGAGTCCATGGGTTTGTCAGATACAACCCTTGTTGGCATGGCCAGGAGTAGCTCAGCGGCGCTCAACCGTCTCAACTAGCCTCGTCTGGTCATTTCCTCAGCCAGACATATACTAGTTGATCTGGATTCAGTGCCACTATACAGCAAGGAGGATTCTTTGAAGACAGTCTGCAGCTGCTTGGCAGTGAAGACATGAGGTAGACATTGCTGCTTTGTGGCAGTAGGGGGAAAAGGACAGTGGGAGAGTGGCACAGGAGGTTATGTTCCATTGTAAGTGGTCAAGCTGTGCATACTGAGACCGTTGAGGAGAATAGCAGTGAAGGGAAACAGAAATCGATGATGTGTAGCCGATCGCACTTGGGAGCTGGGTGGGAGCCAGGGGATATCATCTATCGTCGGGGAGAAGAGGGTGTCAGCTTGAGCGTTCAGGCAGCGAAACAAGCAGCAAGTCACTACTGTGGCCGTGAGTCAGCAGGGTGACAGGAAGCGAGAGGAAACCCCACTTCGCAGGTCCCAGTGAGGCAGCGAGCGATGTTGGCAGTAAAGTTTTGTATATGTAGAATCTGCGAGCAGAAAGTGAAGGCTAACATTGGCCACCACGGCGATGCGTCAACCATGCTTGTTTTCGTCTGACCAGATGAAATGAAAGGGAAAACCAAAACCATAGTAGTAAACGTCACAGAGTGGTGGAGGGTGGAATGAAACAGCATTATGGAAATCACAGGGTGTTCCAGGGAGACAGTGGTCAGTTGGCAGCAGCATTAATAGGCTGCAGAAGAGCTCAATGACAAATTCTGGAGCTGGCAGCAACATGGTAGGCCATAGTGTGGCACAATGACAGAGGTGGTGGCAGCAGCATGAGGTTTTAGAGAGTGGCTCAAATAATAATTTCTGTGGTGGTAGCAACATGTTAGGCCACAATGACAGAGTAGGTGGCGGCAGTAGAGTTAGCAGGAGGTTAGAGAGTGGCACAATCATAGTGTGTGTAGGTGGGCGGCCAGCGCAGCCAGATATTGGCACAATGAAAACAATTCTGGTGGTGGCAGCAAACATGGTAGGCCACAGTGGCCACAATGACACGTGTGTAGGGATGCAGAAGCAGCTGAGGTCAGAGAGTGGGCAATGACAAATTCTGGTGGTGGCAAACAAATGGTAGGCCACAGTGTGGCACAATGACAAAGTGTGGAGGTGGTGGCAGCAGCAGCAGGAGAGTCAGAAAGTGGCACAATGACAGAGTGTGCAGGTGGCAGGTGGGGTGACCATCCAGTCCCTGGTCAAGATGGCGGGAGGCAGATGGAGGAAACTGGCAGTGATGTGGGAATAGGTGGTGGGTATAGCATAAGAATAGTGGCTGAGGCAGGTAGTTAGAAGCCATACTAATTTCTCAACGTTTGGGGAAAACATCATGGCTGATCTAATCTGATGCAAGGCATTTTGTGTGTGCTGAAATCCTGTTCGATTCACGCCTGATTCATCTGATAAAGTCAGTCTGTTCACATTACAAAGGGTTCTCCTTGGGGGGGGTAACGATCGACCCTGCACGCATGAGAACCCGCTGTGATGCCACTATTACTGGGTAGGGTTAGGACAGCCTCTCTACTGCAAAACTCTTCAAGTTGCAGCCACACATCAAGTTTGGTTTGCCCTACTGGGGATCCAGGGGAGCTCTAACCTGGGGGTGGTACAGTCCTGTCCAAGTAGGCCACCACCTGGTGCAAGGTCTCCTGTCCAGTCCTGTGCTGGTGGTGGCTACCTACTCAATAGGCAGTTGAGAGAAGCTGCTCATTAAGGACTCCAGGCGATGTGCTGCTGCTGATGGAGCTGCTACTGCGCTACCCCCCCCCATCTCCCACAGCAGCGTGACAGTAGTACGTGAGCGATGACTGCCAGGAATCCCTGGTCAGACCTAACAGAAGATGGACAATGGCGCAATAGGCAAGCGGCCAACTATCTGCAAAGTTATATCTCTATAGTACGCCAGTTGTTCTTCCTCTCAGCAGCTGGAAAAAAAGGCACCATTTTGGACTGAAGCAAAGGTCCAAGAAGGTGAGAGCCAAAAGTCATCCCTATGCTGGATGTTGAATATTCGTCTGTTATCAGTTAGGCAAAGCCTCTGCCTTGTGCTCTTATGTCCTCCTCTCCAGTTCAGCCCCCCACCGGACTCATGTGGCCATGAGATGTAGTCGACACTTCTCCAGTGCCCTGACAAGACAGATTTTTGCAGCATCTGTTCCAGGATATGAAGCAGTGGAATGGAATGACTTATTCACCCTGCAGTCTGGTGACTGACAAATAACGTGGCCTCTTCAAAGGGCCTGAGCAAATGCGCAGGTGTCACGCATGAGCTGCCAGTGGCTGACATCAAAGTTGCACAGGGGAGATACTCCTGTCCGATTGCATTATCAAAAATCATTAACGGCTTTTCTCTGTTCATACTGGCAGTCTAACATATGGAGGCTGGAAATCCAACGGGTGGATACATGTCAGCTCTGTTGGGGGAGGCCGTTCTGCCGCTGCAGCTCGAGGAGGGTTGGTGCTTGGACTTTGTAAGAAGGGTGAAGTGCATGCACAGTGTCCTGGCCATTTTTAGAATGTCTTGCAGATGGGTGGAATACTTCAGGAACCTTTTGACAACCAGATTGAACACGTGTGCCATGTACCCTTAAACAATGATTTATATTAAGGGGCTATTTCACTGTTGATATTGAGAGGGGCATTACCAAGGGCTAAAAAAAAGAGGATCGGAACCTTCTTCTTAAGATCAAACCTTGTCGCCCTACTGACAACCAGGTGAGATTGATTATACCTTACAACTCCCAATGGCGCAGGATAGAGGGAATAATGAAGTGTTTTTGGCCGATCTGACGGATCTGTCAGATTTAAGCAGCCACCTTCCACCACGGCAACAATTGGTGGCTAAATCAGTTGGTGACAGATGGTGAGGAGTCACTATATCCAAAAGCCTATATTTTCGGGTCAAAAGAACCAAAAGTCCTTTCATGTGGATATTGGTCCATCTGTAAATTGATAATAAAAATACTTTTCTGATTTCGCAGGGACCAAGTCATTTCAGGTGGTTCATTTCATCAACTGCAGTACATCCTGGACATGGTTGTACCAACTGACACATACATGTGGGCTCAAGTACATGGTATGACCACTAAGGAAATGAGGATCAGAATACAAGAGCACCTTAAAGACATTCGAGCTGCGTCGAAAATTCGAAACTGAAGAGCATGAAGCATTTTCCAGACACAGCTTGCGTTCCATTTCAGCTAACTACACCTCGTTCTGAGGCCTTATGCCGCAAATGGCTGTGGCGTGCGTTCCATTTGAGCGGGCCTAGCCTCGCTCTGGAACCGGAAGTGAAGTGTCGCATGTAACCAGAGATCGCGCCACTTTTGTGCGCTTCCAGGTGCAATACTTATTATGTGAACAGGTACCGTTATATAGGGTGTGTGAAAAAATTAAGAAAGGTGATTTGAGTGCCTTTGAATGTGGCATGGTTGTTGGGTGCCAGAAGGGTGGTCTGAGTATTTCAGAAACTGCTGATCTACTGGGATTTTCAGGCACAACCATCTTAGGGTTTACAGAGAATGGTCCAAAAAAGAAAAAACATCCAGTGAGCGGCAGTTCTGTGGGTGGAAATGCCTTGTTGATGCCAGAGGTCTGAGGAGAATGGGCAGACTGTGACTCAAATCGCCAACGTTACAACCAAGGTAGGCAGAAGAGCATCTCTGAACGCACAGTACGTCGAACTTTGAGGCAGATGGGCTACAGCAGCAGAAAGACCAGAAGGTGCCATCCTTTCAGCTAAGAACAGGAAACTGAGGCTATAATTTGCACAAGCTCATCGAAATTGGACAGTAGAAGATTGAAAAAAACGTTGCCTTGTGATGAGTCTCGATTTCCGCTGCGACACTCAGATGGTAGGGTCAGAATTTGGCGTCAAACAACATGAAAGCATGTATACATCCTGCCTTGTATCAACAGTTCAGGCTGGTGTGGTGGGTGTCATGGTGTGGGGAATATTTGCTTCCAGCACCTTGTTGAATTGAGGCAGTTCTGAAGGCAAAAGGGGGTCCAACCCGTTACTAGCATGTACCTAATAAGTGGCCGGTGAGTGTATACATACCATACATCATATCACACAATATACATCATATACAGACACACATACAGTATTAGACATAATACATCATTTACACACACAGATACAGCATATACAAACACACATGATACAGTATATACATCATACATCTACACACAGATAACAGTCACACATACAGTATATACACACACAGCATATACATAAACACACACACTTCTAAATATACTTACCAGAAGATGTATCTCTCTGCAGCCCCTGACTGTAGCCTCCTCCAATGCATGCTGTCTCCCTGGGGCTGCTGTCATTACTTGAGGCCTCATAGGCTCAGCAGCGCTGTATCCATACAGTTACAGCAGGGGAGCAGCCCTGGCCTCACTGCTGCTTTATGAGCATGGCAGGGGAACACAGTGGGGTACTCTAGGGAGGAGGATAGCCGGCTGCAGGAACTCACAGGGACTTCAAGCGTACGAACCGCCGGACCCTGTGCCTCCTCTGCAGTACAATGTATGTGGCCCGGAGGGTACCATCATCCGCCTCTGCCTGGGGCTAAATTAGCAAATCAACAGGGTGAAATCTGAATTATTTAAAACCTAACTTTATTAACCTTGATAAAAAAAAGTGTCCTAAAAACCAAACTTAAGGACCAAAGACGGCAAATTAAACAATACTTGCCAAAACACTGGCCATCCAATCCACATATCCACTCTATTGTTAGAGCTGGAACCAAAAAGGGAAAGTATGAAAGGTATTACCAGTGGCTGAGTCGTATACAGATGCAGGAGCTGGGTGCAGGAGGGGATAGAGGTGGACCCCAGGTCAGGAACAGATGACAGCACTGCACCTAGAAGTCCCTATTGCTTTCTCCCTATACCCAATAAATTAGCTCCTGCCCTACAAGGGCAGTCCCAAGGTCACACTATCCAGGGGTTAACCCTGGTAAGCCTTATATGTTCCCGACGCGTTTCTGGAGCCTGGGATGTCCAAGGCCGTCATCAGGGGAAATGCAGTTCTGTAGAGGTAGATCCAAAGTAGGGCCTGATGATTGCTCAATACTGTATCTACGGCGTGACGTGGACAGTGCGTCCTAAAGTTGGTTAGAGTGCCCGCCGAAGTTTGGGATTGCATCCCATTATATCTGGGTAGAGGCGGCATGGAGACCCGAACTGCACTCCTTCTCCGCTCTGTGGTGGATCCCGAAGTGAGGTGTGGACAGTCGGGGCGGGAGCAGCCCCTGGACCTCCTGCTACGGCTGCTACGCCTGTAGTTACGCCACTGATTCAGCTGTGTTACAGCTCCATTATAGGACTATCCGGGTAACCAATCCATTCTATTGGTTATACAAACTCATGTCCATCCCCCTTCTGACTATTTAGCCATATCCATCTATCAATTGCGAGTACCCCCTGAGGAAAGCGGTGGCGACAACGCGGTTCTGGGTTTCTGTGTTACATTACGTTTGGACCTTGATTATGCAGTTGGGTTGGTATATCTAAAAAACTGTTAATTGCACTACGCACTTTAAATGCTCATTACTATGCATAGTTTGTGCATTTGATATACAGCGGGCTGTTTTACTCTATAGCCACCGATATGTATTTGGCTTGTTTCATGATATGATGAATTGCAGTATTTATACAATTAAGATAAGATAAGATAATCCTTTATTAGTCCCACAGTGGGGAAATTCACAGCGTTACAGCAGCAGAGAGGGTACAGAGAGTGAAGTACAAACTATGGACAACAACAATATTAGGGATAAATGAACAAAAAGAAAAGGGGGATAAAAAGACAAAAAGAGACAAGCAATGATCGGCAGTTTGATGTTTAGTCGTGGATGGGACCTGCAGGGGGGACGGGTAGGTGGGGGGCGCAGGTTACTTCTGTTGGGCCTTGTTTGTTGAACAGCCTGATGGCAGCGTGGAGGAATGACTTACGATAACGCTCCCTCTCACACTTGGGGTGAAGCAGTCGGTCACTGAATGTGCTCTCCAATGCCACCACAGTTTCATGCAAGGGATGGGAGCCATTCTCCAGAATAGACTTCAACTTAAAAAGTGTCCACCTCTCAGCTACCACCTGCACCTGTGTCAAGAGGACCCCCCAGGACAGAACTGGCTTTCCTAATCAGGTTGTCCAGTCTGCTCCTCCCTAGCTGAGATGCTGCTTCCCCAACAGACATGCCAAAGAAGATGGCTGGTGCCACTACAGAGTGGTTGAAGAAGGTCTTAAGAAGAGCCCCCGCACTCGAATGCCCTCAGCCTCCTCAGCAGGTGTAGCCGGCTCTTGACCCCTCCTGTGAAGTGCGTTTATGTTCTCTGCCCACTCGAGTTTATGTTGAGGAGGACACCCAAGTACTTATAGGACTTCACTGCCTCAATGTCTGTCCCATGGATAAACCACAGTTTATTCCTAAGCACTTTTTATTGTCTTTTGATTTGTTATCTGTACTATTGTAGTTATGATGTGATTTATTATATAGAATTGTGTACTGGTACCTATATATTATTTTGTACCAAGTAAGGTGTTGCTATTAGAGTCCAGATTACGCTATGACCAAATGCATTTCCTACCCTCAGCTTATACTCCAGTCAATAGGTTTTGTCCAGTTTTTGGCGGTTAAAAATTAGGGGGCCTCAGTTTATACTCGGGTCGGCTTATACTTAAGTATAACGGTGGTAGTTGATGGAGTGATTTTTTCTCAAAGTCCAGGGTGTCAGTTTTTGGGTCGTTCCGTATCTTTTTTGGTTTTCTTTTTCTGTTTCTATACAATAATACATTAATATTGCAGTATATTACAATGAACAAGTAATCAATGATGGGACAAAATAAAACAGTTAAAAAAAAGTTTTAAAAAAAAGGCAATAAAAAAAAAAAAAAGATTAAAAAAATAAAAGTCCCCTGAAGTCCCATCCATTGCAATAATAAAATAAATAAAACATAAAAAAAAGTGAAAATCACCAAAAAAAAACACAACCTATACGGTAACAACCTGTACAAAAATTAAATTGTCACTGAACCCGTACGGTGAACGCCATAAAAAAAAAAACCACAAAAGAAACTCTAAATAGGAATTTTATTCAAATTTTCACATCTGATCTCATAAAAAAGTCAGAAAAAGTGATCAAAAAGTAGCATTTACCATGACATGATACCAAGAAAAAGTACAGTTTGTCCCGCAAAAATAAGCTCTAAAACAGCTCTATACACAAAAAATTAAATGTTATGCCCATTGTTACATGGCAATGCAAAAACAGAAAATTCTCACAAAATGAGTTCTATGTTCTGCAAAAAAAGTGTTAACCATAAAAAATTCATTAAATGGGGTATCGCCGTAATCTGATGACCCATAGAATAAAAAGAAACGTTTTGGTATGGTACAGTGAACGTCCGGGGAAAAAAAAATGCATAAAAAAACATAAAAAAGGAGAATGATTTTTTAACCACCAAGAAAGAGATAATACAATCTAATTATTAAGCTATTGAACCCGTAAATGATGTACGTTGATCCCCATGCAAAAAAAATAATACCCCATATGTCCAAATCACAAAAAAAAATAAACATTTTATAGCCTGTAAAATGTGACAATGCAGATCTGCGCTGAATGGCACTGCTTCCATTCTATGCCTGGCCGTGTGCCCATTGCAGTCACCACCAATATGGGGCCTCTTATACCAGGATAAAATGGATATCAAAACTTTTTGGAGTTTTCATCATTTAAAATTTGTGTCAGTTTAATTTTTGGACAAAATTTATAAATTATCTAAAAAAAATTATAGCTTGAAATTAAGCCTTCATTTTGTTTTAATCCATGCGAAACATCTAAATGGTTAACACTAGAGATGGGCGAATTGATTCTAACGAAGGGGAATTCGCTCTGAATTTCAGGGAAAATTAACCCTTAACGCTCTGCGCCGTAGCTTAGCTTACGGCGCAGAGGTATAAGGGGGGATGAAGAGGGCTCACAGGCTGAGTCTCTTCATACAAAGGTGGGGGTTTTTGCATTTTGCAGAGGAAAACCCCCACCGCAAGCACGATCGCGGCTATTAACCCTCTCAACGCCGCCGGCGGCGTTTAAAAGACAGCGGCGCGCGAGCGCCGCCATCTTTTTTACGATCGCCGCGCCCCCGAACGTCATCGGTTACCATGGTAGCCTTGGGTCTTCTTTGACACGGAGGCTACATGGCTTATGCAGGTTCGTTACAAGAGCCAGTGGCTCATTGTAATGTATGACCTGCAAAATGCTGTATATTGCATACTGTAGTATTGCAGTATATGGTAGGAGCGATCTGACCATCTAGGGTTAATGTACCCGAGATGGTCTAAAAAATAGTGAAAAAAAAAAGAAAAAAAAAGTTTAAAAAAAATAAAAAAAATTAATAAAATATTAAAGTTCAAATCACCCCCCTTTCCCTAGAACGGATATAAAACATAATAAACAGTTAAAAATCACAAACATATTAGGTATCGCCGCGTGCCAAAATGCCCGATCTATCAAAATAAAAACGGTTACGGGGGCGTGTGACATCCGAGGCGGGGAAATGGCGCCCAAATGTCCGAAATGCGACTTTACAACCTTTTTACATAACATAAAAAATGAAATAAAAATGATCAAAATGGCGCACAGACCTCAAAATGGTAGCAATGAAAACGTCGCCTCATTCGCAAAAAATGACCCCTCACACATCTCCGTGCGCCAAAGTCTGAAAAACAGTATTAGCGTCAGAAGATGCGCAAAAATGTTTTTTCTTTTTGTACACATTCGTTTAATTTTTGAAAATGTATTTAAAACACAATAAAACCTATATAAATTTGGTATCACCGCGATCGCACCGAAACCAAGAATAAAGTAGGCGTGTTATTTGGGAGCGAAGAGTGAAAGTCGTAAAAATGAGCTCACAAGAACGGGACGCACGTGCATTTTTTTTTTCAATTTTTCCATATTTGGAATTTTTTCAGCTTCGCAGTACACGCAATGTTAAAATAAATAACATTACGGGAAAGTAAAATTTGTTACGCACAAAATAAGCCCTCACACAGGTCTGTACACGGTAAAAATGAAAAATTATGGATTTTGAAATTGGGAGAGCGAGAAATGAGCCGAAAAAAACCCTACGTCCTTAAGGGGTTAAATTTGTCACGATCCGAAGTTTACAGTGGGACAAGGTTTTTTTTTACTTTATTACCAAAATGGACGTGAGCACAACGTGTTACATGGGGCAGAGAACTGTGGGAAGGAGAAGGAACAACCCTCGATATATGTGCAGACCTGCAAGCCAATCAGCGACCGGCAGGCTTATGTGATGTCACATAGCCCAATAAAAACAGGCAGCCATTTTCAATCTTGGTATTCACACTGCATGTGCTGCCTGTAGTGTCTGGCTGCTTGTACTGTGCTGCGCTTGGTAGTAATTTTGCTCCAAGGGTGTCCATTTTGGGGGATCGTATACCCCAAATAGCAGTTCTTTGTTGTGTGAAGTGAATAGGAAGAATTGTGTTTAAAATCCACATACTTTCTGTAGTGATTTCTGCTCCAATCCAGGGTGTCCGTTTTGGGGATCTGTATTCCCCAAATAGCAGTTCTTTTTGTTGCTGAAGTGATAGGAAGAATTGTTTGAAAATCCACATACTTTCTGTAGTGATTTCTGCTCCTATCACAAGGTGTTCGTTTTGGGGATCTGTATACCCCAAATAGCAGTTCTCTTTGTTGCTGAAGTGAATAGGAAGAATTGTGTGTAAAATCCACATACTTTCTGTAGTGATTCATAGTATCATAGTATATAGGCTGGAAAAAGACGCAAGTACATCAAGTCCAACCTTTAAGAATGAAATAAAATATTTATCCCCATAACCTGTGATATTTTTTCTCTCCAGAAAGGTATCCAGGCCCCTCTTGAACATGTACATAATCCGCCATAAAACCTCCTGCGGCAGAGAGTTCCATAGTCTCACTGCTCGTACAGTAAAGAACCTTGTTTATGTTGATGGTAAAATCGCTCTCCTCTAGGTGAGAGGATGCCCCCTGTCCTGGTCACAGGCCTAGGTATAAAAAGATCTTTGGAGAGATCCTTGTACTGTCCGTTCAGGTATTTGTACATTGTAATGAGGTCCCCCTCAGTTATCTTTTTTCTAAACTGAATAATCCCAGTTTCATGCTTCATTTCTGCTCATCCCAGGGGTTCCGTTTTGGGGGATCTGTATACCCCAAATAGCAGTTCTCTTTTGTTGCTGAAGTGAATAGGAAGAATTGTGTGTAAAATACACATACTGGGGCACATTTACTTACCCGGTCCAGTCGCGATCCAGCGGCGCGTTCTCTGCACTGGATTCGGGTCCGGACGGGATTTAATAAGGTAGTTCCTCCGCCGTCCACCAGGTGGCGCTGCTGCGCTGAAAAGCATTTTAACGCGCCGGAATTCACCGAGGCCGTCTGAGTGAAGGTAAGCGGGTCCCGAGCGACACATTTTCGGTTCTTAAATGCGGCGGTTTTTCCGAATACGTCGGGTTTTCGTTCGGCCACGCCCCCCGATTTCCGTCGCGCGCATGCCGGCGCCGATGCGCCACAATCCGATCGCGTGCGCCAAAATCCCAGGGCAATTCAGGTACAATCGGCGCAAATCGGAAATATTCGGGTAACACGTCGGGAAAACGCGAATCGGGCCCTTAGTAAATGACCCCCATTTTCTGTAGTGATTTCTGCTCCAGTCCCAGGGTGTCCGTTTTGGGGCATCTCTATAACTCAAATAGCAGTTCTTTTTTGTTGCTGAAGTGAATAGGAAGAATTGTGTGTAAAATCCACATACTTTCTGTAGTAATTTCTGCTCCAATCCCAGGGTGTCCAATTTGGGGGATCTGTATACCCCAAATAGTAGTTCTTTTTTGTTGCTGAAGTGAATAGGAAGGTATGTGTGTAAAATCCACATAGTTGCAACAGGGTTTGCTCCTATTCCAGGGTGTCTGTTCTTGTGCTTCTGTATTGCCTAAATTTCAACTATTTTTGTAGATATAGTAGATCCGTGTCAAATCAACATAATTGATTAGACAATATGTCAAACAGGAAGGTGGCAGGTGGAGCAGGCACAGGTCTCAGCACAGTAAGGACGTTGCAGCTGGGGTGACTCCATTAGGACAAAACTGCCATTGTCATCTAGCGGTTGTGTGTTTTAAACAACCCAAAGGTTGGGGATTGGTTAAATGGGTCATCCACTTTCTCCCAGGTGACATCTGACAAACCCAGCCAAGAGTCCATGGGTTTGTCAGATACAACCCTTTGTTGGCATGGCCCAGGAGTAGCTCAGCGGCGCTCACCTGTCCTCAACTAGCCTCTGTCCTGTTCATTTCCCTCAGCCAGACATATACTAGTTGATCTGGATTCAGTGCCACTATACAGCAAGGATGAATTCTTTGAAGACAGTCTGCAGCTGCTTGGCAGTGAAGACATGAGGTAGACATCTGCTGCTTTGTGCAGTAGGCGGGAAAGTACAGATGTGGAGAGTGGCACAGTAGGTTATGTTCCACTTGTAAGTGGTCAAGCTGTGCATACTGAGACCGTTGAGGAGAATAGCAGTGACAGGGAAACAGAAATCGATGATGATGTAGCCGATCGCACTTGGGAGCTGGGTGAAGCCAGGGATTCATCATCATCGTCGGGAGAAGAGGGTGTCAGCTTGAGCGTCAGGCAGCGAAACAAGCAGCAAGTCACTACTGTGGCCGTGAGTCAGCAGGGTGACAGAAGTGCGAGGACAAACCCCACTTCGCAGGTCCCAGTGAGGCAGCGGCAGAATGTTGGCAGTAAGTTTTGTATATGTAGAATCTGCGAGCAGAAAGTGAAGCTAACATTGGCACCACGGCGCTGCGTCAACACATGCAGCGTCACCATCCAATGCCTTATGCATCAGATTAGATCAGCCATGACGCCTCCCCAAATGTTGAGAAATGAGTCTGGATTCTAACTACCTGCCTCAGCCACTATTCTGATGCTGCCACCCACCTGATGCCACACATCTGCTGCCAGTTGCTCCATCTGCCTTCCACCATCTGTATCAGGGACTGGAATTGTCACCCACCTCTACACTCTATCATTGTGCCACTCTTTGGCTTACCATGTTGCCGCCACCTCCACCCTGTCATTGTGCCACTCTCTGGCCTCCTGCTGCTGCCACCAAGTCCACGCTCTATCATTGTGCCACTCTGTGGCTTACCATGTTGCCGCCACCTCCACTCTGTCATTGTGCCAGTCTGTGGCCTACCATGTTGCTGCCAGCTAAAGAATTTGTCATTGTGCCACTTTCTGACCTCCTGCCGCTGCTGCTGCCACCTCCACTCTGTCATTGTGCCACTCTGTGGCCTCCTGCTGCTGCCACCACCTCCAAACTCTATCATTGTGCCACTCTGTGGGTTACCATGTTGCTGCTACTTACACACTCTGTCCTTGTTCCCCAACGCGTGGGGTGCCTCCGGCCACAGGTCTGTGACCTAGCATTTCCTCTTCCTATTATGGACTTGACACTTAGCAACTTTGGCTACTTGGTCTCTGTTCTGTTCTAAATGAATGGGGCTTCCCCTGCTTTTTTTACCTTTTCATGCTAACTTATTATACTTTTTCTGGGAACCCAGTACCACTACAGCTTGGCTCCACTCTTGAGTGTTTGGATACGTTAGTATATTATGTTTTTCAGGACAGAATCAAGGCATGGTCATTATGGTTCTACATTTACCTTTTGTGAGGAAATTGCATTTACATACTTTGTGCTGACTTGTGGCCGTATGTGGATCCTTGTTACTAGGCTCTGATCCACCTGGTTGTGTATATGTGTATTTGTACACTTTTTAAATGTCATAAAAAAAACATACTTAAAAAAAAATATGTCTTAAAAAAAATAGATACTATTTACTGTGTATGAGATCACGCTCCACATTGTTTGCCACTATGTGGCTTACCATGTTGCCGCCACTTCCAATCTGTCATTGTGCCACTGTCTATGCTGCTGCTGCCACTACCTCCACGCTTTGTCATCGTGCCACTATTTGGCCTACCAGGTTGCTGCCACCTACACACTCTCATTGTGCCACTCTGTGGCCTCCTGCTGCTGCCACCAACTCCACATTCTGTCATTGTGCCACTCTTTGGGCTCCTGCTGCTGCCACCTCCGCACTCTATCATTGTGCCACTATGTGGCTTACCATGTTGCCACCACCTCCACTCTAACATTGTGCTCTTGCTGCCACCTCCATAATTTGTCATTCTGCCACTCTGTGGCCTACCATGTTGCCGCCACCTCCACACTGTCATTGTTTCACTCTGGTATACCAGGTTGCTGCCACCTCCACACTATGTCATTTTGCCACTCTGTGGCCTCCTGGTACTGCTGCCACCTCCACAATCTGTCATTGTGCCACTCTGTGGCCTCCTGCTGCTGCTGCTACAACCTCCGCACACTGTCATTGTGCCACTCTGAGCCTACCATGTTGCTGCCACCTCCATAATTTGTCATTGTGCTACTCTGTGGCCTACCATGTTTCTCTCAGCTCCACTCTGTCACTGTGCCACTCTGTGGCCTACCAGGTTGCCACCACCTCCACAATCTGTTTTTGTGTCACTCTGTGGCCTCCCGCTGCTTCTGCCACTTCCACACTATGTCATTGTGCCACTCTGTGACCTACCATGTTGCTGCCACCTCCATAATTTGTCATTCTGCCACTGTGATAATGTTGCCACCACCTCCACACTGTCATTGTGCCAGTCTGTGGTATACCAGGTTTCTGCCACCTCCACAATCTATCATTGTGCCACGCTGTGGCCTCCTGGTGCTGCCACCACCTCCACACTCTGTCATCGTGCCACTCTGTGGGCTTCTGCTGCTGCTGCCGCCGCCACCTCCGCACTCTATCATTGTGCCACTCTGTGGCAAACCATGTTGGCGCCACCTCCACTCTGTCATTGTGTCCCTTTCTGACCTCCTGCTGCTGCTACTGCCACCACAACAGTCTGTCATTCTGCCACTCTGTGGCCTACCATGTTGCCGCCACCTACACAGTGTCATTCTGCCACTCTTTGGCTTACCAGGTTGCTGCCACCTCAACACTATGTCATTGTGCCACTCTGGCAAAATGTGATAGAATATGGCAAGAGAGGACAGGGGGAGAGCGCTAATAGTGTTATACCTTTACAAAAATTAGAGGTTTAGGTGAAAATTGTGCTCACCGTGTGGTGTTGTGCTAGGATAGGCACAACGCTATGAGATGTTAGAGGTTAGATGGCAAATGGTCTGGTGCTGCCTCCCGGTGGAGGATCTCCTGTGTGGTATAGCCGTATCACTCAGGAATTTTTGGAAAGTGGAATTATGCTTGTGGTTCAACCAGATGCCGCACATTTAGAGTGTGATATACAAATAGGTTTATTAAAGGTCTATTAAAGGTCCATGTTGCTGCCACCTCCATAATTTGTCATTGTGCCACTCTGCGGCCTGCTCATGTTGCTGCCAACTAACTGCTGTCTCCCTGGAACACCCTGTGATTTCCATAATGCTATTTTCACCCTCCACCACTCTATGATGTTGCCACCAAGTTTGGTTTTCCCCTTCATTTCATCTGTCAGAAGGAATACAGAAAATACAGAACACAGATGACATGCAAATATCCCATTTACAGGTCATCTCTGTTTTGGAACAACTCCTGTTTGTTTTTGGCTTTAGCCATAAGTATTTATGGATTATTGACCGATTGAAAGCGGACACTGACTGATGAAATGAAGGGCAAAATCATCAGTGACGTAAATGCTAAATTACTGCTGAGACCCTCTCCACTCTTTTGGGGGTTTTCTACATGCATTCGCATTTAGCAGAACAGGTTCTGTTGTAATCTATGCAATCATCTGATGTCAGTGTAAATAGAGTGCACTTTTTGATGTTATAGTGGTATCTTTGCCCTCTGCTCAGTCCTTTCCTTGTCAGGCTGTGTTTGGCCAAGTTGGCCTCTGTAAGTGCCCATTAATTGAAGAGTGAAGTGATTCTAAGAGCAGCGGCTGTCATGTGTTATATTAAAACACAGCATTGTTTAAAGAACAAACCACGCTCCCTATGCATATTTGAGCATGGCACAACGTTCTACAACACCCTACAGGCTATCTGCAGCCAGGAAATACCTGTTTTCTAACGTGATTCATCATGTTTTGATTTGTGTCGAAAAATTCAACAAATTCGCCCATCTCTAGTTAACAGACTTCAAGGTAAGTTTATAAAATGGCATCATTTATGTGGTTTTACTGCTTATTAGGACTCTCAAAGCGTCTTCAAGCTAAGCTGGTGCCTCTTAAATAAGAGTTCTGGCGAATTTTATAAAAACTAGAAAAATTTCACCCACAATTCTGAAACTCCTAACAATTTAAAAAAAGAGAGAGAATTTATATAAAGGCACGCCGATATAAAGAAGACATTTGGGAAATGTTAGTTATAAAGTTACTTGGGTGCTATGAGTATCTGGCTGAAAAGCAGAAAATTTAGAACTTTGAAAATGAATAATTTTTAGAAATTTTTTCCAAATTTTAATTTTTTTCATAACTAAAAACAAAAGATATCTATTTTTCTATTGCTTTGTTTTCTCGTCACACATTGTACTTCAATCTCAAAATCCCATGGATATGTTAAAGCATTACAAACTTATGAAGTCTTATAATGACAACGGTCAAATTTTAAAAATCAGGCCTGGTCCTAAAGCCCTAAAATGACTTCAACACAAAGGGGTTAAAGGACGTCTACCACCAAGATTAAGGATTGTAAACCAAGCACACTTACATGCTGGTGTGTGCCCCCTCTGGCAGGATCCACTATTGTTTAGCTCCTTATGCAGTGGTTCATAAAAATAAAGGTTTGAAACATTATGTAAATGTGCTTGAGCTTTTAATTGAGCCTAGAGCCCCTCAGACTTATTTGCATTATTTTGAAAGCCTTTTTATTTTAAAACAAGGGCGTAAGAAGCTAATGGATCCTACCAGAGGGGGTATACGCTTGCATGTAAGTGTTCTGGGTTTGAAATCCCTGATCCAGGTGGTAAATTTCCTTTTAATATATATGAATGTGCCCTTTTTATCTTTCCAGTTGAGATATGATTTCACAAAATAATCAACTATGTAGGAAAAAATTCACTTTGGTATAATTTCAAACAATATCCCAGAATATATCAAAGGGCTTTTCCAGAGCAGTGAAAAACCCCTTTAAGGTAAATTCATTAGCATTTTGACCATACACAGCTACATACAGTGACAGGACTGTGAAAAGTGTTATAATTAGAGATGGGCGAATCGATTCTAACGAAGTGGAATTCGATATGAATTTCACAAAAGATTTGATTCGTCACGAAGCCGAAGTTTATGCTGATTTGCAGACATGAAGGTTTTTTTCCCCCTCTTTTTTTAGTACAACATGTTACGTGGGGCAGAGAACTCTGAGAAGGAGAAAGCAACACCCCCGATGATATCTGCAGACCTGTAAGCCAATCTGCGACCTGCAGGCTTATGTGATGTCACACAGCCTTATAAAACCCAGCCATTTTCAATCTCGGCACTTCACACTGCATGTGCTGTCTGTAGCGTCTAGCTGCTGCTACTGTACTGTGCAGTAGCTATTCTTGCTGCAATCCCTGGATGTTCTTTGAGGGGGATCTAGTTATTCCAAATAGCAGTTCTATTTAGTGACAAAATCGAATAGGAAGAAATCTGTTTCACATTCATGCATCTGCTGTAGTGATTTGTGGACCAATCCCTGGTTGTCAGTTGAGGAATATCTATATAACGCAAATTGCCATACCTTTTTGGGGCTATAGTTTACAGCCAGATTTATGTGTGAAATCCATGTAGTTTATAGAGTGATTTTTGCTGAAATTACAGTGGGTGGGGCAGACTTCTGCTGCTTCCTGCAGTAGGCAGGGTGTGCATAATGACACCGGTGAGGAGAGTAGCAGTGACCAGAGGCGATTACAAAGTGACAAGCCATCCAAACGTCCAGCCATCCTAAGATGCAGAAGTTTTCTGTGCTTTTGTCAAAGTTGTTGGTACTGCAGTCTCTCCCTTTCCAAGTCGTGGACTCTGTACCCTTCAGAGAACTAGTGGCTTGTGCCGAAGGTGGAGAGTTCCAAGCTGCAATGTTTTTTCCAAAAAGGCTGTGCTAGCCCTTCACCAATATGTACAACAGAAGGTGGGCCAGTCCTTGAGCTTATCAGTTTCTTCCAAGGGGAACAGCAGCGTGGACGTGTGGAGCTGTAACTATAGTCAGGGCCAGTACATGTCCTTTACAGCCCACTGGGTGAATGTGCTTCCCACCGAGCCACACCAACAACTTCCACAAGAGACGGCGCTTTCTCCTCCACGTTGTCAAACTGCTGCTCCTGCGGCAGTGTCTGCCTCCTCCTTCTCCACCACCACCTCAGCCTCCACAAGTGCTGCTCCATCATACCACATGTGCAGGGCACAGCGGTGTCATGCAGTTCTACACCTCATTTGCCTGTTCTGCGTCATGCAACAAGAAATCAATGTGTGGCTTTCTCCGCGACAACTAAAAATCGGAACCAATGTGACAGACAATGGGAGGAACATGGTGTCCACGCTGCACCGAGGAGGGATGGTCCATGCGCCCTGCATGGCACATGCAATCTGGTAGTGTTCAATCTGGTAGTCAACAAGTTCCTGAAGTCTTACACCCATCTGCAAGACCTTCTAAAAATGGCCAGGATACTGTGCATGCACTTTAGCCATTCTTACAAAGCCAAGCACATCCTCCTCAAGTTGCAGCGTCAGAACGGCCTACCCCAACATAGTCTGATATGCAAGGTTTCCACCCCATGGAATTCCAGCCTCCATATGTTAGATCGCCTGTATGAACAGAGAAAAGCCATTAATGATTTTTTGATGATGCAAGCAGACTGGAGTACTCCCCTTTGTAACTTTGATGTCAGCCACTGGCAGCTCATATGTGACACCTGCCATTTGCTCAGGCCCTTTGAAGAGGCAACAGTATTTGTTAGTCCCCAGGACTGCGGGATGAATAACGTCATTCCACTGCTTCATGTCCTGGAACTCATGCTGCAAAATCTGTCTGGTCAGGGCTTGGGGGCTGAACTGAAGGAGGAAGAGGAGGAGGAGGACATTGGAGCACAAGCAGAGTCTGGTGCAATTTGTGGTTTTTCTTCTCAGGTGACAGGAGAGGAGGAGCAGGAGCATCTGGAGGAGGTAGAAGACGAGGCAAATGACCCAGAAGCACTGTGGCAGTATACTGTGGAGATGGAGGCTGGGAGTCCCTCAGAGTCACTTGCGCAGATGACCCGCAGCATGCTGCTTTGCCTAACTAGTGACAGCCGAATAGTCAACATCCTCCATAGGGATGACTTTTGGATCTCCACCCTCTTGGACCCTCGCTACTGGGCAAAAATGGGTGACTTTTTTCCAGCTGCTGAGAGGGAGAAACAACTGGCATACTATAGCAAAATCTTGTTGCCAGATCTTGTTGCAGTGAGCTCAGCAGAGTTTTGTGGCACATTAACTTTAAAAAAGCATCAGAAAAGCGAGTGTGGGAGCTTGGTGGCGAGTGTGCATTGATCCTTAGTGTGTGCAGTGTCTTAAGTGTGACTTATGTTTAAGGGACTTAAGTTTGAGGGACTTTAGCAGGTAACTGCTGTATTTTGTGTTACTTTGACTGTAAATTCTTCTTTCTGTGCATATTTCTATTGTAATCCCCATTAGAACAATGGACTCCATAAATGGCATTGCTACACAGTGTACATCCTGTGCCATGTATGCTTTCCTTGTACAGCCGTTCGAGGGGGAATACTGCTGTGTGGGATGTGTGAAAATTTCTCATCTGGAAGCCAAGATTCTGGATCTAAATGAGCAAGTTTCAAGGCTGCGGGCAATTGACAACATGGAGCGAAGTTTGCTGCTTCTGGAGCACAAACTCTCTGGGGAAGATGGGAGTGGGGAGGGAAGTATGGAGGTGCAGAGTGAGGGGGCAGCTAGTTGGGTAACATGTAGAAGGTGGGGTAGAGGGAAGAGTTGTATGGAGTCTAGTCCTGATTTGGTACACCCCAATAAGTTTGCCAGGCTGGGGGATGAGGGGGATATCAGCTCTGGGGTATCAATGCTGCAGCAAGACGTGACCTCTAGCAACCAGGGCACTGTCTGCTCCAGTAAGAAGGGCAATGGGAGCACAGGCAAGGTCAGACAGGTGCTGGTAGTGGGAGATTCGAGGGCAATCTGTCACAAAGACCGTGCATACCGAACAGTGTGTTGTTTGCCGGGTGCTCGGGTTCGGCATGTTGGGGATCGGGTTGACGGATTACTGGGAGGGGCTGGTGAGGAACCAGCGGTCATGGTCCACATTGGCACTAATGACAAAGTAAGAGGTAGGTGGAAGGTCCTTAAAAATGATTACAGGGATTTAGGCCATAAGCTCAGGGCAAGGACCTCAAAGGTAGTTTTCTCCAAAGTACTACCTGTACCACGTGCCATACCAGAAAGGCAGCGGGAGATCAGGGAGGTAAATAAGTGGCTCAAAAGTTGGTGTAGGAAGGAGGGTTTTGGGTTCATGGAGAACTGGGCTGACTTTTCTGTCGGCTACAGGCTCTACAGTAGGGATGGGGTGCACCTCAATGGGGAGGGTGCAGCTGTTTTGGGGGAAAAAATGGCTAGAAGGTTGGAGGAGTGTTTAAACTAGAGACCTAGGGGGAGGGCAACTACACTTGTGCAGGGCAAATAGACAGTGTGCATAGAGCTGGGAAGAGTCATAGTCCATGGGGGAGGAAGGGGGGCTGGAATGAGATTGGGGAATAAGAACAAAAGGAATACGGACAGGGAACACCATATAAAGTGTATGTACACAAATGCCAGAAGCCTCACAAACAAAATGGAGGAACTGGAACTCTTGATGTTGGAGCGGAAATATGATATAGTGGGTATCAGCAAGACATGACTGGACAGTAGCTATGACTGGGCTGTTGCTATAGATGGTTATAGTCTTTTTAGAAAGGATCGTATAAATAAAAAAGGGGGAGGGGTTTGTTTATATGTGAATTCTTGCCTCAAGCCTGTCTTGCGAGATGACATCAATAACGCAAATGTGGAGTCCCTATGGGTGGAGATAAGGGGAGGGAAAAAGAATACTACTAATAATATTACTAGGGGTTTGTTATAAGGCTCCAAATATAATGGAGGCAACAGAGGAAATGCTGATAAGTGAAATGAATGCGGCTTCAAAGCATGGTGAAGTACTTATCATGGGGGACTTCAATTACCCAGATATTGACTGGGGGGCAGAAACATGCAGGTCCTTTAAAGGCAGCAGGTTCATGTCAACAACAAAAGACAATTACCTGTCGCAAATAGTCCGAGCCAACAAGAGGGGGAGCACTGCTGGACCTTATCCTAACCAACAGACCTGATAGGGTATCAAAACTACAGGTTGGGGGGAACCTGGGGAATAGTGATCATAATATCATTGATTTTGTACTACGGTTTACTAAGAACGTTAGGGAAGGGGCAACCAACTCTCTAAACTTCAGGAGGGCAAATTTTCAGCAACTAAGGGAAGACCTTAAAGGCATAGACTGGGATAATGTTCTCAAAGACAAAAGCCCCCCCAAAAAATGGGACTTTTTCTCATATATTCTGAAAATGTCCTGTGAGAAACACATACCTTATGGGAAAAAGCATAAGAGGAACAAGAAACAGCCAATGTGGCTAACTAGTCTTGTAAGGAAAGCAATAAGCGAGAAAGATAAGGTGTTTAAGGTGCTAAAACATCAAGGTAGCGATGAGGCATTACAGGATTATATAGAGGAAAATAAATTCTGTAAAAAGCAGATAAAGGCTGCAAAAATCGAGACTGAGAGAAAAATTGCCAGGGAGAGCAAAAATAATCCCAAATTATTTTTCAAGTATATAAATGATAAGAAACTAAAAACAGAGTGTATGGGTCCCCTTAGAAATAACATGGGGTCATGGTGGAAGGAGATGAGGAAAGGGCCAATCTACTGAATGTCGCCTTATCAACTGTGTTTACCCAGGAAAATCCCCTGGTGGAAGACACAATGAGGAATAATTTAAATTCTTTTTGGAATGTCAACAGTTTAACCCAGGATAGATAAATCACCGGGGCCAGATGGCATACACCCCCGGGTTCTGCATGAACTATGTAACTATGTACGTGATAGACAGACCGTTATTTTTAATATTTGAAGATTCACTGAGGACTGGTTATGTTCCACAGGAATGGCGCATAGCAAATGTGGTACCAATATACAAAAAAGGATCAAATAGCGATCCTGGAAACTACAGACCCATGAGTCTAACTGCTGTGGTGGGGAAAATATTTGAGGGGTTTGTTAGAGATGCTATCCTGGAGTATCTCACTGTGCACAACCTTATAACCCAGCATCAGCATCGGTTTATGAGTGATCGGTCCTGTCAGACTAATCTGATTGGTTTCTACGAGGAGGTAAGTTCAAGACTGGATCTGGGGGATGCTGTGGATGTTGTATATCTGGACTTTTCAAAGGCATTTGACACCGTGCCACATAAAAGGTTGGTATATAAAATGAGACTGCTGGGAATAGGAGAAAATCTGTGTATTTGGGTAAGTAATTGGCTTAGTGATAGAAAACACAGGGGTCAGTATTGGGGCCACTTCTTTTTAATATTTTTATTAATGACCTTGTAGTGGGTTTACACAGTCAAGTTCCAATATTTGCAGATGATACTAAGCTGTGTAAAGTAATAAATACTGAGGTCGATAGTTTAGCATTACCGAGGGATTTGTGGAAGCTTGAGGAGTGGGCAGAGAAATGGTTGATGAGATTTAATGTAGATAAATGTAAAGTTATGCACTTGGGATATGGAAACAAAAAGTATAATTATGTTCTAAACGGTCAATTACTTGGTAAAACTGGAGCTGAAAAGGACTTGGGGGTATTGGTGGATGGTAAACTTAATTTTAGTGACCAGAGCCAGGCGGCCGCTGCTGCTAAAGCAAATAAAATTATGGGATGTATCAAGAGAGGAATAGATTCTCATGATAAAGACATAGTTTTGCCCTTATGCAAATCCCTGGTCAGACCACACATGGACAGTTTTGGGCACCAGTGTATAAAAAGGACATAGTAGAGCTGGAACGGGTGCAGAGGAGAGCAACCAGGATTATTAGGGGAATGGGGGGATTAGAATACAATGACAGATTAAAAAATTTGGGATTATTCAGTTTAGAAAAAAGACGACTGAGGGGAGACCTCATTACAATGTACCTGAACGGATAGTACAAGGATCTCTCCAAAGATCTTTTTATACCTAGGCCTGTGACCAGGACAAGGGGGCATCCTCTGCGCCTGGAGGAGAGACGATTTTACCATCAACATAGACAAAGGTTCTTTACTGTAAGAGCAGTGAGACTATGGAACGCTCTGCCGCAGGAGGTTGTTATGGAAGACTCTATGTACATGTTTAAGAGAGGCCTGGATGCCTTTCTGGAGAGATAAAATATCACGGGTTATGGGGATAAAACATTTATTTAATTCTTAAAGGTTGGACTTGATGTACTTGCGTCTTTTTCCAGCCTTATATACTATGATACTGTGCACACAGTTGGCCGCTGCCTATGTGCGCCGTTGTCCATCCTCTGTCAGGAATGACCGGAGGATTTCTGGCAGTCATCGCTCACGTACTACTGCCACGGCTGCTGTGGGGAGCTGGAGGGGGGGTAGGAGCAATAGCAGCTCTATCAGCAGCAGTTTAAGTCTGGATTCCTTATTGAGCAACTTCCTTCACCCGCCTAGTGAGGAGGGTAGCCGCCACCAGCAGCAGCAGGACATGGAGCAGATCTGGCATCAACCTACTTGGCCTACTTGGACAGCACTTTACCAGCTCAGGTAGAGGATCCCATGGACTACTGGGCAGCCAAACTTCATGCATGGCCGCAGCTCTACTAAGTTTGCAGTAGAGAAGCTGTCCTGCCCGGCCAGCAGATTGGCATCAAAGTGGGTTTTTAGTGCGGCAGGGGCCATCGTTACCCCAAGGAGAATCCGCTTGTCCACCGGTAACATGAAAAGACTGACCTTTGTCAAGATGAATCAGGCTTGGATCGGCCAGGATTTCAACTCACCAATGCCTTATGCATCAGATTAGATCAGCCATGAGGCCTCCTCCAAACGTTGAGAAATGAGTCTGGGTTCTAACTATCTGCCTCAGCTACTATTCTGATGCTGCCACCCGCCTGATGCCACACATCTGCTGCCAGTTGCTCCATCTGCCTCCTACCATCCGGACACTCAAATTGTCCGCCACCTCCACTATATCATTGTGCCATTCTGTGGGCTTCTGCTGCTGCTGCTACTGCCGCCACCTCCACACTATATCATTGTGCCACTCTGTGGGCTCCTGCTGCTGCTGCTACTGATGCTACCTTCACACTATATCATTGTGCCACTCTGTGGGATTCTGCTGCTGCTGCTCCTGACGCCACCTCCACACTATATCATTGTGCCACTTTGCATTCTCCTGCTGCTGCCACCTTCACACTATATCATTGTGCCACTCTGTGGGCTCCTGCTGTTACTGATGCCACCTTCACACTATACGCCAGGGTCACCTGATCTGGCCAGCCAACCACTGCTATCGACGTGTAAGGGTACCACGTCATGCTGGGTGGAGTGCAGAGTCTCCTGGCTTGTGATTGGCTCTGTTTCTGGCCGCCAAAAAGCAAAACTGCCATTTTCTCGAGCGGGCGAAGTATTCGTCCGAGCAACGAGCAGTTTCGAGTACGCTAATGCTCGAACGAGCATCAAGCTCGGACGAGTATGTCCGCTCATCTCTAGCTGCAACCAATTTATTAATAGGGTAAGTCAGAGTAATTCCCAGATAGGGCACGGCACTCTGTGACCACTGAAGGGTAAGAGTCCTGGAGGCAATTCTGCAGAGAGGGGTATTCCCATATTCAGAATCTGTGATTTGAATGCATTAAGTTTATCGAAACTTAAAGTGCTAAAGTGGTTTAACATTGCAGACACCCCAGCAGTGGGTCTGTCAGGCATTATATCACGGCGTCCGCAAATAGGCCAATGCGATGCTCCTGTGTCCCAGACTCTCTGGGTCTGTCAGGCATTATATCACGTCGTCCACAAATAGGCCAATGCGATGCTCCCTGTAGCGACTGCCACCCCAATAATATCATGTGATATACGGATATCTTGAGCTAATGGCTCCATGACTAAAGCAAAGATCATTGGGGACAGGGGGCATCCCTGCCTCATCCCATTAGTTATCTTGAAGGTTTTTGAAAGGGTGCCTGAGGTGAGAACCCAAGCTAATCGTAAGGTATATAATGCCATTACGGCTTTAAGAAAGGAACTTTGCAGTCCGAAGGCCTCCAGGGTGCATCTCAGGTAGCCCCAGTGAATTCTGTCAAATGCCTTCTCTGCTTCCAGTGTGAGGAGCAGAGAAGGCCTCCGATGTGCCTCCAGTCGCCAAAAGGTCTATAAATCGGTGTGTGCCGTCCATCATTAGTCTACCCTTAATAAAGCCAACCTGGTCTGCCACGATTAAAGATGGGAGAATGTCAGATAATCTATTTACTAGTAACTTGGCATATAATTAATTTTACAATTTAAGGTCTCTATTGAGGAGGGAAATGGGTCAAAAGTTGGATGGGATGTCTGGGGATGTCTGTAACATCTGCTTAGAAGGCGTACCTTTTTGCATAAAGTCATTTAAACTTGGACTAAGAAGGGTGCTAACATATCTCAATGGGATTTGTCGTACTCATTGGGCATTCCACCCGGGCCGGGGGATTTGTTTGATTTGAGTGAAGAAATGACACTTGATATTTCCTGCAATGTCTAAGGCAGAAGATCCCTGGGCAGAAGACAGCTGGAGGAGATGTAGCTGGGCTAGGAATAAGCAAATCTCTTGCTCTCAGTCGTCCTTTATATTGTAGAGAGATGAGTAGTAAGATGCAAATAGAGATCTGCTATACCTTGGGGATCTAATATTCTGAACCCCTGAGGGTCACACATGTGTGGAATGCGAGATTTATGGGCTCGGTGTTTCAGGCATTTAGACAGAAGGGCTCCTGCTTGATTCCCATTCCAATTGCATTTTACGAAGGGCAAGACTATACTTATGGGCATTCCATTCCCTGAGTTGCGAGGTCAGTAAGGAGATTTGTGAATTCCTATCAGGGTCAAAGTTTTGTTTATTAAGCCTATGCAATTTAGCCATCTTGTTTGATAAAATGGCCTTGAATGGTGGCCTTGTGGGCACGCATAGGGTGGCCTTGTCTACTTCTTTATTGTCATTGAAGTGAAAATATTCTTTCAATTCAAAGACTGTGGCAGGGGCATAGTCAGGATGTTTGAGGATGTAGGTATTTAGACCCTAGGTCAAATTGGGTGGGGATTCATATTGCCTTAATGTCTACTGTAATACTGGCATCTGATACTCTCGTTAAAGTTTCTCTATCTACTAGGAAGAAGTCTATTCGTGAGTATGTTTAATGACGATTTGAAAAGAAGGTATAGTTGGTAGATGGGCGTGAGAGCGGGATGACGTGAGGACGTGACGTGATCCCGGCTCCTGCTCCTCCCCTGTAGAGCACCCACGGCATGATGGGAGGTCATCCCCAATAGGACGTGTGGATCACGGCGTGCCGCGGCAGGTTAGATGGACCACGCTGCTTCTTATTAATCTGGAGTGGAGTGGAGCTGTGAGCAGTGAGGATTTCGGCAGCCCCAACCGGGAGCACCAGAGGTCCGGCGGGCATCAGTTCCTCTCTCCTGCCAACAGTGATAGTCCCCTCGAGTGAACAACACCAGCAAGATGATGGCGGGTGAGCATGGCAGGAGCTATGCTGACCAGCCACTCGCCTGAAGAAAGATGGGACGGATGTGCGCGGTGAGGGAATAGCTTACTCTAAAAAAAGCTCCAGCCGGACGAGTTTTCTAAGGTTTGATCCCCGATAAATGTGGTTTCCTTGTCTACCTGATACTTGCCCCTATTTGGGGGTTACATTGCTTAGGGGAGCTCAATAGAGTGCTGGCATATGGTACCTACTAACTATCTTGAGGAATTCTTTCTCTATTTATTGCCATTATTGCCATTTAACCCTACTGGAGTAACCTGATTGTGGCATGCTTTGCTCTGCTATTTTCCAGATTGATCACCCTTTGCTTATTTCAGCTGATCTTGACTGTTATCAGACGCTTTGTGCAAGACTAACAGCTGGGAAAGATACCTTAAACTAAATATCTTGAACTAACTCTATTTATTCGACACATCATCTAGACTAACAACTGCAAACGCAATCTGGTGCCAACTAACTTGACTAATACTACACTCGCTATAGATTACTTGAATTGCTTGGATACTCCTTGGACTTTTTATCTTGGTCGTATTTGGATCGGCTCGTTTGCTATAATTGTTTACCTTGCTGAGTGTTAACATTTCCATCAAAATTTGACTGAAGCACTCACTGATGCGGGACTGAAGTATTCCGAGCTTCCCAACCCTGTTGTTTGCTATCGGATTCTGGTCAGCGGTTATATACAGTTACTTGCTATACAGCCCAAGTCTAATAGCTGCAAATGTCCTCTGGAGTTAGCGACCAAGTAATCCGAATAGCGCTAATCCTGCTATATAACTGCTAGACTTCCTCTATTGCTGCTTGGATCCAGTATTCCGGCTAAAGTGGGACTAGTTTGTCATAATTGCTTACTTTGCAGTGTCAACATTTCTAGCTAACTGTATTGTTTTTCGTGTCTCTTTTTTGTGGATTTAACATCTCTGTTGATCTTGGATTGGTTTGCTTGCTATAAGTGGTCACCCTGCTGAGTGTCAATGCTTCTAGCTAAATTTGATGTATTCATTGATCCGGAATTGAGGCATTCTGAGGCCCTCAATTTTGTCAACTGCTACTATATCCTGGTTCGACTCAAGGGTTATATACAGTTATTTGCTACTCCATTCAAGACTAACAGTTGTAAACACTCTCTGGAGTCAGTGTTTAATCAACCTATCTGGGGTTATTTTTTCTATATAATTGCTTCACATACTCTATTGTTTTTTTTTTTTTTTCCGTTGACCTTTTTTTTTTATCTAATATTTTTGTTTAATTGTGACTGGCTTGCTTGCTATAATAGTTCATCTTCTAGAGGGTCAACAGTTCTAGCTAGTTCTAGTTGAAGCAATTATTGATCTGTTCACTAGTTTTGTTTAAGAGTGTATCTTATGCTTAAGCTCGGTGGTCATTTACAGCTATTATCTATTTAGACCCGGGATTACTTTAGCTGTCGGGCTAGCATTATTTCTGGAAGGTTAATATTGACAGCAATACGTATAAGTGTATACATATAGGTGTAGAATAAAATGCCCCCTAAAAACCGTAAATCGGCAGGAGGGGTATCACCAAAGGAAGCAAAAGAAAGGGGGGGAGGGTCTAAGGCAGAGGCATCTGCTAAGATAGACAAGATGTGGAGCTCTCCAGCTACAAAAACTAGACAAACCCGTGAAGTCAGCCCAAGGGGACCCGCAAACAGTAGCAGAGACAACAGAAGCTCATGGTGGGGGCAGTTCAGAAACCTCAATAGTGGGAGGGGATGTTAACCCTATACTATCAGAAATTCTAAATACTGTTCAAAAAACAGGGGCGACAGTGGAAGAATTAGCGGCCCAAGTCGGGACACTTACATTAGAAACAAGCTCCATAAAGGAAGAGATGACCAAGATCCGTGAAAAAATATCAAGTACGGTCGCTCAAGTAAAAGCATGGAGATGGAAACTAAAGGTATAAAAAAAGAATTCTCAGACATCAGAGAGAGTAAAATTATGAAAGAAAGATTAACGGATCTGGAAGACAGGTCCCGTCTTCTAATGTTCGTATACTGGGGATGCCTGAGGAAATTGGTACAGGGGGACTGGAGTCTTGGTTACAAACTTGGCTGACTGAGCTAATGGGCCAAGACTCGCTCTCTAAAATGTTTGCAATAGAGAGAGCCCACCGTATACCCAGTAAAAGACCCCCACCTGGTGCTCTACCCCGGGCTATTCGTGCTAAATTACTTTGTTTTCAGGACAGAGAGGCAATTATCAGATTTTCACGGAATCACCAAGAAATCACCTATAAGGGTACTAAGGTCTTTTTCTTTCCAGATTATTCTAAGGCCACGCAAAAAAAACGAGTGAAGTTTAGAGAGGTTAAAAAACGGCTGAAAGATGCAGGAATGAAATTTTCACTATTATACCCAGCCTGTTTGAGAATTGTATTCCAGGACAAAAGTAATTTTTTTGAAAACGCTGAGGAGGCCTCAAATTGTCTGGAGTCAAAGGGGTTTTAGGTAGACTGCCAATTAGGGGATTGAAAGGACCCCGTGTATATTGATGTGCTTGTTATTTCGCGGGTGACTTTTGGGGAAGGAGAGGGGATACGCAGGAGTGTGGAGATCTGCCAATATGAGCAGGTCAGGTAGAAGGGAAGGGGGTAGGGGTGAGAGGGAGGGAGGGAGAAGGGTTAAGCTGGGGGAGAGCAGGGGTTGGGGGTCCTTCTCTTTTTCTTTTTGTTGTCTTTTGTTTTTTGTTTTGTGTTTTTTTTTGGTTGTAAATTAAAATTTTTGTATGGAATGTGAGGGGCATGAACGACCGGCTGAAAAGAGCATTGGTGGAGGATGTAATATTTTGCTTAACAGAAACCCACTTAACGGCTGAGTCATCGGGATGGTTAGACAAAAGATGGGCAGTGATCAGGCTACATGCATATGGCTCTGTATATTCCAGGGGGGGTCTCGGTTATGATCCATAATAAGGTCGATATTAAGATCATCTCTACAAAAATAGATAAAAGGGGTAGATTCATTTTTATTTTTTGTGATCTTTATAAAATAAGATGCATCTTTGCATTTGTCTATATCCCCCCTCCATTTTTATACGAAGTTTTATACTTGCTAGTTCAATTCAGTTCAGATAAACAGGATTGCCTGATTTTGGTTCTAGGAGATTTTAATGTGTGCATGGATAATGCTTTAGATAGATTGAACATGAAAGGACTCAATGCGGTGTCAAGGAAAACAGGACTAAAGGATTTTGTGTGATGAATGGAATTTAAGGGATGTTTGGCGGGTAAAATATCAGGAGAAGAAAGCCTATTCATGTTTAAGCCGTACGCATTTCACACTCTCCAGGATTGATTTCTGTTTAGAGAATGACAAATTTCTAGTATATATTAAGAGGATGAAATATGAATCGGTTGTGATTTCTGACCATGCGCCAATTAATTTACCAGTGAACATGACAGAAAGGGCAACTGGAGAGGGGTTCTGTCCTTTCCGGCTGAACCCTCACTGGCTAACAGTCCTGGACAGTGCGTAAAAGATGTCAACTTTGATAGAAGAGCTTTGGGAACAAAATGGAGGTAGTAGTAATCCGTTACTAGTCTGGGGCGCGTTAAAAGCATATATTCAAGGAATTTACTATAATGACATCGTATGGGCAAAAAGACAATTTAGGAGGGAGGAAGGAAAATTGAAGAAGGAGGTAGGAATAAAATTAAATCAGGTAACAGCAAACCCCTCATCAGAGAATAGAGACTTATTGATGAATGTCCAGTCCGCCTATAACTTATTTGCCCCAAAAAAGCCCAACATAAAAAATTTTTCTCTGGACAAAGGAGCTTCTCGGAAGGCGGAAGATCCGGGAAACTCCTGGCGGCCAAGGCATCCAAGGTCAGACAAAGAGAGGGAATCTTCCTCATCCGAAATTATGAGAGTAGGGTTACCCAAGAACAAGGTGAGATTCAGGAAGCATTTAGCAAATTCTATTCCACCCTTTATCAGTCAGAAGCCACTTATACCGATATGGAGCTGGACTACTTCCTCGACTCCATCTCCCTCCCTAGTCTCCCAGAAGGTAAGAGACGTAGGTTGGGGGGTTGGTGTCGGGGGACGAGATCCAGAGAGCCATTAATGAAGCATCAGCTGATTCAGCACCCGGGCTGGACGGATTACCGTTTCCATTCTATAAAAAATTAAATAAGGTATTAATTCCCAGAGCCATTAATGAAGCATCAGCTGATTCAGCACCCGGGCTGGACGGATTATCGTTTCCATTCTATAAAAAATTAAATAAGGTACTAATTCCCATCTTAGTGCAGGTTTTTTCAGCAATATTTGAGAATGCCCATGTTACGGATTCAATGACCGAGGCATCAATCGTTGTATTCCTAAAAAAAGGAAAGGATTTATTAGACATGGGTTTCTATAGACCCATCTCCCTACTCAACTGCGATATAAAAATCCTGGCCAAAATTTTGGCCACTAGGCTAAAAGAAGTGATTGGGGACATTGTGCATCCGGATCAAAACGGGTTTATCCTGGATAGGGGCACTGATTACAATCTGCATAGGCTCTTTTCGGATATACAGCTGGGAATAGGGGAGGACCGCTCCATCCTGTCGTTGGACGCTGTTAAAGCCTTCGACAGGGTGGAGTGGCGATTTCTCTGGAAAGTTCTGGAAAGGTTTGGCCTGAGGGAAGAATGTGTTAAAGAGAACCTGTCATGCAAAATAACCCCCCTACGTATAGTGTGAAGGTGGCATCAGTAACAGCAGGAGCCCACAGAGTGGCACAATGATATAGTGTGAAGGTGGCAGCAGCAGGAGAATGCAAAGTGGCACAATGATATAGTGTGGAGGTGGCGTCAGGAGCAGCAGCAGCAGAATCCCACAGAGTGGCACAATGATATAGTGTGAAGGTAGCATCAGTAGCAGCAGCAGCAGGAGCCCACAGAGTGGCACAATGATATAGTGTGGAGGTGGCGGCAGTAGCAGCAGCAGCAGAAGCCCACAGAGTGGCACAATGATATAGTGTGGAGGTGGCAACAGCAGCAGGAGCCTACTGGGTGGCACAATGATATAGTGGAGGTGGCGGACAATTTGAGTGTCCGGATGGTAGGAGGCAGATGGAGCAACTGGCAGCAGATGTGTGGCATCAGGCGGGTGGCAGCATCAGAATAGTAGCTGAGGCAGATAGTTAGAACCCAGACTCATTTCTCAACGTTTGGAGGAGGCCTCATGGCTGATCTAATCTGATGCATAAGGCATTGGTGAGTTGAAATCCTGGCCGATCCAAGCCTGATTCATCTTGACAAAGGTCAGTCTTTTCATGTTACCGGTGGACAAGCGGATTCTCCTTGGGGTAACGATGGCCCCTGCCGCACTGAAAACCCACTTTGATGCCAATCTGCTGGCCGGGCAGGACAGCTTCTCTACTGCAAACTTAGTAGAGCTGCGGCCATGCATCAAGTTTGGCTGCCCAGTAGTCCATGGGATCCTCTACCTGAGCTGGTAAAGTGCTGTCCAAGTAGGCCAAGTAGGTTGATGCCAGATCTGCTCCATGTCCTGCTGCTGCTGGTGGCGGCTACCCTCCTCACTAGGCGGGTGAAGGAAGTTGCTCAATAAGGAATCCAGACTTAAACTGCTGCTGATAGAGCTGCTATTGCTCCTACCCCCCCTCCAGCTCCCCACAGCAGCCGTGGCAGTAGTACGTGAGCGATGACTGCCAGAAATCCTCCGGTCATTCCTGACAGAGGATGGACAACGGCGCACATAGGCAGCGGCCAACTGTGTGCACAGTATCATAGTATATAAGGCTGGAAAAAGACGCAAGTACATCAAGTCCAACCTTTAAGAATTAAATAAATGTTTTATCCCCATAACCCGTGATATTTTATCTCTCCAGAAAGGCATCCAGGCCTCTCTTAAACATGTACATAGAGTCTTCCATAACAACCTCCTGCGGCAGAGCGTTCCATAGTCTCACTGCTCTTACAGTAAAGAACCTTTGTCTATGTTGATGGTAAAATCGTCTCTCCTCCAGGCGCAGAGGATGCCCCCTTGTCCTGGTCACAGGCCTAGGTATAAAAAGATCTTTGGAGAGATCCTTGTACTATCCGTTCAGGTACATTGTAATGAGGTCTCCCCTCAGTCGTCTTTTTTCTAAACTGAATAATCCCAAATTTTTTAATCTGTCATTGTATTCTAATCCCCCCATTCCCCTAATAATCCTGGTTGCTCTCCTCTGCACCCGTTCCAGCTCTACTATGTCCTTTTTATACACTGGTGCCCAAAACTGTCCATGTGTGGTCTGACCAGGGATTTGCATAAGGGCAAAACTATGTCTTTATCATGAGAATCTATTCCTCTCTTGATACATCCCATAATTTTATTTGCTTTAGCAGCAGCGGCCGCCTGGCTCTGGTCACTAAAATTAAGTTTACCATCCACCAATACCCCCAAGTCCTTTTCAGCTCCAGTTTTACCAAGTAATTGACCGTTTAGAACATAATTATACTTTTTGTTTCCATATCCCAAGTGCATAACTTTACATTTATCTACATTAAATCTCATCAACCATTTCTCTGCCCACTCCTCAAGCTTCCACAAATCCCTCGGTAATGCTAAACTATCGACCTCAGTATTTATTACTTTACACAGCTTAGTATCATCTGCAAATATTGAAACTTGACTGTGTAAACCCACTACAAGGTCATTAATAAAAATATTAAAAAGAAGTGGCCCCAAATACTGACCCCTGTGGGACTCCACTGGTAACATCAACCCAATTTGAGAATGTGCCATTAATGACTACCCTCTGTTTTCTATCACTAAGCCAATTACTTACCCAGATACACAGATTTTCTCCTATTCCCAGCAGTCTCATTTTATATACCAACCTTTTATGTGGCACGGTGTCAAATGCCTTTGAAAAGTCCAGATATACAACATCCACAGCGTCCCTCAGATCCAGTCTTGAACTTACCTCCTCGTAGAAACCAATCAGATTAGTCTGACAGGACCGATCTCTCATAAACCCATGCTGACGCTGGGTTATAAGGTTGTGCACAGTGAGATACTCCAGGATAGCATCTCTAATAAACCCCTCAAATATTTTCCCCACCACAGCAGTTAGACTTACGGGTCTGTAGTTTCCAGGATCGCTATTTGATCCTTTTTTGTATATTGGTACCACATTTGCTATGCGCCATTCCTGTGGAACATAACCAGTCCTCAGTGAATCTACAAATATTAAAAATAACTGTCTGTCTATCACCATACATAATTCATGCAGAACCCGGGGGTGTATGCCATCTGGCCCCGGTGATTTATCTATCTTAGTGGTTGCGAGGCGGCGCCGTACCTCTTCCTGGGTTAAACTGTTGACATTATAAAAAGAATTAACATTATTCCTCATTGTGTCTTCCACCAGGGGATTTTCCTGGGTAAAGACAGTTGAGAAGGCGACATTCAGTAGATTGGCCCTTTCCTCATCTCCTTCCACCATGACCCCCATGTTATTTCTAAGGGGACCCACACTCTCTGTTTTTAGTTTCTTATCATTTATATACTTGAAAAATAATTTGGGATTATTTTTGCTCTCCCTGGCAATATTTCTCTCAGTCTCTATTTTTGCGGCCTTTATCTGCTTTTTACAGGATTTATTTTTCTCTCTATAATCCTGTAATGCCTCATCGCTACCTTCACGTTTTAGCACCTTAAACGCTTTATCTTTCTCGCTTATTGCTTTCCTTACAAGACTAGTTAGCCACATAGGCTTTTTCTTGTTCCTTTTATGCTTTTTCCCATACGGTATGTGTTTCTCACAGGACTTTTTCAGAATATATGAGAAAAAGTCCCATTTTTGGGGGGGGGCTTTTGTCTTTGAGAGCATTATCCCAGTCTATGCCTTTAAGGTCTTCCCTTAGTTGCTGAAAATTTGCCCTCCTGAAGTTTAGAGTGTTGGTTGCCCCTTCACTAACGCTCTTAGTAAAGCGTAATACAAAATCAATGATATTATGATCACTATTCCCCAGGTTCCCCCCAACCTGTAGTTTTGATACCCTATCAGGTCTGTTGGTAAGGATAAGGTCCAGCAGTGCCCCCCCTCTTGTTGGCTCCAGGACTAGTTGTGACAGGTAATTGTCTTTTGTTGTTGACAAGAACCTGCTACCTTTGAAGGACCTGCAGGTTTCTGCCCCCCAGTCGATATCTGGGTAATTGAAGTCTCCCATGATAAGTACTTCACCTTGCTTTGAAGCCGCATCCATTTCACTTATCAGCATTTCCTCTGCTGCCTCCATTATATTTGGAGCCTTATAACAAACCCCTAGTAATATTTTATTATTCTTTTTCCCTCCTCTTATCTCCACCCATAGGGACTCCACATTTGCGTTACTGATGTCATCTCGCAGGACGGGCTTGAGGCAAGAATTCACATATAAACAAACCCCTCCACCTTTTTTATTTATACGATCCTTTCTAAAAAGACTATAACCATCTATAGTAACAGCCCAGTCATAGCTACTGTCCAGCCATGTCTCGCTGATACCCACTATATCATATTTCCGTTCCAACATCAAGAGTTCCAGTTCCTCCATTTTGTTTGTGAGGCTTCTGGCATTAGTGTACATACACTTTATATGGTTTTTCCTGTCCGTATTCCTTTTGTCCTTTGTCTATCACTTTATTGTCCCTCTACATGCCTGTAAACCTAAGCAATGAGGTCCCAAAGCTGTATGCAAATGACCTGTGAAATGTCCAATGAAGCATTAGCATATTCAAGCTGTCCACTCTATTCAGTGAGTGGGAGTGTGAGTGGGAGGCACAGCCACACCCCCAATGCATGACTGACAGCCTGTATAATGATGTGGGGCTGTATAATGATGTGCTTCCTGGTGCTGATGGCCACGCCCCCTGCAGCCTGTGTGTGCATGTGTGTGTGTTTAGGAGAGATACAGCAGCTCCAGGCTGCAGCCATGTTATAGCAGAACATGTCAGATTCATGTGTAGCTGATGTCTGTGTCTCTCACCTGTATATTAGGAGGATGCAGCATGTCAGCAGATGAAGCACACACACTAGCCATGCTTTACTATACATTACACACAGACATGAGCATGGGGAGGAGAGGGGAGGGGGAACAGGGGTGACATCACTGCCTCTGACCATGTGACCAGCCTCATTTACATGATAAAAAATAGATGATTTTACAATGAATAATGTATGAAATAACTAGATAAAGGCTGGGATGGGATCCTTGTGAGCTGCTCCAACAGGTAGTAGTGACAGGACAAGTGACACAGACCTGATGACAGGTGTCCTTTAAGTGGGTCTGCACCTTATATGACTCCCCCACAGCAAGAATGAATATCAACGGTAGTTTCTCAAACTCTTTCCCCTTATATCGTGGCACTCGACAGGGGTGCCCCCTCTCTCCCCTACTTTTTGCTCTATTTATAGAATCCCTTGCAATATTGATCAGACAGGCGGAATGGATTAAGGGGTGGGGAAGTGGGGGCGAGAAGGACAAGATATCGTTGTATGCCGACGATGTCTTTATGACTATTCAAACTCCAGAAAAAATATTAAAAGAGGTTTTTAATCTTGTTTCAAAATTCGGACAGTTTTCGGGATTAAAAATTAACTGGGAAAAAACAGTACTACTCCCGTTGGACGGAGAAATAACCGACTTGGGAATGCAAGTAGAGGTACTGCATAAGGATGATGCCATTAAATATTTAGGGGTTATGGTTACAGCTGATCTGAACAAATACGTGGAATTGAATATTACCCCAATATTGGAAAAAATGCGGAATAATATTACCAACTGGCTTAGAATGCCCTTTTCAAGAGCTGACAGGGTTGGACTGATAAAGATGTTTTTACTACCACAATTACTATATCCACTAACGGTCTGCCCAGTATAGATCCCCAAAAAATTGTTGAAAGTAATAGACTCTATATTGAGTGAACTGATTTGGGAAAAAAAAGGGCTAGGATGAAATTCACTAATACGTGCAGGACAGTAGAACAAGGGGGAATGGGAATCCCATGGATCTTTGGTTACTATATAGCAGCCCAATTGAAATATTTAGTTAACAGACGCAATTGCAACGCATATCATAGGTTAGTTAGTTTAAGTGTAGGAAGTAGGGACTCAATTTTCACGTTATTAGAGAGTGGGGAACTCACACAGGGAAGATATAGAGGTATGCATATTACAAGGTTGTTGAATAAAGTTTGGAAGGCACTGAAAGAGTTGTTAAATTTGAAGGGGATTTTCCCGTTTTCACCAATATGGGATAATTTCAATTTTGAAAAATTTAGATTGATCACTGAGAAGGATGTTTTGAGATAGAGGGGACTGAATTCATTGGCACAAATATGTTCACAAACACGTATGTTAAGTTTAGAAGAAATGCAAATACAATTTGGGAATAGGGATAATAGCTTTTTTAAAAAATATCTTCAATTATATTATGCCTATATAAGATCTGGTGATAGAAGTAGGTTTAAAGTAGAGACAAATCAGTGTATTGAGTTTCTGACAAACTCTTATTGGTCTCTACTTAAACTACTTCATCACAGATCTTATTAGGCATAATATAATTGAAGATATTTTAAAAAAAGCTAATTATCCCTATTCCCAAATTGTAGATTTGCATTTTCTAAACTTAACAGATTAGGTTTGTGAACATATTTGTTGCCAATGATATCAGTTCCCCTCTATTCAAAAACTCATCTCTCAGTGATCAATCTAAATTTTTCAAAAGTGAAAGTATCCCATATTGGTGAAAACGGGGAAAATCCCCTTCAAATTTTTATTCAATCCTTTCAGTTGCCTTTCCAAACTTTATTAAAACCTATTGTAATATGCATACTCATATAGACTTCCTGTGTGATTCCCCACTCTCTAATAACGTGAAAATGTGAGGTCCTACTCCTACCACTTAAACTAACTAACCTTGATTGCGTGAAAGGGCAGGAGGAGCTTCGTCCCCTCCCCCCCTCTCCCCCTTCCCCCCCCCTTCTCTTCTCTCCCCTTCTTCCTGTCCCCGCATTTTTACCACTACTCTTCTTTCTCATTATCGTTTTTCCGCATTCCCCCGCCCGTTACATGTCGTCACCAGCCCTCTAACACGCATCCTCCTTTATCCTGCACAGACGCTATTCACGCGTTCATCACTTCTCCCTTTTTAGTTTTCACACTCGTTTTTGCATATCCTCTCGGCGTACCCCTTTACGATACCCTATCGCCCTCCCCTCCCCCTACTTGCCGTTCTTTCTCCCTATTACTTCCTTTAAGGATAACTAAGATTCAATGGGCTGCTATATAGTAAACCAAGATCCATGGGATTCCCATTCCCCCTTGTTCTACTGTCCTGCACGTATTTAGTGAATTCATCCTAGCCCTTTTTTTTCCCAAATCAGTTCACTCAATATAGAGTCTATTACTTTCAACAATTTTTGGGGATTATACTGGGCAGGACCGTTAGTGATATAGTAATTGTGGTAGTAAAAAAACATCTTTATCAGTCCAACCTGTCAGCTCTTGAAAAGCGGCATTCTAAGCCAGTGGTAATATTATTCAGCATTGTTTTCAATTTGGGGTTTTTTTTAATATTCAATTCCACGTATTTGTTCAGATCAGCTGTAACCATAACCCCTAAATATTTAATGGCATCATCTTATGCAGTACCTCTACTTGCATTCCCAAGTCGGTTATTTCTCCGTCCAACGGGATGTAGTACTGTTTTTTCCCAGTTAATTTTTAATCCCGAAAACTGTCCAATTTTGAAACAAGATTAAAAACCTCTTTTAATATATTTTTTCTGGAGTTGAATAGTCATAAAGCATCGTCGGCATACAACGATATCTTGTCCTTCTCGCCCCCACTTCCCCACCCCTTAATCCATTCCGCCTGTCTGATTCAATATTGCAGGGATTCTATAAATAGAGCAAAAAGTAGGGGAGAGAGGGGGCACCCCGTCGAGTGCCACGATATAAGGGAAAGAGTTTTGAGGAAACTACCGGTGATATTCATTCTTGCTGTGGGGGAGTCTATAAGGTGCGGACCCACTTAAAGGACACTGTCATCAGGTCTGTGTCACTTGTCCGTCACTACTACCTGTTGGAGCAGCTCACAAGGATCCCATCCGCCTTTATCTAGTTATTTCATACATTATTCATTGTAAAATCATCTATTTTTTATCATGTAAATGAGGCTGGTCACATGGTCAGAGGCAGTGATGTCACCCCTGTTCCCACCCCACTCCTCCCATGCTCCTGTGCTGGTGTAATGTTAGTAAAGCATGGCTAGTGTGTGTGCTCATCTGCTGACTGCGCATCCTCCTAATATACAGGTGAGAGACACAGACATCAGCTACACATGAATCTGACATGTTCTGCTATAACATGGCTGCAGCCTGGAGCTGCTGTATCTCTCCTAAAACACACCACATGCACACCAGGCGGCAGGGGCGTGGCCATCAGCACCAGGAAGCACCATCATTATACAGCCCCACATCATTATACAGGCTGTCAGTCATGCATTGGGGGTGTGGCTGTGCCTCCACTCACACTCCCACTCACTGAATAGAGTGGGCAGCTTGAATATGCTAATGCTTCATTGGACATTTCACAGTCATTTGCATACAGCTTTGGGACCTCATTGCTTAGGTTTTACAGGCATTGTAGAGGGACAATAAAGTGATAGACAAAGAGACAAAGAATACGGACAGGAAAAAAACCATTAAAGTGTATACACTAATGCCAGAAGCCTCACAAACAAATGGAGGAGACTGAACTCTTGATGTGTTGAACGGAAATATGATAAGTGGGTATCAGCGAGACATGGCTGGACAGTAGCTATGACTGGGCTGTTACCTAGATGGTTATAGTCTTTTTAGAAAGGATCGTATAAATAAAAAAGTGGAGGGGTTTGTTTATATGTGAATTTTGCCTCAAGCCCGCTGCGAGATGACATCATAACGCAAATGTGGAGTCCCTATGGGTGGAGATAAGAGGAGGGAAAAAGATAATAAAATATTACTAGGGGTTTGTTATAAGGCTCCAAATATAATGGAGGCAGACAGAGGAAATGCTGATAAGTGAAATGGATGCGGGCTTCAAAGCAAGGTGAAGTACTTATCAAGGGAGACTTCAATTACCCAGATATCGACTGGGGGGCAAGAAACCTGCAGGTCCTTCAAAGGTAGCAGGTTCTTGTCAACAACAAAAGACAATTACCTGTCACAAACTAGTCCTGAGGCCAACAAGAGGGGGGGCATGCTGGACCTTATCCCTACCAACAGAATGATGGTATCAAAACTAAAGGTTTGGGGGAACCTGGGGAATAGTGATCATAATATCATTGATTTTGTATTACGCTTTACTAAGAGCGTTAGTGAAGGGGAACAACAACACTCTAAACTTTAGGAGGGCAAATTTTCACAACTAAGGGAAGACCTAAAGGCATGAATGGGGATAATGCTCTCAAAAGACAAAAGCCCCCCCCCCAAAAATGGGACTTTTTCTCAATATTCTGAAAAAGTCCTGTGAGAAAACACATACGTATGGGAAAAAAGCATAAAAGGAACAAGAAAAAGCCTATGTGGCTAACTAGTCTTGTAAGGAAAGCAATAAGCGAGAAAGATAAGCGTTAAGGTGCTAAACGTGAAGGTAGCGATGAGGCATTACAGGATTATAGAGAGAAAAATAAATCCTGTAAAAAAAGCAGATAAAGGCCCGCAAAATAGAGACTGAGAGAAAATATTGCCAGGGAGGCAAAAATAATCCCAAATTATTTTTCAAGTATATAAAGATAAGAAACTAAAACAGAGAGTGGGGGTCCCTTAGAAATAACATGGGGGTCATGGTGGAAGGAGACGAGAGGAAAGGGCCAATCTACTGATGTCGCCTTCTCAACTGTCTTTACCCAGGAAAATCCCCTGGTGGAAGACACAATGAGGAATAATGTAATTCTTTTTATAATGTCGAACAGTTTAACCCGGAAGAGGTACGGCGCCGCCTCGCAACCACTAAGATAGATAAATCACCGGGGCCAGATGGCATAACACCCCGGGTTCTGCATGAATTATGTACGTGATAGACAGACCGTTATTTTTAATATTTGAGATTCATGAGGACTGGTTATGTTCCACAGGAATGGCGCATGCAAATTATGTGGTACCAATATACAAAAAAGGATCAATAGCGATCCTGGAAAATACAGACCCGTAAGTCTAACTGCTGTGGTGGGGAAAATATTGAGGGGTTTATTAGAGATGCTATCCTGGAGTATCTCACTGTGCACAACCTTAAACCCAGCGTCAGCATGGGTTTATGAGAGATCGGTCCTGTCAGACTAATCTGATGGTTTATAGGGGAGGTAAGTTCAAGACGGGATGAGGGGACGCTGTGGAATTGTATATCTGGACTTTTCAAAGGCATTTGAACCGTGCCACATAAAAGGTGGTGGTATATAAAATGGACTGCTGGGAGAATAGGAGAGAAAATCTGTGATTGGGTAAGTAATTGGTTTAGTGATAGAAACAGAGGGTGTCATTAATAGCACATTTCAGATTGGGTTGATGTTACAGTGGAGTCACAGGGGGTAGTTGGGGCCAATTCTTTAATATTTTATTAATGACCTTGTAGGGGGTTTACACAGTCAAGTTTCAATATTTGCAGATGATACTAAGCTGTGTAAAGTAATAAATACTGAGGTCGAAGTTTAGCACAGAGGGATTGTGGAAGTTGAGGGATGGGCAGAGAAATGGTTGATGAGGTTTAATGTAGATAAATGTAAATATGCACTTGGGCCATGGAAACAAAAGTATAATTATGTTCTAAACGGTCAATTACTTAGTAAAAAATGAAGCTGAAAAGGACTTGGGCGTAATGGTGGATGGTAAACTTAATTTAGTGACACGAGCCAGGAGGCTGCTGCTAAAGCAAATAAAATAATGGGAGTATCAAGAGAGGAATAGATTCTCATGTAAAGACAAGTTTTGCCCTTATACAAATCCCTGGTCAGACCACACATGGATATTGTGTGACAGTTTTGGGGCACCAGTGTATAAAAAAGGATATAATAGAGGCGTGGAACGGGTGCAGAGGAGAGCAACCAGGTTATTAGGGGAATGGGGGATAGAATCAATGACAGATAAAAATTTGGGATTATTCAGTTTAGAAAAAAGACGACTGAGGGGAGACCTCATTACAATGGACAAATACCTGAACGGACAGTACAAGGATCTCTCAAAGATCTTTTTATACCTAGGCCTGTGACAGGACAAGGGGGCATCCTCTACGCCTAGAGGAGAGGCGATTTTACCATCCACCATAGACAAAGGTTCTTTACTGTAAGAGCAGTGAGACTTGGAACTCTCTGCGCAGGGGTTGTTATGGCCGACTCTATGTACATGTTCAAGAGAGGCGGAGGATTTCTGGAGAGAAAAAATATCACGGGTTATGGGGATAAAACATTTATTTATCTTGAAGGTTGATGATGGAATTGACGTCTCCTTCCAGCCTTATATAATTGATTACTATGATACTATGAAGCGACAGCAGGCGGTGCAAATGCTGAGCAGTAGGCCGATAAAAGGACACCGCCAAGAGTTATTACGGGCATTCCACATCAAAATTGTACTTTGTCGCCACCTGTGTTAATCCACAAACTATAATGGCAAAACTTTATCATTACGGGATTATTTCAGAGCTCTTATTGGCATCTGTACATTCTCACCCGCCATACCCCAAACTTATAAGAACGCCACTACCATTAAACTTGGAGCAGGATGGTGGAAAACGAAGTGCTGACCCATGGCGGGATGGTTAATATGACTGACGAAGCAGAGGATTTGCGGGGGGTACCCGGTCCAGTGTATTGAGTTTCTGACAAACTCTTTAGTCACTAAGAAAATCACATCACATTTATATAAAATGATACTGCATGTATGGGCTGAAAGGGAAATAATACCTTCGAGTAAAAAATGGGAAAAGGTAATTGGTAGCATGTCTAAGGAATTTTGGAAACAATGTTATAAAGGAATTACACTCTCATCTATGTCATGGAATCATAGAATGACTAGTTTAACTTCATACATCAACTATATTATACCCCCAAGGCACTATATGATATAAATTTGTGGGAAAGCTCTACCTGTCAACGTTGTCTGGAAGAGGAAGCGGATTTCATACATCTAGCCTAGTCCTGCCCTGAATTAGGGAATTTTTGGAGGCAAGTTTTTCAATTTGAGGAAAAAGAATTGCTGACGTCTCTCCCCTGCTCACCCTAAGTTGCTATTTTGGGGGTCTATGTATTAAATCGGCAAAAAACGGGCTAGTAGTAAGATCTTGATGTTAGCAAGATTGGGAATAGCAAAAAAAAAAATGGGATAGTACGCAATCTCCCACCTTTATGGAATGGATTGAAATGATAAGAAAAGTCAAAGCCTGGGAAAGAATTAGCTTTATGAGAAGGGGATGTTTTTATACCTGGAAAAAAATCTGGTTGGTAGGAGGGAGAAAGTTCCAAGAATTATAAGTGATATATTAAATATATTCATATAATTTTCCTTTTTTTTTTCCCTGCTCTTTTCTTTCTTTTCCCCTTACTTTCTGCTCTCTAACCGGTGGGCAAGGGTTGGTATGGGGTGGAGGGAGGGGGGAGGGAATGGTTGGGTGAAAAATTGTTATTAAGACTTTAAGATTTGTAAAGGAATTGTATTACATGTAAACTCTAGATCTGTATGTTCTATTTTTGTACACTGTAGGAAAAAAATAAATATATTTAAAAAAAAGGGAAAAAAAAAAAGAAAAGAAGGTATAGTCGTGGTCGGAGGGGTGGCGTGTGCACCATGCATCATATAAATCATACTTAAATACAGTAGTGGAATAGGGAATGGGCTCCTGAGGATGGGTGGGGTATGTAGAGTCAATGAAGGGCCATAAAACCTGATCAAAGTCTCCCCCAATGATGAGAGATCCCTTCCTAACTGACTGTACTTTCCTTGGTAGTGTCTTCAGAAAGGTGTGTTGTTTTGTGTTAGGGCTGTATACTGCGACCAGACTGTAGTCAATGTTGTTAACACTGCACACAAGAATTATATAGTGGGGTTATCATCAATTAACTGATCATGGATTGTAACAGTCACTGTGTCTTTAAATGCTATGGACACACCACACCTCTTGCCAACTGCTAGAGCATGAATAATTTTGGGTAAGTGTTTGTGTTTCAGCCTATAGCAATCTTCCTGGTTGAGATTGGTTGAGATGAGTCTCCTGTAACAGCAAGATCTGCATGAGAGTTACACACTGCAGACCAGAGAGTTGACCTTTTGCAAGGGGAATTCAGACCTTTAATGGAATATTAATGGAATACATTTTAATTACCATCAGGGGGTAATAGATAAAATTGTGTGGTTTGTTGAATGAGGTGTGGTGCCCCACACACATAAGTAATATCAATATGGAGGTTCATACACTGTTATCAGGGAACAAAAAAAACATAACTAGAAAACAGTAAAACAACAAGGTTCCTAAAGGAAAAGTAGAGTGAAGAAATCAGTTGATACCTTTTTGAGTCTAACTGAGTATATTTGATGGTGAGCTTTCGAGAATACTAGTTCTCTTTGTCAGATATGTCAGACATGCATGAAACAGAAAATTCACAGCATTTTATACACACTAAACAGTGATCATCAAAGGATATTAAAAAAAACCTCTAAAACAACAGATTGAAAATACAGGGACATCTTATTTATAACAGGATGACAATAAAAACATGAAAAACCTATGAGGCGGGACACATGAGCCCTGGCTCTTATCTGCTTGTGGCCTCCAGGTCAGAGGTAGGAGGTCATGAAGATGGCATGAATGTTAAGACCACTTTGCAGGTGTTGAATCTCCTCATTAATTTATACTCCCATTCTTTTTTTCCTTTCCCTCTGTGTCTTAAAATGTCCCATTAAAATAGTAATCTGCAAATCCTCCATAGTGTGGTCCTCTCTGAAGAAATGTGTCATTTTTAATATCAGAACTTGGTGAGTTCATACATTGATGGAGTCTCTGGCCTGTTTCCCCAACATAAGGCCTGTGGTTGGACACTGCTGACACATAATAAGGTAGACCACATTAGAGGACCTGCAGGAAAAGGTCCTCTTGATCTGATGTACCTGCTGTGATTGAGGTACAGGTACTTGGTCACCTGTGCGAATGTGCTGGCACGTTTTACACCTGCTTTGTAGGCAGGGCGAGGTACCATTTTCTGATGGATGTCTCAGGGCAGTCCGGACAACCAGTTGTTTCAGGTTTGGTGGTTGCCGGAAGGAAAGGAGAGGAGGGACTGGAAATATTTCTTTTAGTCTTGTATCTTTATGCAGAATCGGTTGCAGTTCCTTGGCAATGTGACATAGGATCTCCAGTTGTGGGCTGTAAGTGACTACTAGGGGTACTCTGGCCTCCTGTTGGGTCTCCTTATAATTTGAGTAAATCATCTCTGTTGATGGCTGCTGCTTTTTTGGTTATCAGTCACTTTTGGTCTGTTAAGGTTCCTAAAGGGACACACAGTAACATACAGTGAGTTGTGGCACTGGAAGTCACTTCCCTAGTGGTATTTGGATAAACAATTATCTAAAGGATACATGCCTATAGCGGCACCAGATGAACAAGAGCACTAGAGTAAAAAAAACACCATAGAACCAGCAGTTCATCTGACCAAGTCAAGTTAAGTGAAGTCAACAGAGCTTCAGGCTTGGGAGTGATTTTTTTCAGTTGCAAGAGATATTGGACCACTCTTCTGGAATTGAAGGGGAGGAGTGCCCCTTAATATGGGAGGTTCCAGTCTTTGCGCAGGTGAGGAGCTTGTTCTGGAGTGTTGGCTGTAAATTTAGTGCAGTTCCTCGACACTATCAGCTTCACCAGGAATCCCCACCGGTAAGAGATGTTGTTAGTTCTGAAGATCATGATGCTCTGTTGGAACTCTCTCCTATGTGCCATGGTAAAGCCTGTGACATGCTTGCAGCCGCAATTTTCTCCTTAATGTGGAAGAAATGGATACAGGCTATAGTGTCCCTTGGCGTGGAAGGTGGAAGTGGCTTGGGCTTAGAGACGGTGTGCCCTGTGATGAGATCATTGGGGCTCATTTACTAAGGGTCCGAACACCGCACTTTCGTCCGGTTTCCCAAATATTCCAGTTTTGCCCCGAATTTCCCTGGGATTTTGACACACACGCTTGGATTTTGGCGTATTGGCGCCGGCTTGCACGCGACAGAAATCGGGGGCGTGGGTGTCGGACAACCCGACGGATTCGCACAAACCGCGATATTTAAAAAAAGGTTTGTGTCGCAAGATCAAGCACTCACATGCACCAGGAAGAAGCCGGGGACCTTTGTATGAAGAGGACTCAGCCCGTGAGCCCTCTTCATACATTCCCTATACCTCTGCGCCGCAGAGCTACGGCGCAGAGCGTTAAGGGGTTAAAGAAATCCTGTCACCACACTATCCACCCCAAACCACACACAGTACATACTTAATATGTATATCTCCTGGAGGTCTTTTTAGCATATTTATGGGTTGCAGCAAGAATAAAAATATCAATATTTTATTATTTTATACAATGTAGAATGAAGAATAAATATAATAGAATAAAATGTTTTTTTTCATGAAAGCAGCAAAATCTAGTACAGTACATGGAAAGAGAGATAAAAAATACCATTAAGTTTATTGCATGCTGCATGTTTTATTCTGTTTCTCAAGTATTTTTGGCAAATTATAGCTGGATCTGAATATGTTAACATGCTGATTTCAGCACAGATTTTCACTGGGTTCTGCAAAAGACTTGACAATTTGACCTCAGTCTAAATGTTCAGCTATAATTGTACAGTATATAAATAGCTGTAAGACAGAGTCTATACATAAAAACACGGCCTTCAAGTTTTATAGAAACAGGAATACAAAGCATTTAAAGACGTAAATGTTCTGATATGTGTTCTATTTGATAGGAATGTAGTAAGCTCTTTGCTTCTAAATGAATAAGATGTTGACATGGGATTTACTGCAGTTTAAGAGCTTTTCTTGAGCCATGATGTGGAAAGCCATTCCTTAGGATAGGTATATCCTATATCAGATTAGTGGGGTCCAACTGATCAGCTGTACATCTAACTCAAAAACCAGTTCCCATAACCAATTGAAACCCATTAAAGGGTTCTTCACTTTTAACAAATAACTGATACTGTTTGTGTATGAAGTTATACAATTTTAGTTTCATTGTTTGCTTCCTGTGGATAAAAACTGGACCAAGGGTCATGTGATGTCACACAGGTACAACTCGTTAGGATCACAAAGAGTTATCAGAGCTGTGTGTTATGACATCACATGACATGTGGTATAACCAGCATTGCACCTGTGTGAAATCATATAACCAGGGATATAACAAGCTGTGCCCCTGTGTGACATCACATGACCATTTATATGAGTAGTGCATCTGTGTGACATCACATGACCAGGAATCGGTCAATCGATAACAATGAATGGGAAAATTGTACACATATTGTATAAATTATTTGCTGAACTACACATTTTCCAGTCATGTGATCTGTACCCAGTAAAGAAGCTACCGTAGCCTCCACAGCCTCCTCAGTTGGTCAATAGGCTGGGATTGGGTTTCCGACCCACGTCCGACCCACAACCATACCAGTTAAAGAAAGAAGGGTCTCAAGGGTTTCAGACTTATGGACAATGAGGAGAAGATAAATAGATTGATACAAGAATTCTGGACATGTAATTTGAGGAGTGGGGAACCAGGGAGGGCGTGGTGTTTTTTTTCAGAGATTAACTGGAACAAAAGGAATTCAGACAGAGGGAGATAAAATTAAAAACTGAGTTAGATCTTAGCCAAGAGACCTGGGTGGCTACGTCCTCAGAAGCAGATAGAGATAAGTTCCTGAGGGCCCAATCGGCTTATAGTTCTTTTATGACAGAGAAATCCCAGCATAGAGCTTTCTTTGTGGGATATAGAAATAATGTGGATGGAGGTAAACCGGGTAAACTTCTGGCTAACTTCCTCAAAAAAAAGATAGTAATCAAGGGGTACATGCAATCTTAGATCCCACAGTAAATCTTGTAAAAGAACAGAGTGCAATCTTGGAGATCTTTAGGCTTTTCTATGAGGCACTTTATGCATCAGAATCAAGATACCCGGATAGTCAGTTAGATAGTTTCCTGGAGTCGATCCCTATCCCTAGTCTGTCAGAGGAAGAGAGGTTCCCACTGAATGAACCCATAAGGGCAGAGGAGATCTTGGAAGCTATCAGGACTTTATCGTCAGATTCAGCAACCGGACTCGACGGTTTACCCTTTGCATTTTATAGAAAATATCAGAATGTTTTGTCCCCAATACTAGACGCGGTCTTCGCGGCAGCATTTACAGAATGGGGAAATACGGGGCTCAATGACCAAGGCTGCTATAGTATTGATTCTCAAGAAGGATAAAGATGAAGTTGAGATGGGCTCTTATAGACCGATCTCTTTATTGAATTCTGATATAAAAATCTTAGCAAAAATTCTTTCCTCTAGGTTGAAAAAGGTGATCTCTGTCATTGTCCATCCGGATCAAAATGGGTTTATCCCGTCAAGGAGTATGGGGCATAATTTACATAGACTGTTTTCAGATATGCAATTGGGAAACAAAGGGGACCGCTCCATCCTGTCTTTAGACGCAGTTAAAGCGTTTGACAGGGTGGAGTGGCACTATTTATGGAAGGTTATGGATAGATTTGGGCTAGGTGGGGTATTTGTTAAGTGGGTTAATATCATGTACCACTCCCCTATAGCTAGAATGTGTGTCATTGGAGTGCTCTCCGAGCCATTTCAATTGTATAGGGGGACTCAGCAGGGTTGTCCGCTCCTCCTCCTTTTTGCCCTATTTGTCGAGCCTTTGGCTATCCTGATTTGTGAATCTGATCAGATTAGGGGCTGGGAGTGTGGGGGAGAGAGGGACAAGATATCCCTGTATGCGGATGACATCCTGCTGACCAGATAAGTTCAGATAATTCTATACAGGAGACCATTAAGTTGGTAAATGGGTTTGGATTTTTTTCGGGATCAACTGGGGAAAATATCTGGGAATCTGGATCTCTGGGGATCTTGGAAGGTATGTGGAATTAAATATAATCCTGCTTGTTAATAGGTTAAGAAGGAATATCTCGGGTTGGATAAAAATGCCCTTTTCTAGAGCTGACAGGGTAGGTATTGTTAAAATGATCCTCCTCCCGCAACTCCTGTACCCTTTAGCGGTATCCCCCATTTGGCTTTCCAAGAAGCTGTTTAGAATTCTGGAAGGTCTGGTTAGAGATATGGGGGAAGAGGCGGGCTAGGATTGGGCACATAAACAACAAGAAGAAAAGATAATGCAGAGAATTTCCACGGGTAGTTATTTCAAAACTGCAGCTGGAATTGCTTGCCAGTTTAGCACTGAACAAGGTAAGGTAATCTGTCTTGTCATACAGTGTCTCAATGGTTAAGAGAATTTGCACTGAAAGCCCACTCTGCAGTGACCAAACCCCTAATTAGAATAAATAATCTAAAGGCTACACTGAGGAAAAGTGGTCCACAGTTCATTTTAGTAAAGAAAGCATGTTTAATTTATTTGGATCCAATGGGAAACATTTTGCTCATCAATAAACTAAGGAAAGGCTGATCCCAAAGTGTGTAAAGAAGTAAGTTAAATTTTCTCAGTGGTAGACTGTCCTATAACGTACCCTCATTACCTGCAGGGGATGACTGAGCCTTTTTTTAGGACATCTGTTAGAGCCAGAAAATACATTTATAAAAATATTCAAATAAACTGGAGGCACTCAGGGTCACATGGGCCAAGCGGCTCTTAGCTCCTTCGGTTCCTAATTTATGCATGTGTCTTCCCTTCCCCCCCCCCCCTGCAGGTAACGAAGGTGTGCGCTATAGGACAGTCTACCACCAAGAAAATGGTGGTAGATGTCCTTTAACAATAAAAAAAGGTTACACATCATAGTTAACATACAAACAATTATTCCAGAGATGACTAATCCAAGCATGTATCCATAAAACACAAGAGCAAATATATAAGTATTAGTTTATTAATTAATTATTAAATTATATTAATATATATAAAAAACACTAATAAAACTAATATCCGGTCCGCAACCCCAAACCCCTCTCAAGAGTAGTGCAAGCCAAGCCCATATGTAACATCACGTCTTCCTCTCAACCAGATATCCCCAATTCCAAACTCTTTTTCTCATACCTGAATCCGTCTGACAGGATTCTCATTTAGCTGTGAGAATGCTCTAAAATGTATTTATAAACACGTAAGGGAGAGGGAAGACAAGGGTTAGAAACAGTCAAAGATAAGGAGAAAGAGAGAAAGAAAAATCGGGCTTCAGAGGGGAGATGGGTAACCCCACATGAGAACTTGTTGAGGCATACCACCATCCTCAAGGCCACAAAGCCCATTTAAGGCCTGTTACCATATTGGATTCAAGGATCCCAGGTAGCCTAGAATAGTGACAGCTTATCGTTAACCATTATCCACAACATTTTGCCTACAACAGGTCAAAGTTAATGTGTGGGGATCTCCAGTGTCTAGCAATTGTAATCTTGACCACCAAGAAAATATACATTATAAGTATGCTGGGGGGCCTGAAATGAGAAAATATGTAGTAGATCCTGCTCCGGTGTCTTCAGTATATTCATGCCTGTAAGGGAAAATATAAATTGGTGAATCCTAATCCAAAATCTTTGTACCTTAGTGCATTCCCACGATATATACATTACTGAACCCTCTTGACAGCTGCCCCTAAAGCAGTTAGGTGAAGATGCAGGGTACATTTTATGCAACCTTTGAGGTGTTAGATACCAGCTTACCAGTGTTTTATATCCTGCCTCAGTAATTGAGGTTGAGGAAAAATGGAAGAAGATATCCGACCAGGTTTTGGCCTCTAACTCCTTTCCAATATCCTTCTCCCAGGCCTCCATGTTATAAAGACGCAGAGCAGCTGTGAATTGGGCCATATAAAGAGAAGAATTAATACCCATGTAGAAGAAGGAATGTAAACGTGCTAGTTCCATCGCCAATCCCCGCAGAGATTGAAGGAAATGGCGTATCTGCCGGGAGCAAAAAAGTTTGGTTGGATGTGCCTAATGGACCACCTTAAAGTAATCCCACTATTTTACACAAGTCGGATAAATAAAGTCCCCAATTCTAAAGAATCCCTTATTAGTCCACCAAGTAAAGGCCCCATTACCTGCTGCCCCGGGGGGAACCTCATATTGTTAAACAGAGGGGCCAACGGGCAATGTGAAGACACTAATGCGTTCCCTTTGCTTGTTCTATTTCATAATGTGTGAGAACACTGGGGAGAGTATTGCAGTGGACTCCCTAGCTTAACGCCATAAAATCTAACTTAGGGGGAGTCCGGGACAAGCTTGTTACTCAATCTGAACCTATAAAGGAGCCAGAGTGCATGCAAGGGGGCTAGAAAAGCAAACTGGGCAGATCTATAGTACTTGTTTAAACAAGAAACCCCCAGGCCCCCCAATTTTTTCAGGGTTAAGAGTATTCAGTGTGGGTGTCTCAGCCAGTGTGTCCCCCAGATAAAGTGAAATAATTTACTTTGAAAGAGATCTAATATTTTTGGGGGGACTGCAATTGGGAGGGTGCGAATGTAATATTTTAATTTGGGTAAGAGTGTCATTTTGGGCAAGGCAATACGACCAAACCATGAAATATTGTAAGAAGACCATCTTGCCAAGTCCTGCTTCAGGCAATTCAGAATAGGGGGGTAGTTTACTCTATAAAACTTATCTATCAAGGACGACAAGTGGATGCCCAAATAGGCCATCTTATTTTTGCGCCAATTGAATTCAAAGTTCAGGGCCAGCAGTTTCATAACTGGGTCTGGCACTGAAACATTCAGTGCCTCTGATTTGACATGATTAAGACGTTAGCTTGAACTAGCGGAGAACTGATCTAAGGTTCTGTACAGGTTAGGGAAAGACACAAAGGGGGATGAGAAGGTTAGCAAGATGTCATCTGAAAACAAATAGCATTCATTCTCAATATTGCCTGTCTTTATACCTTTAATATTTGGGTTATCTCTAATAGCGAGATCTAATGGCTCAATAGCCAATAAAAACCAAGAGTGGAGACAGGAGGCAACCCTGTCTAGGGCCTCTCTGTATCAAAATATCTGTCGATAAAAACCCCCTAACTTGCACAGAACCCACTAGGACCGAATACAACCCCTTTATAATAGATAGGAAGTTTCTCCCACAACCCCATTTCACTAGGTTGTAAAACAAATTTACAACATTTCACTCCCAGGACACCGAATCAAACGCTTTATGAATATCTAAAGATAGCAATAGGCCTGGTCATTCTCCTTCCCCATCCCACCCGGATCCCATAATACAAATGAGGTCATAGACTAGTCTGGTAAGGTCAGTGGCCTGTCGACCCGGGACAAAGCCTACCTGGTCCGGATAGATATACTCTGCAATGAACCTATTAAGATTCATGGCCAAAATTTTTGTCATGAGCTTAAGATCAGTATTGATCAAAGAAATCGGGCGGTAAAACCCACAGTATGTGTGATCTTTTATCGGTTTAGGGATCAAAAGAATTGTTGCTCTCGACATTTCTTTAGGTAAAATGCCACCCTCCCGGATGTATTTAAACAGTCCAGCTATAGTTACTGCCAGAATCTCTGCAAATTTTTTATAATATAAATAAGAGAATCCATCCGTACCAGGGGGAGAAGATGTTTTTACTACCTTTAATGCCACCTGAATTCCCTCCAGGGAAAAGGGCTCTTCTAGGATTGCAGCATGTTCAGACAAAATGGCCACCAGGATAAATTAGAAAAAAATGCCTCCACTTTGGCCATATCTAGTACAGGGAGACTGGTATAAAGTGGAGAGTAGAAACGATAAAACTTTGTGAGGACTGCCTGAGGGGTCAGAGATAGGAGGCCATTTGATAGACTAAGTTTTGGGATAGCGCTAGGATATTCCCATGGTGTAAGCTTCTGGGCAAGCAGGGCCCCTGGTTCATCTCCTTGACAAAAGAAATTATGTGTTTAGACTACTGTAGGCTTTGCTCCACTCTAGTAGTGAGACATAAATTCAATTCCTATCTCAAATGATCTCTTGTCTCAAATATAATAGGGGGTTAGCCTTGTGTCTATCTAGCACTAATTTTAGCTGTTCTTCCTTATGGGCTGTCTGTGCCCACCTTATTTTGTTTATTCTTGAGCTCATTTTAGTGAATTCGCCCCGTAAGGTTGATTTATGCATTACCCAGTCCAATGCTACTTACGTGCCCCCTAGTGCTCTGTCCCTAAATACTTTCTCAAACTCTTGCTCGATTTCCTTACATAACCTTTGATCCAAGAGCAGAGAATGACATGTATGACATGCCCAGGCATACTAAGAAACCACCATTATAATGATATCCTGAATTTTGCCCTATTTTCACCTATCGCCCTGGAAAAGAATATTCCCTCCCCCCTTTTTTCCTTCCCGGAGGCTAAGAAAAATCTGGCATATGATCTATACATGTAGTTAAGTGAGGATGCCTGTGAAAAGTGAGTCTCTTGCAAACACCTTGAAAAGCCTTTCCGGTGTTTAGATGGAGAGTTGAAGCATTGCACATTATTGGTTACCAATTTGCAAAGAGCAGGAACTAAAGTAGTCATCTCAGCCATAGAACAATATGAAATTTGTATTATCTCAAGAGCCATAAGAACTAAGCCAAGACTAAGCCCTGGTATTACGCTTGAGGGGTCCCCCTTTAACTTAGAACTGCTAGAGAGGGCATGGTTCCCCAGTAGTGACCTTAGTGAGCACTGCTATTTCCACTAAACAAAGAACAGGAAAAGGCAAAATATCACAACTTTGCTGGCCCTGACATAGCAGTCTTTACTTTAAGCTAGCCTCGGACAAAATATTATTTTGTAGAGCTCAAGAGGGTAGATCTTGGTGATTTTGGAGATTCTTTTGCTGTGAAGCTTGTAGAGGTGTCTCTCTTGTCGATAAACATAGGTGTTCCAAAAGGGCATCTCCCTCAGCCAACTTGTTAAAAGAGTACATTTTGTAAGCAAAATGGAAAAGCCCATCTGTATGTCTCCTCATTATTTTGAAAAGAAGAAGAATAATCCAGCGTGCTGCATCCAAGGTGGTGAGAAAACTCTTGTATTTGCTTTATTTATGGACTCGTAGTCCGGATAAAATCTGAATGTAAAATTGTACCTACCGCCCGCGTGTCACAGCACGTCAAAACCGCAGATGGTGTAAGTTAGCCGCTACTCCGGCCCAACCTCGTTTCCATTGTCATCCGACACTCTTATCTATGGCAAGCCTGGCATCCCATAGACAGGGCAACCTCCGCTTAGTACATATAACTGTTATCACATAATACATCCCCCAGCTTGTCATTACTGTATGCCACCTATTACAAGCCCCCAGCTTATAGTACTCCGTATCCCATATACCATCCCCCAGCTTAGAATAACTAATCTGGGGATGTCTATGGGATAAAGTATATTACTAGCTGGGGGCTGTAATATGGGATCAGTATATTATAAGCTGGGGGGCCTTATTGGTGTACATCCTATCATTACTAAGCTGGGGGATGTTATGGGGGATACATATATTACTAAGGCTGGGGGGCTGTAGATTGTGATGGCAGTATATTACTAGCTGGGGGGAGTTATCAGGGGTACGTATATTACTAGCTGGAGGGCTGTATATGGGCATACATTATATTACTTAAGCTGGCGGCTGTATATGGGATACATTAGTTATAAGCTGGAGGGGGGCTGTATTGGTGTCAGTATATTACTAAGCTTGGGGGCTTGTATATGAGGATACATATATTACTAAGCTGTGGGCTGTATAATGTGATACAGTATATTAACTAATGGGGGCTGTATATTGGATACAGTATATTACGAAGCTGGGGGTCCTTGTATCATAGGATACGTATTACTAGCTGGGGGGATGTATAGTGTGATACATCTATATTACTAACGCTGGGGGGATGTATATGGGATATCAGTATATACAAAGCTAGGTGATGTATATGGATACAGTATATTCTAAGCCTGGGTGGCTTTATTGTGATACAGTATTTACTAAGGCGGGGGGATGTCAGTGGATACAGTATATTACTATGCTGGGGGGCTGTATATTGGTATACAGGTATTATACTAAGCTGGGGGGGGCTAATATAGCGATACACGTTATATCACTAAGTGGGGGCTGTACTATTGGATACAGTGATATTACTAAGCTTGGGGTGTATGTATATGTGACCTATAGTATATTACTAAGCTGGGGGTGTCATCATGGCCCCAGTCACTATTCCTCCGTCTGGGGGGTTGCCGTTCTTCCCGGGGATGTTATTGGGATACAGTCTATTCACTAGCTGGGGGGAGCGTATGTGATACAGTGTATTAACCTAACTGCTGGGGGGTGTAATATGTGGATACGTATAGTACTAAGCTGGTGGCTGTCTATATGGGATTACAGTATATTAACAGCTGGGGGCTGTATATGGCATACAGTATTACTAGTCTGGCAAGGATCATATCTTATAGGGGGGATGTTATGGGATGACGATATTACTAGCTGGGTGGGCTGTTATGGGCTACATTATTTAATAAGCGGGGGGGATTAATATTGGGATACAGTATAATTCTAGGCTGGGGGGCGTGAATGGATGGGAGGGGAGCAGGTAATATACTAAGCTGGGGGGCTCTAATATGGGATACATATATTCTAAGGCTGGGGGCTGTATATGGGATACGATTATATTAATAGCTGGGAGGGGGCTGTAATAGGATACAGTATATAAATAAGCTGGGGGGGGCTGTATATTAGAGGGTGCTATATATTCACATTGGTCAGGATTGCACTGTTATGTAAAATCATGTAACATAATAACATGGTGGGATATATTAGTTATAGGATACAATAGATTACTTTTGCATAATTTAAACGAAATGTTAGTGTTTTTATGATTCATTGTGCTGTACACGCTATAATTCAATTTAGAATATATATAATGAATGGATGTTTATATGTGGGAGAGTGGCGTCAGTTTTGTTGTGAGGGGTATATACTTTATACTGTAAGTGACTGTGGTATTTTTTAGGGACGCGGTGGGATCCGCATGGAGCTGAACCATCTGTCCATGAACTCAGCAGTGATACGTTGGATTGGAGAACCCGGAATAGAGTTCTAACTGATGGAAGAGATTGTCATCTATAAGGTACTAGATGCCACTAAATGACTCTCAGAATCTGTAGTCAGTCACACAGTGTCAGGGAGCTGCCTGTAAGTTTGTTATTGTTAGTAAAGAGTTTTTCAGCATTTACTTAACAGGAGCGGGGGGGGCAGCATTTAAATTATTCGCCTCAGGCAGCAAATATGCTAGAATCGGCCCTGGATTATAGGCCATTCTTAACAATTTTTCTCTGGTGATTTAAACCCGGAACCCATATTCTGTGCTTTCAGGTTGACCACAATTTTTCTGAAAATTGCAAAGTATTTTCTAAGGTGTCATCCAAATTCTTACCCTCAGGATGCTCTTGATCTAATCTAATATCTCTTCCAAAAGAGTTTTTTTCACACATCTGTTTATCTAACTCTGCTATTTAAATGCCATATCTTACAGATGGTATTCCCACTGTGACTTTATTTCGCAGCTCAGACTCACATCTTAACAGTTTCTCTGATTTACTCCACTCTGCAGAGCTACCTTTTAAAAAGATTTGGGGTAAAACTCTTTTATTTTGTTTCTTGACGTCCGCAATTAAACCATATTTCTTTACTTTACATTTAAAGTATTTTGGGTTCTTGAACTTTTCCATAATTTCCTCAATCCTCTGCGTACATTATATGATATCCAATGTAAAGGCTTGAAAATGAGTAATATCTCTGCTCCTGGCCCTTTTTACTGTAAGAGGGAAACATGAGATTAAACCAGTTAGCCTGACAGGCATATAAATATTAGATGGATGGATAGAATTACACTACTGTTTGAGGTAGGATTCAAGATATCCTCTTTTATTAGTGTGTTTTTCTGTGTTTCTAATCAATAGCATGCAAAGAGCAGACTCTCAGCAACTGAGCAGTTTATTTGGTTTCAAAAAACTTATAGAACAACAAGAGGAGAAACAGAAGGGGAGGAGGGTTCCCAGCTTATGAAGTCTCTTGATGGGAAACTTCCCTGCTGTCCGCACATTGACGTCAGGATATGCATTTTTGAAATTCTTAGCCTTGATGTTTTGGTTTGGTCCAGGATACCATGTTCATCTTAAAATGTTTCTCTGTTACAATGCTTTTAGGAAAATAAGACCAGTAGAAATTTAGGATTTTATCCATCAGCTAGGTTTACCTTAACAATCCCCCTAAATCCTGTGAATTTCTCTCAGCTACCTTAGTCTAAAGGACCTACAGATCTGCCAATATGTGCTTCGTTCTCCTCTTCACCCAGTTGGATGACAGCAGACCCTGTTGGGTGTGCTCCCATTTAAGTGGACTTTCACATATGGAAATCAAATCTCTACTCTACCTCGCCCTACTCCAGGGGGCTGTTTTGATATGTATCAGGGGTGGTGATCTCTCTGAGTGATCTAATTATGCAAATTTAGGTAACTTGAGTAAGGGGTCTTTGGCTTGTCTAACGTCCTGATACCCATGATTACTGTGGACTTGATGAGGGGGACCACATAACATGCAATATGATAAGAGCAAAATCACAATCCTCAATATTACCCACCTAACCCCCATTTAAAGGAAACCCTTCCAATCCCCCAACCACACGTGAAGGATTTACGTCCACTTCTGAGTTTCTCTTGAGTTCCCTGGACAGTCTTTCAATCTCTTCAAGTGCATGTAATGGTCCATAGGGGGCTATGTCATCCGGGAGTGTACATACACAAGCCGCTCCCCACCATCTTACAGACTCTCCCCTTCTCAGCAAGGCTCTGTCAAACCATGCAGGTCTGGAAAACATCTTGGATATAATTCACAAATCTCTGTTGTTAAATAAAACATTTACATCAACATCTTTGATCATAGCTATGTGGGGAGATAATGGACTCTAGACCGCCCCTTTCTGATTGTGCCCTTGAACTCATCTGGGACCCCCCTTGGTGCTCTGTATCTATATAAACTTTGTCATCTAGTGCTTCTCCTTTGACCTCCAGAATCCCTTGGGATTCCTCTACCTTTTCTTTATGTGTCCGCCGATCAAACTCATCCTTAGATCACCAGGAAGGAATCACAAATTTATCACAGGTACACTTCGCCTTTCAAGGCTCAGGTAACCCTGTACTAGCTTGGCTGATGTGTACTGGATTTGTGGGGATAGGAGAAGTCAGTTCAGGCCTACCTGGACTGACTCTCCTATCCCCAAACATCCAGTACACATCAGACACTGCTAAGTACAGGGTTACCTGTGCTGTCAAGAAGGTCATTGTCTTGTTGCACCATCTGTAGGTAAGTCTCCTACCTGGGGGCATCCTGGTCAGCCCTATGGATACAGTGATAGTCATGGTTGGGGTGTCCCTGAGCATACAGTCAGTCAGAAGAGACCATCAAGCAGAAGAAAAAGTAGTTTTCATAAAAACGTGACTCATCCTGCTTCCTCTCAGCTCCACAGACTGGCGCGAGGTCAGCTCGACTTGAAGGACCGTCGTATGCGAGGCTCCAGACTCTCTCTGGGTGTCTCTTTACCACCACGTAGTCTCCAGGCTTCAGTCTATGCATCCTGAGGTCTCTTTCTGATCTGAAAAGGAATCAGAAACCCTTTTTGCGGACCTTTTTCAAGGTGTGGTCATGTTCCACCTGGTTTCCTGCATCAGCTATAGGTTCTGTGAAAGTAGAGGGCCTAGTCTGGGTGCACAGCCAAAAGTAATTCAAGAGAACAATACCATCTTTCTGTTGGGGGGTGATCCTACTGAATAGTGGCACAGGAGACACTCAGGCCAGGTTTCCATGTTACTCTCCATGTCCTTCCGATCTCTTACTTATGAGTGCCATTTTGTCTCTCACCCCACCCTAGCTTGCGAAGGTAAGGGGTATTAGGGCCTGTTCTAGACCCAGAAGGTACGAGGTTTTGAGTCTCACCTGTCCAGTTGAAGTGGGTTTTGTGACCGAACTCTATGGTCTCTGGAAGTCCAAACCTGCAGAAAAATCTCACATCACCAAACTTCTTGGCTGCAGCTCTAGCAGTAGCATTGGTCGTGGGAAAAAGATTCTGGCCACCCTGTAAAAAGATCAATGCACACAAAGCACGTATCCTGCGTACCACTTTTTGGTAAGCTGGATAAAATCCATCTGCAGTCTTGCGGCTCGTGTCAACCTTCTCTGGGTTCTTTCCACCTTACCGGGTTTGTGGTGGGCACAGACTATACAGGCTTTCACTATTCTAGTGACAAGGGTAAATAATACCCGGGGCAAACCGCTTGCGGTTTTATGAGCACTAGCATGCCATTTTGGATATGTGTGAGTGTCCGTGCAAGTAGCTCACAACCACTCCGTCAATCAAAAAATACTATAGTTATGCCCTCTAAAATGTCAATACTAAAAACGAATGCAATATTCTATTCTAAAAATTGAATTTTTTTTTATAGTCATCTTGTCCAACAAAAAAAAAAGCCGTTATTTGTCTAAATTGCCAAAAAATTTAGATTGTATAGCCTATTCCTGACGTGCGTTGTCATAGAACGGTGGCGGCGGGTAGTGACTTGTCAACACGGTTCAGACACATGATCAGGCAATATGGCGGATATTCCTGACAGCCATTCATCCTGCCCCATGACCAGAAAGGTTATGGCCCCCTCCACCCCCATTTCATGATCGCTGCTATTGGCTCATCAATGCAGACCAGGCAATGCACAAATTTACTTATGATGTCCAGTAATACCGATCAACTGTCTCTGTAGCCACTGTGGGATCGGGAAGGGTGGCGGCTGTTTCCTGATAGCCACCAATTTTGGGCCTTGCGGTCTAGAGGGTTTTGCTGCCCCCAATCTGTCACTGTTTGCCGCTACTGGCTGTCGATTTGGTCCAGCCAATAGCGGCAAATATTCGTCACAATGGGCCATCAACAATGATGCCTGTACAACTCTTACACTGTTCAATGATCCTGCCATATCATTTCAACATTTTCAAGAGGAAGATATTAGGAAACTAATATTTGGACAGACGACGGGCCCCAGTACCCCAGTAGATGTTCCTGTGTTTTGCCAGGACAGCATTTTCCTGTTGAATTCTGCTACTTCTAAAGGTAGACTCAATCAAGAGTGTGTTCCAAAAGAGGAGTTAGGATGGACACTATTACATACAAGAGACCTGCGTCAACTCCAGAGTGACAAAAGTTTAGTTTGGTCCCCTGCTATATTCCACCTCCACCTCCTTATACGCAACACATTCACAATTTGCGCCCCCCTGTTGGAATTCTTTGTAAAATGAATAATTGTAACAACTGCTAGGTCACATTGCTCCCTAACAACTCAATTATTCTTGCGGGATGTAGTTTGCAAACGAGGGCAACTTGTGGTTTATGGTTTTTATTTGGTTTTTTATTTACCCTCTAAGTCTCTGATTTTGTTAGCAGATGCTTTATATTCTCCAGTTCTTTCTTTATTATTTTATTTATATTCTAAATGCTTTATCATTCCGGAGCCCTGCTGGATTTTTCTGGCTACATTTAGGAACAATTGTTGGGTCTTTCTCGCATAAGGAAATATGAGATTGACATTTTACAGTGGCACAAACTGGGAATCTTATAATGGACACCACATAACGGGCGCACATAATGGGGCACTGAACTTTCCAGAAATATTGCAATTTCATCTTGGACTCCATTGCACCTTATATTTGAAAAGTAACTACCGTATATTACCGTATAACGACCCCTCTACTTTCCTGTTTAAAATTAGAGTTTAAGATATATTCGCCCTATAAGACTACCCCTTTCCAACGCATACAAAACACACCGGTAAAATTTAAAAAAAAAAACAGATTTGAAATATAACATGGTCCTTTTTTAATTAAATTCTTATGACATGCAGGTATATGCAGGAAACTTTCGCTCATAACATAAGGCATACACCAACAACATTACCATCGGTATGCATCACCTCACCAGTAGCCATAATTAAGGTCCCCCATCTACCAGTAGCCATAATTAATGTCCCCATCTACTACCAGTAGCCTAATATGCCCCCACCCACCATAGCCATAATTAAGTCCCCCCAGCAGTAGCCGTGATTAATGTCCCCCATAGGTATATCTTAAAAACTATCTGCCCTAAGGCAGAGAGATTCTTCTCGTCCGGCCTAAAACTTACTTTTAATAATTAAGTAAAATTGTAACTTAAAACTAAATTCACACACATTTTAAAAAAAATGCAGGTGAGGTTGCAATTATAGTAATGGTTCGCCTGTGAAGTTAAGTATCAACTCAGGATATATTGTATGTTAGTCGATCCCGCAGTGATCGTACTCATTTGCAACCACACACTTGCGCTTAAAACACACACTCTAGCCCCCTAGAGTGTGTGTTTTAACGCAGTGTGTGGTTGCAAATGAGTACGATCACTGCAGGTCGAGCTAACATAAATATATCTGAGTTGATACTTACCTCACAGGCGACACCATACTATAATCTGCAACCTCACTGCATTTTTAAAATGTGTGTGAATTTAGTTTAGTTACAATTTTAACTTAATTATTCAAAGTTAAGTTTAGGCCTGACCGGAAGGCAATCTCTCTGCCTTAGGGCAGAATAGTTATTTAAGGTCTAGAAGCCTTGCAGTCCTAAATGGGCTACCCTCGTGTTTTAATTTCCATAGTAATGCCCCCCAAATAGCCATTTCCTAACTTTCACATATGCCCCCCCCAAATAGAAACAGGGGCCCCATAGATTTAAGCAAAATAAAAAATAAAATAAAACTCTTACCTAGTTATTTCCGCTCCTCCTTCGCGTCCCTCTCTCTTCTAAAGATCGGCGGCAGCGACTGCTGATTACGCGTCTACCAGTCAGGTGCCGGGTCATAGACCTCAGCAACCCGGCAGGCAGGTGGCGTCATTAAGCCTATGCCAGCGTCGATGGATGAGGTGGTTGGGAAAGGTGGTGTGGAAGGTGGGCGGATTGGGAGGCCCGTTCAATTTTAATTGTGACAGCTCCGGCCCCTCCTGATCAGCCACGGACCAGTGCAGAACATGTCCGTGCGCTGTTAACGGAAGGCCGCGGCTCCACAAAAAATTTAAAAGAAATCTGCCCGCGGTGCTGCCCGACTTATCAGCGCAGCACAGGGTACCGCGATCGGTACCGTACCGCGATCGTACCCACTTTGTTTGGCTGCCGGCAGCTTTGTCCGGCAGCCAACGCTGTGAAAACACCCGCGATCGGTATGCACAAAACTTACCTGCTATGGAAGGGCTCAGCCCGTTAGCCCTCTCCATACCCTCACCGGCGAATAAGACGACCCCAGAGAAGACAGAAGTTTTTCTGTCTTCAAAAGTCGTCTTATACGCGCGAATATATGGTTATGTTCAAAATGCTCATTTGACCACGTGTATTGCAATACACCACATATTACACCTTGCTAATTCCCAAGGGTACTACATTCACAATTAGGGTCACGTTTCGGGTTTTCTTCTGTTTTGGTACCACTATGGCTCTCCTGACACATGTAAGGATTTCTGTCATTTATGCTTCTAAATCCTCTACTGTGTGCCCATAAGCATTTTGGTATGCAAATGTGGGGTACTTCTACACTCGTGAGAATAGTTTTTTAACACCTTTTCATGGTTATTTCAATATTTATCCCTATTGGCTTACAAAAATTAGGGGTAACAAGTGACATTTATAGGTAAATTTTCACCTTTTTAATATTTGGGCCTACTTGGATCATTCACCTGTAGGGGCAAATACATATATACCATTGCGAAATTCTCTAAGGGGTGTGGATTCAAAAATTAGGGTGTCACTTTTCGGCATTCTTATCTGTTTTATAAATGCAGGTCTCCAAATGCATTCAAACATTTCTTCAAATTTGGCTTTTAAAGCAACATCCTCTTTCCTTCTACTGTGCGCCCATACAACATTTTATGTACACATACTATATATGTATAAACATAATATACAGAGTACTTCTACACTCAAGAGAAAGTTTATGTTACATTTTGGGGGGTTTTAACATTTTTATATCCCTTGTGGCTATAAAAATTAGGGTTAATGACCTTTTTGGGGACTATAAAGCAAACACCTTTACAGCCAATACAACATCTTACCACCTTGCTAAATTCTCTACGGCGTGTGCTTACAAAATGGGGACACTTGTTGGGGTTCCCCTGTGTTTTGGTACCACCGACGCTTCTCTAACTTCATCTTGACACATGTAAAGGATGTCTGTCAAATCTGGCTTCTAAAAGGCCAAAGCCCCTCTTTCCCTTCTGAGCCCTACTGTGTACCCATATACACTTATATTGCACAAGTGGTGCAATTCTGTGAGAAAGTATTTAACTTCTTAATGGGGGTTGTTTCATCTTTTATCCCTTGTGGCTTACAAAATTTTGGTGAAATAGTGAACTTTTTTTGAGAATTTCACCTTTTTGGGGCCCTAAAGAATCAACCACCTGTTGGGCAAATACAGAAATTACACCTTGCTAACTCCTCCAAGGGGTGTACTTTACAAACTGGGTGTCTCTTGTTGGAGTCTTTCTCTGTTTTGGTACCATTAGGGCTCTCCAAATACATCCTCCTGACCAATAAAAACTTTCTCAGCCATACACTCACAGGCCACTTTTTAGGTACACCATGCTAGTACGGGTTGGACCCCCTTTGCCTTCGAACTGCCTCAATTTTTTTGTGGCATAGATTCAACAAGGTGCTGGAGGCATTCCTCAGATATTTTGGTCCATATTGACATGATGGCATCCCACAGTTGCCGCAGATTTGTCGGCTGCACATTCATGATGCGATTTTCCCATTCCCACCACATCCCAAAGATGCTCTATTGGATTGAGATCTGGTGACTGTGTGGAGGCCATTTGAGTAGCAGTGAACTCATTGTCATGTTCAAGAAACCATCTGAGATGATTCCAGCTTATGACTTGGCCCATTATCCTGCTGAAGTAGCCATCAGATGTTGGGTACATTGTGTGTCATAAAGGGATGGACATGGTCAGCAACAATACTCAGGTAGGCTGTGCGTTGCGCAACGATGCTCATTAGTACCACGGGGGCCCAAAGAGTGCCAAGAAAATATTCCCTCCCACACCATGACACCACCCCCCAGCCTGAACCGTTGATACAAGGCAGGATGGATCCCATGCTTTCATGTTGTTGATGCCAAATTCTAACCCTACACCGAATGTCGCAGCAGAAATCGAGACTCATCAGACCAGGCAACGTTTTTTCCATCTTCTACTGTCCAATTCGATGAGCTTGTGCAAATTGTAGCCTCAGTTTCCTGTCTTAGCTGAAAGGAGTGGACCCGGTGTGGTCTTCTGCCTGCTGTACGCCTATGCCTCAAAGTTCAAACGTACTGTGCATTCAGAGATGCTCTTCTGCCTACCTTGTTGTAACGGGTGGCGATTTGAGTCAGTGTTAGAGATGAGCGAACATACTCATCCGAGCTTGATGCTCGTTCGCGCATTAGCGTACTCGAAACTGCTTGTTGCTCGGAACGTACTTCGCCGCCTCGAGAAAATGGCATCTCCCGCGGTGTATTTTTGCAGCCAGAAACAGAGCCAATCACAAGCCAGAGACTCTGCACTCCACCCAGCAATGACGTGGTACCCTTACACGTCGATAGCAGGGTGTTGGCTGGCCTGATCGGTGAACCCTGGAATGACTAGCCCTGCCCGTGCTGCTCGATCATCTGTGTCTGGATGCCGCTAGGAAGAGGCTGCGGCTGGTCAGGGAAAGCGTTAGGGTGTTCTATTAGAATAGTGTGTGCAGGAGTGATTCTACAAGAACCCAACGCCCTTCTTAGGGCTAACAATAAAACGTTTTATTTAACCTTTTTTTGGTTTGCCGTGGCTGGGCTTGCTTCCATTAGTAGTGCACTAGTACCATATGTGAGTAATTTGCAGGGAGACTTGCTACCGTTGTGTTTAGCTTTTAGTGACACACATATCCACCTTACACATGAGTGGGACATTTTATTAGGGGTTTGATTAGAATTAGCACAGTCTCTGATTTATTTTTTTTTACGTTTATTTCTTTTATAAACAAGTCATCTGGCAAAGCAATGTGCTTCAGTATAGCCTAGAAATATAGAAATAGGAGAACCCCAACGGCTTACTTAGGCCTACAAATCCGTTATATTTTACTTTTTTTGTTTGCTTGTGGCGGACTGGCTGCCACTAGTAGTGCGGCTAGTACCATATTGTGAGGAATTTGCTGGGAGACTTGCGACCGTTGTGTGTAGCTCTTATGACCACACATTCCACCTCAAACACCGAAGTGGCAATTTGATTAGGGGTTTGATTTGAATTAGGCAGAGTCTGCTGATTTATTTTTTTTTCGTTTATTTTTTTTATAACTCAAAGCATTCTGGCAAGCAGTTGTGCTTTCGTGTAGGGCTAGAAATAGCCATAGGAGAACCCCAACGTGCTTATTTGGCCTCAATAGCGTTAAATTTTACTTTTTTTGGTTTGCTGTGGCTGGCTTGCTGGCATTAGTAGTGCAGCTATACCATATTGTGAGGAATTTGCTGGGAGAACTTGCGACCGTTGTGTTTAGGCTCTTAGTTGACACATATATCCACCTCAAACAACCGAAGTGGGACCAATTTATTAGGGGTTTGATTTGGAATTAGGCACAGTCTTCTGATTTGTTTTTTTTTTTTACGTTTTATTCTTTTATAACTCCAGTTGTGTGCTGTCAGTGTAGGTTAGAAACTAGCCATAGCAATAGGATAGCATTGTTTTTGTTTACAAAAAAAATAAACACAAAAAAAAAGTTTAAAGTTTACACTTTAATTGGAAAATGTTTAAAAAACCCCAGGGCTGAGGGTAGAGACGAGGGCGTGGACGTGGGTGTCCAACTACTGTCAGGGGTCAAGGCCGTGGTCCTTGTGGTGAGACACCACCTGCTATGATGGAAGCAGGGGGAAACGCCGCAGAGCTACACCTCCTCCTAGGTTCATCATGTCTCAAGTTCTGGGGCTCGTGGTAGAGCACTGTTGAGGCCAGAACAGTGCGAAGAGTGATTTGTGGATTGCGGACATGCTTCTAGCCATTTGTCCACCACGCAGTCTTCCACGCAGTCCACCCTGTCCACCGAATATCAGAGCACTCCTCCAGCTCCTCCACCTCACCTCAGCCTACTTCCCCCAGTCTGCCCCCTCCCAGCAAATTTGCATTTTGAAACCGGCTACTCTGAGGAACTGTTTTCTGGACCCTCCCACAGTTCACAACCACTTTTCCGGTTGGCTTGCTCTGAGGCTATTTTCCATGTCCAGGTTTTCCACCGGTCGCAGTCTGTGGGTTGACGTAGTGAGAAGGAAGTGGTGTAAGAGGTGTCGACGATGAGGAACACGGTTGTCAGACAGCGGTGAAAGTGGTGAGGTTGTCAGGGCATGAAGTCCAAGGGGGGAGCAGAACTGAGGGATTGGAGGATGATTAGAGGTACAGACCCAGCTGGGTTGATAGGCCGGCTGACACAGTGCTTCTGAGACGGAGGCGAGTCCTACAGCAAACGGTTGGAACAGAGGCAGTGGTGGGGGCCAGACGGAGATGCAGGGCCAGAGCTGGTGCATCAGCGCGCCAAATGTTTTCCCGTAGTCAAGCTCCCGTGGCGAGGGCTAGATTTCAGAGTCTGGAGGTTCTTTAAAGAAATACCGATGACCGACGGACTGTGGTGTGTCAAACCTGTGCCAAACCAGGATCAGCAGGGGTCCCACTACTAGCTTAACTCCACCATATGGCGCAGGCATAGTAATGCTAATCCCACCACCTCAATGGCACCAAGCCCCTTCACCTCCGGCCGGGCACAACACTGCTCCTTCCCCTGTGTCATCTGCTAGTGCCCCCTGCCAGACCCCCGTCCCACACCTCCCGTGCAAACCCGATCTTCGCCTCCACGAACCTCTCCCCACCGTGGTCAGGCTCAACCCCGAGCTGGAGCAGAAGGGGAAAAAAGGCAACCCATCCCACGCCCACGACCTTCCATACACACGTCAGCATCCCAATTACCTGCCATAGCTGGGGAGTGAGCGCAATAGGAGTATGAGATGCCAAACAACCATGCGAGCCCACCCCTCGGTCGTCGCAGCCCATACTTTTCCTGAGCATCCCAACACTGCTAGCAGCCGTGTAGAGGAACTATCATCCTGCCTGTAGTCGACGTAGGCGTTTCTACAAGTCAACCCTCTACGCAGCGACACTGGATCGAGTGCTGCAAGACAGGCCACTATTCATGATCCGCACTGGCACATGAGAGTTATTGGTAGAGAAGGCATAGGGACCGTTGCTTACCACTGGTTCGAAAGGTCATTAACGCACTCAGAATGCGGCTGAACAATCGAGGTGACGAGGAATGATGATGCTGCCGAGGACAGGGCAGGGATATAGCTGACGGCATCGTGGGTCCTGGTAGGAGGGCTTGTGGGGAGTCTGACCGGGGTGGTGCCATTATGTGGGATGGAAGCCGACGCCACACGATGAGGAAACTCGTAAGCTTGAAGAGGGGGGTGCGGCGCGGGATGGAACAAACGGGTGCTACCCGGTCCCAGGTCTCAAAAGGCACGACTACTGCCATCTAACCTCCGCCAAACCCATGCCTCCACCTCCTTCTCGAATTACACATCCGTGGCATGGCCGCCGCATTCAGCCGGTAGCTCTAGGCACAGCAAGCAGTGCATCGCTAAGCGACAGGCAGGCGGTCTCATCAACGGCTGTGCCTAGAACGATAAAGAAAGGAACACACCGCCAAGAGCTATTACAGGGCCACCCCATTCAAGGCGCAGACTGATCAGTGGCTTTGCACCCTGAACCTGAAGCCAGCCATGGTTAGTTTGTGTGACACAACGGCCGTAACATTGTGGCGGCCTCTGTCAACCTCGGCCGATGACACTGGGGACCATGGCCTGGCAAGTTTTTAAAATTCTCATAGTTCCGCGTTTAACCTCCTCAACATCCACAAATCTGCTGATTTGCGTCACGAAGGTGCGCGCTTCTTGCCATTTCAGGAGTCCCAGCACAGGATTGCTGCCACTCTCAGGGCAGCACCAGGCGCCATGCCTCCAACTGCCGGCCTCACCGACTGCTTGTGCGACGTTGCCCACGAGGGTGGGTTGGAATTTAACCTTTACCATGTTATCCAAGAGTTTACCACAGCGCAGAGCGATTGTAGACTGGCCCAGATGGTCCACTTCCACCCGCACTGGTAGTCAAAGTTCAGTCCAGCTTCCTTTTTCAAGCTCAACAATGTGATGAGGGACGTGGATTTGATTCGATCTGTTCAGGTGCTGAGTAACTTTGAGAGTCAACACAGATGGTCAAGGTGGCGATTGACCGCCATCACCAGCTCAACCTCCCCTGCTGGCCTTGTTTGAAAACTCTCTGGTCCGGCATGAAGTCGGAAAGCTTTGCGCTCGTCCAAAGAGAACAGGGGAAGAAGATTCCCTTGTTGTAGCCAAAGCACCCTTAGGTCTGGTTCTCGCGCATATCGGAGGGAGGGGTGGGAGGAGGGATGGCAGGAGAGGAAGAGGAGGAAAGTGGGAGGATGACCGGAGACAGAATAGGGGGACCATTGTTCAGTCCTTCACTGTTAGCATGTCTGGCGAAGGAACGAGGAGTTGGAGGAGGGGAAGGGGAAGGATAGGTAGAGTCAGGGCCAGTGAGCATGGAGGAGTGAATTCTGAACGCGTTGGCGACTCTGGGCATATGGCAGATTTTCATGATAGGGCTTTTGGCCTATCCCGTGACACTCCCGTTCAAAGAATTTATTCCATGCACCGATTAACTGGGTATTCACTCTCCCTGGGACTCACGGTAAACAAGCAAAATCTTCCACTCTCATTCCAGAAAGAGTATGTGAGGGAAGATGACAGGACGTGTGAGGGAGAAGCATGATACCAGCCAGGGCCCTGGGCATGGGCACACAGCTGAACAGTATTCCCTTCTGACTCCCCGCCGGCTAGCGGCAGGGGAGGAGGGCGTACTTCTGCGGACAAAGTAGCGAGGGAGAGTAGCGAGCCAGGCAGCTGTCCAGCCACTGGCAGAGGGTACGCTTACAAAAGCTCTTTCCAGTTTTAGGCACCCCAGCAACAAGACCTGTCACCTGTCCCGCCCTCTCGGCAAGAAGTAGGGGCTGATCTTTACAGAAAAGAGAAATGTGTTGAGGGAGTACGTAGCTGCCCTGTTGGCACGAACTGGCGGCTGTACGCCTTGGGTTGGGAGGTCGCCTGGCCCTGCCGTTCTAGCGTAGGTGTTCTGAGCGGGTTTAGTGCAGCTGGTGGCATCACATCACCGATTAAGGTTCGGACACGCCTTCGACTGACCAGACGTGACAGGACTGACGCTGTACTTCAAGATGAAATTAAAATATTAAGCCTGGATTTCTTCCCGTTATTTTCATTCTTCCCTGGTGGAAAAAGAAGAGTCTCACTGAATAATTATTGCCTCCTCCGTTTCTCCATTGTCCCTCCTTCCCCTCCTCTTGTACACTCTAAAGCAGAGGAGAACTGGAACTGCTATTTTTTGCCAGGGCCAACTGGCTCTAAGCGATAGAGTACTCTATGTATTTAATTTTTTTCTGAGGGACCACCTACCTGAACTCCTCTGTGTTGAAAAAACTTTTTTGGAACTGCCCACTACAGGCACTCATTATTATTAATTTTTCTGGAGGACCTCCTACCTGACTCCTCTGGTTTGAAAACTTTGTTGGGACTCCACATAACCAGTGCACTATCCAAATATAAAATTTGTCTCCATAGCAGCCTCCAACAGTAATTCTTTTAGCTGTCTCCACACGGTTGTTCTCCATTTGCTACCTCCAACCACATCATTCGCCATAGCTTGTACTCCAAAAAAAGTCCGTCCATTATAGGCTGCCTCCAAACATGGTCTCCTTATCAAACGAATATGTGTCAGCAGAATTTTGTGGTTGGTTTTTCATGGCTTCCACATCAAACTTGTTAACTTTGTCGCCACCCCTGCTGTGTAATCCACAAATATACGTGGCAACTTTATCATTTACGCGATATTATTTCAGCGCTTCTTGTGCATCTGTTTACATTCCCCTCACCCGCCATAACCCAAAACTTATAAGAACGTTACTACACTTGATCTTATACAAAAGGTTCTTAGAAGTGCTGTTTGGGAGTAGCCGAGAGACAGGGGCTTGGATAGGCGAAAGCTCGCTGGCAGCGGAGCGCCAAGCTCCATCCCAAGATCCAACTAACAAGTTTTAACTGCAGCACCTTTAATCTACTACTAGTTCAACTGCCTCCATACATCGTTCCCCATATCAACCGAGCTGTGTCAGCAGAATTTCAGGTGTTTCACCAGATACACTAGTGGAATGGCGCCAAGCTGTCCGCCGCCATTGCTGGAGACCAAAAGTTGCAAATATAGCAGCGCATATGAATGCCCCCATTTATTTACTCGTCGTTTCTGTAAATCAACTGGAAGTCGTCATCCATGGGCATATCCTTCACATTCGGTCCCCCTTATCAAAAGAAGATGTGGTTCAGGCTCATTTTCGGGTGTTTACCAGATACGTATGGAACTTGGTCACTATGGTCGCCACATGCTGTGGTTATCGACCTACAATATCTGTTCCAACCTTTTGTTCACATAGTAATCATTATAGTTGCTTCTGCTCACCTCCTTGGGTTTCCTCTCTGTGCCACCCATTGGTTTGAAGCCGAGTCCATTTAGGGATGTCGCCCCCTCAATGACCTCTCTAGCCTGCGCTGCGACTGACGCTGCCTCTGCATGACGTCCCCTATAGTGTCGGGTCAATTGTTGCATTGTTTTATATGCTAGCTAGCCTCATCTCAGCGTCACATCTGGTCATGCCATGCGTTTGCCCCATTTTGGCATAATGGTAACATTAAGCAGGCCCAGAGATCTATGCATGATGCCATTGCTGTTTCCGTCCATTCTGTTTGTTTCCATCCTTTTCTGAGGTCCCAGTGTTTTTGGCAAAAGCTTCCCTGAGCGAGCCTTGGCCCCTTTGAAAATGCTCGATTCTCCCCATTGACTTCAAGGGCTCGTTATTCGGGACGAGCATCGAGCATGGGGAAAAGTTTTGTCTCGAATATACGAGTACCCAAGCATTTTAGTGCTCGCTCATACTCTAGTTCACTGGTTGGCCTTTCTATCGGCTCGAAAACACAGGTCTGCCCATTCTCCGTCTGACCTCTGGCATCCCACCAAGGCATTTCCGCCCACAGAACTGACTGCGCTCACTGGGCTATTTTTCTTTTTTTTCGGCCATTCCTGTTAACCCTGGAAGAGGTTTGTTGTTTTTTTAAAATCCCGAGAGATAATCAGCAGTTTCTGAAACTACTCAGGTACCAGCGCCTTCTGGCCACAACAACCATATGCCACGTATCAAAGGCCACTCAAATCACCCTTTCTTCCCATACTGATTGCTTCGGTTTTGAACTTGCAGGAGATTGGTCTGACCATGTCTACATGCTTCTAAGCAACTGAGTTTTGCCGCCATGATTGGCTGATTAGGAATTAAGTGTTAACGAAGCAGTTGGCAGTGTACTAACTACAGGTGGCGGTGGGTGTATGTATTATGCCACCTCACAAAAACGAAAAAACAACGCTTTTCCCTTTCCCCTTAGCAGGTAACAGTGACAAATGGGGTATTGGATACTAGGAGGAATTTTCCTTTTTTAACCTAATTTGAAGGTTGCAAATTTGTTGGGGCCTTAATACAGTCACTTCTATTAAATTGAACCCTCCAAAAGTAGGTTTGTGAGATTTCTGTCGGGAAAATCGGAACAACTTTCCACAACACAAAGTTTCTATAAAGCCTTCCAGCCTCCCTTGTGCAAAATGATGCCAAGTGTACTCACATTTTCACATTGTCTGCTTTTCAAGTTATTTAGTGATATGACACCTTGACTTTCCCCCCAGTTGACAAATTTTGATTGGCCCAAAAGAAAAAAGGGGGTGTTTCAAACGGGGTTTCGCCCCAAAGGTTTCCAGGGATGTCATAAAAAACGAACGATAAACGGTGGGGTGTGAGGAAGGGGCTTAAGCTCTCAACCAACAAGGTGAAATATAGCCTGCAGCCCGCTTTGGCCCGGGGGCGGAACATTTAGCCCGCCAGCCCCTGGTGCCCCGGGAAGAATATAGCCTGCCAGGCCCCTGTGCCCGTTATTGAGGTCGAACCCCTTGCCCCGTTTGATTGAAAAAACAAAAATAATCAACATACCACCTTTCGGCGGGCCCTTTGGGTCTCTGTGTGATCCGCAGTCAGCGGCAGGTCCGTGGCGCGCACAGCGGCTGGACGTCAGCCGCAGCCGCTCGAATCACTGTTGTGTGCCGGGCTGCCGCCACATCAACAATACCATTGCAGCGGCGCGGTTGATATAGTGCCTTTGAACTCGCACGGGACCTGGGCTGACCTGCCGGATCAACCAGCGACCGAAGGGCGACCCTAACCGGAAACCGAAAAACGCCGCCGGAGAAAGGTGAAGGTTTTTTTTTGATTTTTTTTCATTTTTTTTTGGTGTACGATTTGTTCGACTTAGTATAAGCGAGTTTGTGTTTTTTCGGCACATTTTTGTGCTGAAAGACACAATAAGAAAAACCGGCTTGATACTCAGTATATACGGTAAATCATAGTTTTTTGACAATGAAGTATTTAATTTTTGGTGGGTTCATTTAAATGGCATTTAGCTTTAAAACCGGGACACTGTCAACAGCTTTAACTTAATCTACTTAATCTACTAGTCCCTCAGGTAGAGTATAAAAATTTCCATTTCTAATTCCTCTTTTACCTTGGAACCTCACCATATTTACCTATAATAATCTCCCCAAAGTCCACCTGCCTAAGTCAATTTTGTTTGTACTTGGATAGGTCATTTTAGAATCCCCCACTTCTATTCTATAAAACCTAGAAATAAGATTTTGTATCAATTAAAGATTAAAATCTCATCTTTCAGATCCCATCAAGCTTATAGTTATATGAGCTACATAACTGAACATAAAGACTGTTAAAAAATAGGTGGGTACTACTCTGCATTTATATGCAGCTTGGCATTTCCAACTATGTATTTTAGCTGTGTTTATCTCTGATTCTGTAGTTCATTGAACCAAAGCTCATAGTATCTGGAAAGAAGATAGGATCATCCGAAGTTACACTACCCCTCATCCCCCCTAAACTTGAGTTATCTTTAATGAAACTGATATGAGAAGAGTCATTGTACACTATTAGAATAACATTCAGACAACATAGCCATTTCTTATTCTCAAATTTTCTCTTTATCAACGTTATTCACAAAACATTACATACAACAAAGATTGAAATTTCTTTACATCACCGTTCTCACACCATGTCTATATACCAAGTTTGTAATGCACACTATTTCTTTCTGTCTCATGAGAACGCACCCTCCTGTTGCATGAATTTCGGGATATGTCCTCCTTCCTCAGTCACGGGAGAAGAGTTCGCATTTTGTTTGAATTGGAGGAAGATTTTCATTTTTATAGGTTATATATGTGAGATTTCACATAGAAGACCAGGTTCTAATCCCTACCTGAGTGGGCTTGGTAAAAAAAAACAAAAGTTTTAATGAGGTAAACCGGGTGACGTGTTTTCCCTTTACTTAACCACAGATAATTCTATTCTGTAAACCTGTGATGAGGTCAATAATAAAAGTATTACAAGAATCATACTGTCACCATTGCTTGCATCCACTGGCACTGCAAAGCCTCCCGAATGTCCCATTATGCTGACCCTCTATTTTTATCCATTTGTGGCAAACCATAAAAAAATAGGTAATTGTAATTTTTTTATGCTGTAAAAACTAAGACCTTTGGTGACAATTTGTGTTAAAAATCTGATCTTTGGGTGTGATCCCACCACCCTTCTGATTAACCTGACTCGGAGGCAGCCGAAAATATTGTTCCTTTATTATTTACTAGATAGCACAGTAAACCCCTTATTTTTTACTTCACTCTAATTTGTTTAGATGGCTAGAATAGATTCCTGACCTTGTCTTGTCAGAATGCCAGACATAGAGTGGCCAAATTAGGTCAAGCACTGATCAGGCATGCTATAATTTTTGCCGAAATCCTCGTCACCCCCGGTTTGGCAACCTCCAAGCAGTAAGTGGTTGTAAAACCCGTCCAAAGATAGGTGCCAGAAGGACACCTGCATCAGTTATTCATGCATTTCTAAAAGGAATTAGCACTTTAATTATAATCTGATTAATTACATAGGATTGTTTTCATTACGAAGCACCACATTAACCACTTAATTCTTTTGTATGCTATCTTGATTATATGTCAAGACAGGGAAAAAAGTGCGGCCTGCCTTTCCAACAACCTCGTCCTGCCTACCTTGCTGACCCTGCGCTAACCACACCAACGGGCACATTCCTTACCCTGTATAGGTCCACAGTACAGGAATACAAACAAACAGACATAACACAGACAAATAGGCAAGTTCTAACACGGATCAAAACGCAAGATGGGCGCACAACTATCATGTATAAGAAATGGAGTACCGGACACCTGCATAAATTGCTTTGGCTGTCCATTTGTTTGGCGCCCTGCATCGATGGTTTGGCCTCCATCTGAAAATACCCCAAGTCCTAGATACTTCTGAGCCTTGGCACCAAAACCTCCTGCAAAACATCACACCAGGGTGTGTTTCCAGCCAAGAGACAGTGACTGCGAATCTTGCTTCAATCAATTCACAAAAACCATAGAGCACACGGAAAATGTGGAAATGATTCATCCAGAGAGTCTGACCATATATAGAATTTTAACATACTTAAAGGGATTACTATTCCCTAGAGCAACAAACTATATGGTATCTCCTAATAATCTGTTAATAGTGGTCTCAATACTGGGGTGCCGTCTGTTTGTCGTTTTGCTAGTGCAAGCCACTAAAATGCTCAGGGTGCTCGTTATTCGAGACAAACTTTTTCCCGATGCTCTAGTGCTCTCTCAATAACAACCCCATTGAAGTCAATGGGAGACTCCATCATTTTCCATCAGAAATGATGGAACCACCAGGAAATTCCAGGAAATCGCAGGGGCCTCGCATGATGCCTCTGAGTCTGCTAATTAATCGCCCCATTATGCCCAAAATTATGGGCAACAGCATGGCCATGACAGAGTGACCGAATTGAGGCTAGATAGCATTAAACCATCCAATAATTGACCCGACACTATATAAGACGGCAATGCAGGGCAGTGGCAGCAGCGGCAGGCTAGAGAGAGCTGGCGACATACCCAAATGGACTCAGGCTTCACCAATTTGAAAAACTTCCTTTGGCGAGGATAACGTGTAGACTCTCTGTATCAGTATTTTGCCTGTTAGACGGCAGAGAGGACCAAGGAGGTGAGCAAGACGCGCTGAACTGATTTCCTATGTGGACAAAAAGGTTGTCGTAACACAGCATTGTGGCAACTAGTGACCAAGTTCCATTACGTAATCTGGATGAAACACCAAAAAGATGAGCCTTACACACTCGTTTGATAGGGCAACGACATGTTGGCACCTGGAGACGACTTCCATGTTAAGTGCGACATAATGGGGCATCATATTGCGCTGCTATGATTGAAACTTCAGGTCTCCAGCATGGCGGCGACAGATGCCCTAGTTCCATTCTTATATCTGGTGAAACACCTGAAAAATTCTGCTGAACACAGCTCGTTTGCTAAGGGCATGATGGCGGTATACTCTCACGCCCCAGCGTCTGGTGTATAGAAGTTGAAAGTTGCCGCATGGAGACCTTGGTGAATTCTGTGGAGATCGCGGAGCTATATGCCAGGAAACATCAAGGCATTATGCATGGATGCCTCTGAGGCCCCCAAAATGGTCCTGGGGGCCAGAAGCGTTTACTTTGAAAAAATTATATTTTCAAAGCAGGCGGGTTCGTTTGAAATATTTCATTCATCTAGTAAATAATGGAATAGCATAGCGTTCTATTTTTAATTCTTTTATTTTACTGAATGTTCCATGATTAAGAGCGACAGTATGGGCATGCATATTGCGCTGCCTCTGATGAAACTCAGGTCTCCAGCACCATGGCGGCGACAGATTGGCCGAGTTCCATATGTTATCTGGTGAAAACACCCGAAAATTTCTGCCTGACACAGCTCGTTTGATAAGGGGGACGATGTATGGAGGCATGACTAGTAGTATATTAAGGTGCTGCAGTTAAAACTATGTAGTTTGATCTTGGGTGGGGCTGGGCGGTCCGCTGCAGGCGATCTTTCTCCTGTCAAGCCCCTTGCCTCACGCTCCTCCCCACCCCAAATGGGGCCTGGGGGACAGAAGTTTACTTTAAAAATTAATAATTGTCAAAGCTTCAGGCGGGGGCTTACAAACAGCACTTCTATTAACCTTTAATGATCAAGTGTAGTACTGCGTTCTTATAGTAATTGGCTGGGTTATGGCGGGTTAGGGGAATGTAACAATGCGCAAGTAGGCGCTGAAATAATATCGGAACTACTAAAAGTTTGGGCATGTATTTGTGGGATAACACAGCAAGGGTTGTTACAAAGTTAACATTTTGGATTTGAAGCCCATGAAAACAACCCCAAAATTCTGCCAGACACAGCTCGTTTGCTAAGGGGACTATGTATGGAGGCAGCTATATGGACAACTTTTGGGAGGCAGCTATGGAGATGATGGTGTGAACATAGCAATGGAACAACGTGTGGGAGGCAGCTACAAAACGACGTGTGAGGTTGCTATTAACAAGTTAGTTGGATAGTGCCTGTATGTGGCAGTCCAAAAAGTTTTCAAACCAGAGGAGCAGGTAGGTGGCCTCCAGAAAAATTAAATCGATTGCGTGCCTGTAAGTGGCAGTCCAAAAAGTTTTTCAAACCAGAGGACCGGGGTAGGTGCCTCCTCGCCACAAAAAATTTAATATAAGGTACTATAGCTAGAGCCGTTGGCCTGGCCAAAAAATAGCCATTTTTTCCTCTGCTTTAGTGTACAAAGAGGAGGACGAAGGAGGAAAATGAGGAGGAGGAGTTCATACATTATTCAGGTTTGGAGCTTCTTTCAACTGGTGGACATGTGAAACCTGAGAAACAGGCTTTATTCATTCTAAAGCGTCAGCCTGTCAGCTTTGTCCAGTCCGACAGGCTGTACGCTTATTTATCGGTGATGATGCCACCACTGCACTGAAAACCCGCTCAGAAACGCTAGCCGGCAGGGGGAGGCCAGAACCTCCCGGCGTACGGCGCAGTCATGCCACCTGTCCGCTTTGAAACCCAGTAGTTGTAGGGAGCTGTGTGATCCATTTAGGATGATGGTATGGTCAGCTACGTCTACCCTTACATCTTTCTGTAAGAATCGCCCTACTCTGCGAGACTGGGGACAGGTGACAGTGTCGTGCGGGACATAAAACTTGAAAGACCTTGTAAATCATACCCCTTCCAGTGCTTTTACACGTACTCCTGGGCTCGGCGCTCTTTTCCCTCGTATCTACTGTGTCCTGCAGAAGTTTACTCCTCTCCTCTAGCGCTGTCTAAGGGAAATCTGTTTCAGCTTTGCACTCAGGCCTGCTGTTATTCATTCATTCTCACACTCCTTTCCTCTCCAGGATGAGAATGTCATATGTTGTCTGTACCGTGGGTGGTGGGTGAGGAAGTGATACCCAGTAATCGGTGCTGGAGTTCCCAACTCCGCAAGAATTCACTCCCCTCAGTGGCCTGACTGTCCATTTCTCCTCCTCCACCCTCCAACTCCTCTTCTTCTGTCTGCCCATAACATGCTTAACATTGAAGGACTGAGTATGCTCCCCTCTTCTGCTCTCCAACATTCTCCTCCTCCACCTCCTCCTATGGCTGAGAAACAGACACTAAGGGTTCTTTGCTATCAACAAGGAATCTTCTCCCCGTCTCTTGTGATGAGCGCAAAGCTTCCGACTTCATGCTGACCAGAGATTTTTTTCACAGGCTCAGCAGCGGGATGGTGAGGCTGTGATGGCGGCAAGCATCGGTCGCCACTGGACCATCTGTGTTGACTCCTCAAAGTTACTCACACCTGACAGATATCAGACATCCCCCGTCCCCTCCTCATTGTAGACTTTGGGAAGCTTACTACCTGACACCAGTTCTGGTGGAAGTTGACATCTGGCAGTCTACAATCGCGTGCACTGCTGGAAACTCTGGATAACCTGGTTATGTTGATTCTCACCTCGTGGGCACGTCGCCAACATTCGGTGAACGTGGCAGTTGGAGGCGGCGCTGCGACTGCCCTGAGAGTGGAGATGTCTGGACTTTCTGAAAATACGCACAGATGCTGCGACACCTTCGTGATCAAATCAGACCGATTGGGTTTATGTCTTGAGGAAACCGTCTGAACATAGATTTAACACTGGCCAGGCATGGCCCATGTGTCAGTCTGCCGCGTTGCAGAGCTGCCACCAGATTACGGCCATGTCACCCACACGACTGCTGGCTTCAGGTTTCAGTTTGCCATCCACAGATCAGTCTGCTCAGTGATGCCCGTTAATAGCTCTTTTGGGTGGTGTGCCTTTTAAATCTCATGGCTCAGAATGTTTTGATCACGCTGCTGTCACTTAGTGAGGCAACTGATGCTGTGCCTAGAGCTCCCGACTGATGAACGCCATGCCACGTATTGTATTTGGAGGAGGGAGGGGTGGGAGGAGAGAGCATAGTCGGCCTGGAGACCTGACCGCGTAGGCCCCACAATCCTCGTCGTCTGCATTATTTGCCTCAGGTGAGACTCGGCCAGCCTCCACCAATTTTAACCAACCCAATGGTTCCGTCAGCGATATATAGTGGCCATGGCCCAGCAAGCACTCCGTCACTGTGTCCTTGTCCAGGTGGACATTGTCAAAAACGGTGTTGGTCAGGGCACGGAGATGTTTCTGTACAACGTGCTGGTGCAGGGCAGGGAACGGCCACATCTGGAAAAGTATGGCGGCTGGGGACCGATTCCGTGGGCGGTCCCGCCGCCATGAGGTTGTGAAAGCCCGGTCTCTACCCAGCTTATAGTGCAAGTATCTCCAGCTTAGTTATTTGGAGATTTGGTTTGTTGAGGGCTTGGGCGTGTGGTAAGTTGCACTGTATGTCCTCTTGCGCTCCAGCGTCTTGGGTATAGAGAGCTGGAGCTGCCCACCTCAGCAGCATGTGGTGTCTCCACCCCGCCCAGACACGGCCTCTGACCCCGGCGTGTTGAACGCCCACCCCTCATCCCCTACCCCTAGCCCTCGGTTTCACATTTCAAAATTTAAGTGTAAACTGTACATTTTTTGTGTTGTTTTGTGTTTTTTTTTGTGTGTTTTTTTTTCTTTGTCTTTTTTTTTTTTTACAAAACGATCAGAAGAATCACACAGCACCACAGAAGATGATGATGATTGGCTATGGCTAGTCTCGAACCTACACTTGCAGCACACAACAGGATTTTGTGTCGGTGTCAAAATAATCAAGTGAAAAAACTAACATTCATTTTGAATAAAAAAAAAAAAAGCGGCAGACTGTGCCTTATTCATCAAAACCCCTAATAATTGTCACTTATGGGTTTGACGTGGCTATTTGTGTCCTACTAGCTAAATAACGTTCGCAAGTGTTCCCTGCAAATCATCACAATTGGTACTAGCTGCACTACGAGTGCCAGCAGGCCCGCCCAGAAATAAAAAAAAAATATTATAACGCTATTGTAGCCCTAAGAAAGCCATTTGGGTTCTTGTAATGGCTCGTTTCTAACCTACACTGACAGCACACAACTTGATTTTGGTGCTGCGCCTGTGCAGATGACTTTTAGTTTTGAAAAAAAATAAAAGTAAAAAAAAAAATCGTCAGACTGTGCCTAATTCAATCAAAACCCCTAATAATTTGGCCCCTTATGTTATTTGGATGGATTGTGTGGTCACAGACAATAGCACTTTCGCAAGTCTCCCTGCAATTCCGCACAATATGGTACTTCTGCAACTACTAGTGCCAGTAATGGCCATCCACAAGCAAAGAACAAAAAAATGTTCTATCCCTAACAATGGCTTTTGTTTTCTTGAGACTTCACTCCTGGCCTAACAGTAAGCTAAATATAACACCCTAACGCTATCCAGCAGCATCCTCTCCCTAACGGCCATCCCGACCGAGAATGATGCCGAGCAAGCGCGGGCAGGGCTGGTCTTCCAGGGTCACCTATCAGTCCACTCAACCACTGCTATCGCGTCGTGTAAGTGACCACGTCCATGCTGGGTGGAGTGGCAGAGTCTCCTGGCTTTGATTGGCTCTTGTTTCTCGGCAGACCAAAATCAAAACAGCGGAGATGCCATTTTCTTGAGCTGGAAAAATCTTTGTCCGAGCACCGAGCAGTTCGAGTACGCTACGTGCTCGAACGAGCTCAAGCTCGGCAGTGGTTTTGCGCTTCATCTCTAGTCTTAGCCATTTGAATTGACATTGGATACCTGGCCATCGTCCATTTTCACTGAATGAGAACGCAATCTAACTGCAGGTCCTCTAACGTGAAATATAACATATGTGCACCAGAACTTCCTTATAAGGGGCACATGTTTGATCATTCGTTCCCAGGTTCAAACCCTTTGGACAAATAGTTAATATCTATAAAAAGTTGATAAATGTAATTAATAGAAGAATCCCCTTTAATCAATTGTGAAAACCACATACTATTAAGTGAAACGCTGAGCCTTTTGCATATTGCATTAACCCCTTAGGACGCGCCATTTGTAGCTTAAAAGCTCATCCCCCATTTCTTGGATTCGGACTTGCAATTGCATCGTTTATAATTGTTATAACTTTTGAACTTCCATAAAACGAAAAAGCACATTGTGAGATTTCTCATAGGCAGTGGTCTAGGCGGAGATTCTCCAATGCCTCCCCTATAGCCGCTTCATGAAACATGTCCAAAAAATATGACCCCCATCATGTAACTTTGCATACAACCGTGTTATTTTTTACTTCAATGAATTCCCTCCCTACATTAATATTAGAACTTTCATGTGTTTCCATCAATACCATAGCAAATTGTACATTTCTCATTAGTGTTCATTTTGCTTGCAATGATCAGTAATACCTTCGGAATCAATATGCACAGTTACTGCTTCATTATTCAAACTTGGAGTCCGATATATACGGTACATAAAATTATACGATACTGGGCTAGTACTCACGTCAACCTTGATCCCAGGGCAGAGACTCTTACCTTCATTAGACGCCTAACCACAATCTATAAGCTTCCATGTTGGTTGGTGACGATTTTCGAGGGACTGCCCCCTTCCTCCGACAGCATGGCAAGCTCTCATTCTTACAAAGTATAGTGACCAACTACCGGAAACCCCTGTGTATATATACCTACATATATAAAGTTAAAAACAATGATAAGTATTATCCCTTATGCATAACCTACTATACTAACATCAGTCATAGCTACTATTATGAGTCTAATCACGATAAACATAACCCCCTTAAACGCTCTGCGCTGTAGCTCTAGCGGCGCAGAGGTATAAGGTATTATGAAAGAGGGCTCACGGGCTGATCCTTTCATACAGAGGTGGTGGTTTGTTGCATATGCAACAAAACCCCACCACTATAACCGCGGTCGTGCTTGCACCGATCGCGCTATTAACCCCTTCAACGCCGCCGGCAAAGTCTCCGCGCGTTTAAAGACTGCGGCGCGTGGTGCGCCGCATCTTTTTTTTCGATCGTCCACGCCCCCGAACGTCATCGAGGGGCGGCGATCGGTTGCATGGTAGCCTCGTGTCTTCTTTGACACGAGCTACTCTGGCAGCTGCAGATTCGTTACAATGACCAGTGGCTCATTTGTAATGAATTTGCTGCAAAAGGCCATATATGTTCAATACAGAAGTATTGCAGTATATGTTATCATCGATCTGACATCTAGGGTTAATGTACCCTAGATGTCTAAAAGATAGTGAAAAAAACATAAAAAAAAAGTTTAAAAAATAAAAAAAATTAATAAATATTAAAAGTTCACAAAATCACTCCCCCTTTCCCTAGAACGGATATAAAACATAATAACGTAATCCCACAAACATATTATGTATCACCGCGTCCCACAAATGCCCGATCTTCAAATATAAAACGGTTACGGCCGGCGTGACCCTCAAGAAGGCGGAAATGGCCCCAAATGCCGAATGGACTTTTACACCTTTTTACATAACATAAAAAATGAATAAAAATGATCAAATGTCGCACAGACCTCACAATGGTAGCACTGAAACGTCTCCTCATTCGCAAAATGCCGCCCTCACACATCTCTGTGCCCAAATCTGGAAGTTGTAGGCGGCAGAAGATGGCAAAAATTTTTTTTTCTTTTTTGTACACAATTCGTTTAATTTTGGAAGATGTATTAAAACACCATAAAAACCTATATAAATTTGGTATACCGTCGTCCGCAAAGAGATCGTCCCCAAAGAATCAAGTAGGCTTATTATTTGGAGCGAATATTGAAAGTGTAAAAACTGAGCCCCCAAATAACGGATGCACGTGCCGTTGTTTTTGTTCAATTTTTCCATCATTTGGAATTTTTTTTGTACGCACCAATAATCCTCACACAGGCTCTGTAACACACGGAAAATGTAAAAGTTCTGGATTTTTGAGTTGGAGAGCGAAATGCGGCCGGAAAACCCTCCGTCCTTAGGGGTTAAAGTTATACATTCTTCATTCAACCCTTTCGGGCTTTTGGTCTCTCACTACTGCAATCCATTATACCTCTCTTGTAGGAGGCGTTTTTTTACCTGTTACTTATCCTTTCCCAGAAAACCTCCTCTAATCCATGCATCTCAATTCTGATACCTGATGTCTCTGTTCTTTAAGTGTCTCGCCACTATAGTTTCTCCATATTTTCCCCTTTCTAATTTCCCTTCATTTACATTAGAGGTCACAACTGTCATTACACTATCTTGTTTCCCATATTTCTAATCGCGGACCTATGTTCAATTTATATTCGTATCTTATAATCCAAAGAAAAAAAAAAAAAATACTCGATCTGCCTACATACATTTTTTTTGGCCCACAAGGGCATTTCAGTCATAAATTACATTCTTGCTGTTCATATGCCCCTGTACTCATTATACTTGTACCACATCGGTGGATGCGATAGTTTTTTTTCCCTTTGTAATGGAACTCAGTTCTGGCACAATGACACATGCATTGGTCCCACTTCGTCTAGCTCGTATTAATTTTTAATCACTTCTCGAGGTCTGCTCGTAATAAGCCGATTGGCTAATGATTTGCCCTTTTTAAAACACAAATCTAGGTTTTCTTTAAAAAAGTGTCCATATTGTGGATCGTATTTAAGCCTATCCAATGTTTAAGGATGTTGTTCTTTAAAAAATCAAATTGGAATGGTTGTCATATGTTTAAAACGAAAAGATGTCCCTTGTTATTTCTCTTCTGGTTTTGGACCGGTTGTCGTAATTTTTTGCATTTTTTATCCTAGCTACTGTTTACTAACCTTAACCATTTCCCTTCTACAATAACTCCTTCTCACAAACTACTTCCCGAATCATTTTTTGACTATGAGTTCATATTCTTAATCATCATTGGCAAATACCCGTGGTTCTTAAAAATTGAACCCTTAGGGTACCTGGATGGTGTAAGCTTGATCTATTTCAGAGGTTTATTTTTGACTGTCGGCTTTGAAGACAGTGTGGTAGTAAGTCTTCCCTCTTTAAAATCACTATAATTTTTTGTATTGCTGTCTTCCGGTGGCATAAACATTTTTAATTTTTTGGTTATGCAGCTGGTTTGAATGGCTTGTGGTTTTGCGGGAACATGTTGTACTTACACCAGTATCAATTCTGGAGTTACATTTGTTTTTTTGAAGGCACTTTTATTGCTTTTTTGTGGGATTGAATAGGTAAAAATCATAATTTTTGGATGGTTTATAACTGCGGTGCATCAGCAGGTTTCAATAATATTACTGTGTTATTTCTACGGGGTTGTTATTGGGATGCGGTTATACAACATGGGGGTTTGTGTTATGATTGGACTTTTTTGGCGTTATATGTCTCTTCATATGTTTTTGGGGCCTTTACACTTTTTTAACTTTTTCCATCCCTGGGACATGAACAAGCAATCATCTTGATTGCTTGTTCATGATATTACTCTGCAATACTAATGTATTGCAGGGTATTAGCAGTGTCACATGCATAGGCTGACACTCTGCCTGTAAGATGACGTCACTGACGAACTTACAGGCAGTTCTTACAGGTCCGATCTGGACCCCAGAGTTGCTATAGCAACGATCGGCACCCCCCAAAACGGCTTGGGGGTTAGGCGATCGTGGGGAAAAGACCCCAAAAAAGCAAGTTAAATGCCGCAGCTGCACAGACTGCGGCGTTAAACCCCACTTTCAGAGCCCACTCCAACCGCGGGTGTTCACTGGGTGTCGACTATTATTTATAGCCGGTACCCCCGTGTTTCCTGGATGCGTTTCGTCTCAAGATTCTTGAGTGAACGAGCATTGGCCTCTGGTCCGATCTTATCGGACGTCAGAGTGGGAAGGTGTTAGACACCCCAGCTAACACCTTTTATGCTTCTTCTTGTCTGGAGTCACTCCGGCTGGAGGCATCTATATACTGATCCATTACTATGACAGCCAGAATTCTCCTTGACACAAGCAGGGAAAGATCACACCTCCAATACTGCCATCTCTGCAATACAAGTAGTATTGCAGTATATAGGCAGGAGTTATAGACTTCTGCTGGGGTTAAAAGTTTCTATAAATTCAATATTTCAGTTCTATATATACAGTAAAAAACTTTTAAAAAAAGGGAAAATAATTTTTTAAATAATCCTAAAAGTTTAAATCATCAAAATAAACATCAAACAAAATAAAACAAAATAAACCAAAAAGTTCTCAATCTCACACGGTTTATTCCCCAGACACTGACTCCTCAGTGGAAATTTTGCCCCACTTTTTCACCATTTTGCACATATAAAAAATGTCAGAAGTGATCAATACTGTCCCAGAAATGTGGTAGCAATAAAAAAATTTTGGGGTTTCAGAATTGTCCTCTCCACAAAAATGTGGCAATTATAAAAAAAAATGAAGCTTATAAAAAAAGATATTCACGTCAAAATAAGGAAAAATTAATCATTTTTTTTGTATAAACAGTTTTTAATTTTAAAAATATTATAATTATTTAAACTAAAAGGAAGGTGGTCATATTAAAACATAACAGTTTAAAGAAAACCTACCATTTGATTTGTCAGTAATTAACTAACATACCTTAGAATGCCTTAGCTACAACTGTGGCAGGATCATATCCTAGTTAATATCCCTGAGCTCAGTGGTTTTTGCTGATAAAACAAAGATAACATTAGGATATGAAGCTTGTCTCACATCTTTTCTGTCTACTGGCTCCTTCAGCTCTTTCCTAGCACATGCTGCAGGAGAGAATGACAATCATCATCTAGCTTGTGCCTGGATGCAGAATAATTAATTGCTGGGCGTGGCCTAGCGGGGAATGGAGTAAGGAAGCACGCGCCAGAGCTCCTCTACCCCTAATCCTGAACGAAATCCTGTGGCACTCACCTGCACCATGCCAGGAATCGGAAAGGAGGCAGAGGAACGCGACGACCGCGGCATTGTCGCGAAAGACCCCTCCAATCGGCAAATGCCGGGTAGCAAAGCGCAGTAAGCCTGGGTAAAACACAGGAAGTGCGCTCCCAAGATGGGCCCGGAACACCAGGATCGCAGGCGATTATCACTGCGGGCGTAGCCCGCTGCAGAGCTTAGTGTTTTTGCCAAAATAATGGGCAGTCAGCAGCAGCATTCTCAGCCAGGACATCAATAAGCCAGATAGGACTCAGATTGTAAGCAAAATGGAAAAGCCCATCTGTATTGTATCTCATGATTTTGAAAAGAAGAAAGAATAATCCAGCGTGCTGCATCCAGGTGGTGAGAAAAATCTTGGTTGCTTTATTATGGACTCGTAGTCCGGATAAAATCTGAATTGTAAAATTGTGACTACCGCCGTAGTCACAGCACAGCAAAACCGCAGATGGTGTAAGTTAGCCTACTCCGGCCAACGCGTTTCCAGTGTCATCCGACACTCTTAGTCATGGCAAAGCCATGGCAATCCCATATACAGCCCTCCAGCTTAGTAATATACTGTATCACATATACATCCCCCCAGCTTAGTAAATATCTGTATTCCCATAAACAGCCCCAAGTTAGTAAGATACTGTATCCCATATACATCCCCCAGCTTAGTAATAACTAATCTGGGGGATGTATATGTTTATATGGATTAAAGTATATTACTAAGCTGGGGGGCTGTATTATGGGAGTAATTATATTACTTAAGCTGGGGGGCTGATATGGTGTACAGTATATTACTAGAGCTGGGGGATGATTATGGGATACAGTATATTACTAAGTGGGGGGCTGTATATGTGATCCAGTATATTACTAGCTGGGGGGATGTATATGGGGTACAGTATATTTACTAAGCTGGAGGGCTGTATATGGGTACAGTATATACTAAAGCTGGGGGTGTATATGGGATACATTTATTACTAAGCTGGGGGGCTGTATTGGTGTCAGTATATTACTAAGCTGGGGGGCTGTATATAGGATACAGTATATTACTAAGCTGGTGGGCTGTATATTTGTGATGACAGTATATTACTAAGCTGGGGGGCTGTATATGTGATACAGTATATTACTAAGCTGGGGGATGTATATAGGATACAGTATATTACTAAGCTGGGGGGTGTATATGTGATACAGTATATTACTAAGCTGGGGGGATGTTGTATATGGGATAACAGTATATTACTAAGCTGGGGTGATGTATATGGGAACAGTTATATTACTAAGCTGGGGGGCTGTATATGTGATACAGTATATTACTAAGCTGGGGGGATTTATATGGGATTACAGTATATTATAAAAAGCTGGGGGATGTATATGGGATACAGTATATTACTAAGCTGGGGGGCTGTATATGGGATACATTATATTACTAAGCTGGGGGGCTGTATATGGTGTACAGTATATTACTAAGCTGGGGGGATGTATATGGGATACAGTATATTACTAAGCTGGGGGGCTGTATATGTGATACAGTATATTACTAAGCTGGTGGGCTGTATATGGGATACAGTATATTAATAAGCTGGGGGGATGTATATGGGATACAGTATATTACTAAGCTGGGGGGCTGTATATGGGATACAGTATATTACTAAGCTGGGGGGCTCTATATGGGATACAGTATATTACTAAGCTGGGGGGCTGTATATGGGATACATTATATTACTAAGCTGGGAGGGGGCTGTATAGGATACAGTATATAAATAAGCTGGGGGGGGCTGTATATTAGAGGGTGCTATATATTCACATTGGTCAGGGTTGCACTGTATGTAAAATCATGTAACATAATAACAGGGTGGGATATATTAGTTATAGGATACAATAGATTACTTTGCATAATTTAAACGAAATGTTAGTGTTGTATATTGATTGGTGCTGTACACGCTATAATTCCAGTAGAATATATATAATGAATGGATGTTTTATATGTGGGAGAGTGCGGTCAGTTGTGTTGTGAGGGGTATATACTTTATACTGTAAGTGACTGTGGTATTTTTAGGGACGCCGGGTGGAGATCCAGCATGGAGCTGAATACATCTGTCCATGAACTCAGCAGTGATACGTAATGGATTGGAGAACCCGGAATAGAGTTCTACTGATGGAAGAGATTGGCATCTATAAGGTACTAGATGCCACTAATGACTCTCAGATCCTGTAGTCAGTCACACAGTGTCAGGGAGCTGCCTGTAAGGTTGTTAATTGTTAGTAAAGTTTTCAGCATTTACTTAACAGGGAGCGGGGGGGGGGGCAGCATTTAAATATTCGCCTCAGGCAGCAAATATGCTAGAATCGGCCCTGGATTATAGGCATTCTTAACAATTTTCTGGTGAATTTTACCCGGACCCATATTCTGTGCTGTCATGTTGACCACAATTTTCTGAAAATTGCAAAGTATTTTCTAAGGTGTCATCCAAATCTTACCCTCAGGATGCTCTTGATCTAATCTAATAATCTCTTCCAAAAGAGTGTTTTCACACATCTGTATTATCTAACTCTGGCTATTTTAAATGCCATATCTTACAGAGTGTATTCCCACTGTGACTTTATTCGCAGCTCAGACACATGTAACAGTTTCTCTGATTTACTGCACTCTGCAGAGCTGACCTTTTAAAAAGATTTGGGTAAAACTCTTTTATTGTTTCTTGACGTCCGCAATGTAAACCATATTTTCTTTACTTTACATTTAAAGTATTTTGGGTTCTGAACTTTTCCATAATTTCCTCAATCCTCTGCGTACATTTATGGATGATACAGATGTACAGGCAGTGAAAATGAGTAATATCTCTGCTCCTGCCTTTTTACTGTAAGAGGGAGAACATGAGATTAAACCAGTAGCCTGACAGGCATATAAATATTAGATGGATGGATAGAATTACACTACTGTTGAGGTAGGATTCAAGATATCCTCTTTTAGTGTGTGTGTTTCTGTGTTTCTAATCAATAAGCATGCAAAGAGCAGACTCTCAGCACTGAGCAGGTTTATTTGGTTTCAAAAAACTATATAGAACAACAAGAGAGAAACAGAAGGGGAGGAGGGTTCCCAGCTTATGAAGTCTCTTGATTGGAGAACTTCCCTGCTGTCGCACATTGACGTCAGGATAATGCATTTTTGAAATTCTTTAGCCTTGATGTTTTGGTTATGGTCCAGGATACCATGTTCATCTTAAAATGTATTCTCTGTTACAATGCTTTTAGGAAAATAAGACAAGTAGAAATTATAGGATTTTATCCATCAGCTAGGTTTACCTTAACAGTCCCCCTAAATCCTGGAATTTCTCTCAGCTACTCTTAGTCTAGAAGGACCTACAGATCTGCCAATATGTGCTTCGTTCTCCTCTTCACCAGTTGGATGACAGCAGACCCCTGTTGGGTGTGCTCCCATTTAGTGGACTTTCACATATGGAAATCAAATCTCTACTCTACCTCTCCCTACTCCAGGGGGCTGTTTGATATGTATCAGGGGTGGTTGATCTCTGAGTGATATCTTAATTATGCAAATTTAGGTAACTTGAGTAAGGGGTCTTTGGCTTGTCTAACTCCTGATACCCATGATACTTTGTGGACTTGATGAGGGGGACCACATAACATGCAATAAATGATAAGAGCAAAATCACAATCCTCAATATTACCCCCATTTAAAGGAAACCCTTCCAATCCCCCAACCACAAAGTGAAGGATTTAGCGTCCACTTCTGAGTTTCTCTTGAGTTCCCTGGACAGTCTTTCAATCTCTTCAAGTGCATGGGTAATGGATCCATAGGGGGCGATGTCATCCGGGATGTACATACAACAAGCCGCTCCCACCATCTTACAGACTCCTCCCTTCTCAGCAAGGATCATGTCCAAAGCCATGCAGGTCTGGAAAACATCTTGGATATAATTCACAAATCTCTGTTGATTACAATAAAAACAGTTAACAATCAACATCTTTGATCATAGCTATGTGGGGAATAATGGACTCTAGACCTGCCCATTTCTGATTGTGGGCCTTGAACTCATCTGGGACCCCCCTTGGTGCTCCTGTATCTATATAAACGTTGTCATCTAGGTGCTTCTCTCTTTTACCTCCAGAATCCCTTGGGATTCTCTACCTTTTCTTTATGTGTCCGATCAAACTCATCCTTGGGGATCACGAGGAAGGAATGCACAATTGTATCACAGAACCTTCCCTTTCAAGGCTCAGGTAACCCTGTACTAGCTTGCTGATGTGTACTGGATTTGTGGGGATGAGAAGTCAGTTCAGGCCTACTGGACTCTCTCCTATCCCCACAAATCCAGTACACATCAGACACTGCTAGTACAGGGTTACCTGTGCTGTCAAGAAGGTCATTGTCTTGTTGCACCATCTGTAGGTAAAGTCTCCTACCTGGGGGCATCCTGGTCAGCCCTATGGATACAGTGATAGTCATGGTTGGGGTGTCCCTGAGCATACAGTCAGTCAGAAGAGACCAGCTAGCAAGAAGAAAAAGTAAGTTTTCAATAAAAAGCGTGACAGCATGCCTGCTTCCTCTCAGCTCCACAGACGTGGCGCTGGTCAGCAGGACTTGGAAAGGACCGTCGTAGCGAGGCTCCAGACTCTCTCTGGTGTGTCTCTTTACCACCACGTAGTCTCCAGGCTTCAGTCTATGCATCCTGAGGTCTCTTTCTGGATCTGAAAAGGAATCAGAAACACTTTTGCGGACCTTTTTCAAGGTGTGGCATGTTCCACCTGGTTTCCTGGCATCAGCTATATGGTCTGTGGAAAGTAGAGGCCTAGTCTGGGTGCACAGCCAAAAAGTAATTCAAAGAGGAACAATACCATCTTTCTGTTGGGGGTGATCCTAACTGAATAGTGGGCAGCAGGAAGACACTCAGGCCATGGTTTCCATGTTACTTCCATGGCCTTCCGGATCTCTTACTTATGAGTGCCATTTTGTCTCTCAACCCCACCACTAGCTTGCGAAGGGTAAGGGGTATGTAGGGCCTGTTCTAGACCCAGAAGGTACAAGGTTTGAATCTTCACCTGTCCAGTGAAGTGGGTTTTGTGACCGGACTCTATGGTCTCTGGAAGTCCAAACCTGCAGAAAAATCTCACTCACCAACTTCTTGGCTGCAGCTCTAGCAGTAGCATTGGTCGTGGGAAAAGATTCTGGCCACCCTGTAAAAAGATCAATGCACACAAAGCACGTATTCCTGCGTACCACTTTTTGGTAGCTGGATAAAATCCATCTGCAGTCTTGCGGCTCGGGTGTCACCTTCTCTGGGTTCTTTACCACCTTACCCGGGTTGTGGTGGGCACAGACTATACAGGCTTTCACTAGTCTAGTGACAAGGGTAGTAATACCCGGGGCAAACCGCTTGCGGTTTATGAGCACTAGCATGGCCATTTTGGATATGTGTGAGTGTCCGTGGGCAAGTAGCTCACAACCAGCTCCGTCAATCAAAAAATACTATAGTTATGCCACTCTAAAAATGTCAATACTAAAACGAATGCAAATATTCTATTCTAAAATTGAATTTTTTTTATAGTGCATCTTGTCTCACAAAAAAAGCCGTTATTTGTCTAAATTGCCAAAAAAATTTAAGATTGTATAGCCTATTCCTGACGTGCGTTGTCATAGAACGGTGCGGCGGGTAGTGACTTGTCAACACGGTTCAGACACAGTGATCAGGGCAAGATGGCGGATATTCCTGACAGCCATTCATCCTGCCCCATGGACCAGAAAGGTTATGCCCCCTCCACCCCCCATTTCATGATCGCTGCTATTGGCTCATCAATGCAGACCAGGCAATAGCAGCAAATTTACTTATGATGTCAGTAATACCGATCAACATGTCTGTAGACACGGTGATCGGGGAAGGGTGGCGGCTGTTCCTGATAGCCACCAATTTTGCCTTGCGGTCTAGAGGGGTTTTGCTGCCCCCATCTGTCCATGTTTGCCGCTACTGGCTGGTCGATTTGGTCCAGCCAATAGCAGCAATATTCGTCACAATGGGCATCAACAATGATGCTGTACAACTCTTACGAGCTGTTCCAATGATCCTGCCATATCATTTCAACATTTTCAAGAGGAAGATATTAGGAAACTAATATTTGGACAAGACGGACAGGGCCCCAGTACCCCAGTAGATGTTCCTGTGTTTTGCCAGGACAGCATTTTCCTGGTGAATTCTGCTACTTCTAAAGGTAGGACTCAATAAAGAGTGTGTTCCAAAAGAGGAGTTAGGATGGACACTATATACTACAAAGAGACCTGCGTCAACTCCAGAGTGACAAAAGTTTAGTTTGGTCCCCTGCTATATTCCACCTCCTTATACGCAACACATTCACAATTTGCGCCCAACCTGTTGTGAATTCATTTCGGTAAAATGAATAATTGTAACAACTGCTAGGTCACATTGCTCCCTATACAACTCAATTATTTCATTGCGGGATGTAGTTTGCAAACGAGGGGCACTTGTGGGTTTTATGTTTTTTATTTAGGTTTTTTATTTACCCTCTAAGTCTCTGGATTTGTTAGCAGATGCTTTATAATTCTCCAAGTTCTTTCTTTATTATTATTATTTATATTCTAAGTGCTTTATCATTCCGGAGCCCTGCTGGATTTTCTGGCTAGCATTTAGGATCACATGTTGGGTCTTTCTCGCATAAGGAAATATGAGAGTTGACATTTTACAGTGGCACAAACTGGGAATCTTATAATGGACACCACATAACGGGCGCCACATAATGGGCACTGAACTTTCCAGAAATAATTGCAATTTCAATCTTGGACTCCATTGCACATTATATTTGAAAAGTAACTACCGTATATTACCGTATATACGACCCCTCTACTTTCCTGTTTAAAATATAGAGTTTAAGATATATTCGCCGTATAAGACTACCCCTTTTCCAACGCATACAAAACACCGGTAATTTCAAATTTGGCTTTTAAAAGGCAAACATCCCTCTTTCCTTCTACTGTGCGCCCATACAACATTTTATGTACACATACTATATATGTATAAACATATATATACAGAGTACTTCTACACTCAAGAGAAATAGGTTTATACATTTTGGGGGGTTATTACATTTTTTATCCCTTGTGGCTATAAGAAATTAGGGTTAAAATGACCTTTTGGGGACCTAATTAAAGCAAACACCTTTGCAGACAAATACACATATTACACCTTGCTAAATTCTCTAAGGCGTGTGCTTTACAAAATGGGGACACTTGTTGGGGTTCCCCTGTGTTTTGGTACCACTACGGCTCTCTAAATGCATCTTGACACATGTAAAGGATGTCTGTCAAATCTGGCTTCTAAAAGGCCAAAGCCCCTCTTTCCCTTCTGAGCCCTACTGTGTACCCATATAACACTTTATATGCACAAGTGGTGCAATTCTGTGAGAAATAGTTTAACTTATTTATGGGGGTTGTTTCATCTTTTATCCCTTGTGGCTTACAAAAATTTGGGTTAAAAGTGACTTTTTTGAGAAAATTTTCACCTTTTTGGGGCCTAATAGAATCAAACACCTGTTGGGGCAAATACAGAAATTACACCTTGCTAAACTCTCCAAGGGGTGTACTTTACAAAATGGTGTCTCTTGTTGGAGTCTTTCCTCTGTTTTGGTACCATTAGGGCTCTCCAAATACATCCTCCTGACACATGAAAACTTTCTCAGCCATACACTCACAGGCCACTTTATTAGGTACACCATGCTAGTAACGGGTTGGACCCCCTTTTGCCTTCAGAACTGCCTCAATTTTTTGTGGCATAGATTCAACAAGGTGCTGGAAGCATTCCTCAGAGATTTTGGTCCATATTGACATGATGGCATCACACAGTTGCCGCAGATTTGTCGGCTGCACATTCATGATGCGAATTTCCCATTCCACCACATCCCAAAGATGCTCTATTGGATTGAGATCTGGTGACTGTGGAGGCCATTTGAGTACAGTGAACTCATTGTCATGTTCAAGAAACCAGTCTGAGATGATTCCAGCTTTATGACATGGCCCATTATCCTGCTGAAAGTAGCCATCAGATGTTGGGTACATTGTGGTCATAAAGGGATGGACATGGTCAGCAACAACACTCAGGTAGGCTGTGGCGTTGCAACGATGCTCAATTAGTACCAAGGGGCCCAAAGAGTGCCAAGAAAATATTCCCCACACCATGACACCACCACCCCCAGCCTGAACCGTTGATACAAGGCAGGATGGATCCATGCTTTCATGTTGTTGATGCCAAATTCTAACCCTACCATCCGAATGTCGCAGCAGAAATCGAGACTCATCAGACCAGGCAACGTTTTTCCAATCTTCTACTGTCCAATTTCGATGAGCTTGTGCAAATTGTAGCCTCAGTTTCCTGTTCTTAGCTGAAAGGAGTGGCACCCGGTGTGGTCTTCTGCTGCTGTAGCCCATCTGCCTCAAAGTTCAACGTACTGTGCATTCAGAGATGCTCTTCTGCCTACCTTGGTTGTAACGGGTGGCGATTTGAGTCAGTGTTAGAGATGAGCGAACATACTCATCCGAGCTTGATGCTCGTTCGAGCATTAGCGTACTCGAAACTGCTTGTTGCTCGGACGAATACTTCGCCCGCTCGAGAAAATGGCATCTCCCGCCGTTGTGATTTTTGGCAGCCAGAAACAGAGCCAATCACAAGCCAGGAGACTCTGCACTCCACCCAGCATGACGTGGTACCCTTACACGTCGATAGCAGTGGTTGGCTGGCCTGATCAGGTGACCCTGGAATAGACTAGCCCCTGCCCGTGCTGCTCGGATCATTCTGTGTCTGGATGCCGCTAGGGAGAGAGCTGCTGCTGGTCAGGGAAAGCGTTAGGGTGTTCTATTAGAATAGTGTTAGGCAGGAGTGATTCTACAAGAACCCAACAGCCCTTCTTAGGGCTACAATAACGTTTTATTTAACCTTTTTTTGGTTTGCCTGTGGCTGGGCTTGCTGCCATTAGTAGTGCAGCTAGTACCATATTGTGAGTAATTTGCAGGGAGACTTGCTACCGTTGTGTTTAGCTTTTAGTGACACACATATCCACCTTAAACACTGAAGTGGGACAATTTATTAGGGGTTTGATTAGAATTAGGCACAGTCTTCTGATTTATTTTTTTTTACGTTTATTTCTTTTTATAAATCAAAGTAATCTGGCAAAGCAATGTGCTTTCAGTATAGGCTAGAAAATAGAAATAGGAGAACCCCAACGGCTTACTTAGGCCTACAATAGCGTTATATTTTACTTTTTTTGTTTGCTTGTGGCTGGACTTGCTGCCACTAGTAGTGCAGCTAGTACCATATTGTGAGGAATTTGCTGGGAGACTTGCGACCGTTGTGTTTAGCTCTTAGTGACACACATATCCACCTCAAACACCGAAGTGGGACAATTTATTAGGGGTTTGATTTGAATTAGGCAGAGTCTGCTGATTTATTTTTTTTTTACGTTTATTTTTTTTTATAATTCTGGCCAAAGCAGTGTGCTTTCAGTGTAGGCTAGAAAAAGCCATAGGAGAACCCCACGGCTTATTAAGGCCTACAATAGCGTTATATTTTCCTTTTTTTGGTTTGCTTGTGGCTGGGCTTGCTGGCATTAGTAGTGCAGCTAGTACCATATTGTGAGGAATTTGCTGGGAGACTTGCGACCGTTGTGTTTAGCTCTTAGTGACACACATATCCACCTCAAACACCGAAGTGGGACAATTTATTAGGGGTTTGATTTGAATTGGGCACAGTCTTCTGATTTGTTTTTTTTTACGTTTATTTCTTTTATAACTCCAGTTGTGTGCTGTCAGTGTAGGTTAGAAACTAGCCATAGCAATAGGATAGCATTGTTTTGTTTAAAAAAAAAAATAAACACAAAAAAAAAAATTTAAAGTTTACACTTTAATTTGGAAAATGTTTAACCCGAGGGCTAGGGGTAGAGGACGAGGGCGTGGACGTGGGTGTCCAACTACTGCAGGGGTCAGAGGCCGTGGTCCTGGGTGGGGTGAGACACCACCTGCTGATGAGGGAGCAGGGGAACGCCGCAGAGCTACACTCCCTAGGTTCATCATGTCTCAAGTTACTGGGGCTCGTGGTAGAGCACTGTTGAGGCCAGAACAGTGCGAAGAGGTGATGTTGTGGATTGCGGACAATGCTTCTAGCCATTTGTCCACCACGCAGTCTTCCACGCAGTCCACCCATGTCACCGAAATCAGCACTCCTCCAGCTCCTCCACCTCAGCCTACTTCCCCCCAGTCTGCCCCCTCCCAGCAAAATTTGGCATTTGAACCGGCATACTCTGAGGAACTGTTTTCTGGACCCTTCCCACAGTCACAAACCACTTGTCCGGTTGCTGCTGAGCTATTTTCCGATGTCCAGGTTTTCCACCGGTCACAGTCTGTGGGTGACGTAGTGGAAGAAGTGTGTAAAGAGGTGTCGGACGATGAGGAGACACGGTTGTCAGACAGCGGTGAAGTGGTGAGGTTGTCAGGGCAGGAAGTCCAAGGGGGGAGCAGACTGAGGGATTGGAGGATGATGAGGTGACAGACCCAAGCTGGGTTGATAGGCCGGCTGAACACAGTGCTTCTGAGACGGAGGCGAGTCCTACAGTAGAACAGGTTGGAAGAGGCAGTGGTGGGGCCAGACGGAGAGGCAGGGCCAGAGCTGGTGCATCAGCGCCAAATGTTTCCCGTAGTCAAGCTCCCGTGGCGAGGGCTAGATTTTCAGAGTCTGGAGGTTCTTTAAAGAAATACCGGATGACCGACGGACTGTGGTGTGCAACCTGTGCCAAACCAGGATCAGCAGGGGTCCCACTACTAGCTTAACTACCACCAGTATGCGCAGGCATATGAATGCTAATCACCCCACTCAATGGCACCAAGCCCGTTCACCTCCGGCCGGGCACAACACTGCTCCTTCCCCTGTGTCATCTGCTAGTCAGCCCCCTGCCCAGGACCCCGGCCCAAACACCTCCCGTGCGAAAACCCCATCTTCGCCTCCACGATCCTCCATACCATCCACCAGCGTTCAGCTCTCCATACCCCAGACGCTGGAGCGCAAAAGGAAGTATAGTGCAACCCACCCACACGCCCAAGCCCTCAACGTCCACATCCCCAAACTGCTTAGCCTGGAGATGCTGCCCTATAGGCTGGTAGAGACCGAGGCCTTTCAAAACCTCATGGCGGCAGCCGCCCCTCGGTATTCGGTGCCCAGCCGCCACTACTTTTCCTGATGTGCCATCCCAGCCCTGCACAAGCACGTGTCAGAGAACATCATCCGTGCCTTCACCAACGCCGTTTCTGACAAGGTCCACCTGACCACGGACACTGTTTCTCAGCGCATATCGGAGGAGGTGGAGGAGGATGAGGAGGAAGAGGAGGAGAATGTTGGCGAGACAGAAGAGGGGACCATTGTTCATTCCTTCACTGTTCAGCGTGTATGGGCAGAAGAAGAGGAGTTGGAGGAGGAGGAAATGGATAGTCAGGCCAGTGAGGGGAGTGAATTCTTGCGCGTTGGGACTCTGGCGCATATGGCAGATTTCATGATAGGCTGCCTATCCCGTGACCCTCGCGTTGAAAGAATTTATTCCAGCACCGATTACTGGGTGTTCACTCTCCTGGACAGTGTTAACGAGCAGTTGGACAGGTGTACCTAATAAAGTGGCCGGTGGGTGTATTTGCCCTCCAAAAACGAAACAACGCTCTTTCCCTTTCCCTTAGCAGGGTACAGTGACAAAATGGGTATTGGCATACTCAGGAGGAATTTTCCTTTTTAACCTATTGTGAAGGTGCAAATTTGTTGGGGCCTTATAAAGTCACTTCTATTAAATTGACCCTCCAAAAGTAGGTTTTGATGATTTTCGTGAAAATCGGAAAATTTGCAACAAAAGTTATAAGCCTCCTAGCATCCTTGAAAAATGATGCCAAGTTAACTAACATTTTACATATGTCTGCTTTATCAAGTTATTTTAGTGATATGACCAACTTTCCAAAAAGTTGAACATTTTGAATTTGGAAAAAGTTGTTTTTTTCAAAATTTTCGCCAAATTTCCATTTATTTCATAAATAAATACTAAACTTATTGCTTAAATTTCTCAACCAACATGAAATATAGCCTGCCAGCCCCTGTGCCCCGGGAAATTTAGCCCGCCAGCCCCTGTGCCCCGGGAAATATAGCCTGCCAGCCCCTGTGCCCCGTTATTGAGTCGAACCCCTGCCCCGTTGATGAAAAAAAAAATAATCAAAACTCACCTTTCCGGCGGCCCCTTTGGGTCTTCTGTGTGATCCGGCAGTCAGCGGCAGGTCCGTGGCGCGCACAGCGCTGACGTCAGCCGCAGCCGCTGACATCACTGTGTGTGCCGGCTGCCGCCATGCACAATACCATTGCAGCGGCGCGGTTGATGATAGTGCCTTTGACATCGCACGGACCTGCGGCTGACTGCCGGATCACACAGAAGACCCGAAGGGGGCCGCCGAAAGGTGAGTTTTGATTTTTTTCATTTTTTTTTTGGTGTCGATTTTTGTTCGACTCTAGTATAAGCAGAGTTTGTGTTTTTCAGCACATTTTTGTGCTGAAAAACTCGGCTTATACTCAAGTATATACGGTAATCATAGTTTTAAATGAAGTATTTATTTTGGGTGGGTTCATTTAAATGGCAGGTTATCTTTACAGGGAAACTGTCAACAGCTTTTAACTTAATCTACTTAATCTACTAGTCCCCTCAGGTAGAGTATAAAATTTCCATTCTAAATTCCCTCTTTTACGTGGAACCTCACAGATTTACCTATAAATAATCTCCCCCAAAGTCACCTGAAATAAGTCAATTTTAGTTGTTACTTGGATAGTGTCATTTTAGAATCCCCCACTTCTATTCTATAAAACCTAGAAATAAGATTTTGTATCAAATTAAAGATTAAAATCTCATCTTTCAGATCCCATCAAGTTTATAGTTATGTGAGCTACATTTCTGAACATAAAGACTGTTAAAAAATAGGTGGATACTGCACCTTTATATGCAGCTTGCATTTCCAACTATGTATTTAGCTGGTGTTTATCTCTGATTCTGTAGTTCATTGAACCATAAGCTCATAGTATCTGAAAGAAGATAGGATCATCCGAAGTTACACTACCCCTACAGCCACTAAACTTGAGTTATCTTGTATGAAAATGAGATGAGAAGAGTCATTGTACACTATTAGAATAACATTCAGACAACATAGCCATTTCTTATTCCAAATTTTCTATTTATCAACGTTCTTCACAAAACATTACAATACAACAAAGATAAGTGAAATTTCTTTACATCACCGATTCTCAGCACAATGTCTATATATCCAAGTTTGTAATGCACACTATTTCTTCTTGTCTCAATGAGAACGCACCCTCCTGTGCCATGAAATTTCGGGATATGTCCCTCCTTCCTCAGTCACGTGAGAAGAGTCGCATTTGTTTGAATTGGAGGAAGATTTTCATTTTTATAGGTTAGTATATGTGAGATTTCACATAGAAGACCAGGTGGGCTGGTAGTTTAGTGAGGTAAAACCGGGTGACGGGTTCCCTTTAATATAACCAGATAATTCTATTCTGTAAACCTGTGATGAGGTCAATAATAAAAGTATTACAAAGAATCAATACTGATCACCATTGCTCCACTGGCAACTGCAAAGCATCCAGAGGATGTACCATTAATGCTGACCCTCTATTTTTATCCATTGTGCAAACCATAAAAAATAGGGTATTGTAATTTTTTCATGCTGTAAAAAACTTAAGACCATTTGGTGACAATTTGTGTAAAAATCTGATCTTTGGGGGTGTGATCCCACCACCATGCTGATTAACTGACTCGGAGGCAGCAGAAAATATTTGTTCTTTATTATTTACTAGATAGCACAGTAAACCCCTTAATTTTTACTTCACTCATAAAATTTGTTTAGATGGATAGATAGATTCCCTGACCTTGTCTTGTCAGAATGCAGACATAGAGGTGGCCAAAATTAGAGCAAGCACTGATCAGGCATGCTATAATTTTGCCGAAATCTCAGTCACCCCAGGTTGGCACCTCCAAGCAGTAAGTGGTTGTGGAAACCCCGTTCCAAAGATAGGTGCCAGAAGGACACCTGCATCAGTTATTCATTGCATTTCTTAAAAGGGAATTAGCACTTTAAGCAATAATCTGATTAATATACATAGGATTGTTTCATTACGAAGCACCACAATTAACCACTTAGATTCTTTTGTATGCATATATTTGATATATATGTCAAGACAGGGAAGAAAAGTGCGCCCTGCGCTTCCAACAACCTCTGTCCTTGCCTACTTGCTGACCCTGCGCTAAACCACACGCAACTGGGCAACATTCCTTACCCTGTATAGGTCCACAGTACAGGAAGACAAACAAACAGACATAACACAGACAAATAGGCAAGTTCTAACAAACTGGATCAAAACCAAGATGGCGCACAAACTATCAGGTATAAATGGAGTAACCGGACACCTGCAATAAATTGCTTTGGCTGTCCATTGGTTTGGCCGCCCCTGCAGTCGATTGGTTTGGCCTTCCATCTGAAACATACCCCAAGTCATAGATACTGCTGAGCTGGCACGCAAAAAACCTCCTGCAAAACATCACACCAGGGTGTGGTTCTCAGCCAAGAGAAGTGATCTGCAGAATCTTGCTTCAACAAAAACCATAGAGCAAGGAAAATGTGGAATGAGTCAATCCAGAGAGGTCTGACCATATAATAGAATTTTAAACATACTTAAAGGGATTATTCCACTAGAGAAACAAACTATATGGTATCCCTAATCTGTTAATAAGTGTCTCAATAATGGGGTGCCGTCTGTTTGGTCAGTTGCTAGTGCAAGCACTAAAATGCTCGGGTGCTCGTTATTCGAGACAAACTTTTCCCGATGCTCTAGTGCTCTTCTCAAATAACGAACCCCATTGAAGTCAATGGGAGACTCCATCATTTTCCATCAGAAAATGATGGAAACACCACGGAAATGGACAGGAAACAGCAGGGGCAGCATGCATGGATGCCTCTGAGGCTGCTTAATCGCCCCATTATGCCAAAATTATGGGCAACAGCATGGCCATGACAGAGTGACCGAATGAGGCTAGATAGCATCTAAAACATCCAATAATTGACCCTGACACTATAGAAGACGGCATGCAGAGGCAGTGGCAGCAGCGGCAGGCTAGAGAGAGGCATGGCGACATACCCCAAATGGACTCAGGCTTCAACCAATTTGAAAAAATTCCTTTTGGCGAGGATAACGTGTAGCACTCTATGTATCAGTATTTTGCCTGGTTAAGACGGCAGAGAGGAACCAAAGGAGGTGAGCAAGAAGCGCTGAAATGATTTCCTATGTGAACAAAAGGTTGTCGATAACACAGCATGGTGGCAACATAGTGACCAAGTTCCATTACGTATCTGGTGAAACACCCTAAAGATGAGCCTTACACAGCTCGTTTGATAAGGGCACGACATGTGGAGGCAGCCATGGAGACGACTTCCATGATTAAGTGCGACAGTATGGGGCATCCATATTGCGCTGCTATGATTGAAACTTCAGGTCTCCAGCATGGCGGCGACAGATGCGCCGAGTTCCATTATATATCTGGTGAAACACCTGAAAATTCTGCCTGACACAGCTCGTTTGCTAAGGGCATGATGTGCTGTATATCCTCTCGCGCCCCAGCGTCTGGGGTATAGACAGTTGAAAGTTGCGCATGGAGACCTTGGTGGATGCTGTGGAGGATCGCGGAGGCGATATGGACAGGAAACAGCAAGGGCAGTATGCATGGATGCCTCTGAGGCACCCAAAATGGGCCTGGGGGCCAGAAGCGTTTACTTTGAAAAAATTATAATTTTCAAAGCAGGCGGGGTCGTTTGAATATTTCATCTAGGAATAATGGAATAGCATAGCGGTTCTATTTTTAATTCTTTTTACGGAAATGGTTCCATGATTAAGAGCGACAGTATGGGGCATGCATATTGCGCTGCTATGATTGAAACTTCAGGTCTCCAGCATGGCGGCGACAGATGGGCCGAGTTCCATTATGTATCTGGTGAAACACCCGAAAATTCTGCCTGACACAGCTCGTTTGATAAGGGGACGATGTATGGAGGCAGTGAACTAGTAGTAGATTAAAGGTGCTGCAGTTAAAACTATGTTAGTTGGATCTTGGGATGGAGCTGGCGGTCCGCTGCCAGGCGAGCTTTCTCCTGTCCAAGCCCCTGCCTCACGGCTCCTCCCCACCCAAAATGGGCCTGGGGGACAGAAGCGTTTACTTTAAAAAATTATAATTTTCAAAGCAGGCGGGGGCTACAAACAGCACTTCTATGAACCTTTTGATCAAGTGTAGTACTGTTCTTATAAGTAATTGGCTTGGTTATGGCGGGTGAGGGGAATGTAAACAGATGCGCAAGTAGCGCTGAAATAATATCGGTAAATACTAAAAGTTGGGCAGTGTATTTTGTGGATAACACAGCAGGGTGGTGACAAAGTTAACAATTTTGATGTGGAAGCCATGAAAACAACCCAAAATTCTGCCAGACACAGGTCGTTTGCTAAGGGGACGATGTATGGAGGCAGCTATATGGACAACTTTGGGAGGCAGCTATGGAGATGATGTGTGAACATAGCAATGGAAACAACGTGTGGAGGCAGCTATAAAGACGACGTGTGGAGGCTGCTATGGAGACAATTTAGTTTGGATAGTGCCTGTATGTGGCAGTCCAAAAAAGTTTTCAAACCAGAGGAGCAGGTAGGTGGCCCTCCAGAAAAATTAAATAGATTGAGTGCCTGTATGTGGCAGTCCAAAAAAGTTTTCAAACCAGAGGACCGGGTAGGTGGCCCTCCAGCAAAAAATTTAATATATAGAGTACTATAGCTAGAGCCAGTTGGCCCTGGCAAAAAATAGCCATTTTCCTCTGCTTTAGTGTACAAAGAGGAGGAGAAGGAGGAAAATGAGGAGGAGGAGTGCATACATTATTCAGGTTGAGCTTCTTTCAACTGGTGGAGAATGGAAATCCTGAGAAATCCAGGCTTTATTCATTCTAAGCGTCAGCCTGTCAGCGTTGTCAGTCGACAGGCGTGTACGCTTATCGGTGATGATGCCACCAACTGCACTGAAAACCCGCTCAGACAACACGCTAGCGGCAGGGGAGGCAAGAACCTCCAAGGCGTACAGCGCCAGTTCATGCCACATGTCCAGCTTTGAAACCCAGTAGTTGTAGGGAGCTGTGTGATCATTTAGGACGATGGTATGGTCAGCTACGTACTCCCTTACCATCTTTCTGTAAAGATCAGCCCTACTCTGCCGAGACTGGGGACAGGTGACAGTGTCTTGCTGGGGTGACATAAAACTGGCAAAGACCTTGTAAAGCATACCCCTGCCAGTGCTGGACAAGCTGCCTGCTCGCCTACTTTCCCTCGCTACTTGTCCTGCAGAAGTACGCCCTCTGCCGCTAGCGCTGTCAGAAGGGAAATACTGTTTCAGCTTGTGCACCAGGGCCTGCTGGTATTCATGCATTCTCACACTCCTTTCCTCTCCAGGGATGAGAATGGAAAGATTTTGCTTGTACCGTGGGTGAGTGGGTGAGGAGAGTGAATACCCAGTAATCGGTGCTGGAGTCCCAACTCGCAAGAATTCACTCCCCTCACTGGCCTGACTGTCCATTTCCTCCTCCTCCAACTCCTCCAACTCCTCTTCTTCTGCCCATACATGCTGAACAGTGAAGGACTGAGTAATGCTCCCCTCTTCTGTCTCGCCAACATTCTCCTCCTCCACCTCCTCCGATATGCGCTGAGAAACAGACCTAAGGGTGCTTTGGCTATCAACAAGGGAATCTTCTTCCCCCGTCTCTTGTGATGAGCGCAAAGCTTCCGACTTCATGCTGACCAGAGAGTTTTTCAACAGGCCAAGCAGCGGGATGGTGAGGCTGATGATGGCGGCATCGCCACTGACCATCTGTGTTGACTCCTCAAAGTTACTCAGCACCTGACAGATATCAGACATCCACGTCCACTCCTCATTGTAGACTTGAGGAAGCTGACTGACCTGACTACCAGTTCTGGTGGAAGTTGACATCTGGCAGTCTACAATCACTCTGCGCTGCTGGTAAACTCTGGATAACATGGTTAATGTTGAATTCCACCTCGTGGGCACGTCGCACAACAGTCGGTGAGCGGGCAGTTGGAGGCGGCGCTGCGCTGCCCTGAGAGTGGCAGCATCTGTGCTGGACTTCCTGAAATGCGCACAGATGCGGCGCACCTTTGTGAGCAAATCAGACAGATTGGGGTATGTCTTGAGGAAACGCTGAACTATGAGATTTAACACATGGGCCAGGCATGGCACATGTGTCAGTCTGCCGAGTTGCAGAGCCGCCACCAGGTTACGGACGTTGTCACGCACAACCATGCCTGGCTTCAGGTTCAGCGGTGCCAGCCACAGATCAGTCTGCGCCGTGATGCCCTGTAATAGCTCTTGGGCGGTATGCCTTTTATCGCCTAGGCTCAGCAGTTTGAGCACCGCCTGCTGTCGCTTAGCAATGGCACTGCTGCTGTGCCTAGAGCTACCGACTGATGGCGCCATGCCCACGGATGGTAATGAGGAGGTGGAGGAGGGGTGGGAGGAGGCGGAGGCATAGTAGGCCTTTGAGACCTGGACCGAGGTAGGCCCCGCAATCCTCGGCGTTGGCAGTATATGAGCAGCCCCAGGGTCAGACTCGGTCCCAGCCTTCACCAAGTTAACCCAATGTGCCGTCAGCGATATATAGTGGCCCTGCCCGGCAGCACTTGTCCACGTGTCCGTGGTCAGGTGGACCTTGTCAGAAACGGCGTTGGTCAGGGCACGGATGATGTTCTCTGACACGTGCTTGTGCAGGGCTGGGACGGCACATCGGGAAAAGTAGTGGCGGCTGGGGACCGAATACCGAGGGGCGGCCGCCGACATGAGGTTTCGAAAGGCCTCGGTCTCTACCAGCCTATAGGGCAGCATCTCCAGGCTAAGCAACTTGGAAATGTGGACGTTGAGGGCTTGGGCGTGTGGGTGGGTTGCGCTATATTTCCTTTTGCGCTCCAGCGTCTGGGGTATGGAGAGCTGAACGCTGGTGGATGCTGTGGAGGATCGTGGAGGCGAATATGGGGTTTTCGCACGGGAGGTGTTTGGGCCGTGGTCCTGGGCAGGGGGCTGACTAGCAGATGACACAGGGGAAGGAGCAGTGGTGTGCCCGGCCGGAGGTGAACGGGCTTGGTGCCATTGAGTGGGGTGTTTAGCATTCATATGCCTGCGCATACTGGTGGTAGTTACTGGTGGAACCCCTGCTGATCCTGGTTTGGCAAAGGTTGCACACCACAGTCCGTTGGTCATCCGGTGTTTCTTTAAAGAACCTCCAGACTTCTGAAAATCTAGCCCTCGCCACGGGAGCTTGACTACGGGCAACATTTGGCGCTGATGCACCAGCTCTGGCCCTGCCTCTCCGTCTGGCCCCACCACTGCCTCTTCCAACCTGTTCTGCTATAGGACTCGCCTCCGTCTCAGAAGCACTGTGTTCACCCGGCCTATCAACCCAGCTTGGGTCTGTCACCTCATCATCCTCCGATCCCTCAGTCTGCTCCCCCCTCGGACTTCCTGCCCTGACAACAACTTCACCACTGTCTGACAACCGTGTCTCCTCATCGTCCGACACCTCTTTACACACTTCTTCCACTACGTCAATAATGTCATCATCACCCACAGACTGCGACTGGTGGAAAACCTGGGCATCGGATAATTGCTCAGCAGCAACCGGACAAGTGGTTTGTGACTGTGGGAAGGGTCCAGAAAACAGTTCCTCAGAGTATGCCGCTTCAAATGCCAAATTTTGCTGGGAGGGGGCAGACTGGGGGGAAGGAGGCTGAGGTGGAGGAGCCGGAGGAGTGCTGATTTCGGTGACATGGGTGGACTGCGTGGAAGACTGACTGGTGGACAAATGGCTAGAAGCATTGTCCGCAATCCACGACATCACCTCTTCACACTGTTCTGGCCTCAACAGTGCTCTACCACGAGTCCCAGTAACTTGAGACATGATAAACCTAGGGAGTGTAGCTCTGCGGCGTTCCCCTGCTCCCTCATCAGCAGGTGGTGTCTCACCCCGCCCAGGACCACGGCCTCTGACCCCTGCAGTAGTTGGACGATATGGCACCAGAAACTTCTATTATAAGGGCACATTTTTGATCAATTCGTTCCCCCCAGTGTTCAAAGCCCTATTGATCAAATATTAATTCTATAAAAAGTTGATAAAAGTAATTAATAGAAGAATCCCCTTTAATCATCTTGTGAAAACCCCAGTACTATTAAGTGAAAGCTGAGCCTTTGCATATTGCATTAACCCCCTAAGGACTGCAGCCATTCTGTAGCTTAAAGCTTCCGCCCCATTCTTGGATTCGGACTTGCATAGCTTTTATGGTTATAACTTTGAACTTCAAAACGAAAAAAAAGCACAGTGTGAGGAGTTTCTCTAGGCAGTGGTCTAGGACGGGAGATTCTCACATTCTCCCCTAGCCGCAATTCAATGAACAAGTCCAAAATATGACCCCACAGGTAACTTTGCACAAACCGTGTTATTTTTACTTCTGAATTCACTTCCTATACATATCATAAGAACTTCATTTGTTCCATCAATACACATGAAAATTGTACATTTCTCATTGTGTTCATTTGCTTGAAATGATATTAATACCTTCGGATCATATGCACAGTTATGCTTCAATTATTCAAAAACTTGAGTCGATATATACGGTACATTAAATTATTAGCATACTGGGCTAGACTCACGTCAACTTGATCCCCAGGGCAGGACTCACCTCATTTTAGACGCCTAACCACAATCTAGTAAGCTCCATGTTGGTTGTGACGTTTCGAGGGACCTGCCCCTTCCTCAGACATGGACAAGCTCTCATTCATTACCACAGTTAGTGATCCACTACCGGAACCCTGTGTATATACACACTACATATATAAAGTTAAAAACTGATAAGTATTATCCTTATGCTAACCTAACTATACTAACATCAGTCTAATTACTATTAATGAGTCTAATCACAGATAAACATTAACCCCTAACGCTCTGTCGCCGTAGCTCTACGGCGCAGAGGTATAAGGGATGTAATGAAGAGGGCTCACGGGCTGAGTCCTCTTCATACAGAGGTGGGGGTTTTTGCATATTGACAAAAACCCCCACCGTACTAAACCGCGGTCAGTTGCTTGCACCAGATCGGGCTATTAACCCCTTCAACGCCGCGGCAAAGTGCGGCGGCGTTTAAAAGACGGCGGCGTGGGCGCCGCCATCTTTTTTTTCGATCGCCACGCCCCCGAACGTCATCGAGGGGCGCGATCGGGGCATGTAGCCTCGTGTCTCTTTTGACACGAGGGCTATCTGGCAGCTGCAGATCGGTACAAGAGCCAGTGGCTCATTGTATGAATGTGCTGCAAAAATGCCATATTGCAATACAGAATATTGCATTATATGGTAGCAGCGATCTGACCATCTAGAGGTTAATGTACCTAGATGGTCAAAAGATAGTGAAAAAAAAATAAAAAAAAAGTTAAAAAATAAAAAAATAATAAAATATTAAAAGTTCAATCACCCCCCTTTCCCTAGAACGGATATAAAACATATAAACAGTAAAATCACACATATTAGGTATCACGCGTCCAAAATGCCCGATCTATCAAATATAAAAACGGTCGGCCGGCGGTGACCTCAGAGGCGGGGAAATGGCGCCAAATGTCCGAAATCAAATGCTGATTTACACCTTTTTACATAACATAAAAAATGAAATAAAAAATGATCAAAATGTCGCCAAGACCTCAAATGTAGCAATGAAAACGTTCGCCTCATTTCGCAAAAATGACCCCTCACACATCTCTGTGCGCCCAAAGTATGAAAAAGTTATTAGCGTCAGAAGATCAGAAGATGGCAAAAATTTTTTTTTCTTTTTTGTACACATTCGTTTAATTTTTGAACAATGTATTAAAACACAATAAACACTATATAAATTTTGGTATCACCGCGATCGCAGAACCAAAGAATAAAGTAGGCGTATTATTTGGAGCGAAGAGTGAAAGTCGTAAAACTGAGCCCACAAGAACGTGATGCACGTGCGTTTTTTTTTCAATTTTTCCACATTTTGGGAATTTTTTTTGTTACGCACAAAATAACCCTCACACAGGTCTCGTGTACACGGAAAACTGGAAAAGTTATGGATTTTTGAAGTTGGAGAGACGAGAAATGAGCCGGAAAACCCTCCGTCCTTAAGGGGTTAAAGTTACATCTCTTCATTCAACCCCTTTCGGGCTTTTTGTCTCCAATCTGCAAATCCGTTATACCTCTCTCTGTAGGAGCGTTTTTTACTGTTACTTATCCTTCCCAAAAACCTCTCTAATAACCATGCATCTCAATTCTGATACCTGATGTCTCTGTTCTTTAAAGTGTCTCGCCACTATAGTTTTTCTCCATATTTTCCTTTTCTAATTTCCCTTCATTTACATTAGAGTCAGCAACTGTCATTACACTATCTGTTTCCCATATATTCTAATCGCGGACCTATGTTCATTATTCGTATCTTAATCTATCTCGAGTTGCCCTACATACATTTTGCCACAAGGGCATTTCAGTGCAAAATACATTCTTGCTGTACATGAGTGCCACCCTTTAATCATTATACTTGTACCATACGGGGGATGCGATAGTTTTCCCCTTTGATATGGAACTACAGTTCTGGCATGACAACAGCATGGGTCCCACTTCGTCTAGCTCGTAGTTTATCCTCTCGATGTCTGCTCGTATAAGCCGATTGGCTAATGATTTGCCCTTTTTAAACACAAATCTAGGTTTATTCTAAAAAGTTGTCCATATTGTGATCGTATTTAAGCATATCCCAATGTTTAAGGATGGTGTTCTAATCAAATTGGAATGGTTGTCATATGTTTAAACGAAAAGATTGTGTCCTTGTTATTTCTCTTCTGGTTTGGACCTGGTTGTCGTAATTTTTGCCATTTTTTTCCTCCTATGCTACCTGTTTACTAACCTTAACCATTTCCCTTCTACAATAACCCTTCTCAACAAACTTCTCGATCATTTTTGTGACGTAGTTCATATTCTTAATCATCATTGCAATACGCCGTGTTCTTAAAATTGACCCTTAGGGTACCTGGATGGTGGAAGCTTGATCTATTCAGAGGTTATTTTTGACTGTCGGCTTTGATACAGTGTGGTAGTAGTTTCCCTCTTTTAAAATCACTATAATTTTTGTATTGTGTCTTCCAGTGGCATAACATTTTAATTTTTTGGTTTATGCAGCTGGTTGATGGCTTGTGTTTTGCGGGACTGTTGTCACTTTACACCATATCATTCTGAGTTACATTTGTTTTTTTGATCACTTTTTATTGCATTTTTTGTGGGATTGAATAGGTAAAACAAATCATAATTTGTGAGGTTTATAACTGCGTTCATCATGCAGTGTCAATAATTATTTACCTGTTATTCTACGGGTTGTTATGGTGCGGTGTACATTGGGGGTTTGTGTTATGATTTGGACTTTGTTTTGGCGTTATATGTCCCTCTTCATATTTTTGGGGCACTTTAACACTTTTTTACTTTTTCCACCATGGGACATGAACAGCATCATCTGATTGCTGTTCATGATAATATCTGCAATTACTAATGTTGTGCAGGGTATTAGCAGTGTCACATGCATAGGCTGACACTCTGCCTGTAAGTGACGTCACTGACGGAACTTACAGGCATTCTTACAGGTCCGATCTGGACCCGAGTTGCTATAGCAAAGGATCGCACCCCCCCAAAACGCTGGGGTTAGGCGATCGTGGGAAAAGACCCCAAAAAAGCAAGTTAAATGCCGCAGCTGCACAGACTGCGGCGTTAAACACCCACGGTCAGAGCCACTCCAACCGCGGGTGTTACACTGGGGTGTCGACTATTAGTTATAGCGTACCCCGTGTTTCCTGATGGCGGTTCGGCTCAGATCTTGAGTTGAACGGCATTGGCTCTGGGTCGTAATATGGACGCAGAGTGGAGAGGTTAGACACCCCAGGCTAACACCTAAATGCTTCTCTGAGCAATCCTGCTGGAGCATCTATATACTGATCCATTACTATGACAGCCAAGTCTCCTTGACACAAGCCGGGAAGATCACTCCAATACTGCCTACTACTGCATACAGTATTATTGCAGTATATAGCAGGAGTTCAGACTTCTGGGTAAAGTTTTCTATAAATTCAATTTCAGTTCTATATTACAGTAAAAAAAACTTTTAAAAAGGGAAATATTTTAAAAATCCTAAAAGTTTAAACATCCAAAATAAACATAAAACAACATAAACAAAATAAACCAAAAAGTCACAATCTTTCCACAACGGTTATTCCAGCCGAATCTGATCCTCATAAATGGAATTTGCACCCATTTTTCACACATTTTGCAACATATAAAAAATGCTGAAGTGATATACAGTCCCAGAATGGTAGCAATAAAAGTCAGATGTCCTCAAAAAAAGGCAATTATAAAAAATGAGCTATAAAAAAAGAATTAACCCAAAGGAAAAAATAAAATTAATAATTGTTTTTGTAGAAAAAGTTTAAATTTTAAAATTATAATTATTTAAACATAAAAGGAAGGTGTCATTTAAAAACATACAGTTTAAGAAACCTACCATTTGATTTGATGAAGTTTGAATAACATACCTTGAGAATGCCTTAGCTACACTGTTGCAGGATCATAATCCTAGTAATCCCTGAGCTCATGGTTTTGCTGATAAAACAGAGCACATTAGCGAGAATGAAAGCTTTCTCACTCCTTTGGCTCCTCGCTTTCGCTCTGTCTAGCCCCATGGCTGCACGGACAGAATGAATCCTATCGCTTGATGCCTCTGGGCGAGCAGAATACTTAATTGCTGGGCGTGGCCTAGCGGGGAATGGTAGGAGCACGGCCGCCAGTCTCCTCTCCCGAATCCTGAACGAATCCTGTGCACTCACCTGCACCATGCCATGGATCGAGAAAGGAGGCAGAGGAACGCAGACGAGCCGCGGCAGTTCAGGTTGTAGGAAGTACCCCGCAATCGGTCAAATGGGGTGCAAGCGCAGTAAGCCTGGGGAGAAACACAGGAGTGCAGCTCCCAAGATGGGCCCGGAACCTCAAGGGAGCGCATGGCGCGGTCACTGCGGGCGGAGACCGTGTGCCAGACTGAGTGGTTTTGCCAAAAGAAAGGGGCAGCGACAGCAGCATGTCTCAGCCAGGAACATCAAGTAAGCCAGATAGGACTCAGATAGGACTCATAGACTCAAGCCAGATAGGAACTCAATGCCGGAGCAGAGGAGGAGGTACATGTGACAGCAGCCACAGGGATGCAGGAAGGGAGGAAGATCCCAAGAGTCTGATATGAGGCTGAACCTACCCTGGCAGATATTCTTGAGCAGTGCAACATAATACATCTACACTGCTAAATTGGACAGGCCGAGTGGATAGACTGAAAGAGGACATTTACTGATGCGGCAGATATTCATAAAGTTGCAGAAAGAACGACGTCGTGGAGACTTGAATTGGTAAGGTGGAAGAAGTGATACCCCCTCTACGGCAGATTTCCGGGAGCAATCCCAGGCCTGATAGCCCTCCAGGCAAAAGCTGATGACTGGAAAATCGGCTGCGCCACAACAAGTGAGATTGTGAATGCCGGAAAAGATAGAAGGTCAGAGCCGGATGATACTTTGAAATAGGGCTTGCGGAGACCTTGGAAGAGAGAAACCTAACTCCACTATTTGCAGTAGAACGAGCTCATCGGGTACCCACGAGACCATTACAGCCGCAGACCGCCACGCGACCCGTACTCATCAACTGCTGCACTTTAAGGACCGGACCGGATCCTACGCATGTAGAGGTGCCTTCTATCAAGATTTTTCAGCTGAAGTCCAAAAGAAGCGGATGCATTCTTGGACATAAACGGCGCTTGAGGCATTGGATGTCGCATTCCATGTTGTCCCGCCGCTGAGGGTGGTGGCACTTGGTACCACTCATTTTTTTGATACACCAAGCAGCGCGCGAATGGCTGGACACTCTGAGCCCGATTTGAGGGGACGACCTGAAGACCTGGGAGGGGCCTGATCAGCTGCTCCGAGCAGTAAGGGGCAGAGTGGAACCCACTGAAGGAACTTTGCTAAGATTTCTGGGGGCTTTTATATATCCTTGTTATAGTTCAGTATGTTCTAACCTTCCTTTTTCTTTTAGTTATTTAGTTAACATGATTAATAATGCTGCTGCCTTAGCAGTAGCAAGGTGGGAGCTACATGGGATGGCTAGGTGGAGGAGCTGCAGTATAACATCAGAGGAGGCGGAGTGTTTGGGAAAGAATAGACATTCTCGGGAGAATGTGGAGGAAAAATTGCGATGGGATTGGGAGTTCAATGTAACAGCATGTGTACATGCTAGAATGCTAAATGTTTTCCCTGTCCTCTTTGAAGGGAAGAATTGTTTATGTTGGGGGAGTTGGAGGGTTTGGATGGGTAGGGGGGGTGGGAGTTTGGTCTGGCTGGACACATGGAGCAGGAGCTATCTTCTTATGGAGCTACAAAGGAGGAGGTGGTGGGTAATGTGTTGTGATGGCAACTTTAAGGGACTTTCCTGGAATTCCTGGGCATGGGAAGCACAAAGAAAAAGCGTGGCCATATTTGACTATATAAGGAATAATGCTTGCAACGATGATAGGATTGCAGGAAAAACCCACTTGACGAGAGATACTGTGACTTTGATTCACTGGGCGTGTTGGGGGCATAAATTCCATGCTTTTACCACACATATTCTAGGGGGGTAAGCCTATCAACAGATAGCTAAATCCACTCCCATTTACACTCTATTCTTCTTACTCAGATTAAAGGGAGATATGTGGTGTACATTGCCAGATATACCATTGGGATGGTAGTGGTTGGTATATATATTCCGCCGCCTATCTTGTGTGCGTGAATGGTAAAGAAATTGAGGCATGCCGGATGTGCCCTGGCTAATAATGGGAACTTTAATAATTATATGTGAGGGGAAGGACAGTTAAACATGGAGGTGGTGGAGGAAGATAATTTAACTTCCTTGGGGAGGTGGTGTGAGGGACACTGCATGAACGTGCGCGGAGGGAGAAGGCCTTCATTCATCTATGCCAGTATTCCTGTGTTGCATCACTATGGCTCCTTATAGATGGTTTTTAGGCACGGAAAGGGCAATATCAGCTGTGGTAGACATTAAAGAACTTGCCATGGCACTGTCGGATCCCCTATCTTACTGACAGTAAACTGCGGGGGGGGGGTTCGTATTAAGGCTGGTGGCGCATTAATGCTTTCTGGCTGCGATTGATAGATGGGGATGACAGTAAAGGACCTCTTAAAGGATATCTGGAATATAATGAGGGGTCCGTCTCTAGAGTGGTACTATGGGACGCCATGAAATGTTCCTGCAAGGGGCTCTGGCTGGAGAAATTAAAAAGGTTAAAACTAGACAAATTGGAATGGTGTGTACAAGATAGAGTGAGGGAAGAAGTATAGCAACATATTCAAAGGGCACACAGAGGCAGAGGGGGGTGGATAGTCAGCACAGAAACAGTTAAAACAATAGCTGGAACAGGCAGAGAACAAGCTTATGTTCCTGCAGTGAAACATTCTATGCGAGGGGAACGAAAACGGGGGAAACTACTAGGAGGATGGAAAATGCCCGGGAGGACAATCCAGATAATATAATATGGATTGAAGAATGTTGAAGGGAGAGAAGTAACGAATAACGGGGGTATATTAGTAGGTGTCGAGTACCTATTATAGACAACTGTTATTCCTCAAGACACAATTATTCAAGGTCCAACAACTGGATTCTTATTTAGAGGAGGGGTAGTATGCCCAGACTAAGTGCAGAGGCGAGGGACATGCTTGGAAACCCCCATTCTCTAGAAGAATTGAACATGCAATGAGGGGTGTTATGGCCAATGAAGAAGGCAACCAGGGATTGGATGCCGTCCCATAGAAGTATTTAAAGAGGTTTGGGGAGATACTATTCCGCAGTGGTTGGAAAACACTTAAAAGAAAGAGGAAAGGTATATCGGATCGACTAGTTTCCTGTTATGAAGCACTGATTAGTGCTCCTTAACAAGGAGGAAAGATGCAAAGTTGCGGAGTCATATAGAGCGTATTCTTTCTGACGGCAATGTCAAATGTAGCGCAAAGTATTGGCGAATGGTTATGGCATAGCTAGGTGGGTCTGTTGGTGCACCGGATCCAAAAATCGGGGTTTTATCTCCCCAATCGACGGCTTTAAAACTCTCCTCGGAGATTATTTTCGAACTACAGGTTGCAGTAGGCGGAAACAGGGAAGAAACTGCGGTGGTATCTTAGATGCCACCAAGGATTTTGATAGCATAGACTGGAAGTATCAATGGAGTAAGAGAAGCTCAGGTTTTGGGACATAATTTCATACAGTGGTTCGTTTGTGTATAACACCGTGGCAATGTGAGGAGTGAAACGGAGGGTTTTCTTACATTCCAAGGCGCTAGAAAGGTACACGGCAGGGGTGCCTCTAATCCCCCTTTTGGTCCTCTAGCTAGTGAGCCCTGGACCTGCATGGTTTCATCAGATCCAGCCATAAAAAGGCGTTTGATATACAGGGGGCGGGGGAGAAAGGGTGTGCATGTATTGCGGAACGATGATGCGATTATTCTGGCGGAGTGACTCGGAGACTGCATTGCCAATAGTAAATGGAAGTGCTTGGAGCATTTGGGAGATTTTACGGGGTAGTTTCTCATTAACTGGCCGAAGTCGTGCAAGTTGCTTCCCGTCTAGAAAACTATCCAGGGCCGATACAGAGGGATGAAGTGAAATTTCCAGATAGTGGAAGATGGAGCGTAGGAGTAAAGAAGTCCATACCCACAATTAGTCATTGAATGCACGCTATATGGAAGGTCTTCACACAGGGAAATAAGGGATAGGACCTTGACAAAGTATCTCCATTACTGAATAATCCATATCTGGGAGAGGTTTATATGCCTGGAAATCCAAAGCTGGACCAAACAGAAAGGTTTAAGATATTTAAGACAGGCTATGATATGATCAAACCCTTAGTCCTTTAGTTCCAACTGGCGGAGGGCAATTGAGTTACCCAGGATATGTTTTATCAGTATTGCATTAAGGTTACGGCGCAATTTGGAATCTGACGGAGATCCAGCTTCATATCATTCGGAGTCCAGACGGGGTAGTGCAATCATGAGGAGTCTGTATTCAATACAGATGGTGCGACAATGAATAGCGGCATGGGTGTATTAAATGGACCAGACCTGAGGTCGGATATTATTTTTTTTTTTTTGTTTTTGAACCGGATGATGAATGGGAGGAGATTCTAGAGTCTCCACATACTTTAATCTTTGAATGTTAGCACAGAGGTGTGTCCACCTATTCCTATTGCAAGGTCAATAGGCCCTGGTAGTGTTGCATAAGATGGGGGTTGAGGGCGGGTCACCAAGCTGCATGACGGTGCCTAGCTGAGAGGGCCTATATTATACTATGGTTCTGGCGTGCCTGGAGCTACGGGGGGTGATAAAAACCCCAGCGTTTGACAAAGAAGAGTGTATGGGAGTCCGAATCAGACGGATCCGCAAAAGTGTGTGTATTGGGATTTGGGTGGATAGAGGCCACACAGACATAGACAGCCAATGGCTACAGGTTGCTGTATCAAGTGCGTAAGACTAATTGAACAGGCAACTGGTTGGAGCTGAATCCGCCGAGGAGTCGGAAATCACAAGCTCACTGAATAACCACAATTTAAGATGGAATTAGGGATATACCTGAAAGAGGAAATCAGTCAATAAATTTGTGAAACAATGGAAAAAATGGTTGGAGTGTCCAGGTAATGGGACAAGAGTGATTTGATTCGAGGGGTAAATTGGCAGAGGGTTGTCCTGAGGATTAGAGCTGGAATTGGAGGGAAAAGTAAATGGGGGTTGAAGGAGATACTCTTTGGGAGATGATTGGGTGTATTTTTGAGAGTTCGGGGGGGGGGGGTGAGGGTGACGCTTATATGTTCGAGCTATATGTTTCACTTACAGAACACAGTTTAGATTTAATGATACTGGTTATGTATGCTGTAATAGGCAACAACCCCGTTTTTTTTCTTCCGAGTGAAGTGGCAGAGGGGTTGTTGCGAAATGTCCCCCCATGTAGCTTGCAGCCTGTGGAGGTGTTCTGATCAGGCCCCACAGCATGTCACTACATAACAACAGATGACACGCACGGTAGGTCTGCCTGGTAAGGCAGGATAGTTAGTCTAAATGTTGATGTAAATTTTGTAACCAATCACAGCATTAATGTATTCTGTATCTGTAGCTGGGATGTCATTGGAGGAGTAACCACCACTGACCAGTGGGAGTACAAACCCCTGGTGGAAAGTTCAGAGAGCAGTCTCAGTCTAGTTAGACAGTAGAGATAGACCAGAAGCAGGAGCCTCAGCTCCCCGCCCCTGAGTGGAGTGAAAGGTAGTCTAGTTAGTAGTGAGAGGAAAGGGTATCATCCTACCTTCAAGGGTGATGATCTGACAGAACCAGACAAGCGAAGAGTCCTACTAGGACAACAGTACCTCCCAGCCTGCTTCGATCAGTGCTGGTGATATATCATGTGTCTTCCACACGGCATCTCCACCCACTTCTACCATTTGTCAAGGAACGTTGCTACTGTTCATGTTCAGTTCCAAGAAAGATACTGTAAGTTAATTTTTGTTCAACGTCTGCCCCCGCGAATCCCTGCTACTTAACCTCGGTGGTCACATTACGGGCCACCCTATCTCACCAACAGTAGGCTCCAGGACAACTAAAGTTTTGCCCGTGAGAAACCGCTTATAACCTCTCCACCTCATCATTTCTTGCCAACACCACCCTGAATGGAGGACCGCCAGGTGTAGGGACCAGCCCTCCGTTCCCCATACCAAGCACCGTGAACATAGCGTGCCTAGGCCGCAACACGCCAGCCACTTCAGGTACTTTGCGGGCCCGGCTGTTCTCCGCCCCAATAAGAGGCTAGTACCCCGTGGTTGGGGATCTTCGCAATTAGTTGGCTTTAATAAAAGTTATACGCTAGAATTAAAAAAAAAAATAAAATCAATTGCTAGAATCATTTCCCCCTGCGTGTATGAGTCATCCAGCCTTCAGGTGATTTAGTTGATGCTGGAACTTAGTCATGCTCTTACACAGGCATGCCATTTATAGTACTTCCTGTTGTATGTGTAGACGTCTGTATCAGACTTTCCCAAGTCGCTGAACTGGTATAATCTGTGTTTTTTTCAGCAAACCAACTCAGATTGATTTGATGCTTATGACTATCATGAATGCATCAAATCAATGGTAGGTTTCCTTTAAGCTGTAAAACAAAAGCTCACAAGGGAAACTGTCGCAAATGGCAGTTTTTTTTCTACAATGTAATAACTGCATTTCGTATTTTTTATTTTCAGCTTCCCATTACACATAGTGGATTATTACATACTACACTAGGAAATATCATTTTTATAAAGACTAAGCCCTTATACAGCTACTGTAATGGAAAAAAAAAAAATAAAAAGTTATGGATTTTTAAAGGTGGGGGAACAAAATGCATTGAAAGAAAATTAAAATCATATATAACAAAATAAGAAATTGACAGATCCAAATTATATCTAATATATATAGTTTATCAAAGTTGCAAGAAAAACCCTAGCAAATCATGTGATTTTGTAACATCAGAAGATAGGGTTAAATGGTTTAATAAAAGACTGCGGTTCGACTCTCCTGAGGGCTGAACAAGGAAAAGCTTGTTCAATATCGGAGCTTTGTGGTTACTAAGTGACTCCCCCATGAAGTAAATGCATATACAAAACCCACAAAGTTACAATCTAGTGGAAAAGAAGTTACTAGCAGAAGCTTTTGAAGGTGACAAGTTCTTTTAATCAGTTGAATGAGAAGAATCCAGAGTAGAGATGAGCGAGCACTAAATGCTCGGCTCGTTACTCTGCTCGACGAACTTTTTTCGATGTCGCGAGGCTCGTCGCGAAGTAAACGAGCCCCAGTGAAGTCATGGGAGACTCGGCATTTTTCAAGGGGACCAAGGCTCTGCAAACGGAAGCTTGGCCCAACAACCGTGGGAACTCAGAAAATGCGGAAACCCCAGGAATGACAGAGAACAGCAGGGGCCAAAGCATGATGGATGCTCTGGCGGCCTTAATTCGCGCCATTATGCCAAAATTATGGGGCAAACAGTCATGGCCATGAAGAGTGTACCGAATGTAGGCTAGATCTGCATCTAAAACATCCAATAATTGACCCTGACACTATAGGGGACGCATGCAGAGCCAGGCGAGCAGCAGTGGCAGGCTAGAGAGTGTAGTCATTGCGACATCCCCTAAATGGCACTCAGGTTTCACCAAGGAGGTGCAATGATTTTCCTATGGAACAAAGGTTGCGAATATATTTGATCGCTAACACAGCATGGTGGCGACATAGTGCCAAGTTCATAACGCATTGTGAAACACCCTACAAATGAGCCTGAACACAGCTTCTTTATATAAGGGGACAACATGTGAGGCAGCTCATGGGAACGACTTCATGCTTAAGAGGCGACAGTTAGGGGAATTCATATTGCGCTTGCTAATGATTGCAACTTCAGAGGTCTCCAGCATGGCGCGCGACAGATGGGCGTCTAGTCCCTATGTCATTGGTGAAACACCTAAAAATTTTTGCCTGACACAGCTCTGTTGATAGGGGATGATGTGCTTCATAATCCTCTTGTGCTCCATGCGTCTTCTGGGGTCAATAGAGAGTTGAAATGAGGAAACATTGGTGGAGCCATGTGGAGGATATCGTGGAGGCAAAATGAGGACGGACACAGCGGGGCAGCCATGAGCATGGATGCTCTGATGAGGGCTGCCTATTTGGGATGGAGCTGGAGCGTCCATGCTAGGAGAGTCGCATGAGTTGCCCTGTCAAAGCCTGCTCTTCGGATCTCCTCCCCAAACCACAAAATGGGCCGGTTGGGGCCAGAAGCGTTTACTTTGAAAATATATAATTTTCAACAGCGGGAGGGGCCGGGGTCGTTTGAAAATTTCACCTAGAATATGGAATAGCATCTAGTGGTTCTAGTTTTATAATTGTTTTTTACGGGAAATTGGTTCCATGATATAAGAGCGCATATGGGGCATCCTATTGCGCTGCCTTTATGATTGCAAAACTTCAGGTCTCCAGCATGGCGGGCGACAGGATGGGTCCGCGTTCCACTATTGTCAATCTGTGTAAAACCCCTGAAACTGTTCTGTCTGCCTGACACAGCTCGTTTGATAAGAGGGACGATGTATGTGAGGCAGTGATCGAGTCTGTAGATTAAAGTTGTGCAGTTAAAACTAGTAGATTGGATCTTGAGATGGAGCGTGACGCTCCGCAGCCGGCGAGGCTTTTCGCCAATCCAAGACCCCTGTCCCTAGGACTACTCCCCAAACAGACCTTCTAAGAACCTTTTGTATAATATCAAGTGTAGTGGCCGATCTTATAAGTTTAGGATACTGGCGGTGGTGAGGGGAATGATAACAGACGCCAAAAGAATTTAGCGCTTGAAATAATATGGTACTGAAGGATAAAGTTTTGCCAGAATAATTTTGTGGATAACAGCAGGTGGCAACAAAGTTAACAATTTATTGTGGGAAGCAATGAAAACAACCCAAAATTCTGCAGACAAGCTACGTTGATAAGGACTAAGTATGGAGGCGTGAACTATATAGATTAAACGGTGCTGCAGTTAAACTAGTTAGTTGGATCTTGAGATGGACTGGCGGCTCCGCAGGCCAGGCGACTATCCGCCAATCAAGCCACTGATCCTAGGCTATCCCCAACAGCATTCTAAGAACTTTTGGTAATAAGATCAAGTTGTCAGTAGGTTACTTATAGTTTGATTGGATATGGCGGGTGAGTGGAATTAAACAGCATTGCCCAAGAAGCGGCTGTCTGACATATATTGTAATGATAAAGATTTGCCAGTATATTTTGTGGATTACACCAGCAGGGGTGGCCGACAAATGTAAACAATTTGATGTGGAAGCCACGAAAACACACCAAACAAATTCTGCCTGACACGTTTCTTTGATCAGAGACCATGTATGGAAGCCGCTCTATGGACGACTTTTGGAGGCAATTGGTACGTTGTGGAGGTAGCTGGAGAGCACTCGGGTGGAGCAAGGCAAGGGAGAGCCAAAACGACAGTGTGGCAGGCTTGCTATGGAGACACTTTATTGGATAGTGCCTGTCTGGTGGCAGTCCAAAAAATTTTCAAACCAGAGGAGCAGGTAGGTGGTCCTCCAGAAAAATAAATAAATTGCTGCCTGTATGTGGCAGTCCAAAAAAGTTTCAAACCAGAGGAGCAGGTAGGTGTCCTCCAGAAAAAATTCAATAGATTAGTGCCGTAGGTGGCACTCCCAAAAAATGTTAAAACAGAGGACCGGGTAGGTGGCCTCCAGAAAATATAAATACATAGAGTACTATAGCTAGAGCCAGTTGGCCCTGGCAAAAAATAGCCAGTTTCCTTGCTTTTAGTGTACAAAGAGGAGGAGAAGGAGGAACAATGAGGAGAGGAGTGCATACATATCTCAGTTGAGCTTCTTTCACCTGTTGAGAATGAAAATCCGGAAATCCCGGCTTTATTCATCTTGATAAGCGTCAGCCGTCAGCGCTGCAGTCGGACAGGCGTGTACGCTTATCGGTGATGAGCCACAGCGCCTGAAAAACCCGCTCGGACAACACGGCTGCGGCGGGCAGGCAAGAAACCTCCAAGGCGCACAGCCGCAGTTCGTGCCACATGTCCAGCTTTGAACCCAGTAGTTGTAGGGAGCTGTGTGATCATTTAGACGATGGTATGGTAGATACGTACTCCCTACCATTGTATAAGATCAGCCTTACTCTGCCGGACGGGGACAGGTGACAGTGTCTGCTGGGGTGACATAAAAACTGGCAAAGGCCTTGTAAAGCGTAACCGGCAGTGCTGGACAAGCTGCCTGCTCGCCTACTCTCCCCTCCTCTTAATGTCGCAGAAGTACGCCTGCGCGAGCGCTGTCAGAAGGGAAATACTGTTTCAGCTTGTGCACCAGGGCCTGCTGGTATCATGCATTCTCACACTCCTTTCCGCTCCAGGGATGAGAGTGGAAAGATTTGCTTGTACCGTGGGTCCAGGAGATGAATACCAGTAATCGGTACTGGAAATAAATTCTTTGACACGCGAGGGTCACGGATAGGCAGCATAGCATGAAATCTGCACTATGCGCCAGAGTCCCAACGCGCAAAAAATTCACTACCCTCACTGGCTGACATGCACTTCCCCCCTCCTCCCAACTCCTTTAAATCCTCTGTGTTGACTCCTCAAAGTTACTCAGCACCTGACAGATATCAGACATACACGTCCACTCCTCATTGTAGACTTGAGGAAGCTGACTGACCTGACTACCAGTTCTGGTGGAAGTTGACATCTGGCAGTCTACAATCGCTGTGCACTGCTGGTAAACTCTGGATAACATGGTTAATGTTGAATTCCACCTCGTGGGCACGTCGCACAACAGTCGGTGAACGGGCAGTTGGAGGCGGCGCTGCGCTGCCCTGAGAGTGGAGATGCTGGACTTTCTGAAATACGCACAGATGCGGCGCACCTTCGTGATCAAATCAGACAGATTGGGTTATGTCTTGAGGAACCGCTGAACTATGAGATTTAACACATGGGCCAGGCATGGCCCATGTGTCAGTCTGCCGAGTTGCAGAGCTGCCACCAGGTTACGGCCATTGTCACACACAACCATGCCTGGCTTCAGGTTCAGCGGTGCCAGCCACAGATCAGTCTGCGCAGTGATGCCCTGTAATAGCTCTTGGGTGGTGTGCCTTTTATCGTCTAGGCTCAGAAGTTTGAGCACCGCCTGCTGTCACTTAGTGACGGCACTGCTGCTGTGCCTAGAGCTACCGACTGATGGTGCCATGCCCACGGATGGTAATTTGGAGGAGGAGGGGTGGGAGGAGAGGAGGCATAGTAGGCCTGAGAGACCTGGACCGAGGTAGGCCCCACAATCCTCGGCGTCTGCAGTATTTGACCAGGGTGAGACTCGGTCCCAGCCTCCACCAATTTAACCCAATGTTCCGTCAGCGATATATAGTGGCCATGCCCAGCAGCACTCGTCCACGTGTCCGTGGTCAGGTGGACCTTGTCAGAAACGGTGTTGATCAGGGCACGGATGATGTTGTCTGACACGTGCTGGTGCAGGGCAGGGACGGCACATCTGGAAAAGTAGTGGCGGCTGGGGACCGATTACCGATGGGCGGCCGCCGCCATGAGGTTGTGAAAGGCCTCGGTCTCTACCAGCTTATAGGGCAGTATCTCCAGGCTGAGTAATTTGGAGATGTGGTTGTTGAGGGCTTGGGCGTGTGGTAAGTTGCACTGTATTTCCTCTTGCGCTCCAGCGTCTGGGGTATAGAGAGCTGGACGCTGCCCACCCTCATCAGCAGGTGGTGTCTCACCCCGCCCAGGACCACGGCCTCTGACCCCTGCAGTAGTTGGACGCCCACGCCCTCATCCCCTACCCCTAGCCCTCGGGTTCAACATTTTCAAAATTTAAGTGTAAACTGTAAATTTTTTTGTGTTTTGTGTTTTTTGTGTTTTTTTTTTTCTTTTTCTTTTTTTTTTTTTTTTACAAAACGATCAGAAGAAATCACACAGCAACCACAGAAGATGATGATGATTGCTATGGCTAGTCTCTAACCTACACTGACAGCACACAACAGGATTTTGTGCTGTGTCTGTGATGACTTTCAGTTTTGAATAAAAAAAAAAAAAGCGGCAGACTGTGCCTTATTCAATCAAACCCCTAATAAATTGTCCCACTTATGGGTTTGAGATGGATATGTGTGTCACTAAGAGCTAAATAGAACGTTCGCAAGTCTCCCTGCAAATTCATCACAATATGGTACTAGCTGCACTACTAGTGCCAGCAAGGCCAGCCACAAGAAAATAAAAAAAAAAATATATATAACGCTATTGTAGCCCTAAGAAAGCCAGTTGGGTTCTTGTATGGCTAGTTTCTAACCTACACTGACAGCACACAACTGGATTTTGTGCTGTGCCTGTGATGATGACTTTTAGTTTTGAAAAAAAAATAAAAGTAAAAAAAAAATCGTCAGACTGTGCCTAATTCAATCAAACCCCTAATAAATTGTCCCACTTAGGTTTTTGAGATGGATATGTGTGTCACTAAGAGCTAAATAGAACGTTCGCAAGTCTCCCTGCAAATTCGTCACAATATGGTACTGGCTGCACTACTAGTGCCAGTAAGGCCAGCCACAAGCAAAGAAAAAAAAAATGTTCTAGCCCTAACAAGGGCTGTTGGGTTCTTGTAGACTCACTCCTGCCTAACAGTAAGCTAATATAACACCCTAACGCTATCCCAGCAGCAGCTCTCTCCCTAACGGCATCCAGACAGAGAATGATGCGAGCAGCGCGGGCAGGGGCTAGTGTATTCCAGGGTCACCTGATCAGGCCAGCCAACCACTGCTATCGGCGTGTAAGTGTACCACGTCATGCTGGGTGGAGTGCAGAGTCTCCTGGCTTGTGATTGGCTCTGTTTCTGGCCACCAAAAATCAAAACAGCGGGAGATGCCATTTTCTTGAGCTGGAAAAATCTTTGTCCGAGCAACGAGCAGTTTCGAGTACGCTACTGCTCGAACGAGCATCAAGCTCGGACGAGTGTGTTCGCTCATCTCTAGTCTTAGCCCATTTGAATTGAACATTGGATACCTGGCCATCGTCCATTTCACTGAAATGAGAAAGCAATCTACTGCAGTCCTCTAGAAGTGAATAATAACATATGTGCACCAGAACTTCATTTATAAGGGGCACATTTTTGATCATTTCCGGTTCCCAGTGTTCAAAGCCCTATTGATCAAATATTAATATCTATAAAAAGTTGATAAATGTAATTAATAGAAGAATCCCCTTTAATCACTTGTGAAAACCACAGTACTATTAAGTGAAAAGCTGAGCCTTTTGCATATTGCATTAACCCCTTAAGGACGCAGCCATTTTGTAGCTTAAAGCTCAGCCCCATTTCTTGGATTCGGACTTGCATCGCTTTATATGGTTATAACTTTTGAACTTCATAAAACGAAAAAGCACAGTGTGTGGAGTTTCTCTAAGGCAGTGGTCTAGGACGGGAGATTCTCCAATTCTCCCCTATAGCCGCATTCAATGAACAATGTCCAAAAATATGACCACACAGGTAACTTTGCACAAACGTGTTATTTTTACTTCATGAATTCACTTCCATACATTAATCATTAGAACTTTCATTTGTTCCATCAATACACATAGAAAATTGTACATTTCTCATTAGTGTTCATTTGCTTGCAATGATATTAATACCTTCGGATCATATGCACCAGTTACTGCTTCAATTATTATTTGGAGCGAAGAGTGAAAGTCGTAAAAACTGAGCCCACAAGAACGTGATGCACGTGCGTTTTTTTTTTCAATTTTTCCACATTTGGAATTTTTTTTCAGCTTCGCAGTACACGGCATGTTAAAATAAATAACATCACGGGAAAGTAAAATTTGTTATGCTGGTAGCAATGAAAACGTCGCCTCATTTCGCAAAAAATGACCCCTCACACATTTCCGTGCGCCAAAGTATGAAAAAGTTATTAGCGTCAGAAGATGGCAAAAATTTTTTTTTCTTTTTTGTACACATTCGTTTAATTTTTGAAAATGTATTAAAACACAATAAAACCTATAAATTTGGTATCACCGCGATCGCACCGAACCAAAGAATAAAGTAGGCGTGTTATTTGGAGCGAAGAGTGAAAGTCGTAAAAACTGAGCCCACAAGAACGTGACGCACGTGCGGTTTTTTTTCAATTTTTCCACATTTGGAATTTTTTTTCAGCTTCGCAGTACACGGCATGTTAAAATAAATAACATTACGGGAAAGTAAAATTTGTTACGCACAAAATAAGCCCTCACACAGGTCTGTACACGGAAAAATGAAAAAGTTATGGATTTTTGAAGTTGGAGAGCGAGAAATGAGCCGGAAAACCCTCCGTCCTTAAGGGGTTAAAGTTATTTCCGTGTCTGTGTTTACTCTGGAAAGGGGGGTATGGTGGGTGGCTATAGTTGGTTATATGCATGCAGTCCTGTACAGGAAGGAGTCACTGCACACATAGTAACTGCACAGGAAGGAGTAACTGCACACATAGTAACCACACAGGAAGGAGTAACTGCACACATAGTAACCGCACAGGAAGGAGTAACTGCACACATAGTAACCGTACAGGAAGGAGTAACTGCACACATAGTAACCGATATTAATACCTTCGGATCATATGCACCAGTTACTGCTTCAATTATTCAAAACTTTGAGTCCGATATATACGGTACATAAAATTATAGCATACTGGGCTAGACTCACGTCAACTTGATCCCCAGGGCAGAGACTGTACCTCATTTAGACACCTAACCACAATCTAGTAAGCTCCATGTTGGTTGTGACGTTTCGAGGGACATGCCCCCTTCCTCAGACATGGCAAGCTCTCATTCATTACCACAAGTTATAGTGACCACTACCGGAAACCCCTGTGTATATATAACACTACATATATAAAGTTAAAAACATGATAAGTATTATCCTTATGCATAACCTAACTATACTAACATCAGTCATAATACTATTAATGAGTCTAATCACAGATAAACATTAAAGTTACATTCTTCATTCAACCCTTTCGGGCTTTTTGTCTCCAATCTGCAAATCCAGTATACCTCTCTCTGTAGGAGGCGTTTTTTTACCTGTTACTTATCCTTCCCAAAAACCTCCTCTAATACCATGCATCTCAATTCTGATACCTGATGTCTCTGTTCTTTAAAGTGTCTCGCCACTATAGTTTCTCCATATTTTCCCTTTTCTAATTTCCCTTCATTTACATTAGAGTCAGCAACTGTCATTACACTATCTTGTTTCCCATATATTCTAATCGCGGACCTATGTTCATTTATTCGTATCTTAATCTATCTCGAGTCTGCCCTACATACATTTTGCCACAAGGGCATTTCAGTGCATAAATTACATTCTTGCTGTTACATGAGTGCCACCCTTTAATCATTATACTTGTACCATACGGGGGATGCGATAGTTTTTCCCCTTTGATAATGGAACTACAGTTCTGGCATGACAAACATGCATGGGTCCCACTTCGTCTAGCTCGTAGTTTATCCTTCTCGATGTCTGCTCGTATAAGCCGATTGGCTAATGATTTGCCCTTTTTAAACACAAATCTAGCTTTTTCTTTAAAAAGTTGTCCATATTAAACAGATTAAACAATGGAGGTGGTGGAGGAATGAATAATTTAACTTCCTTGGGGAGGTGGTGTGAGGATCGTATTTAAGCATATCCCAATGTTTAAGGATGGTGTTCTTAATCAAATTGGAATGGTTGTCATATGTTAAAACGAAAAGATGTCCCTTGTTATTTCTCTTCTGGTTTGGACCTGGTTGTCGTAATTTTTGCCATTTTTTCTCCTGTGCTACCTGTTTACTAACCTTAACCATTTCCCTTCTACAATAACCCTTCTCAACAAACTTCTCGATCATTTTTTGACTATGTAGTTCATATTCTTAATCATCATTGCAAATACGCCGTGTTCTTAAAAATTGACCCTTAGGGTACCTGGATGGTGGAAGCTTGATCTATTTCAGAGGTTATTTTTGACTGTCGGCTTTGAATACAGTGTGGTAGTAAGTCTTCCCTCTTTTAAAATCACTATAATTTTTGTATTGCTGTCTTCCAGGTGGCATAACATTTTTAATTTTTTGGTTATGCAGCTGGTTGATGGCTTGTGTTTTGCGGGACATGTTGTACTTTACACCAGTATCATTCTGGAGTTACATTTGTTTTTTTGATCACTTTTTATTGCATTTTTTGTGGGATTGAATAGGTAAAAATCATAATTTTTGGATGGTTTATAACTGCGTTCATCATGCAGGTTCAATAATTATTTACTGTTATTCTACGGGTTGTTATGGATGCGGTGATACATGTGGGGTTTGTGTTATGATTTGGACTTTTTTTGGCGTTATATGTCTCTTCATATGTTTTGGGGCACTTTACACTTTTTTACTTTTTCCACCATGGGACATGAACAAGCAATCATCTGCTTGTAACCGCGGGTGTTACACTGGGGTGTCGACTATTAGTTATAGCCGGTACCCCGTGTTTCCTGATGGCGGTTCGGCTCAGATCTTGAGTTGAACCGGCATTGGCTCTGGGTCCGATATATATCGGACGCAGAGTGGGAAGGTGTTAGACACCCCAGGCTAACACCATTAAATGCTTCTGGAGTCAATCCTGCTGGAGGCATCTATATACTGATCCATTACTATGACAGCCAGAAGTCTCCTTGACACAAGCAGGGAAAGATCACCTCCAATACTGCCATCTACTGCAATACAGTATTATTGCAGTATATAGCAGGAGTTATCAGACTTCTGGGGTTAAAGTTTTCTATAAATTCAATATTTCAGTTCTATATATACAGTAAAAAACTTTTAAAAAAGGGAAAATAATTTTAAATAATCCTAAAAGTTTAAATCATCAAAATAAACATAAAACAAAATAAACAAAATAAACCAAAAAGTCTCAATCTTTCACAACGGTTATTCCCGACACTGATCCTCATAATGGAAATTTGCACCCACTTTTTCACCATTTTGCAACATATAAAAAATGTCATGAAGTGATCAATACAGTCCCAGAAATGGTAGCAATAAAAATGTCAGATTGTCCTCCAAAAAAATGGCAATTATAAAAAATGAAGCTTATAAAAAAAGATATTAACGTCAAAATAAGGAAAAAATTAAATAATTGTTTTTGTAGAAAAAGTTTTAATTTTAAAAATATTATAATTATTTAAACATAAAAGGAAGGTGTCATTTAAAACATACAGTTTAAAGAAAACCTACCATTTGATTTGATGCAGTATGAACTAAACATACCTTGAGAATACCTTAGCTACACTGTTGCAGGATCATATCCTAGTTAATCCCTGAGCTCAGTGGTTTTGCTGATAAAACAGAGATAACATTAGGATAATGAAGCTTTCTCACTCCTTTCTGGCTCCTTCAGCTCTTGTCTAGCACATGGCTGCAGGAGAGAATGACATCATCTAGCTTGTGCCTGGAGGCAGAATAATTAATTGCTGGGCGTGGCCTAGCGGGGAATGGAGTAGGATGCACGGCGCCAGAGCTCCTCTACCCGAATCCTGAACGAATCCTGTGGCACTCACCTGCACCATGCCAGGATCGAGAAAGGAGGCAGAGGAACGCAGACGAGCCGCGGCAGTGTAGCGAAAGACCCCTCCAATCGGCAAATGCCGGGTAGCAAGCGCAGTAAGCCTGGGGAGAAACACAGGAAGTGCAGCTCCCAAGATGGTGCCCGGAACACTCAAGGGGAGCGCATGGCGCGGTCACTGCGGGCGGAGACCGCTGCCAGACTGAGTGGTTTTGCCAAAAGAAGGGGCAGCAGCAGCAGCATGTCTCAGCCAGGAACATCAAGTAAGCCAGATAGGACTCAGATAGGACTCAATAGGACTCAAGCCAGATAGGACTCAATGTCGGAGGCAGAGGAGGAGGATACAGTGACAGCAGCCACAGGGATGCAGGAAGGGAGAGAAGATCCCCAAGAGTCTGATATTGAGGCTGAACCTACACTGGCAGATATTCTTAGAGCAGTGCAACATAATACATCTACACTGCTAAAATTGACAGGCCGAGTGGATAGCCTGAAAGAGGACATTTTACTGATGCGGCAAGATATTCATAAAGTTGCAGAAAGAACGACTGTCGTGGAGACTTGAATTGGTAAGGTGGAAGGAGTGATACCCCCTCTACGGCAGGATTTCCGGGAGCAATCCCAGGCCTTGATAGCCCTCCAGGCAAAAGCTGATGACCTGGAAAATCGGCTGCGCCACAACAATATGAGGATTGTTGGAATGCCGGAAAAGATAGAAGGTCAGAGCCCGGATGAATACTTTGAAAAGTGGCTTGCGGAGACCTTTGGAAGAGAGAACCTAACTCCACTATTTGCAGTAGAACGAGCTCATCGGGTACCCACGAGACCATTACAGCCCGGCAGACCGCCGCGACCCGTACTCATCAAGCTGCTGCACTTTAAGGACCGGGACCGGATCCTACGCATGGCCCGGGATAGAAATTATATCATGGTGAGCGGGGTGAGAGTGGCCTTCTATCAAGATTTTTCAGCTGAAGTCCAAAAGAAGCGGATGCAATTCTTGGACATCAAACGGCGCTTGAGGGCATTGGATGTCGCCTATTCCATGTTGTACCCGGCCCGGCTGAGGGTGGTGGCACTTGGTACCACTCATTTTTTTGATACACCAAGAGCAGCGCTGCAATGGCTGGACACTCCTGAGGCCCGATTGAGGGGACGACCTGAAGACCTGGGAGGGGCCTGATCAGCTGCTCGAGCAGTAAGGGGCAGAGTGGAAGCCCACTGAAGGGAACTTTGCTAAGATTTCTGGGGGCTTTTATATATCCTTGTTATAAGTTCAGTATGTGTCTTAACCTTCCTTTTTCTTTTAGTTATTTAGTTAACATGATTAATAATGCTGCTGCCTTAGCAGTAGCACAGGTGGGAGCTACATGGGATGTGGCTAGGTGAAGGAGCTGCAGTATATAACATCACAGGAGGCGGAGTGTTTGGGAAAGAATAGACATTCTCCGGGAGAATGTGGAGGAAAATTGCGATGGGATTGGGAGTTCAATGTAACACGCATGTACATGCTAGAATGCTAAATGTTTTCCCTGTTCCTCTTTGAAGGGAAGAATTGTTTATGTTGGGGGAGTTGGAGGGTTTGGATGGGGTAGGTGGGGGTGAGTTTGGTCTGGCTGGACACATGGAGCAGGAGCTATCTTCTTATGGGAGCTACAAAGGGAGGTAGGTGGGTAATGTGTTGTGATGGCAACTTTAAGGGACTTTCCTGGAATGTCCGGGGCATGGGAAGCACAAAGAAAAAGCGGGCCATATTTGACTATATAAGGAATAATGCTGCAACGATGATAGGATTGCAGGAAACCCACTTGACGAGAGATACTGTGACTTTGATTCACAGGGCGTGGTTGGGGCATAAATTCCATGCTTTTCACACCACATATTCTAGGGGGGTAAGCCCTATCAACAGATAGCTAAATCACTCCCATTTACACTCTATTCTTCTTACTCAGATTCAGAAGGGAGATATGTGGTGGTACATTGCCGAGTATACCATTGGGAATGTGTAGTGGTGGTATTATATATTCCGCCGCCTTACTCTTGTGTGCGTGAATTGGTAAAGAAATTAGAGGCATTGCCGGATGTGCCCTGGCTAATAATGGGGAACTTTAATAAGGTATTATGTGAGGGGAAGGACAGATTAAACAATGGAGGTGGTGGAGGAATGAATAATTTAACTTCCTTGGGGAGGTGGTGTGAGGAGACAGGCCTTCATGACCTGTGGCGGGAGACAGGCCTTCATTCATCTATGCCAGTATTCCTGTGTTGCATCTACATATGGCTCTCGTATAGATATGGTTTTAGGCACGGAAAGGGCAATATCAGCTGTGGTAGACATTAAGAACTTGCCATGGGCACTGTCGGATCACTCCCTATCTTACTGACAGTAAACTGCGGGGGGGGGTTCGTATTAAGGGTTGGTGGCGCATTAATGCTTTCTGGCTGCGATTGATAGATGGGATGACAGTAAAGGGCCTCTTAAAGGAATATCTGGAATATAATGAGGGGTCCGTCTCTAGAGTGGTACTATGGGACGCCATGAAAATGTTCCTGCAAGGGGCTCTGGCTGGAGAAATTAAAAAGGTTAAAACTAGACAAATTGGAATGGTGTTACAAGATAGAGTGAGGGAAGAAGTAGAGCAACATATTCAAAGTGGCACACGAGAGGCAGAGGTGGGGTGGATAGCAGCACAGAAACAGTTAAAACAGCATATGCTGGAACAGGCAGAGAACAAGCTTATGTTCCTGAAGGAACAGTTCTATGCCGAGGGGGAACAAACGGGGAAACTACTAGCGAGGATGGAAAATGCCCGGAGGACTAATCCATATATATATATGGATTGAAGAATGTTGAAGGGAGAGAAGTAACGAATACGAGGGGAATATTAGAGGTGTCGAGTACCTATTATAGACAACTGTATTCCTCCAGAGCCAATTATTCAAGGTCACAACTGGATTCTTATTTAGAAGGGGTAAGTATGCCCAGACTAAGTGCAGAGGCGAGGGACATGCTGGAAACCCCAATTTCTCTAGAAGAATTGGAACAGGCAATGGGGGTTATGGCCAATGATAAGGCACCAGGGATGGATGGCCTTCCCATAGAAGTATTTAAAGAGTTTGGGGAGATACTATTACCGCAGTGGTTGGAAACACTGAAAGAAAGCATGGAACAGGGTAGTCTACTAGTTTCCTGTTATGAGACACTGATAGTGCTCCTTAAAAAGGGGAAAGATGCAAAGTTGCCGGAGTCATATAGGCCGGTATCTCTTCTGACGGCAGATGTCAAACTGTTAGCCAAAGTATTGGCGAATCGGTTAGGCATAGTAGTGGGGTCTGTGGTGCACCGAGATCAATCGGGGTTTATCTCCTCCAAATCGACGGCTTTAAACCTCCGGAGATTATTTCTGAATCTACAGGCTGCAGAGCGGAACAGGGACAGAACTGCGGTGGTATCCTTAGATGCCACCAAGGATTTTGATAGCATAGAATGGGAGTATCAATGGGCAGTATTAGAGAAGCTAGGGTTTGGACCTAATTTCATACAGTGGTTCCGTTTTTTGTATAAATCACCGGTGGCAAATGTGAGGGTGAACGGAGGGGTTTCTGAACAATTCCAGCTGCAGAAAGGTACAAGGCAGGGGTGCCCTCTATCGCCCCTTTTGTTCGCTCTAGCTATTGAGCCTCTGGCCTGCATGGTTCATCAGCATCCAGCCATAAAAGGCTTTAGATATACAGGGGGGGGGAGAAAGGGTTGCATTATATGCGGACGATATGCTATTATTCTTGGCGGAGGACCAGACTGCATTGCCAATAGTAATGGAAGTGCTGGAGCATTTTGGGAGATTTTACGGTATTCGGATTAACTGGCCGAAGTCGGCATTGCTTCCCCTGTCTAGAAACTATCCAGGGCCGATACAGGAGGGTGAAATTCCGATAGTGGAAGATGGGGAGTAAAGGAAGTCAATACCCAACATTAGTATTGATGCAGAGAATATGGAAGGTCTTCAAACAGGGATAATAGGGATAGGACCTTGGACAAAGTATACTCCATTATTGAATAATCCATATCTGGGAGAGGTTTATATGCTGGAACATATCCAAAGCTGGAAACAGAAAGGTTTAAGATATTTAAGACAGGTATATGATGGATCAAACCTTAAGTCCTTTAGTCAACTGGCGGAGGAATTTGAGATACCCAGGAATATGTTTTATCAGTATTTGCAGTTAAGTTACAGGCGCAATTTGGATCTGAGGAGATCCAGCTTTCATCATTAGGAGTCATGACAGGGGTAGTGCAATCATGAGGAGTCTTATCTCAATACTAGATGGTGCGATAATGGATAAGCGGATGGGTGATTTAATGGACACAACCTTGAGGTCGGGGAATTACCGGATGATGAATGGGAGGAGATTATAGAGTCTCCACATAATTATCTTTGAATGTAGCACAGAGGTGGTCCCACCTATTCCTATTGCACAGGGCATATAGGACCCTGGTAGTGTTGCATAAGATGGGGTTGAGGGTGGTCACAAGCTGCCTGCGGTGCCTAGCTGAGAGGGCCGATATATTACATATGTTTTGGAGGTGCCTGGAGCTAAGGGGGCTGTGGAATAAAACCCAGCGTTTGGTACAGAAGGTGTATGGAGTCCAGATCCAGCAGGATCCTAAAGTGTGTGTATTGGGATATGTGGGTGGGATAGAGGCCACAGAATAGACAGCAATGGCTAAGGTGCTGTATCAAGTGCGTAAGACTATTGCAAGGCACTGGTTGGACGCTGATCCGCCGAGGATGTCGGAAATCCCAAGCTCACTGAATAACACAATTAAGATGGAATTAGGGGTATACCTGAAGAGAAATTCAGTCAAGAAATTTGGGAAACAATGGAAAAAATGGTTGGAGTGTCCAGGAATGGGAACAGAGGATTTGATTCGGAGATGGCAGAGGGTTTGCCCTGAAGGATAGCTGGAATTGGGAGGGAAAAGTAAATGGGGGTTGAAGGAGATAGCTCTTTGGGAGATGGATTATGGGGTATTTTTTGAGGAGTTCGGGGGGGGGGGGAACGATTATATGTTCAGAGCTAATGTTCTACTTACACAGTTGAGATTATGATATCTGTTTATGTATGCTGTAATATGTGCAACACCCCTGCCGATGCAAGGCAGAGGGGTTGTTGCGAATATGTCCCACCATGTAGCTTGCAGCCTGTGTAGGGTCTGATCAGCCCCACAGCATGTCACTACATAACACAGATGAGCACTGCAGCGGTAGAGTCTGCCTGGTAAGGCAGGAGTTAAGTCTAAATGTGATGTAATATGTGTTAACCAATCACAGCAGTTTATGTATTGTATCTGTAAGCTGGGATGCAATTGGAGGAGTAACCACCACCTGACCAGTGGGAGTAACAAAACCCCTGGTCAGGAAAGTTCTAGAGAGCAGTCTAGTCTAGTTAGACAGGAAGACAGACCAGAGCAGGAGAGCTCAGCTCCCTGCCTGAGTGGAGTGAAGAGTGTAGTGAGTTAGTTAGTGAGAGGAAAGGGGTATCATCCTACCTTCAAGGGTGATATCTGAAGCAACCCAGGACAAGCTGAAGAATCCTACTAGGACACAGCTACCTCCCAGCCTGCTCTTTGCATCCAGGCTGGTGATCTACTCCTGTGGCTCCCTCCAACGGCATCTCCAGCATTCTACCATTTGTCAAGGCACGTTGCTACTGTTCCTGTCAGTTCCAAGAAAGAACTGTAAGTTATTTTTGTTCAACGTCTGCCTCCGTCTGATCCCTGCTACTACGGCGGTCACCATTACGGGCACCCTATTCACCACACAGAGACTCCAGACACTAAAGTGTTGCCCCAGGGAGAACCGCTATAGCAGCCTCACCCTCATCATTTCTTGCCAACACCACCCTGATGGAGACCTGCCAGGCTGTAGGACAGCCCTCCGGTTCCCCATACCAAGCACCGTGACACTAGCGTGCCTAGGCCGCAACCGCCAGCCACTCAGGTACTGCGGGCCCCGGCTGTCTCCAGGCCCCAAGAAATGGCTAGGCCCCGTGGGGGATGTTGCATATGTATTGGCTTTAATAAAAGTTACCTGATTTAAAAAAAAAAAAATAATCAATTGCTGCATCATTCCCCAGCTGCTGTGTATGAGTCATCCAGCTCAGGTTGATTAGTGCTTGACTAGTCATGCTTTACACAGCAGCCATTTTAGCTCCTGTGTAATGTGTAAGACAGTCTGTCTCAGCTTTCCCAAGGTCCTGAATGGTATAATTGTTTTTTCAGCAAAACCACTCAGATTTGATTTGATGCATTATGAACTATCATAATGCATCAAATCAAATGGTAGGTTTCCTTTAAGCTGTAAAAACAAAGCTCACAAGGAAATGTCGCAAATGCAGTTTTTTTCTACAATGTAACTGCATTCGTAATTTTTTTCAGCTTCCCAGTACACAGAGTGGATTATTACATACTATCACTAGGAAATATCATTTGTTATAAAGATAAGCCCTTATACAGCTCTGTAAATGGAAAAAATAAAAAAGTTATGGATTTTTAAAGGTGGGGAGCAAAAATTGAATTGAAAAAAATTAAATCATATAAACAAAATAAGAATACAGATCCAACATTTATAATATATATAGTTTAATCAAAGTCTGGCCAAGAAACCCTAGCAAATACATGTGAATTATTGTAAATCAAAGTATATGGTAAATGGTTTAATAAAAAGACTGACGGTTCTAGCTCTCTTGAGGTCTGACAGGAAAAGCTTGTTCAATATCGGTCCCCTAGCTGACATGTAAATGCATATTACAAAACCACAAAGTAACAATCTGATTGGAAGAGTTACTAGCAGAAGCTTTGAAGGTGACAAGTTCTATTTTATCAGTTTGATGGATGAGAAGTCACAGCAGTAGAGATGAGCGAGCACTAAAATGCTCGGGTACTCGTTATTCGAGACGAACTTTTTCCGATGCTCGAGTGCTCGTCTCGAATAACGAGCCCCATTGAAGTCAATGGGAGACTCGAGCATTTTTCAAGGGGACCAAGGCTCTGCACAGGGAAGCTTGGCCAAACACCTGGGAACTCAGAAAAGGATGGAAACACCACGGAATGGACAGAAAACAGCAGGGGCAGCATGATGGATGCCTCTGAGGCTGCTTAATTCGCACCATTATGCCAAAATTATGGGTGGCCATGACAGAGTGACCGAATGAGGCTAGATAGCATCTAAAACATGCAATAATTGACCCTGACACTATAGGGGACGGCATGCAGAGGCAGCGGCAGCAGTGGCAGGCTAGAGAGGGTCATGGCGACATACCCTAAATGGACTCAGGTTTCACCAAAGGAGGTGAAATGATTTCCTATGTGAACAAAAGGTTGACGGTATATTTAGTCGATAACACAGCATGGTGGCGACATAGTGACCATAACGTATCTGGTGGAAAACACCCTACAAAAATGAGCCTGACCACAAGCTCTTTATAAGGGGACAACAGGTGGAGGCAGCCATGGAGAGACGTCCATGATTAAGAGCAACAGTATGGGGAATTCATATTGCGTGCTATGATTGCAACTTCAGGTCTCCAGCATGGCGGCGACAGTGGGCGAGTCAGTATGTATGTGGTGAAACACCTAAAATTTTGCCTGACACAGCTCGTTTGATAAGGGGATACTGTGCTGCATATCCTCTTGTGCTCCAGCGTCTGGGTATAGAGAGTTGAAATGAGACATTGGTGGCGCTGTGGAGGATGTGGAGGCAAAATGGACAGGAAACAGCAGGGGCAGATGCATGGATGCCTCTGAGGCTGCTCTATTTGGGATGGAGCTGGCGGGGTTCCCATGCTAGGCGAAGTTCGCTGTCCAAGCCCCTGTCTCTGGCTCCTCCCCAACCCAAAATTGGGCCTGGGTGCCAGAAGCGTTTACTTTGAAAAAATTATAATTTTCAAAGCAGGCCGGGTCGTTTGAAAATTTCACCTAGGAATAATGGAATAGCACCTAGTGGTTCTATTTTTAATTGTTTTTACGGAAATGGTTCCATGATTAAGAGCGACAGTATGGGGCCTCCATATTGCGCTGCTATGATTGCAACTTCAGGTGCCCAGATGGCGGCGACAGATGGGCCGCGGTTCCACTATGTATCTGGTGAAACACCTGAAAATTCTGCCTGACACAGCTTGTTTGATAAGGGGACGATGTATGGAGGCAGTGAACTAGTAGTAGATTAAAGGTGCTGCAGTTAAAAACTATGTTAGTGGTTCTTGAGATGGAGCTGGACGCTCCGCAGCCAGGCGAGCTTTCGCCAATCCAAGCCCCTGTCTCTGGCCTACTCCCCAACAGCACTTCTAAGACCTCTTTGTTATAATATCAAGTGTGTAGTGGCGTTCTATAAGTTTAGGATATGGCGGGGTGAGGGGAATGAAACAGATGCCCAAGAAGCCTGAAATAATATTGGTAAAGATAAAAGTTTGCCAGTAATTTTGGATTATACAGCAGGGTGGAAACAAAGTTAACAAGTTTGATGTGGAAGCCATGAAAACAACCCAAAATTCTGCCCGACACAGCTCGTTTGATAAGGGGCGTAGTATGGAGGCAGTGAACTAGTAGTAGATTAAAGGTGCTGCAGTAACAACTATGTTAGTTGGATCTTGAGATGGAGCTGGCGCTCCGCAGCCAGGCGAGTCTTTCGCCAATCCAAGCCCTGTCTCTAGGGCTACTCCCAACAGCACTTTAAAACTTTTGTATATAGATCAAGTTGTAGTAGCGTTCTTATAAGTTTAGGATTATGGCGGGTGAGGGGAATTGTAAACAGAATGCCCCAAAGCAGCGCTTGAAATAATATCGGTAAATGGTAAAAGTTTGCCAGTATATTTTGTGGATTACACAGCAGGGTGGAGACAAAGTTAACAAGTTTGATGTGAAAGCCATGAAAACAACCCAAAATTCTGCCTGACACAGTTCGTTTGATAAGGAGACCATGTATGGAGGCAGCTATATGGACGACTTTCGGAGGCAGCTATGGCGATGACGTGTGAAGGTAGCAATGGAGACGTCTCTGAGGAAATAGAGGGTCACCTATATAAACAGATGGAGCGGGCTGCACAAGAGGGGACCGTAGTGATAATGGGAGACTTTAACTTTCCAAATATAAATTGGGGTCAGGGCTCGTCTTCATCTGTGAAGGGGAGACATTTTATGAACATTTTTCAGGATAATTTTATGGTGCAGCTTGTAGAAGATCCCACAAGAGGTGACGCATTGTTGGACCTTGTGATTTCTAACAATGCGGAGATTGTCCAAAATGTCAGTATCTGGGAACCCCTTGGGAACAGCGATCATAATATAATTATTTTCCTCTTAAACTTTAAAAAGCAGAAACAGGCGGGAAAATCGAAAACTTTGAATTTTAAGAGGGCTAATTTCCAAAAATTCAGGGCTGCAATACAGGATAAAGACTGGGATCAGATTCTGTCAAATGATGATACTAATGTTAAATGGGAGAAATTCAAATGTATCCTGGGTTTTTATACTTCTAGATTTATTCCAATAGGTAACAAGTATAGACGGGCGAGATCACACCCCGCGTGGCTACAGGTAACAAGTATAGACGGGCGAGATTACACCCCGTGTGGCTTACAGCTACAGGTAACAAGTATAGACGGGCTAGATTACACCCCGCGTGGCTACAGCTACAGGTAACAAGTATAGACGGGCGAGATTACACCCCACGTGGCTTACAGCTACAGTTAAAAGGGCAATTAATGAGAATAAGAGGGCATTTAAAAAATATAAATCTGACGGGTCACCAGAGGCTTTCAATACTTACAAAAAACTTACCAAAATCTATAAAAAAGTAATCAAATCAGCCAAAATACAAAATGAAAGACAGGTGGCTAAAGATAGCAAAACAAATCCCAAGAAATTTTTTAGGTATATCAATGCAAAAAAAAATGGGTCAGAACAAGTTGGACCCCTTTATTCTGAAAATGTGGCATCGGTGACTGGAGACCAAGAGAAGGCGGAGTTACTTTATGGAGTTTTTAGCTCAGTTTATACAATAGAAGAGAGAACTTCTGACTTGGGTGGTGCCAGTGCGGGTCATGCACCCTGTAATATAGTAGACTGGTTTAGCGCTACTAAAGGGAACTAACTTGCCGATACAAAGCGCCCCAAAAAAGGATATGGAGAAAGCCGCTTTGAGTAAGGAAGCCTCAAAAGCTGAGCTGCAAACCCCATCCAAAGCCACAAGAATGCGTTTTAATAAGGGAAGGGATACTGGTCTACGGGAATCCTGAGTAAGACCCATCCTTTTAACAATTGTCTTAACAGGAATGATTTTGTAATATCTGGGCAGTCATGCAAATTTAACATGAAAGCTTACCCCGCTAAACTAGCTTTTGCCTTGTAAAAAGATGCGCCTTGTTTTTTTAAAGAAACTAGCCAATCGAGAGTGTAATTACAGATGAGGGATTTCTCCGCGGGTATGGTACCGCCAGAGAAGATTAACCATTGGTTCCATGCTGCTGAATATTTTTGCCACGTTGCTTCAGATAATGAGTTCCTCATAAGTTGCACAAGCTGTTCCCGACCAGCTTCCATTAGTGCTGCGAGCATTCCGTCCCTTCCTCGTCTGGTGACCCTTGGAGCTCACTGAATATCTGAAACTGGGAACAAGACAGGGCATTAGCCATGTCGTTCGCAGAATCAGATACATGTCTCGCTCTGGGCCAAATATTTGACTGCAGTCATCTTAGAACTAAGTGACGAAGCAGCGCAAGCACCGGATAGGAGGGTGAAGAAAGGCTGTTCAGGGCCTGCACTACTGCCTTATCCTCCGACCAGAGACGTATCCTATTATTTGGTAGAGAGGAGCCCAAAGTTCTAGAGCTATCAATAATGGGAAAAGCTGCAGGAGTGTTAAGTTATTAGTACAGCCTAATTGTTACCACTCCGGATGCCAAGAGCCTCTGCACCATTTTATACCATAGATGGTGGCAAAGCCGTGAGAGGGGCAAGTAGAAACGAAAAGGCTTAGTGAGAAGCTATCAACTTCAGTCTCTTGAAGGATGCCCAAGCTGTTAAAATCCTGGAGGAACACCTTCCTCCTTCAGGGGGTTGGTAACCCTAATAAAATGATTAGGGTGTTGGTAACCCTTATAAAATGATTAGGGTGTTGGGTGCCTTTTGTAGCTAGAGATAACCTAAGGGAGAAGGTATGGCCCATAGGTATGACTTTGCATGCAAAGTTCAGCAGGCCCAGGTGGACCTGGAACAGATGCAGGGTGGCTTTCTTTTTACAAACAAAGGAGTCAATCTCCAGACGGAGGCGGGATACTTTCTCTTCAGGTAATTTGAAAGTCATTTCCAAAGTATTTAATTCAATACCCAAGAAAGTGGTAACTGGACCACCTTTTTTGTCAGGTGACAAGTGGACACTAGAGATGAGCGAGCACTAAAATGCTCGGGTACTCGTTATTCGAGACATTTTGTGAATCATAAAATCAAACAATTTAAGCTCCATTTTGTGACTAATGACATTGAGTTTTGTTATATTCATTTATTTATAGCATTATGGGTTTTTGTATCAGACGTTTATATTCCTGGAATACCCCTTTAATTCCTTTAGGGCATATTATGCAGAGAGACTGGCGTTGGGCAGAGGACGGTGGAGTTCCTCCCACCTGATGTAGCTGTATAGAAAGCATATCATATGCATGCTGTAAAGTTGAGGAGCTGCTGCCCACAGGACGGAGAGGTCCGTTCATCCAAAGTGACGGTAAAACAGAAATCCACTAAATGTTGTCCCGATCTTATAGGCGCTGCTTTACTCAGAAATATGTTCACAGTATTTATCCATAAGAATAGTTTTATTATTAGGCACATCGGGTTTCGGCCTTCATCAGGTGCAGTTGTTTACAATGAATAAAAGGCATAGCAACAGCTTTTTTTATACATTTAAAAGGTCCATGTCAGTGATAAAGATTACTAAAGATTGAATAAAAGGACAAAAAAGAAAAAAATCAACAATTAAAAAAACTCGGCAAAAGAAATGTGTGTATGGGAGTATTATTATAGATTGTAGTGTTAGGCCAGTTTTGTGCAGTGCAGTGAGTGAACTGCATGTGTTTCTTTAGAGATAACCACGGTTAACAGAAGAGAAACAATGATGCCAAGCTGGTGCTTGGCATCATTGTTTCTCTTCTTTAACCGTGGTTATCTCTAAAGAAACACATGCAGTCATCACTGGACTCCTTAAAGTGTCCAGTCGGTGATTTTACTTAATCATAACAGATTGATCACACCTGTGTTAATGAGAGCAATCACAGAAACAATGTTAGCTGTCCTTTTAGGCAGGCCTCAATGAAGTTGAAATGTGTTTTGGGGGAAAAGTTCATTTTCCTAAGCAAATATTGACTTAATTGCTTAATTGCTGTTAAGCTGATCACTCTTTATAACATTCTGGCGTATATGCCAATTGCGCATTATCAACCTGGTTGCGTAGACCTTTGTAAAAATTAACATTTGTATCATTCTCAAAACTTATGGCCATGGCTGTAAGTATGTGCCTTTAAAAACTTATTAGAAAGAGTTTAAAAGCTTAAAATTGCATGGCTAAATTCTTTATCATTACCTCTTGTAGATGGGATAATATTTGTTTTCTATACATGTTCTATGATCTCATTTATACCATCAGGTTGGAGACATTTGAATTTATATATCCAAAAGGATTCTCTTTTGTTTAATCATTCTTGTCTGTTATTAGTGTCAGTAGGAATCTGTTCTATGCCCATAATCTTAAGTCCTCTTCATACAGAGGTGGGGGTTGTTGCATATTGCAGCAAATATGACATGCAGGTATATAGCAGGAAAACTGTCGCTCATAAACATAAGGCATACAACAACAACATTACCATCGGTATGCATCCTCACCAGTAGCCATAATTAATGTCCCCCATCTACCAGTAGCCATAATTAATGTCCCCCATCTACCAGTAGCCATAATTAATGCCCCCACCCACCAGTAGCCATAATTAATGTCCCCCCAGCAGTAGCCGTGATTAATGTCCCCCATAGGTAATATCTTAATAAACTATTCTGCCCTAAGGCAGAGAGATGCCTTCTCGGTCAGGCCTAAAACTTAACTTTTAATAATTAAGTAAAATTGTAACTTACCTAAATTCACACACATTTTAAAAATGCAGGTGAGGGTTGCGATATAGTTGGTGTCGCCTGTGAAGTTAAGTATCAACTCAGGATATATTGTATGTTAGTCGATCCCTGCAGTGATCGTACTCATTGCACACCACACACTTGCGCTAAAACACACACTCTAGCCCCCCTAGAGTGTGTGTTTTAAGCGCAAGTGTGTGGTTGCAAATGAGTACGATCACTGCAGGGATCGACTAACATACAATATATCCTGAGTTGATACTCCTCACAGGCGACACCATACATAATCTGCAACCTCACCTGCATTTTTTAATGTGTGTGAATTTAGTTTAAGTTACAATTTTACTTAATTATTAAAAGTTAAGTTTTAGGCCTGACCGAGAAGGCATCTCTCTGCCTTAGGGCAGAATAGTTTATTAAGGTCATAGAAAGCCTTGGCAGTCCTAAATGGGCTAACCCTCGTGTTTAATTTCCATAGGTAATATCCCCCCAAATAGCCATTTCCTAACTTTCACATATGCCCCCCCCCCAAATAGAAACAGGGCCCCATAGATTTAAGCAAATAAAAAAAAAATAAAACTCTTACCTAGTTATTCCGCTCCTCTTCGCGTCCCTTCTCTCTTCTAAAGACGGCGCAGGCGACGGCTGATGACTACGTCTACCAGGTCAGGTGCCGGTTCTATAGACCTCAGCAGACCCGGCCAGGCAGGCGCGCTCATTAAGCCTATGCCAGCGTATGATGAGGTGGGTGGGACGGGGTGGGGGGAATTTGGGCGGATTGGCTGCCCGTTCAAATTTTAAATTGTGACAGCTCCGGGCCCTCCTGATCCAGCGCACGGACCAGATGCAGAACAGTCCGTGCGCTGTAACGGAAAGGCCCGCGGCTCTCACAATTTAAAACATCTGCCCGCGGTGCTGCGCCGACTTATCAGCGCAGCACAGGGGTACCGCGATCGGTACAGTACCGCGATCGGTACGCCACTGTTTGAGGCTGCCGGCAGCTTTGCCGGCAGCCAACGCTGTGAAAACACCCGCGATCGGTATGCAGCAAAGACTTACCGGCTATGGAGAGGGCTCAGCCCGTGAGCCCTCTCCATACCCTCACCGGCGAATAAGACGACCCCAGAGAAGACAGAAGATTTTTCTGTCTTCAAAAGTCTTCTTATACGCCGGAATATATGGTATATGTTCAAAATGCTCATTTGACCACGTGTATTGCAATACACCACATATTACACCTTGCTAATTTCCCCAAGGGGTATACATTCAACAATTAGGGTCACGTTTCGGGTTTTCTTCTGTTTTGGTACCACTATGGCTCTCCTGACACATGTGAAGGATTTCTGTCAAATTTAGCTTCTAAAATCCTCTACTGTGTGCCCATAAGGCATTTTGTATGCAAATGTGGGGTACTTCTACACTCGTGAGAAATAGTTTTACACCTTTTTCATGGTTATTTCATATATTATCCCTATTGGCTTACAAAAATTAGGGGTAAAAGTGACATTTATAGGTAAATTTTCACCTTTTTAATATTTAGGGCCTACTTGGATCATTCACCTGTAGGGGCAAATACATATATTACACATTGCGAAATTCGCTAAGGGGTGTGGATTCAAAAATTAGGGTCACTTTTCGGATTCTTATCTGTTTTATAAATGCATGTCTCCAAATGCATGTCAAACATTTATTTCAAATTTGGCTTTTAAAAGGCAAACATCCCTCTTTCCTTCTACTGTCACGGGATAGGCAGCTAGCATGAAATCTGCCATATGCGCCAGGAGTACCAACGCGCAAGAAGATTCAACTCCACTCACTGCCTGACTCTCCATTTCCTCCTCCCCAAACTCCTCTTCTTCTGCCCTACACACTGAACAATGTCCCCTCTTCTGTCTCGCCAACATTCTCCTCCTCTATTCTCATCATCCATCCTCCACCTCCTCCGATATGCGCTAGAAGAAAACAGAAATGAGGGTGCTTTGGCTATGAACAAGGAATCTCTTCCCCCGTCTCTTGTGACGCGAGCAAAGCTTCCGACTTCAGCTGACCAGAGAGTTCTTCAACAGGCCTAGAGCAGGGATGGTGAGGGTGATGATGGCGGCATCGCCACTGACCATCAGTCCGGCGCGTGATGCCCTGTAATAGCTCTTGGGCGGTGTGCCTTTTATCGCCTAGGCTCAGCAGTTTGAGCACAGCCTGCTGTCGCATTAGCACGGACTGCTGCTGTGCCTAGAGTTACCGACTGATGGCGCCATGCCCAAGGATGGTAATTGGAGGAGGATGTGGAGGAGGGGTGGGAGGAGGAGGAACATAGTAGGCCTGTGACCTGGACCGAGGTAGGCCCCGCAATCCTCGGCGTCGGCAGTATATGGACCAGCCCAGGGTTCAGATTGGTCCCAGCCTCCACCAAGTTAACCAATGTTGCCTTCAGCACATATAGTGGCCCTGCCCGCGCAGCACTTGTCCACGTGTCCGTGGTCAGGTGGACCATTGTCAGAAACAGCGTTGGTCAGGGCACGGATGATGTTGTCTCTGACCGTGCTTGGTGCGGGCTGGGACGGCACATCGGAAAAGTAGTGGCGGCTGGGGACGAAATACCGAGGGGCGGCCGCGCCATGAGGTTCGAAAGCCATTGTCTCTTACCAGCCTATAGGGCAGCATCTCCAGGCTACGTAACTTGGAGATGTGGACGTTGAGGCTTGGGTAGTGGGTGGGTTGCACTATACTTCCTTTTGCGCTCCCGTGTCTGGGGTATGGAGAGCTGAAAGTGTGAGCTGGGGATGTGTGGAGGATCGTGGAGGCGAAATGTGGTTTTCGCACGGGAGGTGTTGGGCCGGGGGTCCTGGGCAGGGGACTCGAGCAGCAGATTACACAGGGGAAGGAGCAGTGGTGTGGGCCGGAGGTGAAGGGCTTGGTGCCATTGAGTGGGGGGTGTTTGAGTCATTATGCCTGCGCATACTGGTGGTAGTTAAGCTAGTAGTGGACGTAAACCCTGTGATCCTGGTGTGGCAAAGGTTGCACACCACAGTCCGTCGGTCATCGGTGTTTCTTTAAAGAACCTCCAGACTTCGAAAATCTAGCCCTCGCCACGGGAAGCTCATACGGTGAAACATTGGCGTATGACCTAGCTCTGGCCCTGCCTCTCCGTCTGGCCCACCACTGCCTCTTCCAACCTGTTCTGCATAGGACTCGCCTCCGTCTCAGAAGCACTGTGTTCACCCGGCCTATCAAACCACTTGGGTCTGTCACCTCATCATCCTCCGATCCCTAGTCTGCTCCCCCCTCGGACTTCCTGCCCGAAACAACTTCACACACGTCTGACAACCGGTTCCCTCATCGTCCGACACCTCTTTACACACTTCTTCCACTACGTCAACAATGTTTCATCAACCCACAGACTGGACCGGTGGAAAAACTGGGCATCGGGAAAGAGCTCAGCAGCAACCGGACAAGTGGTTTGTGACTGTGGGAAGGGTCCAGAAAAAGTTCCTCAGAGTATGCGGTTCAAATGCCAAATTTTGCTGGAGGGGGCAGATGGGGGAAGGAGGCTGAGGTGGAGGAGCTGGGAGTGCTGATTTCGGTGACTGGGTGGACTGCGTGGAAGACTGACTGGTGGACAAATGGCTAGAAGCATTGTCCGCAATCCACGACATCACCTTTCGCACTGTTCTGGCCTCAACAGTGCTCTACCGCGAGTCCCAGTAACTTGAGACATGAACCTAGGGAGTGTAGCTCTGCGGCGTTCACTGTCCATCATCAGCAGGTGGTGGGTCTCACCCCGCCCAGGACCACGCCTCGACCCTGCAGTAGTTGGACGCCCTTGTCCTCTACCCCTAGCCCTCAGTTTCAACATTTTCAAAATTAAAGTGTAAACTTGTAAATTTTTTGGATTTTTTTGTGTTTATTTTGTTACAAATGTAACCTGTTAATTTTTTGGATTTTTTTTGGAGGCAGCTGCGAGTCTCTGGCTTTGTGATTGGCCTCTGTTCTGGCAACCAAAAATCAAACAGGCGGGAGATGCCATTTTCATCGAGCTGGCGAAATATCAGTCCGAGCAACGAGTAGTTTAGAGTACACTAATGCTCAAAGAGCATTAAGCTCTCGGCCCGAGTGTATTCGCTCATCTCTAGTCAGTATTATGAATATGTTCCTTGTGTGTGTTGATTACTTCTCAGGATGTCGGGAAGCCTTCCCTATGCCAAGGCACATGCACGAGTAGCTACAGCAAAAGAAACTGTGTTGAGTTTTCTGTAGGTTGGACCTACAGAGGTTAATCGAATCAGAACGAGGTAAAACACTTTACCAGGAGAAGTAATATGCAAAATATATTGCAGATAGGGGGTTACCCAGGCTTTCATGACCCCATTACCGCCCCAAGCAAGTGGAAGGATAGAAAGGCTGAATGTTTACACTCAAACCTGGAAAATCCAAAAAGGCCGCGGTGCAGTAGGATAGGCAAACCCGGACAGATGTCTTCCCTTAGCTTGTGTTCTCGAAACAGGTGACACGCCAAACAGAAAAAAAACAATTGTCTCCATTTGAATATTGTTTTGGCTCAGCGGCCCAGACTAGGCCGTGTTATTCCCACAGATCTCCAGCTTTCAATGGATACAATCCACCAGTTATGTGCAGAATATTCAACAAAGCTTACATCTGTGCCATAAACAGTATATGATTCTATTCCAGATCCAGAGAGATAGAAGGGACCCAACCCTCCACCAAGGGACTGGGTAATGGTAAAGAGGCATACCAGAAAACCGTAGCGCCAAGGTTTGACGGTCCTTTCCAAGACTTCCAACACCACCAGCAACAGCGGTGAAACTCGAAGGAAACCCAACTGGATCCACGCCACCATGGTATAATTGGTTGTGCCCGGAAGAAGGATGATCCTGATTCCAATAATAGCGATGATCTTAATCCCTTACTCCAGCAGGCGGGGAGACCAAAACCGGGTGATAACCGTGATGGGGCATCAAACAGTCATGTGGTTCACACTTCAGCCACTGTAGTTACTTTCTATTTTGAATTTCTGTGGGATAGTGCATTGTAATCATAATCTAATTTGGTAGGCCACCGTGGGGACATAAAATTAAAAAAACTTACGGGATCTAGGGGGCAGACTAAGCGAAACAATACCTATTTGTGCTAACTAGGACCTGGAATGAAAAAAATGCAGATACTGGTCACATGCTGCCTGGAACACGGGAACCTCATGGGGATACACTCCAGTAGAAGCTCTTACTCGTCTCAGCCCAACAGGTGAACCCCTTCTTAAAAGAATGACCATAACCAGAGCCAACCCTAAGTGGGGTTGTAATCCATCTTATGTATCCTGGTACCCCCATGTTATTAACATCTATCAACCTTCCCTAGGGCTTGAGGACCTCTATGTTTGGATGATTCATTGCCAGGGAGAAGCAGTTCAGCAAGGCACATTTCATGTTAAAGGCCCAACCACACGGAAGGGGATGGTAATCCAATCCCAGAAGGGACAGACAATAGATTCAAATTTCCGGGTACTAGAGGAGGTAAAACTATGAGAAAAGGTAGCAATAGAAACAGGATACACAGAAAGGAATGAATGGCTTAATTGGAGGAAATACACAGCAAATCAGGAATTAATAGATCTAATATGTATAGCTTGTGCACAGCTTAGGCGCACATCTGGGGACAGTTCCATTCAAACTTTAGAAGGGTAGATTAAAGGGTGGCAGGCATCAGAGCCATGTACCAGCGTTACATGAACCTATGATGTAACTATGGTGTTGTTTCAAAATTATCCACCAGCGAGGACAGACCGGTTGCCCACACGAGTAATAGCATAATCCAGGGATTACACTTGTTTACAAAGGACCGGGAAAAGGGAACAAGTAGGTTATTTGTTCAACATGATTTTGTAACAAGGTCAGACAGTGAATGAAGATAAAGATGAGGTATGAGGCGAAAGTGGTTATCAATCAAACTGCATCCAGAAACTGATGTATGGTTGAACTGTGGGAATATGAAAATCAGACCTAGACTCCAGTAAAATGGGTCCGGCACACAGGTACTGTGCCCTTCCAGGTAATCTCCTCAGAGGAATACGGGTAAGGTCAGTTGAAATGTAAACCATTACGCAGACAAAGGCGCCATCCCAGGATGGGGCCTCTTTGATAAAGGATTATAGATCAACAGTCATGAGACTCCTAGAGGAGTACAGATGAGTTTTAAAGCAAGGAATCACAGTTCGGCTGCAGGCCTTCGTAGCGCTCTCTTTTGGGGGGTTAACAATTAATAAAAAGTCGATTGGATAAACTATATTACTATATCAACAAAGGTTAATAAATTACACAAGGGACTGCAATAAACGGGGATAGCTGAACAGTAGCACCATATCTATCCTAAAAGGGGGGATTGATAGGGGATATATGGGTTAACTGAAAGCTTAAAGGGAACCTACCACCCGATCTACTTAAAGGTAAGAATGGTGGTGTAGGTGATTAATGGGACGTGAGGATAGCCCTTTTTTTGGGCTAATCTACCCACGTCCCAGGGGTCTTTTAGAAAACTTTATTGCTGGTATATGCAAATTTTTAGTGCGGCTACTGGGGCATGGAGTAGCGGACATGAGGCTACTAGTCGGGCTACTCCAACGCCCCAGTAAGCCACGTTAATCTAGCCTACCAGGTAATCTTGTTTTTTTTGAGAGCAACCGTATTTATCATTGGTTATTGCCTTCTCCGACCGCCGTCGATGCCCCTTGAATCGCTTTTTCCCTCCTCACTATGAGCCGTCCCCACTCCCTTCCGTGCATCTGTTTGCGGCATTTGACCCTCTCTTTCCCTCTTTCGATGCGCTTTTTTAGTTAGTTTTTTTACGCTATGCCCCCCCCCCCCCCCTCATGCCCCAGAGCGCGGCCGAAAGATTACCTGGTAGGTGGAGTAATGCGCGGTACTGGAGCCAAGCCACCCCGGCGCGTCCAGGCTATGTCTAACGATGCCTCAGCCCTCAGGCCCTGGTCTTGTCCAACCATCCCCTCGCCACACCAGTGTGAGCGCCCCCCAGTTCTATCATAACAAAATGTCGCCATCTTTCCTATCCCAGCACCCTCACCTAGTTCTCATTATAATGGGGGGGGGGGGTCCCCCCCCCACCCGGCGACCGCTGATGTGACCTCCTCACGCCCAACAATTAATGTGTGTGAAGCTCTCCACGTGTCCCATTCATCCACCTACAGTCTTATCGGTGATGATGCCACCAGCTGCACTGAAAACCCGCTCGGACAACACGCTAGTGGCAGGGCAGGCAAGAACCTCCAAGGCGTACAGCGCCAGTTCGTGCCACATGTCCAGCTTTGAAACCCAGTAGTTGTAGGGAGCTGTGTGATCATTTAGGACGATGGTATGGTCAGCTACGTACTCCCTCACCATCTTTCTGTAAAGATCAGCCCTACTCTGCCGAGACTGGGGACAGGTGACAGTGTCTTGCTGGGGTGACATAAAACTGGCAAAGGCCTTGTAAAGCGTACCCCTGCCAGTGCTGGACAAGCTGCCTGCTCGCCTACTCTCCCTCGCTACTTGTCCCGCAGAAGTACGCCCTCTGCCGCTAGCGCTGTCAGAAGGGAAATACTGTTTCAGCTTGTGCACCAGGGCCTGCTGGTATTCATGCATTCTCACACTCCTTTCCTCTCCAGGGATGAGAGTGGAAAGATTTTGCTTGTACCGTGGGTCCAGGAGAGTGAATACCCAGTAATCGGTGCTGGAATAAATTCTTTGAACACGAGGGTCACGGGATAGGCAGCCTAGCATGAAATCTGCCATATGCGCCAGAGTCCCAACGCGCAAAAATTCACTCCCCTCACTGGCCTGACTGCCCATTTCCTCCTCCTCCTCCAACTCCTCTTCTTCTGCCCATACACACTGAACAGTGAAGGACTGAACAATGGTCCCCTCTTCTGTCTCGCCAACATTCTCCTCCTCTTTCTCCACATGTCGTCCCCTTATCAAAAGAGCTGTGTCAGGCTCATTTTTCGGGTGTTTCACCAGATACGTTATGGAACTTGGTCACTATGTCGCCACCATGCTGTGTTATCGACTAAAAATACCGTCAACCTTTTGTTCACAAAGGAAATCATTTCATCACTTCTTGCTCACCTCCTTTGGTTCCTCTCTGCCACCCATTGGTTTGAAGCCTGAGTCCATTTAGGGTATGTTGCCATGACACTCTGTAGCCTGCCGCTGCTGCCGGCATGCCGTCCCCTATAGTGTCAGGGTCAATTATTGCATGTTTTAGAGGCCAGGTCCTGGTAGAATTCGCAGCGTCTGATCCTCCATTCAATTTCGCTATAGAGATCACGTGCACAGTGCTCCTAGGTGACCCTTTTAAAGTTTGTGAAATCGTTTGCTATCCAAACAACTTCTCACACAATATCACAGAACTGTGGGGGAGTTCCTGGTTTTCATGATGCTCTCTACTGTACGCTTTTGACAGAACCCTGAGACTATGACAGAAGCAGGGTATATTTATACGGAGACTTGATTACACACAGGTGAATTTATTTATCATCATAGTCAGTAGGAACAACTTTGGATCATTCAGAGATCATCACTGAACTTCTGGAATGAATTTGCTGCACTGAAAGTAAAGGGTTTGAATAATATTCCACGAACACTTTTGAGTTTATTATCTTTTACAAAAGTTTAAAATATCCATTACATTTCGTTCTTCATAGGAAAGCGGAGAGAAAAGCGATGCACAAATCAGGCCAATACATAAAGAAACAGGATATAATCCAACAATAATCTCTTTATTAAATGTAAACAAGCGGACAAAATACCATACACAAACATCTAAAAGCATTTAAAACACAAATATACAAAAAGTGACCAATGTGGAGATCCCGGTCTGGTTCATCCACAAAAAACCTCTAAGTCCAGACACAAAGTGTTGTCTATACGCCTCTGCCCAGTTAGTATAAGCCTATAGTAGATGTTACATACAATGCTCCTTATCCACTGATGGTAAGTAGTGGGCAACAACAGCCCCAAGGTCGTGCTGGAATGAAAATCAGACAACCTCTAAAGTGCAAGTGCTACCAGTGTGACAACTATATCTGCCCCACTACTGAATAAAAAATGTATATAAGAAAATAGAAGAATGCAAAGGAAACATGAGAAAAGTGCTGAGTGCAAGTGGGATAAAGTAAAGGATCTTACAGCATGTAAGATGCAGAGATTCACTCCTGTATGATAAGTAGAGCATTGGGAGCGAGGCGGGACTAGAGGTACACGGCTCCCCACGCGTATCGTCGTCCCAGGGACGACTTCCTCAGGGGTAGGTAACCATGGTCATGAGACACTCACCTTAAATAAGCCCTCTACTGAACTATACAGGCGGCGCCAGTGCTGCATCAATCAATCTGCATGGAACGGAAGGTGAGTATGAAACCGGAAGTGGGGATGGCGATGGAACAGTCCATGCGCATTGGAGTGATACACCGGCCGGGATATACGGCAAGTAACCAAGGTAACAAAATAACGATGACCGGGGTAACCATAGTGACAGCGCACTGATCGGTTTAGGCCACTGAGATGCCCAAATGATGTAGCAAAATGCGGCGTCCCTACATAAAATGTCCAGAATATACGACGTAATAGTCCGGGTAGAAAGTGCACCAAATAGATCATTATCATAAAAAAACTTTTGCCAGTGTGGTGATGGTGCAGCGTCCACCATCAAGTATGCAGGATAAATACGGTGCGTTGGTATGGACGTAAAACAAAATACACATCTATTATTCGAACATAAAGTAGCGACGTTCCCCTATGAATTCATACAGCAATATGCGGCGTAGTGGTCCAAGTAGCAAGTCACAAAGTGAGATTATATAAAAAAAAAAAAAAAACCAAAAAAAAAAAACAAAAAAAAAAAAAAAAAAAAAAAAACCTTGCATGTGGTGAGGTACGGCGTCACCATCGAGTTATACAGGACATAAACGGCGTGGTAGTAACGGATAACAAAATACACATCTATTATATGACACATCAAAGGGTTACGGACCATAGGGTGTGTATGTACCATAATGGTATAGTGGAGTGCAGTATCCACCACAAACCAGTAAAATATGATGTGGTCTAATTTATTCGGCGCATATATGAGAGAGGGGGAAGAACGTAACAATAGACCTAAGGCACGGCGCAAGCAGGTATCACATACATACCATACGTACTGCATGACAAAGTATAAAGTAGATGCAGTATAGGAGGAGTAGATAAAGATCAAAAACCAACTATCCCCTGTTCTGGTCAAATATGTAACAACCAGGCAGTATCATCTATTAATGCACTAGACGCAGTCGTAGAGGGCAAAAAAAGGGTGAGTGTTTAGTACAAATACAGGTGCAAAATATATACAACATTTACATGGGTTATTTGTCTAAGTGTCAATGGCTCAGTGCCAGTATCAACAATTTTTTCTTCAAAACCGTATACATCAAAGTCACAAAAGTCCAGGAAAATGCGAGAAGACAGAGATCCAGCTGCGGCTCGGCGGAAGAGGGATTCACCAGAGTAGAGATGCAAGAGTTCTCACCCATCTTTGGGCAATGCAACCGTAGAATTAGAAGAATAAAGGGCAAAACGCGATCCAACGGGAAGGAGTGAGTATGTTGCGTATCGATTCGGTTTATCGGCAATCATCCCCAGAGCAATCTGTGTCCCGGTATGTTGTGGAGGACACAGATACATAAGCACCCACCGTGCTGACTGTAATGTTAGTTAAATATCGTGAAAGGAAGACCATGGCTAATGTGTGAAGGGGAGGGGTGGCTTGGGAATAAAGTGTAGGTGACCATAAAGGCCCCCTAGGAAGGGTAAGGGCCCCTTCAATAAAAGTGACATGAAAAAGGCCTGTGACGAAGGGGTATAGGGCCCCCTGCCTGAAACAGGCTGTACTTGGACCCTTAAAACGTATGTGTGATGTTGTAAGACAGCCAATTGTACAGGTATATGCAAATCCGGAGCTTACGTATGCAAAAACATTCACCAAATTTGTATGAGTCTCAAAGTACACTGTGTTTAGCATTGGGGTCCCATGACCCCTCTCTTCACATGAATGTCACTCATGCATTTTGGTAGTTGGGGCCCTATGACCCCTTTCCTAGGGCCCTTTATGGTCCACCGAGCACGGTGTAGGCCCCCAAGGCACCCCGCCAAGGACAAAGGAACCATGGTCCTTTTCACGAGTTATCAATACTTAACATTACCAGTACTATGCACAGGTTGCTTGTTAGTATGTGTTCCCCAACATACCAGGGACACAGTATTCTGGATGGTGTTGCCCTAAACCATGTATCACTGTCAACATACTCACTCCTTCACCTTGGACTTCGCGTTTTGCCTTTAATCTCTCATAGATTACAGTACTAGCAATCCCAGAAGATGGGTGAGAACTCTTGCATTCTACTCTGGGAATTCTCCTTTACCGCCAAGCCGCCAGCTGGATCTCTGTCTTCTCGCAGTTCATGGACTTTTTTGGACTTTGATTTATACAGTTTTGAACGAAAAAATTGTATACTGGCACTAGGCAATTGACACATTAGGACAAATAACCTTGTAAAGTGTGTATCTTTTGTATAATTTGCACTCTGATTTGTACTAAACACTCACCTTTTTTTGCCCTTCTACGATGCGTCTAGTGCATTAAAAGATGATACTGCCTGGTGTTACATATTTGACCAGGAACAGGGGATAGGTGGTTTTGATTTCTTTTTATAACTCCTACCTTACTGCATCACTTATACTTTGTTGCATGTACAAAGTAGGTATGGTAGTATAGTTGATGACGCATTGCGCGATGCCTTAGCTATTGTTATCGTCTTCCCATCCTCTCATCATATACGCGAATAAATGACCACATCATTTTATGGTTTGTGGTGGAGTACTGCACCTTCACTTACCATTATGGTACATACACAACCTATGGGGTCCGTAACCCGTTGATTGTGTTCAGGTAATAGATGTGTATTTGTTATCCTTACTACCACGCCGTTTATGTCCTGTATAACTCGAGGTGGACGCCGTAATCAAACATTGCAAGGTTTTTTTTTTTTTTTTTTTTGTTTTTTGTTTTTTTTTTTTTTTTTTTTTTTTTTTTTTTTTTATATAGATCTACTTTGTGACTTGACTACTGGACCCACTACGCCGCAATATTCTGTATAATTCATAGGGGACGTCGTACTTTATGTCGAAAAGATAGATGTGTATTTGTTATCCATACTACCACAAGCCGTATATTTATCCTGCATATTGATGGTGGACGCTTGCACTCACCACACTGCAAAAGTTTTTATATATAGATCTATTTGGTGGACTTTCTACCCGGACTATTACGTCGTATATTTGGACATTTTATGAGGGAGCGCCGCATTTGCTACATCATCTGGCATTCAGTGGCTTAACTAACGATCAGTAGTGCGCGGTCACCTAGGTTACCCGGTCATTCAGTTATTTGTGTACCTGGGTACTATTGCCGTATATCCGGCCGGGTGATGCGCATGCGCACTGTTCCATCGTCCGAGCCCCACTTTCCGGTTTCATACATCACTTCCGTTTCCATGCAGATTGATTGATCTCGCAGCCACTGGCGCCGCCTTGTATAGTTCAGAGGTGAGGGCTATTAAGGGCTTAAGTGTCGTCTCATGACCCTGGTTAACCTACCCCTGGAGCGGAAGGCCGGACGCCTACACACGAAAAGTGGGGGGAGAGCGTGTACCTTCTAGTCCCGCCTCGCTCCCAATGCTCTACTTATTATATACAGGAGTGAATCTCTGCATCTTACATGCTGTAAGATCCTTTACTTTATCCCACTTGCACTCAGCCTTTTCTCAAGTTTCCTTTGCATTCTTCTATTTTCTTATATTACATTTTTTATTCAGTAGGTGGGGCAGAGTCATAGGTGTCACACTGGTAGCACTTGCACTTTAGAGGTTTGATGTCTGATTTTCTTCCAGCACGACCTTGGGGCTGTTGTTCCCACTACTTACATCCAAGTGGATAAGGAGCATTGTATGTAACATCACTATAGGCTTGTACTATAAACTGGGCAGAGGCGTATAGACACACTTGGTGTCTGAACTTAGAGGTTTTGGTGGATGAACCAGACCGGGATCTCCACAATGGTCAATTTTTGTATATTTGTGTTTTAAAATGCTTTAGATGTTTGTGTATGGTATTTTGTCCGCTTGTTTACATTTAATAAAGAGATTAGATTGTGGAGTGTATATCCGGGTTTTTTAGGTATTCGGCCTGATTTGTGCATCGCTTTTCTCTCCGCTTTCCCATGTTCATGCATGGTGCACAAGGCCAGCTTTACATCGCATTAGGTTGTGCTAACCAACTCCCCCCTTTTTCCAGTGCTATCCTAAAGTTTCTGAACCAGAATACCATTTTCACAGACATGAAGTAGAAAGATGTTTATGACTTTCCGGCAATGTTACATTATTTAAAAGCCTTTTTTTTATTGTTATGCACAGGATGTAGTCAAGGCTATTCAAAAGGCCAAAGGTTTAAAGCATCTGGTATCCATGACAACTAGTGAGCACGCCATTATGCAAAATGAAGCCCTTATCGCATTAGCCATTGCATCCGCCATCAACCTTGGTAATGTACAATGTTGCAATCAATAGGACTGAATTGCAAGCACAAAATAGTCTTATTATATTCGAGAGGCAGAGAACATTGTATAATGAAGTAAAATGACTTGACAGAAAATTCATTATTTATGGGAGATTCAGGAAGGTCTCCATAAGACATAAGATGGTCTTAATCCATCATCAGAAGTGCTATTTTATTATCTCATGCATTCCTAAAAACTGAGAAAAGGTGACAAAAACACTCATCCTCCAACTAATAGTGTGCAGTCATTGCAAGATCATTTGTGTAATAACAGTAGTTTATGAAATGGATTAATGGTCATCATCACATTTCAGAGATTGTTGAAGAAGCCTTCAAAGAGTCAGAGTTGGTGGCAATCCTGTACAAAGTTTTGCGAGACGAATCAATGGGGCCAGAGGTGAAATACAATTCGATGGGTCTGTTATGCAGCCTCATGGACTCAGGTAATGAAATGCCTCTTCATCAGAGAGGACAAGCGTAAATGTCATTTTATTGTTTTATTAATGCCAACTTTGAGTAATAGACTGATACTCACAGTAGTCTAGCTTTGGGATAGGAATCTATTGTGAATGTAGTTACTATTTATTGAACGCTTGCAGAAACATATCTTTTACATTTACATATCTCTTTCATCATCTGGTCTTCTCTGTCTGTCTTTGACAGTGACTTTCTCCAACTGTCACTTTGTCTATTGGGGAATTCATTAGAAGAGTCTGAGAGCAGAACTGAGGCAACCAATAAAAGCTCAAGTTTCATTTTCCCACAGCGGTTTATAAAATTACAGTTGATCTCTGATTGGTTCCCATGGGCAACTGGAACAGTTTTACCCCAGACATTTCTGATAAATCACCCTCCATCTCTTCATCCATCTTACCTCACACATTAGCTGTCTTATACTCATTGCCCATAAAAAACAATCAAAGCTCAGAGCTTTGCTAATTTTGCTAATCTTAGCAGAAAAAAATCTGTATAATGGAATTAAAATGCTACTGTCCCTTTAATCAGTCCTGTGACTTTATCCCTGTGGAAGAGACACAAGACAGAAGATGACTGCTGGTCACATGTCCCAGGCAGGTGTCGGTCATGTGATCATCAGTAAATTTGGCTGTAGTTGGTTGGTTGCAGTTGGTTACATGTAGTATGGCCGGTGTTATGAGCAGTGATGGCAGTTACACATTATTACTATGGTAACAGAGCAGGACAGTCTGTTAGAGCATCACTGAGAGCAGAGCATGAGAGAGAGGAGTGGTGACTGAGAACTGAGGGATCATGGGAGATGTAGTATCCTGAGGTCATAAAAGCAAATGATTTAAGCTCCATTTTGTTCTGTTTTTCTGTATTCTTTTATTTATAGCATTACTGGTTTTTATATCAGACGTTTATAATACTGGAATACCGCTTTAGAACCTTTGGGTTGAAATGGATACATCAACTATATCTTTAGGTCACCTGCTCACTGACATCTGATGCGTCAGTATTCTTAAGCAGGAACATCATGGTTTTTGTTTATCATTGGTATTGACACAGTCACATTGAGGTTTTTTTGGACTTTTTATTGCTAAAGAAGTTGCACAGAACTATTTCTACCACTTCATCTGGAGTAAACAAAGAACTACTGCTAGTGCACACAGTAAGTAGGGCATAAGAACATTTATTAAAGGGTCCCAGCCACTTTAATAAATCTGACTGGCAGTGGAGTTCCAGAAATAAATTGTCACAAGAAGCTTGCCTAATGATAAATAACCCTCATTATTCTCATTATCATTTGAACCCTATCAATTAGCAAGATGGTATAGGTCTCCAAAAATTAGGCGCAACAATGAAAGTAAAGAGGCTCTCTTCTCAGCTTTTACTATTGCCCCTAATTGGAAGATGTTACCCAATACGTCAATGTAACAAGCCCCTGAAAGATTATAGGATATTTTGTGACGCATCTACTAAAACACGACTAAGACTATCACATCTACTTTTTTTCTGGGTTATTACCCTTGATTAAGTATATTGACAGCCTATTCCTAGTATAGGCCATGAATAAAAGATAAGTGTTAATGAATGCTCTGTAAAACTACTCAGTACAAAAAGAATAACTTTATCCTACTGCACTGTTCACACACCCTCAAAAGAGACTACCACCTGTCAAAGTACCACATCTCATCCACAAGATTAGAGCCCACGCTTCATGCAGTGGGGTTAACAGCAGTGAAAAAATGCACAAATGCCATTCAATGTTAGTTTTATTATTATTATTATTATTATTATTTATTTTATTATTATTATTAACTATTATTATTATTATTATATTACTTTTGTTCTAAGAATACCAATGTATTACCATGTCAAATCAGTTTATAGTTCAACTTTTTTTGTTTAGTTGTTTTAATGCATGGATTTGTTTATCTGTGTATTTTCCCCAGTGAGTTAATCCATAGCCCAATAAAAAAAAAAAAACATATACTCCTGACTACACCACCTCCCAGCAGCCATCCAATACGCTACAGCTCTCTTCCATCAATTACCACCAATAACAGTGCTCTACATAGTCAGCTGAGCCTTTGTTTTCTTGTCCTATCACCTGATGATAATCTGCACCATGGTGCACTATTTGCAGTTTACTCTTTAAAGGGGTTATCCGGTTCTAAAAAATTACTGAGGACCGGGCTGGGCTATTTAAAAATAAACATGTACTTACCACCTCTGGCGCCGCCGATGTCCCGCACCTTCCATGGCTCCTCCCATCCGTAGCTATCTCTCAGCGTTGGAAGCGCTGGGAGATGGTGTCGGATGGGAGCTTCTGGACGGCCGGAAGCTCCCTGTGCGCCCTTGTAATCAAACCGGCGCACAGAGGAGATGGACCACGGCGCGGGACATCGGCAGCACTGGACGAGGTAAGTAGATGTTTATTTTTTTAAATAGCCCTCTCCAGCCCGGCCCTAAGTAAATTTTAACACCCGAATAACCCCTTTAAGTGCTACAGAGACATTGGTACTCTGCAGTTAAAGAGCTATTACCATCTGGGTATTCATATTTAATTTAACCATTTTAGGGCATTAGGACCAAGCCTGATATTTTTTTAACCCCTTCCTGACATTGGACGTGACATTGGACGTAGTACTACGTCATGGGAGGCAAGGACTTGCCGCATCGTGATGTAGTACTACGTCCAGCTTCTGGCACCGGCTGCCGAACGGCTGTATATTATAGCTGACTCCCGCCGCTAACCGGGAGCTGGGCGATTTTGTCCAGGAGCTGGGTCAAATCTGACGGATTCGGACAAAGTGCGGGATTTAACATTTAAAATTGTGTCGCAATACCAAGCACTTACATGCACCAGGAAGAAGAAGGTGAACTCTGGCGAACTTAAGCAGGGAAGCGACACATGCAGGATATCGGGTGCAGGATCTACGTGAATTGCGGCAGCTGTGCAGGATAGTCGGACAACGCATCTCGGGGATCGCGCAGGGATGGGTAAGTAAATGTGTCCTAATATGTCATTTTTATGGTATAATGTACGGCCCCCAAAAAATACACCAAATTTAAGAGTTAATAAAATCTCATCAATAAGCTAATGACCAACTAAAATGAAGTATTGGTAAAGTGCATCTAATGTCACTGAAAATAAGCCCTTATTTGTCCAAATTGACAAAAAAAAAAGAAGATTGCATAGCCAATAAAAAGGGACAATGCATAATCGGCTCTGAATGGTGCAGCCTCCCTTTCAATGCCCTGGGGTGTGCCCATACAGCATGTTACCATCTCATATGGGGTATTGACGCACTCACAATCTTATCCAATGAGAAATTTTTTTGAAAATCACCTTCATTTAGCCAAAAAAGTGAACATTTCTAAATTGCACACAATTCTGTTTTATCCCCTGTAACGAACTTCATGAAAGTTGTTTTACATAGATTAAGGGTTGTAGTTTCTATAATGGGTTAATTAATAGGCCTCTTAAAGTGGCTTTAAGGGTAAATTCACATGGCCGTCTGCGGGGACGTATATGCGGCCGCATGTACGTCCCCATAGACGGCAATAGCGGCACGGCGGGGATACGGTGCCACACATATGGCACCGATCCGGGCCACACACCGCAAAAAGATAGAGCATGCTCTATCTTTCGGGGAGTGTGCGGCCATGCGCTGCTGTTTTTCTATTGAAGGAGGAGCAGTTCCCTCAATAGCATGATTTTGTGGTTTTTTATAAAAATGTGAAAAATTGCACCTCAAGTTCAGAGCCCGATAGTGTTTTCCATCTATAGGACCAATAACATGTTTGTTAGGGTTTGAGACCTGGAATCCTTAAGGACCCAGCCATTAAATAGCTTAAAGGACACATGTCATCAGGTCTCTGCCACTAGTCCTGTCACCTCTACCTGTTGGAGCAGCTCACAAGGATCCATCCCAGCCTTTATCTAGTTATTTCATACATTATTCATTGTAAAATCATCTATTCTTTATCATGTAAATGAGGCTGGTCACATGGTCAGAGGCAGTGATGTCACCCCTGTTACCCCTCCCCTCTCCTCCCCCTGCTCATGTCTGTGTGTAATGTAAAGTAAAGCATTGCTAGTGTGTGCTGCATCTGCTGACATGCTGCATCCTCCTAATACACAGGTGAGAGACACAGACATCAGCTACACATGAATCTGACATGTTCTGCTGTAACATGGAGCTGCTGTATCTCTCCTAAACACACACACACATGCACACACAGGCTGCAGGGGTGTGGCCACCAGCACCAGGCAGCACATCATTATACAGCCTCACATCATTATACAGGCTGTCAGTCATGCACTGGGGGTGTGGCTGTGCCTCCCACTCATGAATAGAGTGGACAGCTTGAATATGCTAATGCTTCATTGGACATTTCACAGGTCATTTGCATGCAGCTTTAGGACCTCATTGCTTAGGTTTACAGGCATGTAGAGGGACAATGAAGGGATAGAGGCAATGCTTTCTAATGGCAGTTTATGAAAATATATTTAGTTTAGGGGGGTTATTTTGCATGACGGGTTCTCTTTAAAGTGTAACCGTCATTTCAAAAAACGTTTGATATGATGTAGGGCAGGTAATTTTAAGCCCTTTTGCAATTGGATTAGTTACCCAAATCTTGCTCCTTCCTTTTGTATTCTGCAGATTTCCCCTAGATGGCAGTGACTGCTCAGATAGCTGTTACTATGGACATTCTGTCTTCATAAAGAAGACTGTGGGCAGGGGACACGCCCCCCTCCCTGCATCCAGCTGATTACCTCATGTCTCCAGCACTGAGTCATGTGCAGGGAGAAGCCCTGACTAATGCAGTGACAAAACACCTTCACTTATCTAACCTCAGCTTTCCCTTCACTTGTAAACAAATAATCCACACAGACACAAACTGCAGCCCCCATCACCTCACACAAAGAAGTGGCAAGAGACAATCTCCAAGTCTGCAAGCTGTGCCCTCATGTGCTGTGCTGAAGTGTTACTTAGATAGAAATATAGATAGATAGGAGATAGATAGATGTAAGATAGCTCTGGTCTAATTGGTTAGGCAGCAGGCGCTTGTGATGAGGTGACAGAAGGAAGGCCCTGCCCCTCCATCTTGCTGATTGTAAGTTTTTTGAGAGCTGGAAACCATGGTTGCTATGGGCCAAAAAAGGTACTAAATGAGGTCCGAGGGGCAAAATATTTTGAGGAATGATTCCCAGGGACACCTGGGGCAGAATTATGTATTTTAGTTTTTTTTGCTCAGAATGACAGTTACACTTTAAGGCTCAGCCCCATTTTTTGTATTCTGACTTTCGGCGATTTTTATGGTTATAACTTTTGAAAACTGTTACCTATCAAAGTCATTCGGAGATAGTTTTTTCCTCACATGTTGTACTTCATTTTAGTGGTAAATTTTGGCTGATAAGTTTTGTGTTTATTTCCAAAAAAAAAGAAAAAATGATGAATTTTTTGAAAAATTTCCAATTTTTGAAATTTGAAGTCATTGCGTTTTCAGGCAGATTGATTTACCACCTAAATAAGTACACACAACCTATAGGAACAATTTGGGCTGTAGGAAAGAATGCACAAAGGCACAACAGCGCTCAAAAGTGCAGCAGGGCACAAAAAAAATGAAAAAAGTTCATATGCTCAAAATAGCAAGCACTACCAAAAAAGAGGGGGAGCATATAATGCTAAAATGGTGAAAGTTTATTGAATACAGTTTAAAAATAAAACATGTAAACAGGGTGGTTACAAGGCATAAAATATGTAGGTGCTGGGCAGCAAATACACATATAAAGGTGAATAATAATTTACATTCATAAAGTGCATGGTGCAAGGCCAGAAAATTTATGCTTAATGACACAAGTAATATTGCATGTAAATGGCGATGCATACAAAGTGCAAACAGAGTAAAGTGACGAATGTTACCTCATGGCAAGTAGTAGTACAGCACAAGGGGTGAAAGGCTGCCCAGCACCTCCCCGACACGTGTTTCGTCCAGAGAGGACTTTGTCAAGGGGTGGTGCTAAAGCAAGTAGCTGGGAAATATATGTGGCTGGCTGACCAATAGATGCAGTGGATACACACCTGCGTCTTGTGAACAAACGGGGAAGGGGTTGTGGCGCATGATCAGCGACTTAGGCGCTCATCCAGAGCAATCATGTGATCCAGACGATGCAGTGACCAGCCACCCGTCCGCGCATGCGCACATTCCACCAAAATTGTCCAGACGCCATTTTGGGAGAGGGCAATGAGGGAGCATAAATAAATAAATAAAGTGAAGACTATTACGAACATAGATACAAGACGCCGTGTTGGAGATACGAAGGGCAAGAACAAGGTCTGCATAAAAATGTGAAAATGTGTAAAGGGCAAAAATTGAGTGTGAAGGTAGTAATGAAAAATGGAGAATAAGTGCCGGTAATAGCCACCTGGCTGGTGTGCATTTGGGTGCAATGAATAAGTGCAGGAGTGAGGTGAGGAAGTGAAAGGAGAGGAAAGGATAGGGTGAGATAGTGAAAAGGTGAACAAATATCAAAAGATTGCTGCGCAGCAAAAAGAGTGACCAAAAATAATGTGAGAACATGGGGTGGAAAAGGGGGAGAGGGGGAGAAGGGGATGTTGATGAATCGGTGAAACGCAATCCATGAGGAGTGTCCTGTTGCTGAAAGATGGGAACGGAGTTGGAGGAAAAATTCAGGTTGATCAAGGGCTGCAAGGACAAGGTCAGTTCATAGGGATGCATCCAGCAAGGTGTTAACGTTCTATAACACAAAAAAAAGACAAACATGTGAGTATGTTAAAAAATAAGTAAACATTTTAAAAACAAAGAGTGCACCACAAGAGGCGAATACGGAGATGGCAGAAAGATGCAATTTAAAGAAAGGCAGCAAACCCAAAGTTTTCATTTAGACCTTGAGGGGACACCGTTTGAAGTGTCCAAATCCATTTGGATTCCAGTTGTAGCAGTCTGCATTTTAAAGCTCCCCCCCGAAGCTCAAGATTAACATGATCAATGCCAGTTACCTTAAAGCCGCTCGGGTCCGAATGGTGGGCTTGTCTGAAGTGCCGGGGAATGGGTTTCAGTTTGAGGATATCTTCTACACCATCCACTGAAGAAGCTGACAAAATACCTGTGACATGTTCCCGGGTTCTAGTTTTCAGATCACGGGTTGTCATACCAACATAGATCTTCTTGCAAGGCCAAGTCGCATAATAGATTACGCCCTTGGTAGTGCAGTTGATGGGCCATGTGATCTTAAATTGTTTGGTTCCATCAGAGGAAAGAAAAAGAGTAGTTTTCTCCACATTCGGGCACGCTATACATTTGCCGCAAGGAGTGCTACCCCATTTGGGTGGGGGTGCACCAAAAATCCTTTTTGGTGGATCAGGAATGAGATAGCTATGTACGAAGGTATCTCTAAGATTACGTGCCCTCCGGGAAACAAGCGATGGATATGGAGTCAGAATTTTACCCAAAATGGGATCAGAGGTAAGGATCGGCCAAAATTTGTGAAAAATCGCTTGCATGTCACGCCATCTATTATGATAGGTGGTCACAAATCTTGGGGGTTGAACAGTATGAACTGGTTTCTTTGGATACAGCAAAGTAGTGCGGTCCGTGGCACAGACTCGTTTGTATGCCTTAGAGATGCATCTTTTGCTGTAGCCACATTCAAGAAACCTATTAGATAGGTCTTCTGCTTGTTTTTCAAATTCATCTGTTGATGAACAAATTCTTTTCATTCGTAAAAACTGGCCGATCGGAACTGCATTGATGGTTTGCATGGGATGTGCAGAAGTCGCATGCAGCAAGGAATTTGTTGATGTCGCTTTCCGAAAGACATCTGTTTGAAGATACCCCAGAGAGTCCTTGGTAACCTTGAAGGGTTGAACAAAAATTCATCAAGCTGACTTGGTCTTCCAACTCTGATTCCATAGATTTCCTGGACATTCGGCATTCGGATGACGTTTCTGTCCCACCCGCCTGTGCGCCTAAGTCGCTGATCATGCGCCACAACCCCTTCCCCGTTTGTTCACAAGACGCAGGTGTGTATCCACTACATCTATTGGTCAGCCAGCCACATATATTTCCCAGCTACTTGCTTTAGCACCACCCCTTGACAAAGTCCTCTCTGGACGAAACACGTGTCGGAGAGGTTCTGGGCAGCCTTTCACCCCTTGTGCTGTACTACTATTTGCCATGAGGTAACATTCGTCACTTTACTCTGTATGCATCGCCATTTACATGCAATATTACTTGTGTCACTATGCATCAATTTTCTGGCCTTGCACCATGCACTTTATGAATGTTAGTTATTATTCAACTTTATATGTGTATTTGCTGCCCAGAACCTACATATTTTATGCCTTGTAACCACCCTGTTTACATGTTTTATTTTTAAACTGTATTCAATAAACTTTGACCATTTTAGCATTATATGCTGCCCCTCTTTTTTGGTAGTGCACCTAAATAAGTAGCTGAATTATATTTCCCATATGTCTACTTTACATTTTCATAATTTTTGAAATGTCTGGATAATTTATTTTGACGTCACATGGCTTACAAATTGAATAGCGATTTTTCGAATTTTTAGAATTGACTATTTTGGGGATAAATACTGTTTTGAATGAAATTTTACATATTTAGTATCAAAACCCCCCTATGTATCAACTCTTTTGCAAATCTGCACCCCTCAAACTATAAGAAACAGTTTTTAGGAAGATTGTTAACCCCTTGAGATCTTCATAGTAATTGAATCAAAATGGAGGTGAAATTTAGAATAGTCAAATTTTGTAGGTTATACGTTCATTTAGCCCTAAAATTTACACATTTCCAAAAGATAAAGAGAAAACCCACCATACAATTTGTTCTATAATTTCTCCCAAGTGCAGAGACCCCCCACATGTGGCCGTGACTTGTTTTCTGGGCGCACAGCGAGGCGCAGAAGGGAAAGAGCACCCTGCAGCTGCCAGGATTTTAGTTTCCTTATTGGCCCCTTTTGTAGGCTGTAAAATTTTCGGTTTTTCGTTATTGGGGCCATGTGACAGCATTTTTTTTGCGGGATGAGATGCTTTTTCCAGTGTTACCATTTGGGGTTGGTATCCCCCATTGTTGAAAATTTAGGAACTTTTTTTTGAGGGGAGGAGTAGAAAAGCATCAATTCTGTACTGGATATTTTACTTTGTTTCCCCCCCCCGTGTTCACCGTTTAGCCTAATAATCATGTTATCTTTATTCTATGGGTCAATACAATTACGGGGATACCAGACATGAATATTATTTCTTACATTTTACTAAATTTGTCAAATAAAACCCTAATGTGGAGAAAAATCTATCATTTTTGCATTGCCATCTTACAAGTGGCATAACATTTTTACTTTTTTGGCTACAGAGCTGGTTGATGGCTTGTTTTTTTGTGGAAAATGTTGTACTTTGCACCGGTATCATTCTGGAGTACATATGTTTTTTTTTATCACTTTTTATTGCAATTTTTGTGGGATTGAATAGGTAAAAATCATAATTTTTAGAGGGTTTATAACAGTTTTTTTAACGGCGTTCATCGTGCGGGTTCAATAATGATTAACTTTTATTCTACAGGTTGTTACAGATGCGTTGATTCTATGTATGTGGGGTTTGTGTTAATATTTAGACTTCTTTTTGCGTTATATGTCTCTTTATATGTTTTGGGGCTTATGGGCATTTTTATTGATTTCTAACTTTTTTTTTATTGAATAACCTTTTTTTTTTTTTACTTTTTTACAGTTTCCACCATGGGAAATGGACAAGCAATCATCTGATTGGTTGTTCATGATAATATCCTGCAATACTGATGTATTGCAGGGTATTAGCAGTGTCGGCCTATACACTTGCATAGGCTGGCCCTCTGCCAGTAAGATAACGTTACAGACGCCATCTTACTGGCAGTTCTTGCAGGTAACTCTGGGGTCCAGAGCGGCGCCCCCCGAAAGCGACTTGAGGGGGGGCGGGCGATCGCGGGGGAAAGACCGCCCAAAGCCAAGTTAAATGCCGCAGCCGAGCTGACCGCGGCAATTAACGGGCTAAGCACCAGCCATCGGAGCCCACTCCGGCCGCGGGTGTTACACTGGGGTGCCAGCTATATGTTACAGCCGCCACCCCGTGTTTCCCGATGCCGGTTGGTCTCTGATCTTGAGCTGAACCAGCATCGGCTCAGCGTCCGATATTTCGGACGCTGAGCGCTAAGTCACTTGGTAGGTATCGTTACGTTTGTTTTCAAAAGTGGAATCAAATATAATTATTTGGTAAAATCACTATAGTTTTACAGTTATGCTTTAAGCCTTAAGGAGTTAAATCTGCCGTGTCATTATAAGTTCAACATTTTATGCTTTTCAGGCAGATACTCATAGCATCCAAACAACTTCATAACGAACATTTCCCAAATGGCTTTTTATGCACATTCTTTTCTCTAGGTTGGTTAGGAGGTTCAAAATTTTGGGTGAAATTTTTCTATTTTTATGAAAATCGCCAAAACCCATATTTAGAGGCACCTGCTCAGCTTTGAGAGGCCTGAACAGTAAAACCACACAAAGTTTAGTTTCTAAAATGGCATAATTTAAGAAGTGTCTTAACACTTTAGATGTTTCACTAGGGTTAAAACAAAATGGAGGTGTCATTTACAAACTGTAATTTTTTAGACAATACATTATTTTTTCTAAAAATGAAACTGTCATAATCTAATCACAAAAAAAACACAAAGTTCGATACCCAATTTCTCCCAAGTATGAGCATCCCCCATATGTGTTCGTAAACGGCTATATGGGCAAACAGCTGGGCAAATAACGCGCTATTCAGAACAGATCTGCATTGTCACATTTTACAGGCTGTAAAATGTTTATTTTTTTTGTTATTTGGACGTTGGGTGATTATTTTTGTTGCGGGATAAGATCCACTTTTCGGTTGCGTCATTTAGAGGGAGTTAAATAGCTACTAATAAGATTTTATTAACTCTTTCTTGGTGGTGGTTTAAAAAAAATATGGTAATTAATTCTTGTTTATGTTTTATAGCATTTTTTTTCCCGGCCACTCACCATACCATAAAAATAATGTGTTATCTTTACGATTACGGTGATGCCCATTTATATAGCTTTTTTTATGGTTAACTTGTTTTGCAAAATATAGAACTCATTTTGCTACAAATTAGCTTTTTTTTGCATCACTATGTATTAATGGGCATAACATTTAAAAAATTTTGTTTACAGAGCTGTTTTAGGGCTTTTTTTGCGGACAAGCTGTACTTGTTCTGTATCATGTCAGGGTAAATGTTACTTTTTGATCACTTTTTATCCTGTTTTTATGAGGTCATATGTGAAAACTTTTATTTTTTTTTTAACTTTTACTACGTTTACTGAACAGGTTCAGTGAGATTTTTATTTTATTGTACAGGTTCTGTATACCCAATATGTAGTGTTATATGGTGATTTTCACTTTTTCATGTTATTTTTTTTTTTTAACATCAACTTTTTATTGAAGATTAATAATATAAAAGTACCAACGTACACTGACCAGGGGTAGGTAAACCCAGGCAAGGATACCCACCCTGTAAAATAGTAAAGCACTTACAGGTTAAAGGGTACATTCAGATATTAGCTCAAGAAAAAAAACTAGAATAACAGACTAACATAGTAATTAACCAAAAATTACAGGCCGTGCGGTACCAGAAATGGACTTTACACAAGTTAGCAATTGTACAATGATAGAGTAGTTGCTATAGGCTAAGATATTTGCAGCATAAAAAAAAGTGGTCTGTTAGTGAACGGTGGCATTCAATGTGAGGTACATGCTTCCCTCCCTTTGGAGTAATGTATAGACCCTAGTCAGAGCTGCAGCTACAGAAGTCCTTCCACTTAGACCATACGTGGGTGAAGCGGGACATAGAGTGCGTACGATGGGCAATGAGTTACTCCATTACACAATTGTGATTTATTTCTCTCCTAATAACTTTAATAACAGGAATTTCCTGCGATTTCCAGAGCCTCGCAATGTGTAATCTTACAGTGGTTATAATGTTATGCATCAGGAGCCTATCTGAGGTTTTTAATTGGTCAAGCCCCAAGCCAAGAAGAGCAACCTGAGGTCCCCAAGGGGGTGGGAAACATAGGACTGCGGTAATCAGTTTGATCACCCGTGCCCATAGAGGGGCAATGCTTGAGCAAGACCACCAGATATGAAGAAGAGACCCTTTAGAATTGGCGCATCTCCAGCATAGTGGTGAGGAGTTAGGGAACATTTTGGATAGCCTATAGGGGGTGAAGTACCATCTATAAAGCATTTTCCTGGAATTTTCCAGGTGGTTAGCACACCTAGACGCTTTGTTGCTGATCGCTACGGCCTTACACCATTGATCATTTGTAAAATGCTCCTGGAGCTCTAACTCCCATTTCTCCTTATAGGGGGTATTATCAATCTTATGACAGCCCACTAGAGTAGAGTAAGCTGCTGAGATACCCTTTTTCTGGGGGTTTGGTGAAGTTAAAAATCTTTCATATTTGGAGGGGATATGTGTTTCCATGGATTTCTGGTTGGCCAGGAAGTGACGTAATTGTAGATATTTGTAAAATTCCCCCTTGGTGAGATGGTATTGCGATGCTATTTGATCGAAGGGGCGAATTCCATTCCCTTCCATGATGTCTCCCACCGTCCTGATCCCATTGGCGACCCACAGATCAAAGTTTGTGTTGGATATAATGCAATTAAGCACTGAGAACGGGAGATCCTGAATCTTTAATGATATGACTCTCGGGTCTAAAAAGGCTTCCTTGAGAAACGTTATCGCTGCTTTCATGGTAGGGGAGATTATAGGTAGTTTAACTTGAGAATACCTAATAGCCCATACCAACGAAATTAAAGATGGGAATCCTGATAGACTTCTTTCTAATTCGATCCACCTTTTGTCTACCTCATCCGACCACCAAGCTTTTATCTGATCTGCAACTGCCGCTTTATAGTACTCTACTACTGATGGGCATCCCAGACCCCCATCTGCCGTTGACATTATTAGAGTATTCAAAGGTACTCTTGCTTTTTGGCCCTTCCATAAGAAGGCAGTCAGTAGTTTTTGGATGTTTTTTTAGGGAGGAAATATGTAAGGGGATAGGTAAGTTCCTGAAATAATATAAAATTTTGGGGAGAACCATCATTTTAACTGAAGCAATTCTGCCTGTCCATAAAATAGGAAGGTTGGCAAAAGCGCGTAAATCCTTTGTGATGGTTTGAGCTAAAGAGTTGATATTGACTTGGGCCATTTGATTAGTTAAATAATTAACAGAGTTCTTAGCCCATTCAAATGGGTACTCATTCTTTAACTTATGCTGGAGCACTTTTTCATGTTATATTTGATTTTTATATGGGATGGGACATCAGGGGACTTTTATTCTTTTTTTAGTTTTTTAAAAAAAAAATTTTAAATTTTGTCCCTGGACAGGACATAAACAAGTTATCATTTGATCACTTGTTCATTATAATATACTGTTATTCAATGTGTTCAGTTGACGTTTTTATCAGAAGGTAGACAACGTATTTCAGGCACGTATTTCCCTTCGTCAGGTCCATGTCACAACGTTTTACAGTAGATCATTGAGTCCTTGAGTTATATAAATAAATGTGTCTGACAGAGATATGTCTCCAAGCCCAGGAACTGTATGTGAGTTCCAACGGTAAGGGACCCTGGTGTAGAAGGTATTTATTCGATCTGTAAGGCGGCCAGCAGTGGAGCGTTACGTGCTAACTCTTGCAGCAGTGGCCACACATGCATTATTAAGATGTAACTGACCACCTGGATTAGTGTTCATTACCACAGGACTGACCTGTAGTGACTCCCGGCCATTTCATAAGCAAAAACTGTTTGTTCACTCCAGCAGCAGTGGTCGTATCCAAGGACAACAATCTAATTTGTATGGGAAACATGTTTACATTTATAGGAAACTATACTTACACAGTCAAGTTTTTTTTTTAATAAAATCCAATTGAAGAAATGTATACATATATATCCACACATACCCCATTAACTGTCCCAGGGTCAACATCTGCAATGAGTTTGTATGTTCACTCCGTGTTTGCGTGGGTTTCCGCCAGGTCCTCCGGTTTCCTCCCACACTCCAAAACATACTGGTAAGTTGATTAAATTGTGAGCCCCACTAGGGACAGAGACCGATTTGGCAAGCTCTGTGTAATCTGTGTGGAATTATTATTATACACAGGTATTATTATTATTTAGCAATGCCAATGTCTCTGTAGAGCTTAAAGGGAACCTGTCACCAGACGAATCAACATAAAACCACAATAAGTATCTTGTAGGGTTGCCTGTGTGCCGGACCTGTCTTTATGAATTGAGACCGCTACCTGTAGCCGGAAAAATTAACTTATATTCATGGTCTGCTTACAGTCTGGTGGGGCTCCGGGCACAGCAGTCAAGGAGGCATCGGCCTTCACAGCCGCATCTTTAAATAATCGCGCCTCCCTATCTCCCTGTAATGTCCACCTCATCTCAATTCTTGCGCATGCGCTGGTCATCTATGCTCCAACCTTGCGTGTACCCAGAAGGAGAAAGGCATGCGCGAGAATTGGACTAGACCACCGCAGGACAAGAAGAGGACAAGAAGCCAGAAGGCAGGGCCTGCTGCAGCTACAGAGAGATAAGAAGGCACAGTTATGTAAAGATGCAGTCGTGAGGGCCGTCGCCTTTTTGCTGTGCCTGAAACCTCACCCCCTAGACTGGAAGCAGACCATGAATATAAGTTAATTTTTCCAGATGCAGGCAGCAGTCTCAATTTATAGACATGTCCGGCACACGGGCAACCGGCCCTACTTTAGTTTTAGATAGATTCTCCTGGTGACAGGTTACCTTTAAGTATAGAGCACCAATGTCTATAAAGTGCAACTGTAGGAGCCCCTAGTATTGCAATAACTTCAATCATAGCTTTAAAACAATGTAAATGGCATAGCCCTAAAGAGGCATATAAACTTGAGACCACTAAAACGTTGTGTAAGTAATTCTTGGTGTCTAACGGAAGCTCTGCTTTCTACAGATGATTTGCGAAAGGAAATGGAAGTACTAAACCTGAAAGAAACCTGGAGAAGCTTTGTGGACACAGCAGCAGCAATGTAGTGAAACAGGCCACCAAAGTTCTGGAAATTATGGAACATTATAGCCAGAACAGTGAGCACTTCTTTCCATAATCAAAGAAATGAGTGAACTAACACCAAGAACCCAATCATAGCGCTTGCCAACATACCTGCATCAGCCCTTGTAGCCACCTGCTCTTAAAAATAGTCTCCATTAGTAACTTTTAGGTAGCTCTGTAAAATACTACAAATAAGCACAATATTTATTGAGTGGGGTTTACAACATAATATTTATTGTGATAAACAACAAAGGGGCTTTTCCTTATTTACATAATAGTGCCAAAATGGCTATAGATGTAAAGAAACCTTAATAAATCATAATTTTGTAATAACGTGTAGGTTCTCTTTCAAAATAATTGTACATTATTCTTCAGTGTTGTTATCTGTATCCCAGAAATCTGGTGCAATATTATAATAAAGAACAGGGTAAAAGAGAGAACCCAACTGTTCAAAAGATGTGTTCTTCCACAACTCAAAGGGGGACATTAATCATAGTGTGTCTAAGGTTGCATCTGGTTTGTTCCTTTTCCTGTCTTGTAATTTATGTTAGGTGTTGTTTTGACTTATATGCATTTTAAATTGCGCCTAATTTGTCACAAATGATTCCCCTATATCCGTATATCAGCCCCCATACATTAGTGTGCATGGACCCCAAGATTAACAATAATCCCACTCAAAAAGATGATCCTATAGAAAATGATGAAGTAATTACTTGATTACATTTTAATAGTAAGATGATGAAATTGTACATTTTAAACTGTGGTGAATAATTTTTTCATGTTGCATAAAGTTAATTTTTAATTTAAGAAGTGTAGTCCTTTTTATCCAGTAATGAAAAGGGAGTTTTTTTCAAGTACAGCTGCTCAGAGCAGGTGGGTTTTTGCATTTCTTTGCAACTTTTTAGGCAAACATCTGCAGAACAGCCATTCACTATGTTAAATAAGGCGCGGGAACTTAGTGCCGTAGCTTAGCCTGCACCCAAATAAGTCGCAAATGTATTAACTGCTCCAAGAATGAACCAACAAATTATGACAAATGTCTTCCAAAGTGTTCATGCAAATTTTTTTTTCACAATTCAATAGCCATTGTTATGTAGTACACCTTTGACTTTTACTAATCTTTACCAAAGGATGGTTAACGGACTCAGGTTTAGGGAAAAGACAGGAAGAGGTTAAACTTCTTTTCTGTTCTGAAGCTCATTGTCAAAAGTCTTTCCCAGCAGCGGAAAAGAAATGCCAGAAAGAAAAAAGTAAGCAACACAATGTAAGTTTCGTTCTATTTATTTTGAAAGGGAAAATAATTTGGTAAAGCTCATAAATCTTAAGGTAAATGTTAACCTCTTCCCGACTTGCGGTGTAACAATTGGGTTTTAAAAATGCAGGGTTGTCATAAGAACCAGGATTAACAATAAAGCTGCATTACAGACACCTTTGATAATTGTTATAGCTGTTTATTTTAACCTGGGACTAATGTACAGTACATTACCAATTTCCGTTTGTAACTAGGGGTCGTCTGTAAGTCAGGCGTTCTTAACCCCTTAAGGACGCAGCCATTTTGTAGCTTAAAGGGGTTATCCGGGTTTAAAAATTTTTTTATGTCCGGCTGGAAGGCTAGTGTAAACAAAATAAAACATGTACTTACCCCTCCGGCGCCGCCGTTGTCCCCGCCGCGGTCCCTTCGACCGTGCCCTGTTTGTTACAGGGGCACGGAAGCCACGCACAGGGAGCTTCCGGTCCACGATGTGGACGGCTCCTCCCATGCGTCCCTATCTCTCAGCGTTGTAAGCGCTGGGAGATGGTGCGCATGGGAGCTTCCGGCCGGCCGGAAGCTCCCTGTGCGCCGGTGTAATGAAACCGGCGCACGGAGAAGACGGGCCGCGGCAGCCCTCCCCAGCCCTCCCCAGCCCGGACATTAAAAAAAATTTAAACCCGGATAACCCCTTTAAGGCTCACCCGATTTTTTGATTCGGACTTGCTTCGCTTTATATGGTTATAACTTTGAACACTGTTACTTATCAAAACGATTCTGAGATGGTTTTTTTTTCCCCACACATTTGTACTTTCATTTTAGTGTAAATTTTGGCTGATAAGTTTTGGCGTTTATTTACAAAAAAAAAAAAAATATGATAAATTTTTTGAAAAATTTCCATTTTCGAAATTCTAAATCATTGCGTTTTCAGGCAGATAGATTTACCACCCTAAATAAGGTCTGAATAACATTTCCCATTTGTCACTTTACATTTTTCTAATTTCTGAAATGTCTGGATAATTTATTTAGTCACGCGGCTTACAAATAGAATATCGCTTTTCGGATTTTCCGAATTGACATTTTGGGGATAAATACAGTTTTGAATGAAATTTTACATATTTAGCACATAAAACCCCCTTATAAACCAACTTCAAATCTGCACCCCCAAGCTATCAGAAAACCGCTTTTTACGAAGATTGTTAACCCTTGAGATCTTCATAGTAATTGAATCAAAATGGAGGTGAAATTTAGAATGGTCATATGTTCCTTATACGTTCATTTAGCACTAAAATTTACCATTTCCAAAATATAAAAAAGAAAACCACCAACAATTGTGTTCTGCAATTTCTCCTTCTACAGAGACCCCCCACATTGTGGCCGTTACTTGTTTTATGGGGCACAGCGAGGTGCAGAAGGGAAGGAGGGCGCTGCAGCTGCCAGGGATTTAGTTTCCTCATTGGCCCCTTTGAAGGCTATAAAATTTTCGCTTTTTCGTTATTGGGGCCATGTGACGGGCATTTTTTTTGCGGGATGAGATCTTTTTCCATTTACCATTTTGGGGTTGGTATCACCTATTGTTGTGAAAATTTAGGAACTTTTTTTTGAGGGCAGTAGAAAAAGCATCATTCTGTACTTTTTTTTTTTTTTTTGTGTTCACTGTATAGACTAATAATCATGTATCTTTATTCTATGGGTTGATACGATTACGGGGATACCAGACATGATATATTTTCTACGTTTTACTAATTTGTCAAACAAAACCGTAATGTGGGGAAAATCTACATTATTGTATTGCCTTGCCTCTTCCCAGTGTGCATAACATTGTTACTTTTTTGGCTACGGAGTCGGTTGATGCTTGTGTTTTTTTGCGGGACATGTTGTACTTTGCACCAGTATCATGTCTGAGTACATAGTTTTTTTGATCGCATTTTATAGCATTTTTTGTGGGATTGAAAAGGTAAAAATCATAATTTTTGGAGGGTTTATAACAGTTTTTTTTACGGCGTTATCGTGGGTTCAATAATGATTACTTTTATTCTACGGGGTGTTCGGACGCGGTGATACTATATTTGGGGTTTGTGTTATGATTTAGACTTTTTTTGAGTTATAGTCTCTTATAATGTTTTGGAGTTTGGGGGATTTTTAGTGATTATGACTTTATTTTTTATTGAATAACTTTTTTTTTTTTACTTTTTCTTTTATACCATGGACAATGAACAAGCAATCTTCTGATTGCTTCTTCATGATAATATTCTGCAATACTGATGTATTGCAGAGTATTATCATGGTCAGCCTATGCACTTGCATAGGCGGCACTGTGCCAGTAAGATGACGTCACAGACGCCATCTTACCGGCAATTCTTGCAAGTAACTCGGGGGTCCAGATCGGACCCCAGAGTTGCTATAGCACGATCGCGCCGGCGTCCCCGAAACGGTTCGGGGGGGCCGATCGTGGGGAACCCCCCAGATTCAGTTTTAGATGCCGCGGTCAGCGCGACCGCGGCATTTAACGGGTTAAGCACCCGCGATCGGAGACAACTCCGATCGCGGGTGTTACACTGGGGTGCCGGCTATTAGTTACAGCCGGCACCCCGTGTTTCCCGATGCCGGTTCGGCTCTGATCCAGAGCCGAGCCGGCATAGGCGCCGTGGCGGATATATCCGCCACTGAGCGCTAAGTCACTGCGCTCCGTGGCGGATATATCCGCCACGGAGCGTGAAGGGGTTAAGTGGGGGACCGCCTGTATCTGAAACAAGAATTGTTGACCAGAGGAGTTTTGTAGCCCCCACCACCACAGTTCATGATCACTGCTATTGGCTGATCAATGCAGACCAACCAATTATGACCTCAGTAATACCCATCACCTTGTCTGTAGACACAGTGATCGGGGCAAGGTGACGGCTGTTCCTGACAGCTCTATTCATGTTCATGGCTGGTCTATACATGTGACAAAATTTTAGTTGGTCCCCTGGTATATTCCACCTTCTATACTGAACACATTCACAATTTATTTCCAACCTTGGTTGTGAATTCATTTTGGTAAAAGGAATTATTGCTCCCTGTACCCCTCGATTATTTCATTGCAGAATGAAGATTGCAAACTGGTTGGTCACTTGTTGGTTTTATGTTTTTTATTTAGGTTTTCTATTCCCCTTCCAAGCCCCTGGATTTATTAGAAGATCTTTTGTAATCTTCCAAGTTCTTTATGTATTTATTTATATTCCAAGTGCTTTATCATTACAGAGCCCTGCTGTATTTTCTGGCTAGTGTTTAGGATCACATATTAGGTCTCTCTCACATCAGGAAACATGGCTTCCTAATCAGAGACCTGACATTTTGCACTTGCACAAACTGGGTGTCACATAACGGGCACCAAACCTATCAGATATAATTGCAATTTCCATCTTGGGCATCCATTGCACATTATATTTGGAAACCACCTCTATGTTCAAATTTCTCATTTACACCTTGCTAAATTCTCCAATAGGTGTGCGTTCAACAATAAGGGTAACTTTTCGAGTTTCCCTGTTTTATACCACTAGGGCTCTCCAAATGCATTCTGACACATGTAAAGGATATCTGTCAAATTTGGTTTCTAAAAGGCAAACATCCCTCTTTCCCTCTACTGTGCGCCAATAAAACATTTTATATGCACATGTTGGGTACTTATACACTCAAGAGAAAAAAGTTTGGGGGGGTTGCTTACAAAAAATAGGGGTAAAAGTGACCTTTATAGGAAAATGTTCACCTTTTTCCTTTTTACAGCCCAATTGGATCATACGCCTGTAGGGTCAAATACATGTTACAAATTCTCTAAGGGATGTACCTTCAAAAATTCGGGCAATTTTTTGGGATCTTTATTTTATACCACTAGGGCTCCCCAAATACATGTAAAAGATTTCTGTCAAATTTGGCTTCTAAAAGGCTCTTCTCCTCTTCTATGCGCCCATACAAAATGTTATATGCACACGTGGGGCAATTTTATACTTGGGTTATATAGTTTTCCTCATTTTGTTTCATGTTTAATTCCTTGTGGCTTACAAAATTAGGGGTAAAAGTGACTGTTTTGGGAAAATTTTAATCTTTCCCCTTTTCCTAATTAATTAATTAAGCTTAATTTTCCAAGTGGTGTACTTTACAAAATGTTGACAATTGTTGGGGTTCCCTTCTGTTTTGGTACCACTATGGCTCTCCAAATGCATCCTGACACATGTAAAGGATTTCTGTCAAATTTGGCCAACACCCCCCTCTTTCCCTTCTGAACCCAACTGCGTACCCATACAACATTTTATATGCACATGTAAGGCAATTCTACACTCGGGAGAAATAGTTTTATACAGATTTGGGAGTTGTTTTATCTTTTAACCCTTGTGGCTTACAAAAATTTGAGGTAAAAGTGACTTTTTTGAGAAAAATGTTCACCTTTTTGGAGCCTAATTGAATCAAACACCTCTTGGGGCAAATACACAAATACACCTGGCTAAATTCTTCAATGGATGTACTTTCAAAAATGGTGTCTCTTATTTAGAGATTTCCTCTGTTTTGGTACCACTAGGGCTCTCGAAATGCATCCTGACACATGAAATCTTTTTCAGCCATATTGGTCCTCCAATAACGCTCTAAAATGTCTCACGAGAAAACAATCTTAAAATCACAAGGATATCTTAAAGCGTTGAAAACGTTCAGCAATTCATAAAATATTGGCACATCTTAGGACAGGACCCGGATCTAGGTAACATCTCAGCTAACAGACCCCTAGTGACATTTAGGAGAAGTAGGACCATCAGAGATAGATTGGTACACAGCAGGTTCTCACCCATGGGTGCCACTTGGCTCCAGGGATGTGCCCCTGCTGGTAACCACAGGTGTGGCCACTGTAACTATTGTACCTTGAATGGCCAACTGAAAGTCATCAGTTTTGGAGGTGTAGAACATGCTGTCAGGTCGTTTATTACAGGTCGTTCTGATTTTGTAGTTTACGTGGTGTATTGTCCATGCGGAAGGTTATATTGGCAAGACAATCAGAAAAATGTTTACTCGTTTTAGGGAACATCAAAGGTCCATCATAAATGGTAATGGCAGCCCTCGCCTTTTGGAGCATATACAGAAAGAACATGGAGGGGATCCGGGGGTGTTGAAGTTCTCTGGAGTTGAGCAAGTCAATTGCCCCACAGCAGGAGGAGATCGTTCTTTACTTCTCCTCCAGCAAGAAAGCAGGCATATTATAAAATTTGGAGCATTAGGACCCCTGGGCCTGAACGACCGTAATGAACTTGTGGTGTTTTTGTGAGGACGTTTTACCCTGGTTACTTCACCCCTTTCCATCTATTTAAACCACTACGTTACTATGTTTGTGTACCTGCGTGTCTTTTTTTTTTTTTTCGTCTTCAGCCATTCGCCATATGCTGTGTACCCACCTAAGAGGTCTGTACTATTGAGATTATAATGAAGCCATTAATAATATGGATGCCGTAGCAACTTTTGTTGCAGTAGACATAATTAATTTTCTCCTCTGTCCAGGTCAGTACTCTGGTATTTTTCATACATGTTCCATGTGAGGTCTATGTTTATGACTGTGTGCATGCATCATAGGTTCTTTAACTTATAGTATAAGGTGGTCAATCCTTTTGTTTGTTTTTTATATCAGGGTGGTACCCCATGTCCATAAGAACAACTAGGCAAGGTTGATGCTTGCTGGGACCTGTAGTCCTCCCACATTTGATTGTGTTTATCTTTTCTCACTTTGTATCATCATAGCTTGCATCTATTGTTACAATGCTGATATGTTGCAAAACAGAGTATACATTATATTCAGTCTTGGTGGCTCCGCCCACTGGTGGTCACATGAGTGCATATATGTGATGTCATCAGTGGGTGCCGCCATTGGCTTGTGAAAGCGCCACTGAGCGCGAAACGGCCCCGTTGCCAAGGCTTCTTCTCCCTGCATGTGTTTTTACGCTTCTTGACCTGAATAAAGGACATTACACTTTTCTAACAAATGGGTGAGTGCCGTTACTTTCTTCTACGTGTAGCTTCTCCTGCTATCATCGTGTTTAGTAAATGTAACGGAAACTCAAAGTTACCTTAACCTGTGATCACAGGAGGAGCCATTAGAGAGTTTCAAAACACCATGGCCTAGGAAAGACTATTCAGGAGTGGAATAAAAACCTAAAAATGGAAAAGATAGTTGGGTGCACAGACCAAAACCCAAGGGGTAAGAAGAGGAATATAAAAAGTATGAAATGAGTCTTGAAACAAAAAAGCACTCTCTAATAAAAAAAAGAGATGTGACCACAAATATGAAAACCGAGCCTTTAGGGCTCTTTCACATTGGCGTTGTTTTCACGAGGGTGGGCCGTGGCTCGATTGCATACGCGTTTCTTCGGAAACTAATGCAATCCGTTACCAGCACCCTGTATCTTGTATTGTCCAAATGCAAAACACCCGGTTGCCAGATACAGATCCAATGCATATGAAAAGCATATGCGAGGCACGCCCCCGTAAGATTTAATTCATTTTTTTAAATGGAAACATCTGCAATAAAGGAGAATTTCCTCACAAATGCACTTAACGGGGTTTCAAACTGTAATTCAAGTTCAACATTTGAAAATTGACACTTTTTGTTGACTTTGAAGAAAGAACTTGCAAACTGTTGTGGCTGTGGTCACACTGTGGTCTTAAGTCTGGAAACGTGTGTCTAATTTTCAGCATTGTTTGTAAGGTTTTGGGCACCTGATATGTCTTAGAGGGCGATACACGAGTCATGTGAGACTGGTGGTTTTTTGGAGACTTGCCTGAAAAGTTGGAATAAAGAGAAACATTGAAGCAACCCCTTGCCTAAGTCTACTCTGAACTGGAGGATATTTGTGCATGAATTTGCGACTTTATTTAGACGTTCCATTTCTGCAAATTTATGACAAGTCAGGCCAACATGACAAACTTTGTGAAATGGCAACAAAAGTTTCAAAAAAAAAAAAAGAGAGAAACACACACACACGTAAAATGAATGCAATTCCAGACAAAGTACAAAATATGCAGCAAAATAAAAGAAACAACAAATAAGACAAATACTTTTTTAAAAAAACAAAACAACACACACATTTATTAAAAAATAGTTTTCTACATCAGTCATATGTCCGCCAGTAGCGGATAAAAGGTAACCCATGAAAACAGAGCGAAAATGATAAAAAGGAAATGATAGAGGGCATTTGCCTTGGGCGTGCTCATATTAAATCTTACATTCAGTCAATTTATTTACAATATTCCCCATTTTAGGACTACACACAAAAGTTACACACTATATTTATAAATGCTCTGCTTAATTTATGATTCAGTGAACTGATTTATACTCAAAATTTAAAATGGGGTTGTCCAGGTTTATTAAAACATTATTATTTTTTTTTTTCAAAAACATAGCCACAACTTTTTGGTATTGCGGCTCAGCCAATCCACATTACTGAAACGTTATACCTGTGCGGCCTAAAGGAAGCCTGTAGAGTGACCCAAAAAGTCTGAGTGGTATAAAGGTGGTATTCCCATCCTACCTGATACCTGTGTGAATACCTGACAGCTGCAGGTTATTGTTGCTGCTTTCAAGCTATGCAATGTTGGTATTGTAATTTCTTGCAAATGTGCATGGAAAACATCCTTAACAGATACACAACATTGTCTTGTGTCACATATGTTCCCAGACTTTGTTTTTAATGTACACACGGCTCCTGATGTATTTGCTGAATGTAGCCATTGGCAGAGGGAGGCAAAGTTTTTACCACCATCTGACATATGTGAAAAAGGCAGGATGGAAATAGCATTCTGCTATACATAGGCTACTATTGCCTCCAATGAGCGATGTTTATGCGTAGCCTGCAACGCATTGAATCCCAGAGCACCAGAAGGTTAGCTGATACGTACCAGGGAGGATGATGCTGGTGACGTCACTGTTCATATAGGGGCAGTGACATCACTAAAGAAACACCGGCACACAGGAAGCAACCAATCATAGGATACTGCCGGTGTTGACTCCTCCCCCCACATTCAGTGAAGAGGAGGAGCCACCAGGTATCATATCCTGTGAAAAAGGGAAAAGTCTGTGCCATATGTAGTTGTGTCCTTTCAACATACAGCAAAATAAAAAAAAGTGGTGTGGACCCCATGCAAACATAAAATTTCAAACACTTGTTACAAAGTATAATTTCACCAAACAGGCTTTTTTTTTTTTAACAAAAAAATCACATTGAAAATTGTTTTCAAGATGAAACATTGGCAAGTCGAGAAAGTGACAGAAATGATAGTATGATATTGTTACTAAACATTAATCTTTCACACTCTACATTTTTCCTTGTTTTGCCCATATTACTAAACATGTCATGGTATAGGTATTAAAAGTTCTATGCAAAAACAAAATTATTTCTCGAAAAATTAAACACAAACATTTCCATTACTTGCAATATCCACAGCAACCACAAAATGGCAGTGGAAAGCTGAATAGGGCATACACAACATGATATCCCAAGTTACACGTGAAAAGATCGACGCGTTTCTGCCTAGACGGCCTTAGTCATGATCTATTGAACAAACATTAACAATCCATTTAAAACCCAGTAAGCACCACTCTTTCCTGTGATGTCATATGGGCATGTGCTTTCTGCTGGCTTCATGTGAAACCCTTTGTATGCCAGATCTAATCCATTATGCTCATCTGTTTTAGCACCCTATTCACACCACTACCTGGTGAGTTACGAATTAGGAGCAGATCATCCATTATGCTCATCTGTTTTCACCCTATTCACACCACTACCTGGTGAGTTACGATTAGGAGCAGATCCTGGTGGGAAGGAACTTGGGGGGATAACTTAGGCAGGGATAGAAAAAGTCACAAGATCGGTGAGGGGAGGAGATATAAGAAAGAAATTATAAATAGAGAATCCAACTAGTTCTTGTGAATAAAAGACCTCCAGCTGGGTAACTTAAGACCGGACTTAATCCTCTGTAATGATCCTTATTGACTCAAGCAACATTTAGATTATTGTCTCTAATGTAAAGACTCATTTCCAACCCAGATCTGCTCCTAATTCGTAACTCACCAGGTAGTGGTGTGAATAGGTGCTAAACAGATGAGCATAATGGATTAGATCTGGCATACAAAGGGTTTCACATGAAGCCAGCAGAAAGCACATGCCCATATGACATCACCAGGAAAGAGTGGTGCTTACTGGGTTTAAATGGATTGTAATGTTTGTTCAATAGATCATGACTAAGGCCGTCTAGGCAGAAACGCGTCGATCTTTTCACGTGTAACTTGGGATATATTGTTGTGTATGCCCTATTCAGCTTTCCACTGCCATTTTGTGGTTGCTGTGGATATTGCAAGTAATGGAAATGTTTGTGTTTAATTTTTCGAGAAATAATTTTGTTTGTCATAGAAATTTAATACCATTACCAGACATGTTTAGTAATATGGGCAAAACAAGGAAAAATGTAGAGTGTGAAAGATTAATGTTTAGTAACAATATCATACTATCATTTCTGTCACTTTCTCGACTTGCCAATGTTTCATCTTGAAAACAATTTTCAATGTGATTTTTTTGTTAAAAAAAAAAAGCCTGTTTGGTGAAATTATACTTTGTAACAATGTTTGAAAATTTATGTTTGCATGGGGGTCCACACCACTTTTTTTTTATTTTGCTGTATGTTGAAAGGACACAATACATATGGCACAGACTTTTCCCTTTTTCACAGGATATGATACCTGGTGGCTCCTCCTTTCACTGAATGGGGGGGAGGAGTCAACACCGGCAGTATCCTATGATTGGTTGCTTCCTGTGTGCCGGGGTGTTTCTTTAGTGATGTCACTGCCCCTATATGAACAGTGAACGTCACCAGCATCATCCTCCCTGGTACGTATCAGCACCTATGGTGCTCTGGGATTCAATGCGTTGCAGGTACGCAAACATCGCTCATTGGAGGCAATAGTAGCCTATGTATGCAGAATGCTATTTCCATCTGCCTTTTCACATATGTCAGATGGTGGTAAAAACTTTGCCTCCCTCTGCCAATGGCTACATTCAGCAAATACATCAGAAGCCGGTTGTACATTAAAAACAAAGTCTGGAACATATGTGACACAAGACAATGTGTGTATCTGTTAAGGTGTTTTCCATGCACATTTGCAAGAAATTACAATACCAACATTGCATAGCTTGAAAGCAGCAACAATAACCTGCAGCTGTCAGGATTTCACACAGGTATCAGGTAGGATGGGAATACCCCCTTTATACCACTCAGACTTTTTGGGTCACTCTACAGGCTTCCTTTAGGCCGCACAGGTAAACGTTTCAGTAATGTGGATTGGCTGAGCCGCAATACAAAAAAAGTTGTGGCTATGTTTTTGAAAAAAAAAATAATAATGTTTTATAAACCGGACAACCCCATTTAAATTTTGAGTATAAATCAGTTCACTGAATCATAAATTAAGCAGAGCATTTATAAATATAGTGTGAACTTTTGTGTGTAGTCCTAAAATGGGGAATATTGTAATAAATTGACTGAATGTAAGATTTAATATGAGCACGCCAAGGCAAATGCCCTCTATCATTCCTTTTTATCATTTTCGCTCTGTTTCATGGGTTACCTTTTATCCGCTACTGGCGGACATATGACTGATGTAGAAAACTATTTTTTAATAAATGTGTGTGTTGTTTGTTTTTTTAAAAAAGGATTTGTCTTATGTTGTTCTTTTATTTTGCTGCATATTGTACTTGTCTGGAATTGCATTCATTTTACGTGTGTGTGTGTGTTTCTCTCTTTTTTTTTTTTTGGAACTTTGTTGCCTTTCAAAAAGTTTTTCATGTTGCTGGCCTGACTTGTCATAAATTTGCAGAAAGGAACGTCTAAATAAGTCGCAAATTCATGCACAAATATCCTCCAGTTCAGGTAGAATTGGCAAGGGGTTGCTTCAATGTTTCTCTTTATTCAACTTTTCAGGCAAGTCTCCAAAAAACCACCAGTCTCACATGACTCGTGTATCGCCCTCTAGACATATCAGGTGCCCAAAACCTTACAAACAATGCTGAAAATAGACACACGTTTCCAGACTTAAGACCACAGTGTGGACCACAGCCACAACAGTTTGCAATTAGTTCTTTCTTCAAAGTCAACAAAAAGTGTCAATTTTAAATGTTGAACTTGAATTACAGTTTGAAACCCCGTTAAGTGCATTTGTGAGGAAATTTCCTTTATTGCAGATGTTTCCATTTAAAAAATGAATTAAATCTTACGGGGGCGTGCCTCGCATATGCTTTTCATATGCATGGATCTGTATCTGGCAACGGGTGTTTTGCATTTGGACAATACAAGATACAGGGTGCTGGTAACGGATTGCATTAGTTTCCGAAGAAACGCGTGTATGCAATGAGCCACGGCCCACCCTGTAAAAAACAACGCCAATGTGAAAGACCCTAAGGCTCGGTTTTCATATTTGTGGTCACATCTCTTTTTTTTATTAGAGAGTGCTTTTGTTTCAAGACTCATTTCTACTTTTTATATCCTCTCTTACCCCTTGGGTTTGGTCTGTGCACCAACTATCTTTTCCATTTTTAGGTTTTTATTCCACTCCTGAATAGTCTTTCCTAGGCCATGGTGTTTGAAATCTCTAATGGCTCCTCCTGTGATCACAGGTTAAGGTAACTTTGAGTTTCCGTACATTTACTAAACACGATGATAGCAGGAGAAGCTACACGTAGAAGAAAGTAACGGCACTCACCCATTTGTTAGAAAAGTGTGTAATGTCCTTTATTCAGGGCAAGAAGCGTAAAAACACATGCAGGGAGAAGAAGCCTTGGAACGGGGCCGTTTCGCGCTCAGTGGCGCTTTCACAAGCCAATGGCGGCACACACTGATACATCACATATATGCACTCATGTGACCACCATGGGCGAGCCACCAGAATATAATGTATACTCTGTTTCAACATATCAGCATTGTAACAATAGATGCAAGCTATGATGATACAAAGTGAGAAAAGATAAACACAATCAAATGTGGGAGGACTACAGGTCCCAGCAAGCATCAACCTTGCCGTAGTTGTTCTTATGGACATGGGGTACCACCCTGATATAAAAAACAACAAAAGGATTGACCACCTTATACTATAAGTTAAAGAACCTATGATGCATGCACACAGTCATAAACATAGACCTCACATGGAACATGTATGAAAAATACCAGAGTACTGACCTGGACGAAGAGGAGAAAATTATTAGTCTACTGCAACAAAAGTTGCTACGGCATCCATAATTAATGGCTTCATTATAATCTCAATAGTACAGACCTCTTAGGTGGGTACACAGCATATGGCGAATGGCTGAAGACGAAAAAAAAAAAAAAAAGACGCAGGTACACAAAACTAGTAACGTAGTGGTTTTTAAATAGATGGAAAGGGGTGAAGTAACCAGGGTAAAACGTCCCTCACAAAAACACCACAAGTTCATTACGGTCGTTCAGGCCCAGGGGTCCAATGCTCCAAATTTATAATATGCCTGCTTTCTGCTGGAGGAGAAGTAAAGAACGATTCCTCTGCTGTGGGGCAATTGACTTGCTCAACTCCAGAGAACTTCAACACCCCCGATCCCCTCCATGTTCTTTCTGTATATGCTCCAAAGGCGAGGGCTGCCATTACCATTTATGATGGACCTTTGATGTTCCCTAAAACGAGTAAACATTTTTCTGATTGCTTGCCAATATAACCTTCCGCATGGACAATACACCACGTAAACTACAAAATCAGAACGACCTGTAATAAACGACCTGACAGCATGTTCTACACCTCCAAAACTGATGACTTTCAGTTGGCCATTCAAGGTACAATAGTTACAGTGGCCACACTGTGGTACCATCAGGGGCATCCCTGGAGCAAGTGGCACCCATGGGTGAGAACCTGCTGTGTACCAATCTATCTTGATGGTCCTACTTCTCCTAAATGTCATAGGGGTGTTAGCTGAGATGTTACCTAGATCCGGGTCCTGTCTAAGTCCAATGTCACTTTTTGATGCCAAGATTTATGAATTGCTGAACGGGGGAAAAGCTGAGTAACAGAATCCTTATTCCATTACAGAGCCGGGCCTAGAGCATGTAACGTATACCTGTCCACAGGTCCTGATATGCTCGTTTCGAACTTGTGTCGAGAGCGATGGAGTCCAATCAGCGTAAAAGAGGTGCTATTTAGGATGTCATTTTCGACCTAGTGTACCCAGAGGAAATCTTACTAAACAACCATTTTGAAGTACTCCAGAGAATACAGTTTGGATTCAAGTTTGTCAATTAGGCTCCAAAAGGTGAACATTTTTCTCAAAAAAGTCACTTTACCTCAAATTTGTAACACAAGGGTTAAAGATAAAACAACTCCCAAATCTGTATAAAACTATTTCTCCGAGTGTAGAATTGCCTTACATGTGCATATAAAATGTTTGTATGGGTACGCAGTTGGGTCAGAGGGAAGAGGGGGGTGTTGGCCCAAATTGACAGAAATCCTTACATGTGTCAGGATGCATTTGGAGAGCCATAGTGGTCACCAAAACAGAAGGGAACCCAACAATTGTCAACATTTGTAAAGTACACCACTTGGAAATTAAGCTTAATTAATTAATAGGAAAAAAGGGGAAAGATTAAATTTTCCCAAAACAGTCACTTTACCCCTAATTTTGTAAGCCACAAGGGATTAAACATGAACAAAGATGAGGAAAACTAATAACCCAAGTATAAAATTGCCCCACGGTGCATAAACATTTGTATGGGCCATAGAAGAGAGGAAGGCCTTTTAGAAGCCAAATTTGACAGAAATCTTTTACATGATTTGGGGAGCCCTAGTGGTATAAAAAAAAGATCCCAAAAATTGCCCGAATTTTTGAAGGTACATCCCTTAGAGAATTGAACATGTATTTGACCCTACAGGCGTATGATCCAATTGGGCTGTAAAAAGGAAAAAGTTGAACATTTTCCTATAAAGGTCACTTTTACCCCTATTTTTGTAAGCCACCCCCAAACTTTTTTCTCTTGAGTGTAAAGTACCCAACATGTGCATATAAAATGTTTTTATTGGCGCACAGTAGAGGGAAAGAGGATGTTTGCCTTTTGAAACAATTTGACAGATTCCTTACATGTGTCAGAATGCATTTGGAGAGCCCTAGTGGTATAAAACAGGGAACCACAAAGTTACCCTTATTGTTGACGCACACCGATTGGAGAATTTAGCAAGGTGTAAATAGAAATTTGAACATAGAGGTGGTTTCCAAATATAATGTGCATGGATGCCCAGATGAAATTGCGAATATATGATAGTGGTTGGTGCCCGTTATGTGACACCAGTTGGGCAAGTGCAAATGTCAGGTTCTCTGATTAGGAAGCCATGTTTCCTGATGTGAGAGGACCTAATATGTGATCCTAACACAGCCAAAAATACAGCAGGGCTCGTAATGATAAAGCACTTGAATATATAAATACATAAAGAACTGGATGGATTACAAAAGATCTTCTAATAAATCCAGGCCTGGAATAGAAAAAAAGGGGACATTGGAAGGAGGAATAGAAAAACCTAATAAAAAACATAAAACAAAAGTGACCACCGTTTGCAATCTTCATTCTGCTTTCGCAATGAAATAATCGGGTACGGGGATAAGGGAGCAATAATTTCCTTTTACCAAATGAATTCACAACAACAGGTTGGAATACATTGTGAATGTGTTCGTATAGAAGGTGGAATATCACCAGGGGACCACCCTAAAATTTTGTGTCACATGTATAGACCAGTCCATGAACATGAATAGAGCTGTCGGAACAGCCGTCACCTTTGCCCCCGATCACTGTGTCTACAGACCGGTATGGGTATTACTGAGGTCATAATTGGTTGGTCGCATTGATCAGCCAATACAGTGATCATGAACGTGCGTGGTGGGGCGCTAAAAACTCCACGGTCACATTCTTGTTTCAGATACAGGCGGTCCTCCCACTTAACCCTTAACGCTCTGCGGATATATCCGCCACGGAGCGCAGTGATTGCGCTCATGGCGATATTCCGCCACGGCGCCTATGGGTGCCTATGTAGCAGAGTAGCATCGGGAACACGGGGGTCCGGCTGTAACGAATAGCCGGCACCGAGTTGTACACCCGAGCGGATTGTCTCCGATCGCGGGGCTTAACCCGTATGCCGCGGTCACGCGACCGCGGATTAACTGATCTGGGGGTCTTCCCCCGATCGCCCCCCGCACGTTGTCGGGGGCCGGCGCGATCTGCATATAGCAACTCGGGGTCCGATCTGGACCCCAGAGTTACTTGCAAGAATTGCCGGGGTAAGATGGCGTCTGTGACGTCATCTTACTGGCACAGTGCCAGCCTATGCAAGTGCATAGGCTGACATGATAATACTCTGCAATACATCAGTATTGCAGAATATTATCATGAAGAAGCAATCAGAAGATTGCTTGTCATGTCCCATGGTATAAAGAAAAAGTAAAAAAAAAAAGTTATTCAATAAAAAATAAAGTCATAAATCACTAAAAATCCCCCAAACTCCACAAAACATTAAAGAGACATATAACTCAAAAAAAGTCTAAATCATAACACAAACCCCACAATATAGTATCACCGCGTCCGAACACCCGTAGAATAAAAGTAAATCATTATTGAACCCACGATAAACGCCGTAAAAAAAACTGTTATAAACCCTCCAAAAATTATGATTTTTACCTTTCAATCCCACAAAAAATGCTATAAATGCGATCAAAAAAACCATATGTACTCAGACATGATACTGGTTGCAAAGTACAACATGTCCCGCAAAAAAAAAACACAAGCATCAACCCACTCCGTAGCCAAAAAAGTAACAATGTTATGCCCTGGAAGACGGCAAGGCAATACAATAAATGTAGATTTTCCCCACATTACGGTTTTGTTTGACAAATTTAGTAAACGTAGAAAATATATCATGTCTGGTATCCCCGTAATCGTATCAACCCATAGAATAAAGATAACATGATTATTAGTCTATACAGTGAACACCAAAAAAAAAAAAAGTACAGAATTGATGCTTTTTCTACCCTGCCCTCAAAAAAAGTTCTAAATTTTCAACAATAGGTGATACCAACCCCAAAATGGTAACAATGGAAAAAGATCTCATCCCGCAAAAAAAATGCCGTCACATGGCCCCAATAACAAAAAAGCGAAAATTTGTAGCCTTCAAAGGGCCAATGAGGAAACTAAATCCCTGCAGCTGCAGCGCCCTCCTTCCCTTCTGCACCTCGCGTGTGCCCCATAAAACAAGTAACGGCCACATGTGGGGGGTCTCTGTAAAGGAGAAATTGCGAACAAATTGTTTGGTGGGTTTTCTCTTTTTATATTTTGGAAATGTGTAATTTTAGTGCTAAATGAACGATAAGGGAACATATGACCATTCTAAATTTCACCTCCATTTTGATTCAATTACTATGAAGATCTCAAGGGTTAACAATCTTCGTAAAAAGCGTTTTTGATAGCTTGGGGGTGCAGATTTGAAGGTGGTTATATAGGGGGTTTTGATGCTAAATATGTAAATTTCATTCAAAACTGTATTATCCCCAAAATGTCAATTCGGAAAATCCGAAAAGCGATATTCTATTTGTAAGCCGCGTGACATAAAATAATTATCCAGACATTTCAGAAATTAGAAAATGTAAAGTAGACAATGGGAAATGTTATTCAGACTTATTTAGGTGGTAAATCTATCTGCCTGAAAACGCAATGATTTAGAATTTCGAAAATGGCAAATTTTTCAAAAAATTTATCATATATTTTTTTTTTTTGTAAATAAACGCCAAAACTTATCAGCCAAAATTTACACTAAAATGAAGTACAAAATGTGGGGAAAAAACAATCTCAGAATCGTTTTGATAAGTAACAGTGTTCAAAAGTTATAACCATATAAAGCGAAGCAAGTCCGAATCAAAAAATCGGGTGAGCCTTAAAGGGGTTATGCGTTTAAATTTTTTTTTAATGTCCGGGCTGGGGAGGGCTGGGGAGGCTGCCGCGGCCCCGTCTTTCTCCGTGCGCCGGTTTCATTACACCGCGCACAGGGAGCTTCCGGCCGGCCGGAAGCTCCCATGGCACCATCTCCCAGCGCTTACAACGCTGAGAGATAGGGACGCATGGGAGGAGCCGTCCACATCGTGGACCGGAAGCTCCCTGTGCGTGGCTTCCGTGCCCCTGTAACAAACAGGGCACGGTCGAAGGGAACCAGCGGGCGGGGACAACGGCGGCGCCGGAGGGGGTAAGTAATGTTATATGTTTTGTTTAACTAGCCTCCAGCCGGACATAAAAAAAAAATTTAAACCCGGATAACCCCTTTAAGATACAAATGGCTGCGTCCTTAAGTTAGTGTTAAGAACGCCTGACTTACAGACGACCCCTAGTTACAAACGGAAATTGGTTATTACTGTACTTAGTGCCAGGTTAAAATAAACAGACTATAACAATTATCAAAGGTGTCTGTAATGCAAGCTTATGTTATCCTGGTTCTTATGACAACCCGCATTTTTAAAACCAATTGTTACACCGCAAGTCGGGAAGAGGTTAACATTACCTAAGATTTATGAGCTTTACCAAATTATTTTCCCTTTCAAATAAATAGAACGAAACTTACATTGTGTTGCTTACTTTTCTTTCTGGCATTCTTTTCCGCTGCTGGGAAAGATTGTTGACAATGAGCTTCAGAAACAGAAAAGAGTTTACCTCTTCTTTCTTTTCCCTAAACCTGAGTCCGTAACCATCCTTGGTAAGGATTAGTAAAGTCAAAGGGTGTATACATAACAAATGGCTATTGAATTGTGAAAAAAAAAATTTGCTATTGAACACTTTGGAAGACATTTGTCATAATTTGTTGGTTCATTCTTGGAGCGTAGTTATACATTTGCGACTTATTTGGGTGCAGGCTAAGCTACGGCACTAAGTTTCCGCGCCTTATTTAACATAGTGAATGGCTGTTCTGCAGATGTTTTGCCTAAAAAGTTGCAAAGAATGCAAAAACCCACTGCTCTAGCAGCTTGTACTTTGAAAAAAAAACTCCTTTTCATTACTGATAAAAGGACTACACTTCTTAAATTAAAAATTAACTTTATGCAACATGAAAAAATTATTCCACCACAGTTTAAAATGTACAATTTCATCATCTTATATTAAAATGTAATCAAGTAATTACTTCATCATTTCATAGGATCATCTTTTTGAGTGGGATTATTGTTAATCTTGGGGTCCATGCACACTAATGTATTGGGGGCTGATATACGGATATAGGGGAATCATTTGTGACAAATTAGGCGCAATTTAAAATGCATATAAGTCAAAACAACACCTAACATAAATTACAAGACAGGAAAAGGAACAAACCAGATGCAAACCTTAGACACACTATGATAATGCCCCTTTAGTTGTGGAAGAACACATCTTTTGAACAGGTTGGGTTCTCTCTTTTACCTGTTCTTATTATAATATTGCACCAGATTTCTGGGATACAGATAACAACACTGAAGAATAATTACAATATTTGAAAGAGAACCTACACCGTTATTACAAAAATTATGATTTATTAAGGTTTCTTTACACATAGCCATTTTGCATATTAGTAATAAGGAAAGCCCCTTTGTTGTTTATCACAATAAATATTATGTTGTAAACCCCACTCAATAAATATTGTGCTTATTGTAGTATTTTACAGAGCTACCTAAAAAGTTACTATGGAGACTATTTTTAGAGCAGGTGGGCTACAAGGGCTGATGCAGGTAGTGGCAAGCGCTATATGATTGGGTTCTTGGTTAGTTCACTCATTTCGTGATTTTATGGAAAGAAGTGCTCACTGTTCTCGGCTATAATGTTCCATAATTTCCAGAACTTTGGTGGCCTGTTTCACTACATTGCTGCTGCTGTGTCCACAAAGCTTCTCCAGCGTTTCTTTCAGGTTTAGTACTTCCATTTCCTTTCGCAAATCATCTGTAGAAAGACAGCTTCCGTTAGACACCAAGAATTTACTTACACAACGTTTTAGTGGTCTCAAGTTTATATGCCTCTTTAAGGGCTATGCCATTTACATTGTTTTAAAGCTATGATTGAAGTTATTGCAATACTAGGGGCTCCTACAGTTGCACTTTATAGACATTGGTGCTCTACTTAAAGGTACCTGTCACCAGAGAGATCTATCTAAACAAATAGGGCCGGTTGCTCCGTGTGCCGGACATGTCTATAAATGAGACTGCTGCCTGCATCTGGAAAATTAACTTATATTATGGTCTGCTTCCAGTACGGGGTGAGGTTTCAGGCCACAGCAAAAAGGCGACGGCCCTCACGACTGCATCTTACATAACTGTGCCTTCTTATCTCTCTGTAGCTTGGGCGCAGGCCCTCCTTCTGGCTTCTTGTCTCTCTTGTGTCCTGGTGGTCTAGTCCATTCTCGCGCATGCCTTTCTCCTTCTGGGTACACAGAAAGGTGGGAAGCGCAAGAGAGGACAAGAGAAACCTAGGGAAGCAAGGGATGAGGGAGGGGATAGGTGGGAGTAAAGGGAGTTGGGGGAATAGGGAGGCGACGATTATGATGAAAATGCAGCTGTGAGGCGATGCTCCTATGCTGTGTGCTCGGAGCCCCCCAATGTAAGCACCATGAATATATTAATTTTTCCGGCTACATTAGCGGTCTCAATTCATAAGACAGGTCCGGCACACAGGCCAAACTACCAGTACTTATTGTGTTTTATGTTGATTCGTTCTGGTGACAGGTTCCCTTTAAGCTTACAGAGAATTGGCATTGCTAAATAAGTAATAATATTTGTATAATAATAATTCCACACAGATATTACACAGAGCTTGCCAAATCGTCTCTGTCCCTGTGGGGCTCACATTTAATCAACTTACCATAGTTTTGGAGTGGGAGGAGGAAACCGGAGGACCTGCGGAAACCCACGCAAAAACGGCCAGTGAACACTACAACTCATTGCAGATGTTGACCCTGGGACGTTAATAGGGTATGTGTGGATATATATGTATACATTTCTTCAATTGGATTTTATTAAAAAAAAACTTGAGTTGTAAGTATAGGTGCGCTCTATAATGTAAACATGTTTCCCATACAAATTAGATTGTTGTCTGGATACGCACACGCTGCTGGATAGTGAACAAACATTTTTGCTTATGAAATGGCCGGAGTCCAAAGGGTCAGTCCTGTGGTAATGAAACACTAATCCAGGTGGTCAGTTACATCTTATAGGCATGTTGTGGCCACTGCTTGCCAAGAGTTAGACACGTACGCTCCCCTGCTTGCCGCTTACAGATCGAATAAATACCCTTCTGACACCAGGGTCCCTTACCGTTGGAGAACTCCATATACAGTTCCTGGGTTAGGACATATCTCTGTCAGACACATTTTTTTATAACTCAGGATCAAGGATCTACTGTAAAACGTTGTGACATGGACCCTGACGAAGGGAAATACGTGCCTGTGAAAACGTTCTACCTTCTGATAAAAACGTTCAATCGGAACCATTTGTGAATAACAGTATATTTAAAATGAACAGTGATGACAAATGAAGACTGTTTTATGTCCTGTCCAGGGAACAAGTTAACAAAATTTTTAAAAAAACTAAAAAAAAATATAAAACCCTGATTCCCATCCATTGAAAAATCAATTCTAACTGAAAAAGTGCGCCGCATTAAGGTTTAAAGAACGAGTACCCATTTGAATGGGCTAAGAACTCTGTACTAGTATTTAGGATCCCTCTCATGTCCCTACATCAAATGGCCCAAGTCAATATAACTCTTAGCATCAAAACCATCACCAAAGGATTTACCGCTTTGCAACCTTCCTATTTCATGGACAGCAGAATTGCTGTTCAGTTAAATGATGTCGTTCTTCTCCCAAAATTGTATATCTTAAAATTTCAGGAAACTTCCTTCCCCTTAATTTTTCCCTCCCTTAAAAAAACATCACAAAACTACTGATGCCTTCATATGGAAGGGCCAAAAGCAAAGTACATTTGAATACTCTAATAATGTCAACCCGGCAGAGGGGGGGTCTGGGATGCTAAGTAGTAGAGTACATAAAAGCGGGCAGTTGCCAGATCAGATAAAAGCTGTGGTGGTCGGATATGAGGTAGACCAAAAGTGGATCGAGTATGAAAGAGGTCTACAGGATTCCAATCTTAATTTCGTTGGATGGGCTATTAGTATTCTCAAGTTTTTAAACTGGACCTAGGTAATTCCCCTACATGAAAGCAGCGGATAACGGGGTTGTCTCAAAACGGGAGCCTGTTTTGACCCGAAAGTCATTCATTAGAAGATTCAGATCTCGGCGCTGTTCTCAGGGGTGCGTTAGATGCATGTAATAATCCAACACAAACTGGTTTATCTGGGTCGCCAACGGTATCAGGACGGTGGGGACGACATCATGGAGGGATAGGTGGAATTCGCCCCTTCGATCAACTAGCATGCGGCAATCCATCTCACAAGCGGGAATTTTACAAATGATCTACATATACGTCAATTCCTGGCCACCAAAGAAAGCCATGGAAACATATCCCCTCCAAAAATATGAAGATTTTAACTTCACCAACCCACAGAAAAGCGGTATCTACTCAGACTTACTCTACTCTAGTGGGCTGTCATAAGATGATAATACCACCTATAAGGAGAAATGGGAGTTAGAGCTGCCAGGAGCATTGTACAAATGATCATGGTGTAAGGCGTAGCGACAGCAAACAAAGCGTCCTAGGGTGCTAACCACCTGGAAACATTTCCAGGCAAATGCTTATAGATGGTACTTACCCCCCATAGGCTATCACAAAATGTTCCTAATCCTCACCACTATGCTGGAGAGATGCGCCAATTCTAAGGGTCTCTTCTTCATATCTGGTGGTCTGCTCAACATCTTCCCCTCTATGGGACAGCCCGTGACAAACGAATTTACCCGACCCAAGTCCTAGTTTCCCACCCCCTTGGGGAGGCCTCAGGTTCTCTTCTTGGCTTGGGGCTGAACCAATTAAAACTCATATGGCTCCTGATGCTACCATTATAACACCACGTAAGATTACCATTGGAGGCTCGGGAAAATCGCAGGCCAAAATTCACTGTTATTAAAGTTATAGGAGAGAATATAAATCACCAATGTGTAATGGGAGTAACTCATTTGCCATCGACCCTCTATGGCCGCTCTCACCCACGTATGGTAAGTGGAAGGAACTCTCGTAGCTGCAGCTCTGACTAGGGGTATACAGTTATCAAAGGGAGGGAAGCATGTACTCACATGAATGCAACGTTCACTAACAGACATCACTTTTTTATGCTGCAAATATCTTAGTCCTATAGCAACTACTCTAATCATTGTATCAATTGCTAACTTGTGGTAAGTCCTTTAGGGCTGTGGGAAAGAAAAGGCATTGCTAAGGTGTGGGTGAATAATAGGTTGAGTATGTTATATAGTTTTTTATGGAGATAATATCGGAATGGAACCCGTTAACGTAAGTTGATTTTATATTTAACCAGGGCGGGTATCATGACTTGGGTTTACAACCATGGGTCAGTTGGGTTCAGGGTCGTTGGGTACGTTCTATGTCTATCTTCCCTTTAAAAGTTGAGTTTTTAAAAAAAAAAATAACATTGAAAAAAGGTGGGAAAAAATAACCACGTAACAATACATATGGGGTATACAGAAACCTGTACATAAATAAAAATCTCCTTCTGAACCGGTTCAGTAATGAGTGAAAAGGTGTAAAAAAAAATAAAAGTTTTCACAGAGCGAACTCCATAAAAATAGATCTGGCATACAAAGGGTTTCACATGAAGCCAGCAGAAAGCACACGCCCATATGACATCACAGGAAAGAGTGGTGCTTACTGGGTTTTAAATGGATTGTTAATGTTTGTTCAATAGATCATGACTAAGGCCGTCTAGGCAGAAACGAGTCGATCTTTTCACGTGTAACTTGGGATATCATGTTGTGTATGCCCTATTATGGCCTATATTCAGCTTTTTACTTTGTTTAAATAAAGGAAAATCAATTTTTAACTCCACCGGAACCTGTGCTGGACTAAAGTTTTTTCCTTCCTTGGTACGAAGTCCGGAGTGTCGGGATCGTCCGTGCACGACAGGTGGAGGACAAGCCGGGAGTGGTGAGCTGAATTTACCTTTATTCTATTACAAAATGTCAGTGGACACTGGAGCCCGGGATAACTGGAGACTTTTTATAATCACACTACAGGAGTGTGTATAATATATGTAAATATATATTACTTCTAGCACAAAAATTGGACCAATTGTCTCGGCAGGGATTTATTGACCTTTAGTTTATTTACAAAACTGCCCGAGGCAGACAAAAACTGCCCATATCCGGGACAAAGTGATGTGATAAAACTTCACTTTTATTATCTAGTAACTACAAATACAGTGGCTTAGCCACTAAAGTGCTCTTAAAGGGAATGTGCATAAAAACACAATGTGTAGTGATGCCACAGAACAGGATCAGCCGACTAATAGTCTTTAGTAGTCGCAATAATTGTTGTGCAGGGTGGTAGTATATAGATAGTCAGGGAATGAGTATGCAAGATGGTAGTACTCTTTTAAGGACTGGAGATGTCGGTAAACACAGATACTGTATATACTGGCGTCTAAGACTACTTTTTAACCCCTTAAAATAATGGCTACAGTGGGGGGTCGTCTTATACGCCGGATATACGGGGGCCGCACTGTGTGAGGTGTTTTTTTTCCCCGTCAGCGCGTAGAGAGCCGCTTCCTGGGACCGCCTGCGCATTGCGCGCAGTCCGCCCTCACAGTCATTAGAAGAGGCTTAGTACGCGCTGACAGGGCGGCGCGCTGTATGCTAATGCAGCCGCCCTGTCACAGCGGTCGGCGTCACAGAGCGGGGTCACAGGCGGCACTTACGAAGCATGTCGGATCTTCATTAATCGCAGCTTACAGTTTATGATCACCAGGCACTTGCTCTCTTGTTTGTTTGCAAAGTTTTAAGCGACTTTTTTTCATTTGGGAGAGGGGTAGTCTTATACAGTGAGTATATACCAAATTCTATATTTTTAGGGCAGAAGTTGGGGGTCGTCTTACACGCCGGCATATACGGTAGTTATCACATATCAGTCGCAGCCCATAATTCCGTCAGAAAATATCCAATCACACTATTTTTTGTGTATACATAGATGTTATTGCTATGGAGATTCACTGGGCAAATTTGCCCTATTGAGGGCTGCCACCGTGATCCACAGTTCGGGATCGCTCTGATGGTACGACAGCTCTTAAAGAGAATTTTTTTTTTTTTTGTGATTACTACTCTCTCCTAATCCTATAGTAAGATAGATAATAGCTTCCCGGAGAAAATTCCTCAACCACCCTACATAGAGCTGTCCATATGTATGTACTCAGCTGTTTCGCTCATTACACACACACACACATTGCTAGTTAAAAGATGCAATTTATAGCCCCCCCAACATGTTTCACCAGTAGAACTGGCTTCTTCAGGGGTTTGGGCTAACATTCCCTGACTATGTATATACTACCACCCTGCACAACAATTATTGCGACTACTAAAGACCATTAGTCGGCTGATCCTGTTCTGTCGCATCACTACACATTGTGTTTTTATGCACATTCCCTTTAAGAGCACTTTAGTGGCTAAGCCACTGCATTTTTAGTTACTAGATAATAAAAGTGAAGTCTTATCATCACTGTGTCCCGGATACGGGTAGTTTTTGTCTGCCTCGGGCAGTTTTGTAAATAAACTAAATATATATTACACACACACAGACCTTTGCACAAAATTATTTGATGTTTGGAAACTAAGCAAATGATATGATATGGTTGTGAACACGTCCTAGACTCAAAGCCAAAGTGTGCCTTACAGTAACATGGATGAGGCCAGAACACTTATCCTGCAGGAATGTGATGAGTTATTGGTTTGATTAGACAGAACGCATTATTAGAATATTTACAAACCCAAGATCTTGAAATGATATTTGGTATCTCGACGCAAAGTGCAGCCATTGTGAAATGTAGGGAGATTGTAGCATTGGAGGGAAGTAAATGCATCAAGCTAAAGAAGAAATGTCCTCAAGACTGGCAGTGGTTATGGTCCAACAACAACATATCACAGTCAATGTACAAACCCAAGCTAACCCCATGATGTGCGAAATGGTGTTGAGCATTCAGTTAACACCCACAGACGCCCCAGGAGTGTTTTGGTTTGCCTCATCAGGAAAGTGATGGGGGAGCTATATAAGAAGCTGGATGTTTGCCTACACTCCAAGATGCTGATGTAGTGGCCTTACAATGCAGACAACAAGGGTGTTGGCTCAGAGTCTCCAGTGGATAATATACGTCATCAGTCGTCCAGAGATTCTCTCTGAGGGTTTCCAGTCTAGCAGGCAGGACCTCAAAACCGGAAGCCGGCTTTTACTGCATCAATGTCAGACATCAGTGTCCGAGCCAGGTAAATCCCAAAAATCTGTCGGGGAACAAAAACAGGTTATACAAAGTCATCCACAGCAACTATTCTCTTATAGATCATCACAAGCAGCCAAAATCAAATATATTTTAAATTCCAATTATCTGTTTAGACATGTCCTTCCAAAATGCCATTTGCATTAGCCTGGCATCAGTTTTTCACAAAATATGGATTAGTTGCATGTTCTGTTAATATGAAGTCTGTGGGCACTGATAATATTTATAACGGGTTGCTGCACTGAATGCAATTCATTTTAATAGGAGGGCACAGGCTCATTTTCACTGTTGTTCCCTCACTCTTGGGTCCGACTTATCCCAAGAGGTGCTGTCTAAAATGACTAGCTTAAAAAATGTCTATGCCTTATGTGACCACTCATTGATTGTAATGTGAATTGGCCGCCGGGCAAAACTACACCAGGTCTGACCTTGCCTAGTTTTGTGTAAAAACCTCCTGTGATAATATTGCACCAGCTCTACCTTTTTTTTTTCCTTTTTCATTGTGTCTTCTTAACCCCTTAACGCCAAAGCCACCTTTTACCTTCCTGACACGGCCCATTTTTTCAAATCCGCCCTGTGTCACTATAAGTGGTTATAAACGCTTTGAAACGCTTTAACATAGCCAAGTGATTTTAAAATTAATTCTAGTGACACATTGTACTTCATGTTAGTTGAAAAATTTTGGTGGTATGTTTTGCATTTATGAGAAAATCAGATATTTGAAGTTTGAAAATTGAGAATTTTTCCAAATTTTCACCAAAATGTTCTACTTTTTCCACACAGTCATAACAGCAAAAAAACTTAATAACTAACATTAACCGAATGTCTACTTTATGTGGACATGGTTTTTTTTATGCATACTCTTATTTTTGTAAGATGTTATGGGCCTTTGAACGTTAGGTGCGATTTTTCACATTTTCATTCAGTAATACCCCATAAATTACCCCATTATAGAAACTAAACCCGTACGTAAAAAACTTTTATGAAGTTTGTTAACCCTTTAATTGTTTTACAGGGGTTAAAACAAAATAGAATACAATTTTGAAAGTACATTTTTTTTTTTTGGCTAAATTAATGTGTTTTTCAAAAAATTTACTAATTCTCAATGGATAAAATACCAAAACGCTCCACAAAATTTGATACCCAATCCCTTCCACATATAACAATCCCCCATATGTGGTGGTAACCTGCTGTATGGGCACACGCCAGGGCATCGAAGGGAATCTGCGCTGTTCAGAGCAGATTATGCATTGTCACTTTTTATTGGCTATAAAATATTTATTTTTTTGGCAATTTGGACATATAAAGGCTTATTTTTTGCGATATGAGATGCACTTTACAAATCCTTCATTTTAGTGGGTCATTAGCTTATTGATGAGATTTTATTAACTCTTGAATGTATGGAGGAAAAGATAATTGTCAATTTTGGTTTCCTTTCTTTTTGTATTTTTTGGGGGTCGTACAGCGTACACTAAAAGTACTATATTATATTTATTCTATAGATCACTACGATTACGGTGACACCTCATATATAGTTTTATTTATTTTTACAGTTTTACTGGAAAACTAATATAGAAGAAATCTCATTTGTTTTTGCATCGCCATCTTTTCGGAGATGTAACTTTAATATTTATTTGTTGACAGAGCTGGTTTAGGGCTTATTTTTTACGTGTTGATTTGTCCTTTCAATTGATACCATTTTGGCGCACATAACTTTTTTTTATCACTTTTTAGAACATTTTTTTGAAGAGATTTTGGAGAGTTTTTCGAGTTTTGTTTTTACGGCGTTCACCGAGCGGGCCTAATTATGTTTCTGAGTTATTTTACGGATTGTTACGGATGCGACAATACAAAATATGTGGGTTTTTTTGGCGATTTTTGTGTTTTTTTTCACTTTATTGCATGTGTATAGGGAATGTTTGTGTTTAGGGGACTTTAACTTTATTTAATTCTTTTTATTAAAAAAGGTTTTCATTAAAATGTTTAAGTTTTTTTATCACTTTTACAGGTAAGCTTGAACAAGCGATCCACTGATCGCTTGTTCAAGCTATTCTTCAAGCTATTCTTCTTACACAGTGTAATACTGCGCATGCTCAGTGTGTTACAGCCGGGTCCAGCCAGAAGACAAAACCCGGCTCACCGAGGAGGATCGCGCAGCCCCGGGCACTGGCAGAACTCTCTGATCACGGCTGTTAGAGGCAGGTGTCAGCAATAATATTTAGCCGAGACCTGCAGCTTCTGGCCCTGGCTCCGTTCAGGAGCCGGGGCCAGAAGCTTGACGTAATAGTACTGCATTTTGCGGGAACGCACCTCCCGCCATGCAGTACTATTGCGTCAAATGTCAGGAAGGGATTAAATGTATTACTTACTGAAAGAGCTCATACACCGCAAAAAAAAAAACAAATCTCTTCTGACACCTTCCACAGCCTATTGGATGGTGGCAGGATATTAGCATAATCACACACCCCCTCCTGTGCTGCAGCTCTTCCTCTTTGAAGATACAGCACAGCGAATAGTCAGATGTTGGGGCTGATATCTTGGGAACAAAGGGAGGGAAATTCAAAAGTGCCCCTGAAACAGGATGCAAGTGCCTACATGATGAGTGTTCACTAAGATATTTGGAGTAGTGAAAGGTCCTCTGTAAAGGATCTATGTTTCCGAAGGGATTACTGTTCTAGGTCATTTAACATAGTAGGGCACTGTTCCTGTTCTTCATGCCTAAAACGTCTTGCACTGGTATTTAAGAAGTGTGTGGGCTGGAACTGTGGCACACGGGACCCGTTTGTGGCACAATTGCGTTGCACGCCCTATGTTAAAGATGCAACACAAAAAAGATGGTGAACTCTGATGGACCAGTGCAGATAAGAGACACATTACTAGTGGTGGCAGCTGTGAGAAGTGAAATTCGATCTGGCTGCCGGATGCGTGGAGTAAATTTAGCGCAATGACACCATTTTGTGGAAGTGGGTGGGGCTTAAGGGTTAAATTCTGGTACTCCATAGACAAAGTGCACCCAGCGTTTGGATTCCGGTGTGCAAGGTCCGTGACTCCTCCCAACAAAAGTTTGCAGGTTTTTAAAAAGTACACAGGGACGGGGTAGGAACTCCCCATGGCCACCCCCTCTGCCAGCGGCCGCACCCCCAATGGCATGGAGGTGGCATAGATCCTATAATAACCACAAGTTCTTACACAAATTGCACCAGAAAATGGCACAAAAGCACTGATAAATTTTCCCCCTTGAGTTCTATATCATATCCGGAAAAGTATCACAATACTCAATACAGATAGCAATTATTATTTTTTTTTTTTTTCATGGAAAATATTGTATCTGAATTCAAAATATTTATTAAAATAGTATTTGCATCACCATGCTGCTAAAGTCATAACTTTTTATTATATTTTCACTGCTTGAGCTGTAGTTTTACTTGGAACCATTCAAGGGTACGTGCAACTTTTTGATCAGTTTTTGTATCCTTTTGTGACAAAAGCATAGCATTATTACTTGTTGGGGATTTCTTTTAAGGCACTCACTAGAAAAGGTTAAATAGCAGATTTATAGATTTCATTTTTTTGTTGCGGGAGGGGCCCAGAAATACAGAGCTGGAATTTGAAAGTTTAGGGTGCATCACCAGACACGTACAAACACTTTGGATAAGTTTTTTGCCCTGCTCCCAGACCTCTGAATCACTAGCACGACAGAAGCACAGTGAGCTACACAGGTCTGAGGCTGAACAGCTTAACCACTTTCTTACTGCTGTACAACTATATACTGCTCTGTGAGACATTTAACTGTGACGGTCAGTATATAGTCAGCAGCTCATTTAGACCAGTATAGTGGCCTGAAGGAACAGAACTGCAGTTCAGTGGCGCCGCTCCTGGACAGCTAGGATGACACCGCACACTCCGAAGACAATAGCAAAAAAGGCATCCAAAATGAGCTTAGCTGAACTAGCAACAAAATTAACCAAATAGTATGGACTTACACAGTGCAAATACAAGAGTATAGTTCCCAAAACTAATTTGTCTCAAAACATTTTTTACCACTTAAAAAAAAAAAAAAAAAAAAAAACATTGAAAACTGGAAAAATAGTTTACGAAAAATTAGCATTTGTTTCCTTTACTATTAAAAAAATATATATTTATTGTATAATACCATATAAAACTGTAGTCTGTGCCCTTAAAAATATATCTAATACGGTATATATTTTATCTCTATATATCATACATACAGGCGGTCCCCTACTTAAGAACATTCGACCCCTAGTTACAAACGGTTCTATAACAGTTACAAAGGGTGTCTGCAGTTAAAGGGGTATTCCGGGAATATGAATGTCTGACACAAAAACCCATGATGATATAAATAAATGAATATAACAATACTCAATGTCATTAGTCACAAAACGGAGCTTAAATAATTTGATTTTATGATTTACAAAATTTATGCCCTCTCTAAAGTAGGTGGAGTTATCACTAAGATGGCCGCCACTGGAAACTACAAGTTCCATGATCCTTTAGTTCTCAGTAACTCCTCCTACCACTTATGCTCTGCTCCCAGTGATGATCTAACAGGTTTTCTTTCTCTGTTACCATAGTAATGATGTGTAACTGCCATCACCACAGCACTGACCATACTGGATGCACTGCAACCAACCGACTACAGCCTAACTTAGTGGTGATCACATGACCCTGCCCCGGCAGGTGCAGGACATGTGATGTGGACATGTGACCAGCAGCCATCTTCTGTCCTGCAACGGACCGCGCGGCGGAAATTAGCGGACTGATTAAAGGGCCAGTAGCATTTTAATTCTTCATTACAGTCTATGTCACCAGCATTTTCTGCTAAGGGGAGCAAAATTTTAAATAACAACTAATTACACATTAGCTTATATTTTGAGTGCCCACTTGTATATGAATTATGCTGATTCCTGGAATACCCCTTTAAGCTTTATTGTTAATCCTCGTTCTTATGACAACCTAACAATTTTTACATCCAATTGTCTCGTAGGCAAAAAAAATTTTGGCTGGGGTTACAATTATAAAATATACAATTACATACAGATTCAACTTAAGAACAAACCTACAGAACCTATGTTGTACATAACCTGGGGTCTACCTGTAGAACATATGTATGTTGAGTTAGAATTTTAATTGTTATTTGTAGTTAAATAGATCCATTGCTAAAAGTAAAAAAAAAAAGGGTCCGGTAAGGAAGGGGGTTAGGGGGGGTTAAACACAGTGATATGGAAAAGGGATTTAAAAATTATGCAAATGGGCCCGAGGGGCTCCAGGCTTCATTAACTCCTATGGAGCCTGGATACCCTCACATTTTATTTGCATAATTTTTAAAGCTTTTTTTTGTAAAAACCAGGGCATAAGAAGCTAAAAGAAGAGCAGGTCCTGCCAGAGGAGACCAATACCAGTATGTCAAGCTTTGACCTGCTAATAGATGTCCTTTAAAACGAAAAAAGCACTGAAATTTCGACTCATTGTGCAACCCTAGTGTGAATTATACAATATTATAGTGAATTTTAGAGGTTTAATTCACTGTAAAGATCAGACAGAAACCAAGTAGTATTTAGAATCTTGATAGGACATGGTAACGTCTTGACACTACTATCCTCAAGTTCTCCCTCATGTTCCCAGCTGTAGTCATAATGGCATTCTGGAGGAAGGACAAACTAAAAAAAAGGAATTAGTCCTTACCGGTAATTCAATTTCCATAAGTCCACCATGACGGCCCCACTGGGGGTTGCTTCCCCTTCCTCTGTAGGGACAGGAAATTGAGAGCATTAAATAGCCCCTCCCTCAACCTCCCACCAGTGTTTATCAAATAACTACACCAGTATAGGTTGCAACATAATTTTATTTAGTATGTTAAATTTCACATACATAGGCAAAGATCCAAAAAGGAAAATACTTTTATATATACATGGGAGGGAAATATCAGGGCCGTCATGGTGGACTTATGGAAATTGAATTACCGGTAAGGACTAATTCCTTTTTTCCATTTCGTCACCATGACGGCCCCACTGGAGACATACCAAATTTATGCCCAGTTTAGGGAGGGACTACAGCCTGAAGCACTTTTCGGACAAATGCCAGATCTTTGGCAGCTAAGACATTTAGCCTATAGTGCTTTGCAAATGTGACATTTGTACTCCACGTAGCGGCTTTGCAGATTTCTTCAATGGATGCACCTCCTCTCTCAGCCCAAGATGTAGACATGGCCCTAGTGGAATGGGCTTTGACGGAGAGAGGTAGTGGAACACCTTTGATTTTATAACATTCTTTGATGGTATCTGTAATCCAGCGTCCAATAGTGGCTTTTGAAGCTTTCTTGCCTTTATTTCTTCCTGCAAATTGAACAAATAAATTTAAATCTTTTCTCCAAGGATTGGATGCTTCGAGATATTTAAGAACAGTACGTCTTACATCCAGTAGATGCCATTTCTCTTCCACAGGATTTTTTGGATGGCAAAACGTAGGTAAGATTATTTCCTGGTTCCTATGGAAATTTGAGACAATTTTTGGTAAAAAATTTCTGTCAAGTCTGAGCGTGATCCTATCTTCTGACACAGATAAATAGGGTTCACAAAGCAGATGTAATGGCGATTAAAAAGGCAGTTTTTTGTGTCAAAAAACGCATATGACTAGGGTCGATCGGCTCGAAGGGCCCCATAGTTAAAGCATCTAGAACTAGAGATAGATCCCACTGAGGGGATGAATCTTTAACAGTAGGACGTAAGCGTGAGCAGGCTTGAAAGAACCTCTTTACCCACCTGTGTTCTGTCAGCGCTGTATCGAAGTAGGCGCTCAAGGCTGAGACCTGGACTCTCAGGGTGCTAGGTCGTAGTCCCTTCTCGAACCCCTCCTGCAGAAAATCAAGAATCTGACAGATATTTGGGGAACCCTGGTTAGGCATATCTTTTGACCAGGAACAAAACTTTTTCCATATTTTTAAGTATATGGCATGGGTTACAGGTTTTCTACTATTCTTTAAGGTTTTTATTACCTTTATATGATAAACCTTTTGATCTTAAGAAGGTGCTTTCAGGATCCAGGCTGCTAGGTTTAGGAACCCTGGGTTCTGATGAAGGACTGGTCCCTGATGTAGAAGGTCCGGCCTCCTGGGTAGGATAAACGGAAGGTCCATCGCCAACTTTTGTAGACTTGGGAACCAATTTTTCTTTGGCCAAAAGGGTGCTACTAAGATGAGGTTGGTTGGACTGACTAGTAGCTTTTGCAACACCTTGCTTATCAATGGAATCGGAGGGAAAGCATACACTAGGTCCTGGTTCCAGGTCTGTGAAAAAGCGTCTAGTCCCCAGGGGACTTCTTTTGGGTTCAAGGAGAAGAACTTTTTCACTTTGGAATTCTTCCTGGAGGCAAACAAGTCGATGTCCGGCAGTCCCCATCTTAGAACAATCTCTTGGAAGACTTCCTCGTTCAAGCTCCATTCGTGGGGAAGGATTTGGGACCGGCTGAGGTAATCTGCTACTACATTTTCTGAGCCCCTCAGATGGATGGCCGAGATCGACTGGATATTTTCTTCTGCCCAGGAAAATATTTGTTGTGATATTTTCAGTAGCCTTTTTGATCTGGTACCTCCTTGTCTTCTTAGATAGGCAACCGTGGTAGTGTTGTCCGACATAATTTTCACATGATGACCCTTCAGCTCGCTGGTACAGGATTCGAAGAGGTCTGTGCTGTTTCCTGGGTCCAGCAACCCTGGATATATTTGCCCGGAAGGAGAGCCCCCCATCCGGAGCTGCTGGCGTCTGTTTGGATCTGGGTCAATGGCCATTGGACCCAATTTACGCCTTTCCGTAGATTCCTGGGATTCTTCCACCATCTTAGTGATTCCTTCACTTTTGAGGGGATTATCAATGGTAAATGAAGATGATGATGATTTTTGTCCCATTTCGTAAGAATCCATGACTGTAGTGTTCTTGAGTGATTTTGGCACCAGGCCACACTCTGGATGCATGATGTCATGGTCCCCAGAAGACTCATAGCTGTCCTTACTGAGACAGACTTCCTCTTCTCGAACTTCTTGATTTTCCCAAGAAGATTTTTCCTCTTTTCCTGTGGAAGATACGAGGTCTGGGTTACAGAATTTAAAGACACTCCTAAAAATTATTTTATGTGACTCGGAATTAAGTCTGATTTGTCTAAATTTATGATCCATCCCAGAGATTGTAAAACTTCTATTGTTGTATCCTTTTGGCTTTCTAAATGACTTACTGAATCTCCTATTATTAGGAAGTCGTCTAAGTATGGAATCGCGCTGATTTCTTCCGTTCGGAGATATTTTACTGCTTCTGCCATGACCTTGGTAAAAACCTGGGGGGCTGAGGAGAGACCAAAGGGTAATGCAGTAAATTTAAAATGAAATTCTTCCCCAGAGGGAGATAATACGGCAAATCTTAAGTATTTTTGTGATTTCGTATGGATAGGTACGTGATAATAGGCATCCTTGAGATCCAAGGTACATAAACAAGCTTTGTAAGGTATCAAAGGCGTAGTGGATTTGATTGATTCCATTTTGAATTTGACATAGGTTACCCATTTGTTCAAATATTTCAAGTTTGTAATTAATCTGAAAGTCCCATTTGTTTTTTTTTTTATCAAAAACAAAGGTGAGTAATGACCCGTACCTCTTTCTTCTGGATGGACTGGGCAGATGACATTCAATTTTAGCAGGTCGGAAACTTCCTTCCAAAGGTGACATGTTAGTCTGTTCGATGGTTGCCTGGATAGGATAAACCGGTGAGGAGGAGGTGACACAAAATCTATAAAATAGCCATCTTCTATTATAGAGAGTACCCACCTGTTGGATGTTATATTTTCCCAATGGGGGAGAAAATCTTTCAATCTTCCCCCCCACTCTGGCGTCATTGTTTCTTCTCTTGTTTACTTGAGGCACCAAAAAGAAAGGATTTGTTCTTTCCTCCTTTGGCTGTATTCCAGTACCCATGTTTCCAGGTCTGCTTGCTCCTGAATCTTGGCTGTTCTTTAGTGGGGCGAAAGCTCCGAAAAAATTGCTTCTTGGGTTGTTGTTTGGCCTCTGGAAACCCCTTCTTTTTATCCGCTGCTTTAGCTAGGATTTCATCCAATTCTGGTCCAAATAAAAAATCACCCGAAAAAGGCAGGCTACACAGTTTTGCTTTTGAGCGCACGTCTCCAGACCTTTGCCTTAACCAAAGGGCTCTTCTGGTCGCATTAGATAATGCAGCTTCTCTTGCTGAAAACCGGATGTTTTCTGCTGAGGCATCTGCCAGAAAGGCTGCTGCTGATCTTAACGGAATGGAGTCAAGCATTTCTTCTCTGGACGTGCCTTCTCCAAGATGATCCTCCAGCTGTCCTAGCCAAAAAAACAGAGTAAATGATACAGAGGTAGTGGTAATATTTGTTTTTAGGATTGCCATGGAAGCTTCCCAAGCTTTTTTGAGCAAACAATCTGATTTACGGTCCATGGCATCTTTTAGTTGGGTGGAATCTTCAAAGGGTAGATCGGTTTTTTTAACTACTTTAGCTATAGGGATGTCGACTTTAGGAACACTATCCCAGACTTTTGTTTCTTCTGGATCAAATAACATACGGTTTTTAAATTCCTTAGGCATTGTTATACGCTTCTCTGGTTCTTTCCATTCATCCTGGATAAGATCCTTCAAGTTTTCAATAATGGGAAAGACTCTAGCTTTCTTTCTTCTTAATCCACCAAATAATTCATCTACTACCGACCTTTCTTCTATGGTGTCTTCAATATTTAAGGTATCCCTTAATGCTTTTATTAGCCCATCCAAATCCTCATTAGGAAATAAATATTTGGGGTCATTTGGTATTGATTGAAGCGTCACCATATCCTGTTCCTCCATGTCTAGCTCATAAGAAGAAGAGGACTGTTCATCATCTGAATCCAAACATACAGGGTTCTGCCTGACTTTTTTATGTGGTGGGCTCTTTGATGCCCTAATTTCTTCACGCATAACAACACGCAATTCGTCCAAAAATGATGACTTTTCCTCTTTTAACACTTTATCCAAACAATCTTTGCATAAACTTTTCTTATAATTAATATCCAATTTTGTATTACAAATGTGGCAACGTTTGGATGGTGCCTTCTTAGGTTTTTCTTTATCACACACTTTGGTTTTTTCTTTTTCTTTTACAGGGATATCCTTCTCCTGTTGTTTTTAGAAAAAGGAGTATTGCTTATTAGAAGCCGACTCCCCACAGCATATAGTGCCAAAAACCTATTGGCGTTCAGCTAATGTCCTACTTACAGAGCCCAGGGTTAAGGAACCGAATTCAGCCTCATCCATGCTGGGATATTCGCTGCTCCACATAGACCTCAGCAGACCTGCAGACTTGGTGGAAGCTTCTCCTTGCTTACCTTCCGGCGTCTGACGTCATCTTTAATGGCCTGTCTCCTAGGCCGAGACGCTGAGGTCTCTGACGTCACTTCCGGTTTGCGCTCCGTAACCCGGAAGTGACCATGCGCCAGAACATGCGCCAGAACATGCGCTTATGCGACGGCAGCCGCAGACCCCCGAGAGGGCCGTAAAAAGCTGCCGGTACTGCCCGATGTCTCCTGCACGCCGCAGGAGATCAAATTTTGGCTATACGGGACCTGGAGACCCCAAGTAGGACTCACGAGGAGGCCGGACGAGGGAAGCCCCGGGGGAAACAAGCACCCACGAGAGGTACGAGGTTCTACCTCCCCCCCCCCCCCCCCCCGAGAGGAGAGAGAGGTTTACTCTCAACCTTTCCCTGTAGGGACAGGAAAAACACTGGTGGGAGGTTGAGGGAGGGGCTATTTAATGCTCTCAATTTCCTGTCCCTACAGAGGAAGGGGAAGCAACCTCCAGTGGGGCCGTCATGGTGACGAAATGGAAATCATGCTAAATATTTAACTTTTGTTCCTCCTTGGAGGTTTTTTCATAAGATCGCTTTAATCCTCTACACTTGTAGTTATACATAGACACATATACACACCTGTAAAATGGATATCACCAGAAAAACTCCGGCCACAATGTATATATTTCTTGGTAGCCATGCCTCCAAGGCCGATATACAGCCCTTTACATAAGTTTCTGTGGCCCTTTCTGCAGGCGACTAGAACAAAAGAAAAGAGGAAAATTACTGTACTTATTAATGGCCCCACCACATCTCCCTGTACATAGGGGACATTTATCAGGATCACCATGCATTGCAATCATTTTGCCCTTTATGCCACACCTTCAAGCCTGAAGAATCGCTGGTAAAAGCACAATTCTATGTGAAATTATATTTCACCAATATTTTCCGTCTGTCTACATAAAAATTTTGCATGGCTGTACACGTTTTGTTTTGTTCTCACTCCTACAAAGGATAGTATATCAATAGCATATGCCCAAAAATACTTTAGAGGGGTATGCGTCATCTAAAACTCATAATTCTGCTTTCTGGCAGTCTGGCCCAACAAATTGATATGGATTGCTTGGAAATTGCTTGAGCAGAGCCTGCAAAACACAGTATGGAATTATCATGTAGAAACTTAATTTATCCAACACAAAGATAAAAAATTACACTTGCCGGTAATTGGATTTCCCTTTTAGTCTCCACAGCAGCACCACAGGAGCTTTCCCCCACCCCCAGGGACAGAAAACAAATTTAAATGTAGCCCCTTATCAACTCACCAGTTTCGTTTTAGAGAACCTTAATGAGGATGTAAGCAGAACAATTTTGTTAGATTATAAGTAGTTACATATGCATATAAACACAACTTTCTTCCAATCGGAATTAAAACAGAAAATAAAATATTATGTAAACATAACAAAAAACTCATAGGGAGGGAAATACCTGTGCCACTGTGGAGGCTAAAAAGGTAATACAATTACCAGTAAGTGTAATTTTCCTCTTTCCCCTACACCTGCACAGCACCACCACTGGAGGAATAACAGAGAAACATACCTAGGGGGAAGACAACACCTTCCTACCGAAGGATAAGTGATGAGCAGAAGAAATGTCCAATTTATAGTGTCGGAAGAAGGTAGTAGGCCCTGGGAGCTGCCCTGCATATCTGTTCTAGTAAAGCTGAAACACCCTCAGCCGAGGAAGAGGAAACTGCCCGAGTGGAATGGGCCCTGAGCCCCAGATGAATTGGTAAATTTCTGATCTGTAACAGGAGGCAATAGCAGTTCTGATAAATTGAGCTATATTTACTTTACTAGCCACTTTTCCCTTATGCTTTCCCTGGAATTGGACAAAAAGATGGTCAGTCGTTCTAAACTCACTCGTTTTCTGCACGTAATGGAGTATACACCTACATACATCCAGGCAATGAAACTCAGAAGCAGGATTACGACAAAAAGAAGGAAGACTGACTTCTTGTTGACAATGGAAGGCTGAGACCACCTTTGGTTAAAAAAAAAAAAAAAAAAAAGGGATGTTTAAGTAGAGACTTCTAGTACTCTAAAATATGGGGGTTTACATGAATAGTAGATAGATAAGGCTTGTCGGACAAGGTAATATCTACTATTAGTCTATAGGCAGTCCTGTTCAACATCCAGGTTGCCAGATGGAGGCTCTGGAGCATCGTATGTAATACCGAGACTTGGGACTGAGAGGTCTTGATGATGTGGAAGTAGCTGGGTTAGAAACCCCTTCTTTTTGTCAGACAACTTTTCTAAAATGTTATCCAATCCTTTCCTGAAAAACCGTTCTCCTTCACAGGGTAAAGCACATAACTTGTTCTTGGATCACCATTATATAGCTTCAGCCATTATATAGCATTCGCCAAAGCTGCGATCTGGCTGTCATCTTTATCCTGTCCGCTATTACATCTGTGAAAAAATTTGTAACACGACGTAGGATTGGTACTGATGCCAGGATTTCCTCCGTTGGTGTGCCAGACATTAGATGCTGTCCAAGCCAGACCCCTGAATTTTCCCAGGATTTCTTCAGGAGACTGTGGGCTTTTTTATCCATGGTATACTTGAGTAATCCTAGATCTTCAAAAGGGAAGAAACTTTTTTTTACATTTTCGCTACAGGCGCATCCACCTTTGGTAGCGCGTCCCAGAAGACAATCTTCTTCGAAAAAAAGAAACACTTTAAAATTTTTTTGATGATTTGGAAAACAGACTGCGCAGAAATAATCTGAAAGTGGCGAGAATGCAAAAAAGGCAGAGTGGGGTTTATGGAAAATTGGCTAAAAGGAGAAAATGGGACAGGACACTCTTACTCCGCTCTTTGCTATAGAAAGGGCACACAGAGTTCCATGGAGAACGCTCCCGCCGGGAAGCAAGGCTGAGACCAATGCTAATCAACTTCACTATCGAGACCGTGATCAGATTCTAAGAAAGGCTAGAGATCACCAGGATTTAACCATCGACGGTAAATCATTTGCTATATATCCGTATTTCTCCATGTTAGTGCAAAAGAGACAAGCAATATTCATGGACATATATCCTGCAAAATTAAGGGTAGTGGCCCTAGACAATACGCACTTCTTCGCCACATTGGGAAACGCAGTGATTTGGCTGGACGAGAAGGCGTCAGAGAAGAGCCGTGAGATAATTCTACAAACCGATGTGAAAATTGTCAGATTGATTTAACCCTGTTAAAACTGTTATTATAGATTCTATATTCAGCTGGAACTAAATGTCATAACTCCTGCCCTTTGGTGCTGGAGCGATTTGAGGAATATAGGTGCAGGAGCTCTGATATTACAAATATTAGATTTTCTTGTAGTAAAAAGACGTGTTTCTAAGCTAGGTTAGAGATTAGATTCATACTCGCATAAGGTACAGGAGGGATAAACGTGGCTCCCGTCTCCTGTCCTTGGGAGAGTGTCTAATGTTGTCAGTTAAGGGGTTTGTTTGTTGGGAAAGGGAAATAGGTGGGGCGAGCCAGCTCCCAGTAGGAGCCATGATAGAGAGACCCAAGGGTATTAAGACATACAAGATTTGGTGGTATGGCTAATAAGTATAATGTATTATTTTGGAACACTAGAGGACTAGAGGATGGCAACAAAAGAATCCTTACATGTCTTGCAAAAGGGATGGGTGGCGCATAGCTTCCATTGTAAGTTTTCCATGCACACTAGGGGGGTGGGGGGGTAAGTGTTTTGATACCCAAGACGATACCATTTGAATGTCATTCCTTCCTTATAGACGCGGATGGCAAGTTCATATTGAGGGGCTCAACATACAGAACCCCTCAGATTTTGGTGGCTGTTTATATTCCGCCCCCGTTTAACTGTGAAGTGATGAGAAGAATAATGTCCTTTATTAATACCTTATCACAATTGCCTGTGTTGCTTGGAGATTATAATATTGTCCTGCTTCCCAGCGTAGATAGATTTAAAGCAGGTCGACAGGTGAGGTTGGATGAACCGACAGTACTGGCTAGACTGCTGGAGGAAGTAGCCTGGTATGACATTTGGAGGAATAGCTCAGTGATTGCAAACCTTTTAAACACCGAGTGTCAAACTACAACCAAAACCTGCGTATATTCGCAAATTTAAGCAGAAACGTATTACTCCCTGCTCTTTCACAGGTTTAAATTGTATAGGCACCTGAGGACACCAATACAGTTGAAAGAAGAACAAGTTTGGATTATCATTGTAGCTTCCTTCTAGGGTCCTGGGCTGCCTGGGACTGCAAAAGGCCTTGAGTCCTGTTTGGCAAACTCTACCCTGGGGTGATGGCAAGGGTGCCCTTATAGAGGGCTCCAAGTGCCACCTCTGGCACCTGTGCCATAGGTTCACCACTGCTCTAGCTCCTATGAGACACTATCAAGAATTAATATGGCAATAGTATCCCTACTTATGCACACAAACATTCAAGAGGCGAAATATTTGTCCCGCAGCGTATCGGATCATTCCCGGGTTTTTAGTTGCAGCTACTAGACAAGGAGTTCAGAATAGAAATTTAAGAATTTCTTAGGTTAAATGAAGTGGAGGTTACAGTTGGTACCTTGTGGGATTCCCTTTAAATGTACATCAGAGGTATATATAAAGCATGTATTAACACACACTTCCCGTCACCAGACAAGGAAGCAAGTTGGAAAGAGGCCCAGAAAGTCGTAAAAGAAAACTTGGGACAAGTGGCAGAAAATAAGAGATTATTTGTGCAACAGAAGTACTTTGTTCAGGGTGAGGCAACTTACTCGCTAGTATTATTAACCCCTTAAGGACCCATGGTTCTTTCACTCATTTCTTACTCTCCACCTTCAAAAATCCATAACTTTTTCATTTTTACGTGTACAGACCTGTGTGAAGGCTTATTTTGTGCATAACACATTTTACTTTCCCCTAATGTTATTTATTTTAACACGCCATGTACTGGAAGCTGGAAAAAAATTCCAAATGTGGAAAAATTGAAAAAAAAAAAAGTCACGTCACGTTCTTCTGTGCTCAGATTTTACGACTTTGACGGTGCGCTCCAAATAATACCTCAGCTTTATTCTTTGGTTTGGTACGATCGCGGTGATAACAAATTTATACAGGTTTTATTGCGTTAATACATTTTTCAAAAATTAAACGAATGTGTACAAAAAAGGAAAAAAAACTATTTTTGCCATCTTCGGAAGCTAATAACATTTTCATACTTTAGGGTACGGAGCTGTGTGAGGTGTCATTTTTTGCGAAATGAGACAACATTTTCATTACTACCATTTTGAGGTCTGTGCGACTTTTTGATCACTTTTTATTCCATTTTTTTATGTGATGTAAAAAGGTGTAAAAGTCGCATTTCGGACATGGGCGCCATTTCCCGTCTCGGAGGTTACCGTCGGCCGTAACCATTTTAATATTTTGATCGGGCATTATAAGATTCGGCGATACCTAATATGTTTGATTTTTACTGTTTATTATGTTTTATATCAGTTCTACGGAAAGGGGGGGGGGTGATTTGAATTTTTTATAAATTTTTTAAAACTTTTTTTCTTTTTTGTGGACAAAACATACAACACCAATGCATGCCCTAGAGCAGTGGTGGCGAACCTATGGCACGGGTGCCAGAGGTGGCACTCAGAGCCATTTCTGTGGGCACTCAGGTTCTCACCCCAGGACAGAGTTCACCAGACAGGACCAAATCTTCCTGTAGTCCCAGGAAACTTAAGAGATGCTGCTCTCCGTGCTATTTTAAAGAAACATTCCATTGGCTGTTTGGACCTGCAAGAAAAGTAAGAAGGTGTGGAAGGGGCTACATTATCTTTTGGAGGTCATCCAGCTGGACCCTTCATTCTTTCTCGGGAGAAAAGCTACAATGAGAGTCTGAATTTTCCCTCCTTCTTTCAACTGTATTCGTGGCCTTAGGGGCTGATACGATTGAAATATGTTGAAGAACAAGTTACTACTTGTTCTTCAACATATTTCAATTTCATATTTCAAAATTTTATGTTGGCACTTCATGGTAAATACGTGGATTTTAGTTGTAGCTTGGGCACTCGGTCTCTAAAAGGTTCGCCATAACTGCCCTAGAGGGTGGATTTGGTGGAGGGGAAGTAGGTAGTAAACCCACAATGTCCCTTATGTCTAAAGTGTGGTCTTAAGCCAAAGACATTATAGGAATCCCTAAATATACCTATGACACTCCAATTTGGCGAAATCAGCTTTGCCGGAAATATTCAGTTTGGAGGGCTTTACTCCATGGGAAATGAAAGGGGTAAAGACGCTGAAACATATATCCTCGGAGGGGAGTTGTAAGACATTTAAAGAAATAAAAGCAGAGTTTACATTGCCACATGCATGGTTCTACCAATATTTACAGCTTTGACATGCTTTTGTGGCACAGACCAGGGTGAACCAGATAGAGTTGGGCTCTAATGGGGCATTGAATAGAACATTGAGAGCAAGCTCTACTAAAGGCCCGATTTCTTATTCCTATACAGTATTGCTTAATGACTCCATAAAAGATATTCCACTAAAATGCCGGGCACAGTGGGACATAGAGGTGGGTCCAATTGAGGAGGAGCAGTGGTCTGAAGCCCTAGAACTGGTACCAATTCTTTCTCCTAGCGAGGCTTGTAGGATATCCCACCTTTTCCTTTTACATAGAGCGTATAGATCTCCTCAATTATTGTTTCGCATGGGGGTTAGGCCCAATTCAGAATGCCCGAGATGTGGAGCAGCAGAAGCGGTATACTCCATATGATGTGGGAATGTAGAGAATTGAAATCCTTCGAGAAATCTGTATAGGAGTTGATGCGCAAAGTCTTTTCCATAGTTATTTAGGAGAGCACCGTAGCATGCCTATTAGGAGTATTAAAAGTTGATAAATTGACAGAACCTATTAATGTCAAAATTCAGCGATCTTTATATCAAGCCAAAAAGGTCATAGCTGCCCATAGCTAGGCCTCCGGACAAGAAAGAATTCATAGATCGCTTGAATGCACGCATGTAAAAAGGAATGGTATTCCGAAAATTTGAAAAAATATGGGGTAAGATTAGGTCCAAATGGTTTTAAAGGAGCTGGGTAGGGACGGAGGGAGTAGGTTATTGTAAAGATGCCTAAATGATAATCTAGAATGTGAACAATTTAAAGGAATAGAGCTACAACTAACTATTTCGTAATGATTCTACGGTTATAAAATGTCTGTAGCATTGTATAACATTACTGTTTGTGACAGAACTATTATTTTACTTCCCTCCATATTATATCTGTTGGGGTTGTAAAAGGGGAGGGGGGTGGAAATGTCCAATAAAAACATCTGATTTAAAATTTATTGATACCTTATGTTTTTTCTGGATCTTTCCATTCTTAAATTAATGCCTCAATATTCTTGTGTACAGGGAAAACTCTTGTTTTCTTCTTACATAGGCCCCGAAACATCTGATCCTGGATGGATAGATTCTTTACTTAAATCCATGAGAGCTATTATGAGATTGGAAGAAGTAAAAGAAAACCTATCTTCTGGCTTAGAAAAAAAAGTTTCCCAGAACCGTTGTCAGACTCCAAATAAAGAAATTTCATCTTCTTCCTCAACCACAGGTTGCGGAGCAGGAGGCAAGGGTGTTACTGGCATTCTAGATGCTGGGGCTCATGAGCTTTTTGTCAACCACATTGGTAAACTTTTTGATCAAAGTCTCAAAGCTAGATGGCAAGGATGGAGAATCTTTTTTTGACCATGCATTTTTTGCACAACTGTTTCTTATATGAGGAAAGTAATGACTTTTTGCAAATGGGTACAAATTAAAAGAGACAACCATTAGATTAAACATTGGGATGATAACCATTTTTACCCATGATCTCCCAAAGAGTAGGGGAATGACTGGGGTTTCGTCAGGATCCACCAAATGAGACGTTTCAGAGGGAGCAGACATAATGTCAATCAGTAACGGAGTACAGCAAACAGAGTAGAAGATGAATAACAATATTACACTCTAACCCAACTGAATACTAGCTACTGGAAGCAGCACTGCTGCAAGCTCACTTGGAGCCTTTACCTTGAATTTGGCTTCAAAAACCACACTCCGGGCTGGCACTTTCCCCTCCTCTGGCGCTCCAATCGCCAGCTGGCAGAGGCTGATTCGAAGACCCTGCCTTACATTATTAGATTAGATACTGATTGACATTATGACATTATTAGCCGAAAGGCTGATGGGGAAGCATAACAGAGGTACCCCGCCTCTTAGGGCACCTCCTAGTGCAAACTTGCACTGGATCCCGCTCCCATGCCACCATGTCGGTGGGGGGAATCTTCCGGGGCCTCCCGCTTGTAGGGACTTACGCCGGAAGCACAGAGAAGGCAAGACCCTGCCTGGAACCTCTGCACTCTATGCAGCCTCCCTGTACCGAAAGGGATTCTTTAGCTGCACGTCTTCACGGCGGAGCGCTGCCGGGTTCCATCCATCCCGAGTGACAGGAAACAAACTGGTGAGTGTTGAGAAGGGGCCATATTTAAAGGGTTCCAATCCTTTTGTTTCCTGTCCCCGGGGGTGGGGGAATCCTCATGTGGTGCCACTGTGGAGGCATGGGGAAAATAAAGTTTATATGCCCTAAGTAATCTGCCAGCAAAACTTTAAAACTAATAGCTGTAGCTTATCCTGATGGTCTCCAGTAATAAATAATTATGGATGTGGATACCACATGGGTTTCCATGCAACGTATTTCTCCTACTCACAAACAAAGGATAAATCTGCTGATGATCTGTGGCAGATTGTCATAATGCAAAGTTGACAGCAGCTAATGTTAGTTTTACAGCGATTTCAAAAGTATATCAAAACTATAACAATTTTTTTTGGCACAAACCCCTGGCTTAAAGGTTAACGAAAAAAAACCTATCCAATTTAAGCAAGAAAAGTAAAAGAAAGAAAAAGGTCACTTAAGAGAGCTGAAAACGAAGCTCGTTATTACAAAGTACAATAACTAAACGGGTGACTGTCGCTTTCTTCTATTTTGCTAGCAGAGAAAAACCATCAAAAAACACAACACAAGTGGGTTGGGCTCGACCTGATCACATATGTGTTTTCATTGAAACGCATTCTCTCGGTGATCACCCTGTCTTTTGCATGCAATGCAAACACAATGGGGAACATTTACTTACCTGTCCACGTCGCGATACCCAATCCGGAATGTCCGACTATCATGGATTGTGGCGCGATTCACTACGACCGTGTGTCCGATATCCTGCATGTGTCGCTTGACCGCTCAGGTCCGCCAGTGCAGGTCCGCCAGTGCAGTGCACAATTTAAATGTTAAATCCCGCGCTTGGCCCGAATCAGTCGGATCGTCCAACGGATCGCACCCCCCCCCCAATTTGTGTTGCATGAAAGACTCCGCCGATGCGCTAAAATCCGATCGTGTGTGCCAAAAACCCCTGCTAAATGCAGCGCAAAACGGAAATCAGCAGAATATTCTAGTCAGTACATGATACATAATAAAATTATTATTAAGTTTCATGTTGACATGAAACTTACCAAATAATGATTTCATTATGAATTATGGTCACAATAACATAATTGACACGACTGCCTGCATCACAGTCACACTGTTTAGCTGTACCCTTAGACCATGTGCACACAAATGTCAGTGTAATCGGACATGTGAGCTGGTCAGATCCCATGGTTCACAGGACAGGAGTCCTTGCTTCATACAGAAATGTGATGCAAGGAATCCCTGTCTGTTGCCCAAACATTCCAACAACTGTTAAAGTGTCAGCAAAGCTTTTCAGAAATGATGGCATGCAAACATTGTGTTTTGTAACAGCAATGTAATAGGGCTAATCTCCTCTCTCCAACTGTTGTACTGCGTTTCAAAATGTAATGTAAAGGCCAAGTATGAATGCAGCCTTTTCATTCTATTGACATAATGTTTAGAGTGACAAACTTTACTTACAATGTAAACACAATGTAGATGCAACATGTAAACATAGCCTAAGCACAAACGAAAATGTAACTCTGGTCAAAAACCTAATAATACATCTAATTTTTAGAGCTATGACGTAAGCTCTCCTTTTGTTACTGTAGGGTAAAAGTGTTTGCCACAGGGGATAGTTGTTCTGTTACAGGATGCTTGTGATGTCAGGGTATACTGTGGGGCATGTAGTCTTGCTCCATGGGCAGTGACCAGTACATTAAAATATGTGGAAGACGGGTAACAAATTGGCCCATGACTCTCTCCAGTTAACTACGTAGCATTGGAAATGTACTACCTTTTTCCGGACATCGTAGCCACATTGAGTATTCACAACAGTTTGCTGTGGGAAAAAAAAAATAATAATTAAGACAAAAAAACCCCCACAAAATGTAACTGCGACATGCACGCATTGTTTTAGACATCATAGACAAAAAAGTATGCCTCTACCCAAAAATGTAGATTGCTGATAATCCGAAAAATCTGCACATTAGGGGAGGAGGGCAGCAGTCCACATGCATAATGCAGCTTAGTTCAAATCAATTGAACTGCCAGTTATAACCACATATAGTTCTGTTCCACACGTGGCGTTTATATTGCATTTTGAAAAGCAATTTGACAGCGTAGGGGTGATAAACAAAACAGTATTTTAACGCAATGTTAAACACTGTGCAGTTAGGCAAATCTCTTCTCAGTTGTTGCATTTAAAAACAGAGTAAAAGCCACATGTGACCGCACCCATTGGGTACATTTACACAGCCATATGCCTGCCCAGCTGAAGACAGGTGGGCATACCGCTAGGAGCTGAAGAGGAGTTGATCCCTCCCCCCTCCATAGAGAACAGCGGTGCAAGGCGCGTGTACGTTGCGGAACAGTGCCACATGCAGAGGTTGCACTAAATTTTTTTCACAGAGTAATAAAACAACTTTGTCATATTTAAGGAGTATTTTTCACTGATGAGGAGTATTAGATTTCCACTAATAGAAATATAGTGTGAGGTGGGGGTATTATACAGTGGAGGGGGGAAGGGGGAATAATATAGTGTAGGGGGTCATTATACAGTGCTTTTGTGGAATGTTCATATACTGAATTCCTGCAAGGCAATCATTACTGCACATAAATATTGCAGTTATGATTGTGTAACTCCTATTGTATGTGCAGGCACTGAGGGCATAAGAGACTGAGACATGAGTTACTTAAGTGGCGCATTATACTGTGTAGGGACACGAGGCTGGAAGTACACTATTTGGGAGTAGGAAAGAGGCATTATACAGTGCAAGAGGGATGGGCATTAAACAGTGCAAGGGGGGGGGGGGCATTATACAATGTGGGGGACGCGAGGGTCACGGGATAGGCAGCCTAGCATGAAATCTGCCATATGTGCCAGAGTCCCAACGCGCAAGAATTCACTCCCCTCACTGGCCTGACTGCCCATTTCCTCCTCCTCCAACTCCTCCAACTCCTCTTCTTCTGCCCATACACGCTGAACAGTGAAGGACTGAACAATGGTCCCCTCTTCTGTCTCGCCAATATTCTCCTCCTCTTCCTCCTCAAAGTAGTGTTTATACTTTGTATGAGTTATTTTGAATAAAGAAAAAATTTTTTTTTTATATTCATAAGCTCTTTTGTTTTTTCATGAAGATATTTGCAACTACATTGAAGGATTACAACAACTGTGAGCTCAGAGTAAGAAAACTTTTTAAAAAGAACTACAAAGAGACTGCCTCACATGAGGACCACCCCAGGAAAGGAAGCCTAAGAGTCAACTTTGCTGCGGAGGATAAATTAATCCGAGTCACCAGCCTCAGAAATCACAGGTTAACAGCAGCTCAGATTAGAGACCAAGTCAATGCCACACAGAGTTCTAGACACATCTCTACAACAACTGTTAAGAGGAGACTGTGTGTAGCAGCCTTCATGGTAAAATAGCTGCTAAGAAACCACTGCTAAGGACAAGCAACAAGTAGAAGAGACTTCTTTGGGCTAAAGAACACAAGGAATGGACATGGGAAATCTGTGCTTTGGTCTGATGAGTCCAAATTTGAGATTTTTGGTTCCAAGCACCGTGTCTTTGTGTGATGCAGAAAAGGTGAACAAATGGACTCTACATGCCTGGTTCCCACCGTGAAGCGTGCAGGTGTGATGGTGTGGAGGTGCTTTGCTGGTGATACTGTTGGGGATTTATTCAAAATTGAAGGAATACTGAACCAGAATGGTTACTACAACATCTTGCAGTGGCATGCTATTCCATCTGGTTTGTGTTTAGGTGGACCATCATTTATTTTTCAATATGACAACGACCTCAAACACACCCCAAAGACCTGCTGTGGTTGAAACGCGCCTCGGGTGCACGCCAGGTAATAGTATGTCCTCCCTTTTGTCACATTAGCCTTATGTCTTCTCTAATGTTATTGATTTGTTTATCACTGGCAGTGTTTTTTGCTTCTGTGACTCTTACACCTATACTGTAGTGTGTGTAAGCCATTTATCTGTGCTACACTATAATCATTGTATTATCCACCTGTTTTGGAGATGGTAATTTTTTTTATTTTTTGGCCACATTCATGGCCCTTTACTACCTCACATTATCTCCCTATATCATATGTTTATAGGACCTATTACCTGGCATGCTTTATGCATCCTTTCTGAGATGCATCTAGTCTTTTTTATATATTTTACTGTTGTCAATTAATAAAGATTCATATTTTTCATATTTTTACTGAAACCTTGGTTTTCATTTCCGCTTCTTCCTTTTTTTTGGTATTTTCTTTTGATCATTAAGAGGCTTTCCCCTGGTACACATCATTGTCACTTATCTATTATTGTATGGTCTTTCCTGTTTGATGTATGTGTAAGGGCTATTTGACCAAGATGAAGAGTGATGGGGTGCTGCGCCAGATGACCTGGGCTCCACAGTCACCAGACCTGAACCCAATCGAGATGGTTTGGAGTGAGCTGGACCACAGAGTGAAGGCAAAATGGCCAACAAGTGCTAAGCATCTCTGGGAACTCCTTCAAGACAGTTTGAACACCATTTCAGGTGTCTACCTCTTTGAGCTCATAAAGAGAACGTGAAGAGTGTGCAAAGCAGCAATCAAAGCAAACGGTGGCTACTTTGAAGAACCTAGAATGTAAGACATATAACTCCACATGTGTTAATTCATAATTTTGATGCCTTGAGTGGTAATCTACAATTTTTATAGTCAAAAAATACAGAAAATTCTTTGAATTCAAAGCTGTGTCCAATATTGAACATTTTGGGGCAGATTTACTTTCCCGGTCCATTCGCGATCCAGCGGCGCGTTCTCTGTGGTGGATTCGGATCTTCCGGCGATTCAGTAAGGCAGTTCCTCCGACGTCCACCAGGTGTCGCTGCTGCGCTGAAGTCCACCGAGGTCCGCCGGAGTTCACGATCCATTGGTGGGTGAAGGTAAGCGCGTGTCCAGCGACACTTTTTTTAAAAAAATGCGCCGGTTTCTCCGAATCCGTCGGGTTTTCGTTCAGCCACGCCCCCCCCCATTTTCGTTGCGTGCATGCCAGCACCAATGCGCCACAATCCGATCGTGTGCGCCAAAAACCCGGGGCAATTCAGGGAAAATCGGCGCAAATCGGAAATATTTGGGTAACACATCGGGAAAACGTGAATCGGGCCCTTAGTAAATGACCCCCTTTGTGTTGGCATTGACAAAGGCCATTTTTAAAGGGAACCTGTTGCCCCAGATCTTCACAAACTTTATCTTGTTCTGTACTGTACAAATGTTCAATTGCAGGTTTATAGCTTTGACCATTCTTCCAAAGTTCACTTTTATTCTTCCACTGTCTGCCCTAAGATAAAGTCAAGGAGACGGGGGAGCTCCACAATGCAGTCAAGCTTCTTCTGCCTCTTTAAGCTTGCACAGACTCTGAATATCACCCTTCTGCTCTGGCGGAGTTCTTGAGTATGTGCTGTGTTCCTGTGATTTTGGTGCAGGCCAGCTTCACAGATTGACTACGTATGCACAGTAACTCAGCTGGAGAGGATGCCCGGGATGTTGTTGCTGAGGTGCCCTTGAGAAAGCATAGGACTGCATGGTTGAGTTCCCTCCACTGCCTTACTAGCAGCTCAGGGCCGACATCAGAGCCAGAACTCAGCCAGAGGAGAAGAGCGATGTCAGCATTAAAGGAGCAATGTTTGAAGTCTGTGCACCTGTGAGGAGGCAGATGAAGCTTGACTGCATGGTGGAGCTCCCCTGTCTCCTTGACTTTATCTTAGGGCAGACAATGATGATGTTAGAGTTTTACTTTGCTGAAGATGAGTCTAGAATCCTTCTCATCACATCCAGTAGAATGTAAATATTAATGATCGGTATACACCTTTAAACTTTAAATTCTATTACTATTAAAACATAGAGCTTATCTGTCTTGCAGCTGCCCACATGCAGGTCACTTGTATTTCTTTTATTGAAATGATATGGACAATAAATGACAATCTCCTACAGCAGTGACCCCTGCTGCAAATATCCTCCTATCTATGAATCCCAGGCCTGGCTGTGTGAGCTCTGAAATATTCTAAAAAAAATGTCAGGGATTTGGTAATTATTTTTCTTGCACGCTTCATAAGGTAATTGATGGATTACATTGTATGTGTCCTTCTGCTTTGCCGGATATGATGGATGACTCGCTTAACGCTCCTGCTTACAGCATTTTCTGATTACAAGAAGAAAAATCTCTTCTAATGCATTTCTTCTGCCTCCCTGTCTCCTATTGTCCTAATAGATTTAGGACGTTTCAAAGTCTGACAATAATTCAATCATAACCTCTTTCGAATCAATACATGTAGATCCCTAAATTGAGTGTAACAAATGGAGAGGACATGTCACTGTGTTATATGTGTGTTTGAGGAATGGAACATATTTAACCCTTTCATGCCCGATGAGTTGGCCCTGATTGGAGATGTATTTGAAGAGGTTTTATGTGTATTAGAATTAAGTACTTGCTGGATTTGCAGGAAATTCCATTTCATGAAGCAAATCTATCAGGCAAATGTGAATTTTTGCATAAATCGGCTACATAATTAATGTCCTACTGTAGTGAATATGTCATTCTCATAGAGTACTAGACTGTTTCACTAAATGTCACACAGAGGAGTAAATGCATTTCAAAGACAGAAAAACCAATGTGTGAGATACAAGTCCCAATTTTGGATTTCCTTCAGATGCCCAATTTATGTCCCCAAAAGTCAAGTCTGCTTTGCAATAAAGGCTCCCAGGAAAGCAGAGAGAGGTTAAAGGTGCAGCATGTCTTTTGCCATAATTCCTCCTCTAGTCAGAATGTTCATCTCTTTAGATATTTAGATATCCCATTTTAAAGTGTTTTGACAATATGAATACCTAGTCTTCATTCATAGGATGGATGGGTGATCACTTGGAGTCTGAACAATGGGACCCCTAGCCATCACAAGAACCAGGGCCTGCAAGTATCCTTCAGTGCCCCATATGAAAGGAGATTTAGTGCCCTATGTGCTAGAGATGGCTGTCATAAAAATCCTGTAGCACTTGCAGGCCATCATATGCATTGCTGAAGGTGCTAGAAGTCTGACCAATAGCAATCAGTTATCTATCCTCCATGCTGTGTATAAAATCAAATGTAATAAAGGGTGAATTAAATAACTGTATATGTATGTGTGAGGTCAGTAGATCTATGTGTGTGACTCTTATAAGAACAAGTAGACACTTATGGAGAAATATGGCTATTCAGACATAACAATAGATAGAATCAGCCTCAAAAGACTAACAGGGATATTGTATACAAATACAAGATACATGTAATAACTAGCTGAATGGATCCCTTGCAAACCTTTACACAGGTCATATTGGGGATCAGTAGTTGTAATGCTCGAATGGTCATTTGTTCTCTTTTAATCCTATGCTGCCAGCTACTTCCTTCCAAGATTTCAAGGTATATAGTAATGAAGGCATATCTGTGAGATAAGTTAGATTCCCCAGAAAGGCTGCTTCCATTACTGTTCTTAAAGATCTCCCATCTAAAGCGCTCTGTTCTAGGCTCATCCATTTATGATTTTCTACTGGATTCCTCAGTGAGTCGAGAGAGACCGCCTTGTAATAAGTTGCAATATTTGGCATTGCCATGCCTCCCTTATTAAACGGATAGTACAAATTTTCCTTTGCTACCCGTGGTTGCTTGTTATTCCATACAAAGTTACTAAGCATTGTCTGAATTTCTCTAAAGGCTTTGTTGGAAATTAATACATGAAGGCAATGGAAAACGTACAGAATCTTTGGTAGGGCTGTCATCTTACAGAATTGGATTCTTGCCACCCAAGATAGATGAATCTTACCTAGTTTGTCGAAATCAGTTTTAAGATTTGTTTTTAATTAAATTAGATTCTTTCTTATTGTCTTGTTTATTGTTGGGCATAATATGATTCCTAAGTATTTTATATCTTCTGGTTTCCACATTATACCGAGGCCTGTTCCGCCTGGACCAAGTGACTGTGACAAATCTAGCACTAGGCCGTTCTTAAATTAGTCACTGAGGTTCCAGGGGAATCCAGGTGCCCCCATGCCAGGTCAGGCCCCGGTGGGAGGATGCTGCATACACAAGTAAAGATACCAAAATGTATGCAACAAGTTATTTTATGGCAACAAAGCAGAGGCTGAATTTTTGGACCTTCCCTTGTAAATCTGACATTTGCTTACTTCGCTTGATGGATGCACTTTCTAGGGAGACACACCACACTGCTACCCCATCTGCTACACTTGAATCTCTGCTTTTATAATGTACCGGGCCTCTCCTTTAGAGTTGAGCAGACCCAAACTACAAAATTCAGGTCTGTGCTGAACTTTGTCTGGGTTCAGGTTTGGCTCAGCCCCTCTACCAATAATGCCAGCAGAAGTTACTTGAGAGGTTTTGGGTCTAGGTTCGGCATCCAGACCTAAACAGACTTTTCAGGTTCGGGTTCCCTCATTACTTTTCTCCTCTTGACTGCTCACTGGTTTAGCTTCAGTCTTAGTTCCAGTTATTTCTACTGACTGGGATAGTGGCATTTACAGACTGTAAACAACTAAAAGCTACTTTATTTCACTTAATGTCTATGTTTATTCCATATTCCACAACTATTCTTCATTCTAATAAGATTAGAATCATCGCTGTAGGAGGTCAGGGAGCAACCATTTTGGAGAGCTGGAAAATGAATTTATCTCACAATTCTGGTAATTAATTTTCATTTGACTTTGGAAGCAATTTTTTAAGAGACAAGTTTTAACCCCCAAAAATTAAAACAATTGTGATAGCACCATTAATTTTAAATATTTACTTGCATTACCTGGTATGGCCAGATTTCGCAACGCACTAAGAGCCGCATGTTGAACGCTAACGTCTCCTTTCTCCACATGTTGCTCCAGTAAGTCTAGAAGTTGGTGAACAACACCGAGCTCCACCATTCGCACACAGTTGCTGTCTGTCCAAAAAAAAAAATCAAATGAGGTAATGAGGCAAATGTATAGGTTAAAATGCAGGTTGGAACAAAGAAGGAGAAGAGGGGAATCAGTGACTTTCTAATTTTATTGCTGATTTTTATTTTAAAAAATCCATTCAGTCGAATAAATGTTTTTTCTCCAGTTAAAAGTAAGTTATACAGATATTCTAGCCAGTGTCTGGATTCTCATTTATTTTCAATGATTCAAAAACTGTGTTTTCTAGTATTACGTGGCCCCCCTTTTACTATATGTGCCATTATTTATCTCTTTTGACTATCTTCTTTGAATCTGCCCTCGAAACTAAACATTGCTGCCAGTTATTACCGATTCAAGCTTTTCAATCTCCATGGTGCCAGGATGTCAGATACTTAATCTTAGTCCAGTTGGGACATTCTAATGGAAGCTAGCACCTTTTGGAGCAATATACAAGATGATGACATATCTATCAGCTCTGATGTTAAATGCTGCTTCAATCTTTGAAGGTAAGAAATGGAAAATAGGTCACAGCTCTCATCTAAAGCCCTTTCACAGTCACTATTATTTAACTTTTAAGTGAAAACCATAGCTCCCGTGGGGAATGTTAGATTCCATATACAAGGTGGAATAGAGGACACACAAGTAAATACAGCAAGACACCGGAATTACCTTTATTTTTTGTTGTGGGTTATCTATGAAACTGATTTATTTTTTTATTAAACTAATTGCTTGTATGGAATAAGGTCATAATTTTTTGTTACATGACATTTTATTTTTATTCTTTGTATATACATATATGAAATGTGCAAAAACTATTTAGGGTGCAGCATTAAAATGAAATTTGTGTTGGGGTTTGCATGTGACACAAATGTCCATACAAAGGATCAAGTGAACCAATTTCATTTTGACCAACCTTGAGCACTGGGTTTGCAATACAATTTAGTCAAAAAAGAATACGGTAATAACTTTGTGAGAAAGTGTGAGTAAAAGAGGACATGCTCCTTTATGTGCACATTTCTACCAAGCGGCATTAGAGCCAAGGCTATGACTAAATTGTGTCACAAAAACAATACCCATAAAGCTATAGTGTAATGGGTCACATAGACAACAGGAAGGTATCGGGGAGTGCCCGGAAGGAAAGTCTCTATGGGAAGAGTCAGGAGGGAGGAGTCTGTGGACCAGTGGACCCTCCGTGAACACTGGAGGAACACGGAGGTTTCTGGAAACACTGGAAGACAGGAGCGTCTGGGAACGCTCCATAGAATGGTGAAGATCCGGCCAGGAAGGAAGGGAGGTGCCGGATTATAAAGGGTGAGCCAGATTAGCCAGCGCCAATCAGGAGGACGCTGGCCCTTTAAAGCCTGAAAAGTCAGCGCGCATGCGCGTGCCCTAGCGACGGGAGTGCGTGGCCTGGAAGGCAGGAGGTGTGCGGTCTACACGTTGGGACCCGAAGCACAGCCAGGAGAGGTAAGTCCGGGCAGGGGGACGGGGACAGGCACACAGCGGAGCATAGGTGTACCCGTGATCTGCAACATGGATCACGGGAGCACCTGTGACATATAGTAACAGAAAAATTTAAAAAATATATCTTGTGGAAGACATTAAATAAAAAAACAGAGGTGTTTGATATGGCACATGACCATAGATAGCTTCTATAAAATGACAGCAAGCAGTGATTTAGAAAAATGTGGGGATATATTGGAAAATTGTATAACTTTTCATTATACAAACAACTATTTTTATTTCCTGAAACAGGGATTGTTGAATATAAAAGGGGTGTAATAACATATAATGTGTAGTGTAAATAGTTTCTCATCAACATTGTAATATCCAAGTTCAAACGTCCCTATATTTATTTGTTGTGTGTCTCCTGCCATTAGCTGGTGTTTGGGCTCAATTTTATTGCTAGATTTAGAATTGTACTGATAAAATGTCAGCCAAATATAATAAGGACAGTTATTAAAATATGGTTTATGCAAAGGGGTTAAACAAATAGTACCATTTCTTGCGAAATTAGCAATGGTGAGTGCTCCGGTCATCTGTAGTAAGGTATGCTGAGAGGTTAGCCACAAAGGAATATTCTGGTAGAGTACACCACAGCCATTGTCAAAAAGTTTCTGCATGGATTCATCTGCAATATGACACAAATTTTTAAAATTCACAATGCACAAACTAAGGCAAACTAAAGAGACATAGATATGCACATAGATGAATCTGTGCTGATATTTTTCTGATCTTCTGTTAGTCTTGTAAGCAGGGTATTCAGAAGGGAGTGAAAAGCAAATACAGATGGAAAGAAGCAGTATGACAGGAGGCAAAGTATGTGGAAAAGCAACCACTTTGCTTTGATAAGATATATACCAGATATATTTGAAATAATTTTTTAATATTGTGTGTTTGGGGGGGGGGGGTAGTTGTTATGAATTCCTTCACATTCAGCTGGATGTTTAAAAATAATGCTTTAAGCATACTAAAACCAGGGAGAGAGCAGGAATGGTTAACACTTAAAGCAAATAGGAGAGTAGAGAATCCCATCTTTACTCTGGTAGATAGATCAGCCTTGACAACGAAGAAATAAAGTTGTTATTAAGGTGAGCATTTAAGGCTGGCAGACAGTTTTGTGAAAAATAAATCTGCAAGTGGTGATGAAAATATAGAATGTATAGCAAGAGGGGGAACGTTCATGTCAGTGTTTCTTGTTTAACAGTACTATACATGCCTATAATAATAATGTAATTTACTCTCTGAAAGGTATAGCTTCAAAGGCGAGATCCCTACACTTTTATAGACAAAAACACAAAGAGCCATAAAAAGCAGTAACTTATCTAACCAATGTGCCAGTTATGGATTTATGATCCACCCAGCCCAATGCAAGGGGTGGAAAAGGATATTTACAGAACTCTCAATAGGAGCATGGAAAGTGGGTCATGTTTGGTCTCAAAAGAATACAGACGGATCTGATGAGACCAGAACCTATGACGTCCAATTGAGAAGCTAGAACACATCCAAGGTCCTAGATCTGATCAAAAGTGGGATGTTCTCTAGTGCCACCTAGGGCAGTAATGGTGAACCTTTTAGAGCCTGAGTGCCCAAACTTCAACCAAAAGCCACTTATTTATTGCAGAGTGCCAGCACAGCAATTTAAGCAGTAATTTATTTCTCCTTGTTCTTTGACAACTTTCAATTGTTCAGCCTCCTAAAGACACCAACGCAGTTGAAAGGAGGAGGTAAAATTTGCCTATCATTGTAGGAAGATTCTGTAGGAAGATTGCCTGGGTGATGGCCTGGGTGCCCACAGAGAGGGCTCCAAGTGCCGCCTCTGGCACTAGTGCCATAGGTTCACCACCACTGACCTAGGAGGTGTCATGGGGAGTGGCTACAGCTAATATAAGCAAATCACCTCTTTTGCTCATTGTCTTTGCCTGGGAGAATTCTTTACCTTCCCTTCAAGAGCAGAAAGGATCTTGAAGTTTGGACTAAATATTTTCCCCGCTAGATCAGCACAAGGTTACCAAATTACTTTGTAGTACTCTGCTTGTAATCTACATTGTATACATTTCTATTGTGTGTACTGTTTTGTCTAATTTGCCATAAGACAGAAATCCGTGAGATGTCGTCCCGATCTAGGCGCTGCTTCACTCAGAAATCTGGTCACAGTATTTATCCATAAGAATAGTTTTATTATTAATAGGCACAATGCATTTCGGCTCCGGGCGCGAGCCTTCGTCAGGTGTAGTTACTTACAATGAATAAAAGGCATATCAACAGCTTTTTTTATTCATTTAAAAGGTCCACGTCTGTGATGACGTGGAGCGGATGTGACATATCTATAAAGTTAATAAAGATTGAAAAAAAGTAAACAATTAAAAAAACTGGGCAAAAGAAATATGTGTGTATTTTGGGAACAAATTGAAGGAGAAAAAATAATATTATTTTAGTGCCCGCTTGCACGGAAGGGTTTGTTGTGTGTTGCTAGGCAACGCTGTTGAGTGACAGAGGAATGTCATGTGCCTTTGTATAGAGTATGTTGCCAGGTTACCAGGGGAAGTCACGTGTGCTGGATGTTCCGAGGCAGAATGATACTGTGCTGGGTTTACCATCATGAAGACTGCCTCTTGGTAAGTAAAGAATGAAAGTATTCAAGTATGTGCCTATAAAAACTTAATAATAAGAGTTTAAAAGCTTAAAAATTGCATGGCTAAATTCTTTATCATTACCTCTTGTAGATGGGATAATATTTGTTTTCTATACATGTTCTATGATCTCATTTATACCATCAGGTTGGAGACATTTGAATTTATACATCCAAAAGGATTCACTTTTGTTTAACCCCTTAAGGACGCAGGGTTTTTCCGCTCATTTCTCGCTCGCGAAAAATGACACCTCACACATCTCCGTGCACCAAAGTATGAAAAAGTTATTAGCGTCAGAAGATGGCAAAAAAATTTTTTCTTTTTTGTACACATTCCTTTAATTTTTGAAAATGTATTAAAACACAATAAAACCTATATAAATTTTGTATCACCGCGATCGCAACGAACCGAATAAAGCTGAGGTGTTATTTTGAGTGCACAGTCAAAGTCGAATAAACTGAGCCCACAAGAACGTGACGCATGTGCGTTTTTTTTTTCAATTTTTCCACATTTGTTATTTTTTTCAGCTTCGCTCGAGAAAATGGCATCTCCCGCCGTTTTGCTTTTTGGCGGCCAGAAACAGAGCCAATCACAAGCCAGGGGACTCTGCACTCCACCCAGCATGACGTGGTACCCTTACACGTCGATAGCAGTGGTTGGCTGGCCAGATCAGGTGACCCTGGAATAGACTAGCCCCTGCCCGCGCTGCTCGGATCATTCTGTGTCAGGATGCCACTAGGGAGAGAGCTGCTGCTGGTCAGGGAAAGCGTTAGGGTGTTCTATTAGAATAGTGTTAGGCAGGAGTGATTCTACAAGAACCCAACAGCCCTTCTTAGGGCTACAATAACGTTATACATTTTTTTTTTTATTTGCTTGTGGCTGGGCTTGCTGGCATTAGTAGTGCAGCTGGTACCATATTGTGAGGAATTTGCTGGGAGACCTGCGCAGGACGTTGTGTTTAGCGCTTAGTGACACACATATCCACCTCAAACACCAAAGTGGGAAAATTTATTAGGGGTTTGATTTCAATTAGGCACAGTCTGCCAGTTTCTTTTTATTTTTTCATAACTCAGCGTCATCTCATCTGGCATAGCAGTGTGTTTTCATACTTGGCTAGAAAATAGCCATAGGAGAATACAAACGGCTTACTTAGGCCTACAATAGCGTTATATATATTTTATTTCTGGTTGATCTGCTGGTGGCTGTCCTTGCTGTAGTGCATCTACTACCATATTGTGAGGAATTTGTAGTGAGACTTGCGACCGTTGTGTTTAGCGCTTAGTGACACACATATCCATCGCAAACACCAAAGTGGGACAATTTATTAGGGGTTTGATTAGAATTAGGCAGAGTCTGCTGATTTATTTTTATTTTTTTACCTTTATTTCATTTTATAGCTCAAACTCATCTTGCAAAGCAGTGTGCTTTCAGTGTCGGCTACAAAATAGCCATAGGAGAACCCCAACGGCTTACTTAGGCCTACAATAGAGTTATATTTTCCTTTTTTTTGTTTGCTTGTGGCTGGGCTTGCTGGCACTAGTAGTGCAGCTAGTACCATATTGTGAGGAATTTGCTGGGAGACCTGCGACCGTTGTGTTTAGCTCTTAGTGACACACATATCCACCTCAAACACCGAAGTGGGACAATTTATTAGGGGTTTGATTAGAATTAGGCAGAGTCTGCTGATTTATTTATTTTTTTTTACCTTTATTTCATTTTATAGCTCAAACTCATCAGGCACAGCACAAAATCCAGTTGTGTGCTGTCAGTGTAGGTTAGAAACTAGCCATAGCAATAGGATAGCATTGTTTTGTTAAAAAAAAAATAAAAATAAAAAAAATAAACACAAAAAAAAAAATTAAAAGTTTACACTTTAATTTTTAAAATGTTTAACCCGAGGGCTAGGGGTAAAGGACGAGGGCATGCACGTGGGCGTCCAACTACTGCAGGGGTCAGAGGCCGTGGTCCTGGGCGGGGTGAGACACCACCTGCTGATGAGGGAGCAGGGGAACGCCGCAGAGCTACACTCCCTAGGTTCATCATGTCTCAAGTTACTGGGACTCGTGAGCACTGTTGAGGCCAGAACAGTGCGAAGAGGTGATGTCGTGGATTGCGGACAATGCTTCTAGCCATTTGTCCACCAGTCAGTCTTCCACGCAGTCCACCCATGTCACCGAAATCCCCACTCCTCCAGCTCCTGCACCTCAGCCTCCTCCCCCCCAGTCTGCCCCCTCCCAGGAAAATTTGGCATTTGAACCGGCATACTCTGAGGAACTGTTTTCTGGACCCTTCCCACAGTCACAAACCACTTGTCCGGTTGCTGCTGAGCAATTTTCCGATGCCCAGGTTTTCCACCGGTCGCAGTCTGTGGGTGATGATGACATTATTGACGTAGTGGAAGAAGTGTGTAAAGAGGTGTCGGACGATGAGGAGACACGGTTGTCAGACAGTGGTGAAGTTGTTGTCAGGGCAGGAAGTCCGAGGGGGGAGCAGACTGAGGGATCGGAGGATGATGAGGTGACAGACCCAAGCTGGGTTGAGAGGCCGGGTGAACACAGTGCTTCTGAGATGGAGGCGAGTCCTATAGCAGAACAGGTTGGAAGAGACAGTGGTGGGGCCAGACGGAGAGGCAGGGCCAGAGCTGGTGCATCAGCGCCAAATGTTGCCCGTAGTCAAGCTCCCGTGGCGAGGGCTAGATTTTCAGAAGTCTGGAGGTTCTTTAAAGAAACACCGGATGACCGACGGACTGTGGTGTGCAACCTTTGCCAAACCAGGATCAGCAGGGGTTCCACCACTACTAGCTTAACTACCACCAGTATGCGCAGGCATATGAATGCTAAACACCCCACTCAATGGCACCAAGCCCGTTCACCTCCGGCCGGGCACACCACTGCTCCTTCCCCTGTGTCATCTGCTAGTCAGCCCCCTGCCCAGGACCACGGCCCAAACACCTCCCGTGCGAAAACCCCATCTTCGCCTCCACGATCCTCCACAGCATCCACCAGCGTTCAGCTCTCCATACCCCAGACGCTGGAGCGCAAAAGGAAGTATAGTGCAACCCACCCACACGCCCAAGCCCTCAACGTCCACATCTCCAAGTTGCTTAGCCTGGAGATGCTGCCCCATAGGCTGGTAGAGACCGAGGCCTTTCGAAACCTCATGGCGGCGGCCGCCCCTCGGTATTCGGTCCCCAGCCGCCACTACTTTTCCCGATGTGCCGTCCCAGCCCTGCACAAGCACGTGTCAGAGGACATCATCCGTGCCCTGACCAACGCCGTTTCTGAGAAGGTCCACCTGACCACGGACACGTGGACGAGTGCTGCCGGGCAGGGCCACTATATATCGCTGACGGCACATTGGGTTAACTTGGTGGAGGCTGGGACCGAGTCTGACCCTGGGGCTGGTCATATACTGCCGACGCCGAGGATTGCGGGGCCTACCTCGGTCCAGGTCTCAAAGGCCTACTATGCCTCCTCCTCCTCCCACCCCTCCTCCACCTCCTCCTCCGAATTACCATCCGTGGGCATGGCGCCATCAGTCGGTAGCTCTAGGCCCAAGAGCTATTACAGGGCATCACGGCGCAGACTGATCTGTGGCTGGCACCGCTGAACCTGAAGCCAGGCATGGTTGTGTGTGACAACGGCCGTAACCTGGTGGCGGCTCTGCAACTCGGCAGACTGACACATGTGCCATGCCTGGCCCATGTGTTAAATCTCATAGTTCAGCGTTTCCTCAAGACATACCCCAATCTGTCTGATTTGCTCACTAAGGTGCGCCGCATCTGTGCGCATTTCAGGAAGTCCAGCACAGATGCTGCCACTCTCAGGGCAGCGCAGCGCCGCCTCCAACTGCCCGCTCACCGACTGTTGTGCAACGTGCCCACGAGGTGGAATTCAACAAATTAACATGTTATCCAGAGTTTTTACACAGCGTCAGAGGGCGATTGTAGACTGCCAGATGTCAACTCCCCAGAACTGGTTAGTCAGGTCATCGCTTCCCAGTCTACATGAGGATGGACGTGGATGTCTGAAGACTGTCAGGTGCTGATAACTTTGAGGAGTCACACCAGATGGTCAGTGCGATGCCGCCATCATCACCTCACCATCCCGCTGCTTAGGCCTGTTGAAGAACTCTCTGGTCAGCATGAAGTCGAAGCTTTGCGCTCATCACAAGAGACGGGGGAAGAAGATTCCCTTGTTGATAGCCAAGCACCCTTAGGTCTTTTCTCAGCGCATATCGGAGGAGGTGAGAGGATAGGAGGAAAAGGAGGAGAATGTTGGCGAGACAGAAGAGGGGACCATTGTTCAGTCCTTCACTGTTCAGTGTGTATGGGCAGAAAAAGGGTTGGAGATTGGAGAGGAGGAAATGGGAGTCAGGCCAGTGAGGTGGAGTGAATTCTTGCGCGTTGGGACTCTGGCGCATATGGCAGATCTTCATGCTAGCTGCCTATCCCGTGACCCTTGCTTTCAAAGAATTTATTCCAGCACCGATTACTGGGTATTCACTCTCCTGGACCCACGGTACAAGCAAAATCTTTCCTCTCATCCCTGGAGAGGAAAGGAGTGTGAGAATGCATGAATACCAGCAGGCCCTGGTGCACAAGCTGAAACACTATTTCCTTCTGACAGCGCTAGCGGCAGAGGGCGTACTTCTGCGGGTCCAAGTAGCGAGGGAGAGTAGGCGAGCAGGCAGCTTTTCCAGCACTGGCAGGGGTACGCTTTACAAGGCCTTTGCCAGTTTTATGTCACCCAAGCACTGTCACCGCCCGTCCGCAGAGTAGGGCTGATCTTTACAGAAAGATGGTGAGGGAGTACGTAGCTGACCATACCATCGTCCTAAATGATCACACAGCTCCCTACAACTACTGGGTTTAAAGCTGGACATGTGGCACGAACTGGCGCTGTACGCCTTGAGGTTCTTGCCTGCCCTGCGCTAGCGTGTTGTCCGAGCGGTTTTCAGTGCAGCTGGTGGCATCATCACCGATAAGCACACGCCTGTCGACTGACAGCGCTGACGGCTGACGCTTATCAAGATGAATAAAGCCTGGATGTTCTCCAGATTTCCTTCTCCACCAGGTGAAGAAGCTCAACCTGAATAATTATGCACTTCCTCCTCATTGTTCCTCCTTCTCCTCCTCTTTGTACACTAAAGCTAGGAACACTGGCTATTTTTTGCCAGGGCCAACTGGCTCTAGCTATAGTACTCTATGTATTTAATTTTTCTGGAGGGCCACCTACCACGACCTCTGTTTTAGCAATTTTGGGAGTGCCACATACAGGCACTCAATTATTTAATTTTTCTGGAGGACCACCTACCTGCCCTCTGGTTTGAAGACTTTTTGGACTGCCACATACAGGCACTCAATTATTTAATTTTTCTGGAGGACCACCTACCTGCTCTCTGGTTTTGAAAACTTTTTTGGACTGCCACATACAGGCACTATCCAAATTAAATTGTCTCCATAGCAGCCTCCACATGTCGTCTTTTTAGCTGCTCCACACGTCGTCTCCATTGCTACCTCCACACGTCATCCCTACTTCCTCTAAAAGTCGTCCATATAGCTGCCTCCATACATGTCCCTTACAACAACTGTGTCAGGCAGAATTTTGGGTTGTTTTCATGGTTCCACATCAAACTTGTAACTTTGTCCCACCCCTGCTGTGTAATCCACAAATATACTGCAACTTTTATCATTTACCAATATTATTTCAGCGCTTCTTGCGCATCTGTTTACATTCTCCTTACCCGCCCATATCCCAAACTTATAAGAACGCTACTACACTTGATCTTATACAAAAGGTTCTTAAAGTGCTTGTTTGGGGAGTAGCCTAGGACAGGGGCTTCGGATCTGGCGAAGCTCGCCTGTGAGCGGCTTACAACGAGCTGTGCAGCAAATTTTTCAGGCTGTATTCACCAGATACATAGTGGAACTCGGCCCAGCTGTCGCCGCCATGCTGGAGACCTGAAGTTGCAATCATAGCAGCGCATATGGATGCCCCCATACTGTCCTCTTAATCATGGAACCATTTCCGTAAAACAATTAAATAGAACCGCTATGCTATTCCATTATTCCTAGTGAAATATTCAAACGACCCCGTCTGCTTTGAAATTATAATTTTTTCAAAGTAAAACGCTTCTGGCCCCCAGGCCCATTTTGGGTGGGGAGGAGCCGAGAGAAGGGGCTTGGACAGGCGAAAGCTCGCTGGCAGTGGACCGCCAGCTCCATCCCAAGATAGGCACCTCAGAGGCATCCTGCATGCTGCCCCTGCTGTTTCCTGTCCATTTTGCCTCCACGATCTCCACAGCGTTTACCATTTCTCACTTTCAACTCTCTATACCCAGACGCTGGAGCCGAAGGATTGCCACACATCATCCCCTTATCAAAGAGCTGTGTCAGGCAGAATTTTCGGTGTTTCACCAGATACATATGCAACTCGGCCCATCTGTCGCCGCCATGCTGGAGACTGAAGTTGCAATCATAGCAGCGCAATATGAATGCCCCATACTGTCGCTCTTAATCATGGAAGTCGTCTCCATGCTGCCTCCACATGTCGTCCCTTATATCAAAAGAGCTGTGTCAGCCTCATTTTTTCGGTGTTTTCACCAGATACGTTATGGAACTTGGTCACTGTTCGCCACCATGCTGTGTTATCGACTAAATATACCGTCAACCTTTTGTTCACATAGGAAATTCATTTCACCTCCTTTGGTCGCAAACCATGAGTCCCCATTTAGGGTATGTCGCCATGAGACTCTCTAGCCTGCCACTGCGCGCTGCCTCTGCATGCGTCCCCTATAGTGTCAGGTCAATTATGGATGTTTTAGATGTTATCTACTCATTCGGTCCACTCTGTCATGGCCATGCTGTTGCCCATAATTTTGGCATAATGGTGCGATTAAGCAGCCTCGAGGCATCCATGCATGCTGCCCCTGCTGTTTCCTGTCCATTTCCGTGGTGTTTCCATCCTTTTCTGGGTTCCCAGGTGTTTGGCCAAGCTTCCCCTGTGCAGAGCCTGGGTCCCCTTGAAAAATGCTGAGCTCCCATTGACTTCATGGGCTCGTTATTCGAGACGAGCACTCGAGCATCGGGAAAGTTTGTCTCCAATAACGAGGACCCGCTTTTAGTGCTCGCTCATCTCTATTATTATTTATTATTATTATTACTTATTTTTTATTTAATTATTTTTCTTTAATTATTGTATTCATTTATCCATATGATAGTGGAGATCTCTGTTTTAATACACTGTAATATTTTTTGTCTGTTAGGATTGTTGTTAGCCTCTTCTATATATTTTATGGTACATCTTGGATGACGGTTCCCCCCCTTACCGCGCACGGATGTTTATTTGGTATCATCTTGTATTTTTTCAAAGCAATTTTTTCTGCGTTTCGTTAAGTTGTTTTTGGGGATTTGACATGTTTTTATATGTCTAAATTGTTCAGAACCAAGGGTAGAATGTCTACACATGATGACCCCGATGGTTAACGGATTAAATGCATATTTTTTCTTCACCATTTGTGGCAATATGGGTCCGATGTGAATGCAGTTGGTGTTTTTTGTTGTTTTTAGTAGAGATGGGGCGAATTGTTGTTAAATTTCATTCGTCCGATTGCGCGGATTTTTAAAAAAAATTTGATTCGGTCAATCCCCCCCCAATCATGACGAATCCACGTTAAAAAACAAGTATTTCCTGGCTTACAGAGAGTCCTGGTAGGGTGGTTTTGAACATTTTGCCATGCTAAATGCCATGGGATGGTCTTTGGTCTTCAAACATGCTGTGTTTTTAGATAGGAACAGCCAGCCGCTCTTAGAATCTCTTCACTCTTGACTCCTGTGCAATTACTAGTGGCCAACTTTCCCCAAATAAGCAAAGCGGGAACGCAGCCTGACAAGGTACTACGAACCTGGTTCTGTAAACGCGGATACGTAGAAACCCACCACAAAGAGTGGACAGTGTGTCGGAGTATTTTGCATTGACGTCACTGATCATTGTTGCCCTTCTTTTCGCTCAGTGCCCCTCTTTCCACTCGGTCATACTCCTCTTATTGCTACACCAAACAACAGGGTTTAATCAGAATATTGATCCAAGATGAGGGCAGCAAATGGGATACATGCATGCCTTTGTATTCTGTATCCACCCTGCTTTTGGCTCTCAATCCGAAGGTTTTCATCCTTCTGGTAGATGAACATGAAGTGGCAGCTGTCATATAGTGGTAGAGGTTAAAACGCAATTATGGAATCTCAAGGGTGTTTCCAGTGGAGACATCGGTCAGTTTGGGAGGCCAGCATAGTAGGCTTCAGAGTGGGCACAATGAAAAATTATGAGAGTGGCGGAAACATGTAGGCCACAAATGGCACAATGGTATAGTTGTGGAGGGACATCACCATGGGCCCCACAGTGGCACAAACATGAAAGCCACGAGTGATCCATGTAATTGTGTTAAAGTGGCATCAGGATATCGTGTGGCAGGTTGCGCGGCAGCAAAGGCAGCATCAGAGCCTCAAAGGTGTCAGCAACATGGTGGCGCAACATGGAAAGCCAACAAGTGGCACAATGATATATGTGAAGGTGGCATCAACAGGAGCCCCACAGTGGCATAACATGCTGGCACAACATGGAAAGCCACATTGGGTCCAATGACAGTGTTGGAGGTTGCGGGCAGCAGCCAGCATCAGCACAACAGGAGGCCACAAAGTGGCACAATGATAAGTAGTGCGGAATTGGCGGTGGCACAGCACAGGAACCCCACAGGTTGTCAGCACATGGTGGCAGCAACAGGTGGCACAATGATATAGTGGAGGTGGCATCAGTGCAGCAGGATTGGAGATCCACATCCATATACTTGTTTACCCGAGACTCAGTCTTTGACCAAAAATAACTGCCAAAGATGGCAGCAGCATGGTCATAGAGGGCGGGGGGGGGTTGTGGGGAAAGTGGCAGCAACATGGAGGCACAGAGTGGCATCAACTGATGAGTATCGCGAGGTGGCGCAGCAGGAGCCATATAGCCGAAAAAGCGAGGAGGCCACATTGTTGGGCCCAATGACCGAAGTTTGAAATGAATTCGAATTTGAAATTTTTCCATTTTATTTGATTAGAGTGCCACAGCCAGTTTTCCTGAAATATCAGGCCTTTACAAAAAAGAATTCCAAAGTGGCACCACCAGCAGCCAGCAAAAAAAAGGAGATAGGGTGTGAGCTAAGCGGCAACATGGTAGCCCACAGAGTGGCACAATGATATGTTGTTGGAGGTGGCAGCACGCGGAGCCGCAGGTGGCACCATGATTAGTGGAAGGTGCATTAATACAGTCAGCCACAGGGCCCGCAGAGTGCCACATGATATAGTGTGTTGGTGGCATCAGTAGTCGCAGGAGCCCGCAAGTGGGCACAATGAATAGTGTGAAGGTCGGCATCAAAGCCAGCATGAGCCTCTAGGCAAAGAGATCGGGTGGCAGCATCAGAGCATCCGCATTGTGCACATGATAGGTGAAGTGGCATCAGTACGCATCAGAGCCCGCAGAGTGGCACAATGATATAGTGTGAAGGTGTGGAGTGCAATCAGTAGCAGCAGCAGGGAACCTGGCAGAGAGCACAATGCATATAGTGTGAAGGTGCATCATTTACGCAGCAGCAGGAGCCTCAGGGTGGCAGAACGATATAGTTTTTTTTTTTACAATATAGTGTTGGGGCATCATCGCAGCAGTCAGGAGCCCGCAGAGTGGCACAATGATAAGTGTGAAGGTGGCAGCAGCAGGAGCCCACCAGATGTGGCACAATGATTATAGTGTGAAGGTGGCGGACATTCCAGTCTTGGTTAAAGAGGTAGAGGCACAAGATGTAGCAACTACAGCGATATGGTGGCATCAGGTGGGTGGCAGCATCATAATATGGCTGAGGCAGGCTGTTAGAACCCAGACTCATTTCTCAACGTTTGATGAGCTTCAAGGCTTATCTAATCTGCTGCATTTAGACTTGGTGAGTTGAAATCCTGCCGAACCAAAGCCTGATCATCTTGATAAGGTTCAGTCCTCTCACATTAAGGTGGACAGCCGGGTTTCCTTGTGGGTAACCCGCCGCCTGACACCCGTCTGATGACACACGTTCTGGCCCGGGTCAGGACACTTCTTCCACTGGCAACATCCGCATTGCGCACGCCATCAAGTTTGGCTGCCAGTAGTCCATGGATCCTCTACCGTTGGTGGTAAAGGCTGTCCAGTAGGCCGCCCCTGCCTGGTGCAGGAACCCTGCTCCAGTCCTGCTTGCGGCTCCGGGCGGTACCCTCCTCACTAGCCCGTGACCCTCGCGTTCAAAGAAATTATTCCAGCACCGATTACTGAGTATTCACTATCCTGGAAACGGTACAAGCAAAATCTTTCCACTCTCATCACTGTAGAGGAAAGGAGTGTGAGAATGCATGAATACCAGCAGGCCCTGGTGCACAAGCTGAAACAGTATTTCTCTTCTGACAGCGCTAGCGGCAGAGGGCGTACTTCTGCGGGACAAGTAGCGAGGGAGAGTAGGCGAGCAGGCAGCTTGTCCAGCACTGGCAGGGGTACGCTTTACAAGGCCTTTGCCAGTTTTATGTCACCCCAGCAGAGTAGGGCTGATCTTTACAGAAAGATGGTGAGGGTGTACGTAGCTGACCATACCATCGTCCTAAAAGATCACACAGCTTCCTACAACTACTGGGTTTTAAAGCTGGACATGTGGCACGAACTGGCGCTATACGCCTTGGAGGTTCTTGCCTGCCCTGCCGCTAGCGTGTTGTCCGAGCGGGTTTTCAGTGCAGCTGGTGGCATCATCACCGATAAGCATACACGTCTGTCGACTGACAGCGCTGACAGGCTGACGCTTATCAAGATGAATAAAGCCTGGATTTCTCAGGATTTCCATTCTCCACCAGGTGAAGGAAGCTCAACCTGAATAATTTATGCACTTCTTCTCCTCATTTTCCTACTTCTCCTCCTCTTTGTACACTAAAGCAGAGGAAACTGGCTATTTTTTGCCAGGGCCAACTGGCTCTAGCTATAGTACTCTATGTATTTAATTTTTCTGGAGGGCCACCTACCCGGTCCTCTGTTTTAAACAATTTTTGGGAGTGCCACATACAGGCACTCAATCTATTTAATTTTTCTGGAGGGCCACCTACCTGCTACTCCGGTTTGAAGACTTTTTTGGACTGCCACATAAAGGCACTCAATCTATTTAATTTTTCTGGAGGACCACCTACCTGCTCCTCCGGTTTGAAAACTTTTTTGGACTGCCACATACAGGCACTATCCAAATTAAATTGTCTCCATAGCAGCCTCCACACGTCGTCTTTTTAGCCGCCTCCACACGTTGTCTCCATTGCTACCTCCACACGTCATCTCCATATCTGCCTCCAAAAGTCGTCCATATAGCTGCCTCCATACATGGTCCCCTTACCAAACGAGCTGTGTCAGGCAGAATTTTGGGTTGTTTTCATGGCTTCCACATCAAACTTGTTAACTTTGTCACCACCCTGCTGTATTATTCACAAAATATACTGGCAAACTTTTATCATTTACCGATATTATTTCAGCGCTTCTTGCGCATCTGTTTACATTCCCCTTACCCGCCATAACCAAAACTTATAAGAACACTACTACACTTGATCTTATACAAAAGGTTCTTAGAAGTGCTGTTTGGGGAGGAGCCGAGAGACAGGGGCTTGGACAGGCGAAAGCTCGCCTGGCAGCGGACCGCCAGCTCCATCCCAAGATTAGGCAGCCTCAGAGGCATCCATGCATGCTGCCCCTGCTTTTTCCTGTCCATTTCGCCTGCACGATCCTCCACAGCGTCCACCAATGTCTCCATGCGCAACTTTCAACTCTCTACACCCCAGACGCTGGAGCGCGAGAGGATATACAGCACATCATCCCCTTAACAAACGAGCTGTGTCAGGCAGAATTTTCGGGTATTTCACCAGATACATAATGGAACTCGGCCCATCTGTCGCCGCCATGCTGGAGACCTGAAGTTGCAATCATAGCAGCGCAATATGGATGCCCCATACTGTCTCTCTTAATCATGGAACCATTTCCGAAAAAACTATTAAAAATAGAACCGTTATGCTATTCCATTATTCCTAGGTGAAATATTCAAACAACCCCGTCTGCTTTGAAAATTATAATTTTTTCAAAGTAAACGCTTCTGGCCCCCAGGCCCATTTTGGGTGGGGAGGAGCCGAGAGACAGGGGCTTGGACAGGCGAAAGCTCGTCTGGCAGCGGACCGCCAGCTCCATCCCAAGATTAGGCAGCCTCAGAGGCATCCATGCATGCTGCCCCTGCTGTTTCCTGTCCATTTTGCCTCCACGATCCTCCACAGCGTCCACCAATGTCTCATTTCAACTCTCTATACCCCAGACGCTGGAGCACGAGAGGATATGCAGCACATCATCCCCTTATCAAACGAGCTGTGTCAGGCAGAATTTTCAGGTGTTTCACCAGATACATAGTGGAACTCGGCCCATCTGTCGCCGCCATGCTGGAGACCTGAAGTTGCAATCATAGCAGCGCAATATGGATGCCCCATACTGTCGCTCTTAATCATGGAAGTCGTCTCCATGGCTGCCTCCACATGTCGTCCCCTTATCAAACGAGCTGTGTCAGGCTCATTTTTCGGGTGTTTCACCAGATACGTTATGGAACTTGGTCACTATGTCGCTACCATGCTGTGTTATCGACTAAATATACCGTCAACCTTTTGTTCACATAGGAAATTATTTCAGCGCTTCTTGCTCACCTCCTTTGGTTCCTCTCTGCCGCCTTAAACAGGCAAAATACTGATATATACAGTGCTACACGTTATCCTCTCCAAAAGGAATTTTTTAAATTGGTTTGAAGTCTGAGTCCATTTGGGGTATGTCTCCATGCCACTCTCTAGCCTGCCACTGCTGCCACTGCCTCTGCATGCCGTCCCCTATAGTGTCAGGGTCAATTATTGGATGTTTTAGATGCTATCTAGCCTAATTCGGTCACTCTGTCATGGCCATGCTGTTGCCCATAATTTTGGCATAATGGTACGATTAAGCAGCCTCAGAGGCATCCATGCATGCTGCCCCTGCTGTTTCCTGTCCATTTCCGCGGTGTTTCCATCCTTTTCTGAGGTTCCCAGGTGTTTGGCCAAGCTTCCCTGTGCAGAGCCTTGGTCCCCTTGAAAAATGCTCGAGTCTCCCATTGACTTCAATGGGGCTCGTTATTTGAGACGAGCACTCAAGCATCGGGGAAAAGTTTGTCTCGAATAACGAGCACCCGAGCATTTTAGTGCTCGCTCATCTCTAATACCGACCTTTGGCAGCTGTATGAAGTCAATCTGCAGTCGTTGAAATGGATAGAGACGTTTCGGGGTGTGCTTCTGTGGGACTTTTACTATACTGCCTGGATTGTGTTGTGCGCACACAAGACATGCTTGCGTGAACGTTGTTGCAACTGTAGTAAAACCTGGTGCGAACCACTGCTTGTCTACCAGAGAGCACATGGCTTTTTCAGACAGATGTGTCGTACCGTGAGCAACTTGAGCCACCACCGGATACAGGGATCGGGGCAGACACACCCTTTTTCCCACCTTCCACAAACCTGATTCCTCCTGGGCTCCGGCCCTTGACCAGCCTCTCCTCTCCTCCCCGGTGGTTTGCCGAGTTAGAGCCTGCAAGACACCTAAATCAAAGGTCTGGTTATACCCGATCGTTACCATGATCTGTTCAGGTGTTCTAGGGGGCTGTCCCTTGGTTTCCTGGCAGCCTCTTTTGCTGCTCTGTCTGCCTTGTCATTACCCTGTGCTTCATTGGTATTAAGTCTGGTATGGGCTTTTACTTTTACAATAGCTTCTTCCTGTGGGAGTAGCAACGCCTACATTAGTTGTTTAATGAGCTCACCATGTTTAACTGGGGTACCAGTGGAGGTGAGAAAGTCCCTGGCCTTCCATATTGGGCCAAATGTTGCATCGTTTACCTTCAGACTCTCTAAGCGCTTCAACGAGTGCCTCCTGCGCTGACATATGAGGAGGGAGTGGTTCCGCTTTTATTACCTCATGTTGTGTGACCACTGCATACTCAGTGTAGAACCGTCCGTCCTCCCCGATGCTCCTTGATCCATATACAAAAAACTCAATATCTGGATTAGAAAGGGGTTCATCAAAAACATGTGACAAGCCTGATGTCGCTTGTGCCATTAAGGCTAAACAATCATGTTCAGTTTGTGCATCTTGTAACTCATCCTCAGTAAAAGAGTTTAAAAATAGGGGCTTTTCCTGGTCAGTTCCCTCTACTCCCCCCTTTGAATCTGCGAAATCAATTGGAATTAGTGTAGCTGGATTCAATCTAGTGAATAGAAGCAGTCCAGTGCTTCTTCTGTCAGTTGGAAAGGCTGTGTGGCCAAACAATCATACAGTGGCTGCATGAAGATGGACGCAGAGCGGATCCAAGGTCTGCAATACGACACCAAACCAAGAAAAGTGCGGAGCTGTTGTACTCCAGCAGGTGGATTTAGTAGTTTGATTGCTTTCTTTCTCTCATCAGTCAGATGGCGAGCTCCAGCTGAAATGCAATGGCCCAGAAATATCACTTTTACAAAACTGTAGCTTCTCTTTGGATGCTTTACAACCTTTGTCTGCAAGATGTTTCAACAAGGATACCGTAGCTTCACTGTATACCGGTCTTGTTGGGGCACAAAGAAGTAAATCATCAACATATTGAAGTAGAACCACTTCAACATGTGGAGGACTCCAATCTTGCAAAACAAGTTGTAAGGCCGCGGTATACAAGGTCGGAGACTTGTGCGCCCCTTGTGGTAGCACTGCCCAGGTATACTGCCGGCCCTCAAAGGTGAAAGCAAACAAATATTGACAGTCTGGGTGTAAAGGTACAGAGAAAAATGCATTTGCAAGGTCAATTACTGTAAAATAAACTGTGGTAGCTGGTATTTGAGCAAGAATGGTGTGTGGATTTGGTACTACTGGGGTGAGCAACTCAGTGACAGCATTTATTGCCCGTAAATCATGTACCATCTGGTACGTCACTGGCTCTCCCTTTTTCCCCTTTTTCTTTACTGGGAACAATGAGGTGTTGGCAACTGACTTGGTGGGTTTGATTGCCCCAGAGGCTATGAGATCCTTGATATTTTTCCCAATGGCTTCCCCCTGTGCTACACTTAGTGGATATTGTTTAATCTGATCGGGTTTAGCACCAGGTTTTAATTGAATCATTACTGGGGGTACTTTCATATGGCCAATGTTAGTTTTGGATCTTGACCATAATTCATCAGGTACATCCTTCAGTGCCTTATCATCAGATAAGGGGATATTAGGGTCAGGCACGTGTAGTGATGCTAGAATTTTACATAATTGGTCATCTGGTATCCCCGCTTCTAACCCCACCGTTCCATCTGGCTTGAAGAGAATGTGTGCTTGTATGGCCTGCAATAAATCAGAGCCTAAGAGGTTAACTGATGAGTTTTCACTGACTATAAGTCTAGTGAGGCAGGTGTGGTCTGCCAATTTAATGGGCAATGGTTTGGACAATTTACATTCTCTAATCAATCCCTCAAATCCCTGGGTAAACATGGTATCATCAGAAATGTCAAGTGGATTTAAATGTTCCTGGCGGATAACTGTTCTGGCTGCCCCCGTACCCACCAGGAATGGGACTTCTGTACCATTTGGAAGATGTATCGGGACTACCCCTTGAGGCCCTGAATTTGGTGGGACCGAAAGGGGGTAATTTTGTACAGGGTTGCCTATTTCCTATTGTGGCCTAGCCACTACCCCTCCCCGGGTTTTACCCAAGTCCTCACGGGGTCGTCTGGGGAGCCTGCAATTTCTCCGAATATGGCCCTCCTTTCCACAGTTGAAACATTTAACTGTGGTACGTGCTCTCCTAACATAGTTTGGTGTTCGGGGGGGCCCATCAGAAGCATACTGTATCTGAACAGGTTTCATCTTCTGATCTAACTCAATCCCCTTTGCGGCACGTACTAAATCTTCTATTGGACATGACCTCCAATCGGGCCTAGCCGCTTGGATTCTCTGCCTGTGGCCTCAGTCCCGCCATAAAGGCTCCATGGAAGAGCTTCTTTCCTATATCTCCCATTTCTCCATAATCCAGATCCATATGTCTGAGTTTCAAATTTCCCCAAAAATGATCCACTGTATCTTTGGGCCCTTGTACTATGTCTAGGAGGATTCCCCAACTCTTTCCTGGCACCATGAGTGTAGTCCCTTTAAGAAATGTTTTCCTGACTCTATAGTATGAGTATACTGGTTTTCTTCCTCCAAAAGTTGTGGCTTTCCTGCCCTTGTAATGACCTCCATGATAGACTGTGTCCTAGCCTCACCAACTGTTCCCCTTAGTATACCCTCTAAGTCTGACCATGTACAAGAGTATGTGTCATTAATGTGTGATACCCGTCTATAGTATCCCATTGGTAGCTCAAAGGGGTCTGGGGCTTTACTGAGTAATGCCATTTGGTAATTTGGACTCCATGGCTTGTAATGTGAGACAGTAGCTGTTATGGGTTTATGTCGTCTAGGGGTGGATGTGAAACCCATAGTACCTAAACTTCCTGTTGCATCTATTGTTTGATAGTGGCGGAGACGTAAAGGGTCATACTAACCCCCCCACCCCACCCCCCCTCATCCTCCTCTGTTTCCTCCCTTTTTGCTCTAAAGCTCCCTCTTCCTGGGGTCTGGGAGTGACTAGTTTCTGGTTCAAGGAGGGGAGGTTCAGGCTCAACTGTCTGAGTGTGGGAATAAATGACAGGATAGAGCCTTACTGGGTTTCTGGGCCTTGGCTTCCCGCAGGCAGAACATTGTTCCCGCCAATCAGGGTTTTGTTGCCCACAAACACAGGTCCACCCTTCTGGCCCCCCCCTGTGGTTTGGCTGGTTTAACTACCCTGAGAAAACATAGGTTCAGGCAAGGTGATGACCCCCTTATTTTCTGTAACAAGTACCTGACCTTATTTAGGAGTGTTTACAACTGTCCATATATGTCTCAGGATGACTCCGATTTCCTCTATTCAATGGCAAATTAGTGTAATGTGGACTACACCACCAGGATTGCCCTGAGGAACGCCACATCTCTAGAGAACTTTATTAACCCCTTCACGCTCCGCGGTGGATATATCCGCCATCGAGCGCAGTGAGTTAGCGCTCGATGGCGGATATATCCGCCAGCGGCGCGCCATGTTTAAATTAGGTCGCAAGACGGGATGACCGACCGCCAAAACCTGGCGGGATCGCGAGGGGACATCCCCCCTATGACATCACAGGACCTGTCATGTCGGTCCTGTGATGTCGATCGCTGCGATTGGCCCGTCTTTACAGACGGCCAATTGCAGCGATCGGAGGCTGCAGGCTGGCAGCTCCGGGGTTAATTACGTCATCCCGTCGCGAGACGGGATGACAAAACCCCGGAGCATGCTGGGATCGAGAGGGAACGCCCCCCTCTGACATCACAGGACCGATCTGATTGGTCCTGTGATGTAGGAGGGAACGTCCCCCTCTGACATCACAGGACCGATCTGATTGGTCCTGTGATGTAGATCGCTGTGATTGGCCCGTCTGTACAGACTGGCCAATCACAGCGATCAGTGACTGTGGAGGGCAAACCCAAGACCCTCCATGCTCTCCAACGCCGCCATTCTGCGTTTGGTAGTGTTGGAGAGCAGAGGGTTTTAGGATCTGTCCTGTGAAAGTTAAAAAATACCTACTACACCCATCATCCATCCCCTCCCAGTGTAATTCCACTTCCCTGTACTATCCCCCCCATCATCTGTATTCCCTTTCCCCGCAAACCGCACTTTTAAGTGCGAAGTGTGTGGAGAAGGCGTTTAGTGGAGGAGAAGGCGTTTAGTGGAGGAGAAGGCGTTGTGAGGAGGAGAAGGCGTTTAGTGGAGGGCCATGCTGTTGCCCATACTTTTGGCATAATGGTGCGATTAAGCAGCCTCAGAGGCATCCATGCATGCTGCCCCTGCTGTTTCCTGTCCATTTCCGTGGTGTTTCCATCCTTTTCTGAGGTTCCCAGGTGTTTGGCCAAGCTTCCCTGTGCAGAGCCTTGGTCCCCTTGAAAAATGCTCGAGTCTCCCATTGACTTCAATGGAGCTCGTTATTCGAGACGAGCACTCGAGCATCGGGAAAAGTTTGTCTCCAATAACGAGTACCCGAGCATTTTAGTGCTCGCTCATCTCTATTAATTATTTATTATTATTATTTAATTATTTTTTTATTTAATTATTTTTCTTTAATTATTGTATTCATTTATCCATATGATAGTGGAATCTCTGTTTAATACACTGTAATATTTTTTGTCTGTTAGGATGTTGTTAGCCTCTTCTATATATTTTATGGTATCTTGGATGACGGTTCCCCCCCTTTATCCACAGCACGGATGGTTATTTTGGTATCATCTTGTAGTTTTTTCAAAGCAATTTTTTCTGCTTTCGTTAAGTTGTTTTTGGGGATTTGACATGTTTTTATATGTCTAAATTGTTCAGAAACCAAGGAGTAGAATGTCTACACATGATGACCCCGATGGTTAACAGGATTAAATGCAGATTTTTTCTTCACCATTTGGTGGCAATATGGGTCCGATGTAATGCAGTTGGTGTTTTTTGTTGTTTTTAGTAGAGATGGGGCGAATTTGTTATAATTCAGTTCGTCCCGATTCGCTGAATTTTTTTTAAAAATTTGATTCGGTCCAAATCCAATCATGACGAATCACGTTAAAAAACAAGTATTTCCTGGCTGCAGAGAGTCTGTAGGGTGGTTTTGAACATTTTGCCATGCTTAAATATGCATAGGGAGTGTCGTTTGGTCTTCAAACAATGCTGTGTTTTAGTATGACAGCAGCCGCTCTTAGAATCTCTTCACTCTTTACTTCCATGTGCACTTACATAGGCCAACTTCCCCAAATAAGCAAAGCGGGAACGCAGCCTGACAAGGTAACTACAGAACCTGTTCTGTTAAACGCGGATACATGTAGAAACCCACCAAAAGAGTGGAAAAGGTGTCGGCAGTAATTTTGCATTGACGTCACTGATCATTTTGCCCTTCTTTTACGCGTCAGTGCCCTCTTTCAATCGGTCAATAATCCATCATTATTGCTAAAACCAAAAACAAACAGGAGTTAATCCAGAATATGATCCAGAGATGAGCAGCAAATGGGATACATGCATGTCCTTTGTATTCTGTATCCACTCCTGCTTTTGGCTATCAATCCTGAAGGTTTTCATCCTTCTGGTAGATGAAATGAAGTGGCAGCGTCATAGAGTGGTAGAGCGTTAAAACAGCATTATGGAAATCACAGGGTGTTCCAGGGAGACATCGGTCAGTTGGGAGCAGCATGAGTAGGCTGCAGAGTGGCACAATGAAAAATTATGGAGGTGGCGGAAACATGGTAGGCCACAAAGTGGCACAATGGTATAGTGTGGAGGTGACATCACCAGGAGCCCACAGGTGGCAGCAACATGGAAAGCCACAGAGTGATCCAATGATATAGTGTGAAAGTGGCATCAGGATATAGTGTGCAGGTTGCGGCGGCAGCAAAAGCAGCAGCAGGAGCCCAAAGGTGGCAGCAACATGGTGGCAGCAACATGGAAAGCCACAGAGTGGCACAATGATATAGTGTGAAGGTGGCATCAACAGGAGCCCACAGGTGGCAGCAACATGCTGGCAGCAACATGGAAAGCCACAGAGTGGTCCAATGACAGTGTGTGGAGGTTGCGGCAGCAGCAGCATCAGCAGCAACAGGAGGCCACAAAGTGGCACAATGATAAGAGTGCGGAGGTGGCGGTGGCAGCAGCAGCAGGAACCCACAGGTGTCAGCAACATGGTGGCAGCAACAGGGTGGCACAATGATATAGTGTGGAGGTGGCATCAGTAGCAGCAGATTGGAGATGCCACATCCATAATACATTAGTTTACCCGGAAGACTCAGGTCTTTGACAAAAAATAACTCCAAAGATGGCAGCAGCAGCATGAGGTCAGAGGTGTGAAAGTGGCAGCAACATGGTAGGCCACAGAGTGGCACAATGATAGAGTCTGGAGGTGGCGGCAGCAGGAGCCCATATAGCCAAAAAGCAGAGGAGGCCACATTGTGGCACAATGACGAAGTTTGAAATGAATTAGAAGTTGAAATTTTCCATTTTAATTTGTAGATTAGAGATGCCACATCCAGTTTTCCTGAAAATATCAGGCCTTTGACAAAAAAGAATTCCAAAGGTGGCACCACCAGCAGCAGCAGAAGGAGATCAGAGGTGTGGAGCTAGCGGCAACATGGTAGGCCACAGAGTGGCACAATGATATAGTGTGGAGGTGGCAGCAGCAGGAGCCCGCAGGGTGGCACAATGATATAGTGTGAAGGTGGCATTAATAGCAGCAGCCACAGGAGCCCGCAGAGTGGCACAATGATATAGTGTGTTGGTGGCATCAGTAGCAGCAGGAGCCCGCAGAGTGGCACAATGATATAGTGTGAAGGCGGCATCAAAAGCAGCAGGAGCCCGCAGAGAGGCACAATGATATAATGTGAAGGTGGCATCAGTAGCAGCAGAAGCCCGCAGAGTGGCACAATGATATAGTGTGAAGGTGTGAAGGTGGCATCAGTAGCAGCAGCAGCAGGAACCTGCAGAGAGGCACAATGATATAGTGTGAAGGTGGCATCAGTAGCGGCAGCAGCAGGAGCCTGCAGGGTGGCAGAACGATATAGTTTTTTTTTTAACAATATAGTGTTGGTGGCATCAGTAGCAGCAGCAGCAGGAGCCCGCAGAGTGGCACAATGATATAGTGTGAAGGTGGCAGCAGCAGGAGCCCACAGAGTGGCACAATGATATAGTGTGAAGGTGGCGGACAATTCCAGTCTTTGGTAAAGATGGTAGGAGGCAGATGGAGCAACTAGCAGCAGATATGTGGCATCAGGTGGGTGGCAGCATCAGAATAGTGGCTGAGGCAGGCAGTTAGAACCCAGACTCATTTCTCAACGTTTGGAGGAGGCGTCAAGGCGTATCTAATCTGATGCATTAGACATTGGTGAGTTGAAATCCTGGCCGAACCAAGCCTGATTCATCTTGATAAAGTTCAGTCTCTCCACATTAAGGGTGGACAAGCGGGTTCTCCTTGGGGTAACCCGCCGCACTGAACACCCGCTCTGATGCCACACTTCTGGCCGGGCAGGACAACTTCTCCACTGCAAACTCCGCCAGTTGCGGCACGCATCAAGTTTGGCTGCCCAGTAGTCCATGGGATCCTCTACCTGAGGTGGTAAAGTGCTGTCCAAGTAGGCCGCCACCTGCTGGTGCAGGACCTGCTCCATGTCCTGCTGCTGCTGCCGGCTACCCTCCTCACTAGGCGTGTGAAGGAAGTTGCTAAATAAGGAATCCAGACTTAAGCTGCTGCTTATGGAGCTGCTACTGCTCCTGCCCCCAGCTCCCCACAGCAGCCATGGCAGTAGTACGCAAGAGATGACTGCCAGGAATCCCCCGGTCAGACCTGACAGAGGATCGACAATGTCGCACGTAGGCAGCGGCCAACTGTGGGCACAGTATTTCTCTATAGTATGCCAGTTGTTTCTCCCTCTCAGCAGCAGGAAAAAAGTAACCCATTTTGACTGGTAGCGAGGGTCCAAGAGGGTGGAGAGCCAAAAGTCATCCTTATGGCGGATGTTGACTATTCGGCTGTCACTAGTTAGGCAAAGTAGCATGCTATCTGTGCAAGTGACTCTGAGGGACTCCCGGCCTCCATCTTCTGGGTCATCTGCCTCATCTTCTCCATCTTCTCCTCTGGATGTTCCTGCTCCTCCTCTCTTTCACTTCCACTCACCTGAGTGGAAAAACCAATGATTTCACCAGACTCTGCTTGTGCTCCAATGTCCTCATCCTCCTCCAGTTCACCCCCACCGGACTCATGTTGCCATATCATGTATTCTCTACTTCTCCAGTGCCCTGACCAGACAGATTTTGCAGCATGAGTTCCAGGACATGAAGCAGTGGAATGACGTTATTCATCTTGCAGTCCTTGCGACTGACAACTAACATGGCCTCTTCGAAGGGCCTGAGCAAACGGCAGGTGTCACGCATCAGCTGCCAGTGGCTGACATCAAAGTTACACAGGGGAGTACTACGGTCCGCTTGCATCATCAAAAAATCATTAATGGCTTTTCTCTGTTCATACAGGTGGTCTGTATGAGGCTATATGGAGGCTGGAATTCCAACGGGTGGAAACCTTGCATATCAGACTATGTTGGGGTAGGCCGTTCTGACGCTGCAACTTGAGGAGGGTGTGCTTGGCTTTGTAAGAATGGCTAAAGTGCATACACAGTATCCTGGCCATTTTTAGAAGGTCTTGCAGATGGGTGTAAGACTTCAGGAACTTGTTGACTACCAGATTGAACACTACCAGACTGCATGTGCCATGCAGGGCGCATGGACCATCCCTCCTCTGTGCAGCGAGGACACAATGTTCCTCCCATTGTCTGTCACATTGGTTCCGATTTTTAGTTGTTGCGGAGAAAACCACACATTGATTTCTTGTTGCATGATGCAGAGAAGTTCCTCCACTGTCTGACTTTTTTTTGGAAAAAAATTGCGCCTTGAAACTCTCCACCTCGGTTCGGCACAAGCCATTAGTTCTCTGAAGGGTGCAGCGTCCACAGCTTGGAAAGGGAGAGACTGCAGTACCAACAACTTCGACAAGAGCATGGTCAGCTTCAGGTGCATAGAGTTGTCTATGCATAGAGTTGTCTCTTTGTAATTGCCTCGCTCAACGACTACTGGTGCCATGTATAGCGAGGAGCAGGAGCATCTGGACCGGGAGATGATGTCAAAGACAAACAGCTTCCTTCGACAGAGGTGCTGGAGCCTTGACTTGCTGAAACAGCATGTGTGCCACTAGGTGCTGCTGCGGATGTTGCTGCGCCTGCACCCGATTCTCCCAGGCCATTGGATGGTGACGCTGCATGTGTTGGCGCAGTGGTGCCAAGGTTAGCTCCCTGGCCACACTTCACTTTCTGCCCGCAGATACAACATACACCCATGCTCGGCTCCTCTGGTGTCTTTACAAAAAACCGCCACACCGCCGAGGTGGTACTTTTACTGCCAACACTCTGCACTACTACCACCACTGCCTCGCTGAACTCCTGTGCTTACTTCGACCTGCGAGTCTGAGTTTGTACCCCGCGGACGTTTGGCTCCAGTTCTCACACTGCTGCCACCCTGCTGACTCACGGCCACAGTAGCAACTTGCTACCTGCTCCGCTGCCTGAAGCGCAAGCTGACACTCTTCACCTGACGATGATGAATCCCCTGCTACACCCAGCTCCCAAGTGCGATCAGCTACATCATCGTCAATTTGCATTTCCCGGTCACTGCTACTCTCCTCACTGGTGTCAATATGCACAGCCTGCCTACTGCAGGAACCAGCGGAAGTCTGCCCCACCTCTTCACTGCCAAGCAGCTGCTGACTGTCTTCAAACACTTTGTCCTCGCTGATTAGTGGCACTGAGCCCAGACCACCTAGTAGCTCTCTGGCTGCAGGAAAGGAATAGGACAGAGGCTGGTTGAGGACAGGTGAGGGCCTCTGACCCGCTCATGGGCCATGCCAACTAATTGTTGTATCTGAGGAACCCACAGACTCTTGGCTGGGGTTGTCAGATGTTATATTTGAGGAATTGGTTGACCAAGTCAACCATTCAACAACCTTTGGGTTGTTGATCAACACACTGCCGCTAGATGACAACGGCAGTTCTGCCTCACCCCTGCTGCGACGTTCAATTACTGTGCTGCCACCTCTGCCTGTTCCACCTGCCACCTTTCTGTCTGACATAATGGTTTATAAACTATGTGGATTTCACACGTAAATCTGGCTGTAAACTATAGCCCTAAAAAGGTATGGAAATTTGCGATATACTGATACCCTATAACTGACACCCAGTGAGAGGTCCACAAATCACTGCAGCAGCTGCATAAACAAATGGCTACTGCAGATGCATGAAAGTCAAACAGATTTGTTTATATTGGATTTTGTCACTAAATAGAACTGCTATTTGGGGTATACAGATCCTCCTTAAAGAACAACCAGGGATTGGTCCACAAATCGCTACTGCAGTGCATGAAAGTCATACAGATTTCTTCAAATTCAATTTTGTCACTAAATAGAACTGCTATAACAGTAGCAGCAGCTAGACGCTACAGGCAGCACATGAAGTGTGAAGTGCCGACATTGAAAATGGCTGGGTTTTATAGGGCTGTGTGACATCACATAAGCCTGCTGGTCGCTGATTGGCTTACAGGTCTGCAGATGTCATTGGGGGTGTTCCTTTCTCCTTCCCAGAGTTCTCTGCCCCATGTAACATGTTGTGCTCGCACTCATTTAGCTTAAAAAAGAGGGAAAAAAACAACTTTGTTCCTGCGAATCAGCATAAACTTCGGCTTTGTGACTAATCAAATTTTTCCTGAAATTCTAACCTAAGTTAGAATCTTTAGAATTGATTCGCCCATCTCTAGTTTTTAGTAGGAGAAAAAAAAAGTTTTCTAGAGGGGTTACGTACAAAATGGTTTAGGTCCATAGTGTAGGATGTTCTTTCTGTTTATGTAAGTGTATTGTTTTGATACGTACAACCAGATGAACATCTTGAACCTACTAAAGTTCAAAATGATGACCCACGATCATTCCAGTCGAATAAAACATCTGCCCTGGAAGAATTCACTAACATTGAACTCACTAACTCTATATTCACCACGCATGAGAATACTTCCTCCAACCTCCAGTCACTTGAATTTCCATCCTTCATTTCATTTGTAGAAGACATGTACCTGGAAGCTGTGCCCTCCCCTCTATCCAGTTCATTTGATTCTAATGAATCTTTTTTAGAACTTGGCCCCACCAGGCCCACAACTCCGTCAAGTTTACTCATCGATCCAAGCAGTCCACTTTCACAAAATGTGGTACCCTAGATCTCCCATCCTCTACTAATATCTACTACATAAACCAACCTGACAAACATTTTTGTACCACTACATACCCCCCTTCACCCAAAAAAAAGAAAAATTATAGAGGTTGTAGAAGAGGGAAAAACAAAACAAAAAATAAAAAAGAGCAAAAAATCAATGTGAACCAATCATTCAAACAGTGTAAAGAGGATCATAACAACAAAAAAATCCACCCCTGGTAGCAAAAATGCAATTTCTACTATAAAAATGTTTACTTTATCAAAAAAGCAGTTGTCCAAGGGCCTTAATTTTTGCGCAGAAAACACTTCGAACTGTTTTTGGACCTAAACCATTTTGTATGTAACCTCTCTAGAAAACATTTTTTTTTCTACTAAAACAACAATAAAACACCAACTGCAAAAAAAATCTGCATTTAATCCTGTTAACCATCGGGGTCATCATGTGGAGACATTCTACTCCTTGGCGTCTGAACAATTTAGACACATAAAAACACGTCAAATCCCCAAAAACAACTTAACGAAAGCAGAAAAAATAGCTTTGAAAAAACTACAAGATGATACCAAAATAACCATCTGGGCTGCAGATAAAAGGGGGGAATCGTCATCCAAGATACCATAAAATATATAGAATAGACTAATAACATCCAACAGACAAAAAATATTACAGTGTAATAGACAGGGATCCCACTATCATATGGAAAAATTAATACAATAACATGATAAAAGAGGCGTATGAGAAAAACATCCTAAATAAATCAGAAAAAAACTTCCTACTGATGGACCAGCCTAATCTAGCATTATTCTATCACTTACCAAAAATACATAAGAATGAAAATAACCCCAAAGGCCGCCCCATAATATTGGGGATTGGTTGCCTCACTAGTCAACTGTCCCACTATATCGATTTATATTTACAGCCCCTGGTAAAAAAAGAAAAAAACTACCTACCCTCTTATCTAAGAGATTCAAGAACACTTAGAATCTTTAAATTGGGAAATGGATTACACATTCCTCTCAGTAAATGTCACATTGCTTTATTCCAATATATCACACATTTTAGGCATAAAAGCCACCGAACTCTCAACTCGAAAATGGAACCAGCACAAATTAAATTTCTACTAAATGGACTGGAATATATTTTAAATCACAACTACTTTTCTTTTCAAGATAAAATTTATCACCAGACCTTGGGAACAGCCATGGGGACTCGAGTGGCTCCCAGCTATGCCAATCTTTTTATTGGTCACTTCGAGTCCTCCATGGTGTATGAAACCCACTTCTACAAAACGAAAATAGTATACTAACATAGGTACATCGACGATATCTTCATTATCACAAAAGGATCAATCCAAGAAGCAGAAGTATTTGTGGAAATATTATATGGTGATGAGTGGGGCATTGCCTTTACAGCTAACATCAGCAAAGATAAAATGGTCTTTTTATACCTTAAAATCACTCATACTTCTAACCATATAATCACAAAAAAAACCCTTCAAAAAAGTCGATAGTAACAGGTATTTATATTATAATAGCGCACATTACGGCAAATGGTTGAGAAATGTGCTGTTCAGCCAGTTCGTGAGAATAAGAAAAAAATTGTACTTTGAACGGTAATTAGCACATACAAGCGAAAATTATATCCAAGAAATTCATTGAAAAAAAATTTCCGAATCCAATGATAGAGAGAGCATACCAATCCAATATAGAAAAGAAGAAACCAAGACCATCATCAAAGAAATTGGATGATGCAAGCAAATTCACAGAAGACTTTGTCACCACATTCGACAAAGGTCACCATGCTATTAAAAAAATTTTACATGATCACTGGCATATATTATTATAGGATCCTATCTTAAAGAAAGAACTACCATCACAACCTAGGATCACATACAGAAAAGCCAGATCTATTAAAAATATAATAGCACCTAGCAAACTCAAAAGCACAACAGGCACTCTAGGGAAAACAAATTCATCCAACTCTAAAAAAAAAAATCACCAGGCTCCTTTAAATGTTACAAAACAAAATGTCTTTGTTGCAACATAATTGAAAATAATAATAAAAAAAATGTTTAAATCCTCTAGCACTGGTGAAACATTCACTTGTAAACACCACATCACTTGTGATTCTTCATATATGGTATATCTGATCACCTGCTGTTGTGGCTTACAATACATAGAATGCACAATACAGTCGCTAAGAATGCGTGTCAACGGACATTTAAGACTAAGACTGGTTACATGCAATAACGTTTATCCAAACACCTGACCTTATTTCACAATAAAAATTTCCACCAGATTAGCCCCTTAAAGACGCAGGGTTTTTCGGCTAATTTCTCGCTCTCCAACTTCAAAAATCCATAACTTTTTCATTTTTACGTGTACAGACCTGTGTGAGGGCTTATTTTGTGGGTAACAAACTTTACCTTCCTGTGATGTTATTTATTTTAACATGCCGTGTACTGCGAAGCTGAAAAAAAATTCCAAATGTGGAAAAATTGAAAAAAAAACGTTCTTGTGGGCTCAGTTTTTACGACTTTCACTCTTCGCTCCAAATAACACGCCTACTTTATTCTTTGGTTTGGTGCGATCTCGGTGATACCAAATTTATATAGGTTTTATTGTGTTTTAATACATTTTCAAAAATTAAATGAATGTGTACAAAAAAGAAAAAAAAATTTTTGCCATCTTCTGACGCTAATAACTTTTTCATACTTTGGCACACGGAGATGTGTGAGGGGTCATTTTTTGCGAAATAAGGCGGCGTTTTCATTGCTACCATTTTGAGGTCTGTGCGACATTTTGATAATTTTTTATTTCATTTTTTATGTTATGTAAAAAGGTGTAAAAGTCGCATTTCGGACATTTGGGCGCCATTTCCCGCCTCGGAGGTCACCGCCGCCGTAACCGTTTTTTATATTTTGATAGATCGGGCATTTTGGGACGCGGCGATACCTAATATGTTTGTGATTTTTACTGTTTATTATGTTTTATATCCGTTCTAGGGAAAGGGGGGTGATTTGAACTTTTAATATTTTATTAATTTTTTTAATTTTTTAAACTTTTTTTTAATTTTTTTTTCAATATTTTTTAGACCATCTAGGGTACATTAACCCTAGATAGTCAGATCGCTCCTACCATATACTGCAATACTTCTGTATTGCAATATATGGCATTTTTGCAGCACATTCATTACAATGAGCCACTGGCTCATTGTAACGAATCTGCAGATGCCAGATAGTCTCGGGTCAAACGAAGACCCGAGGCTACCATGGCAACCGATCGCCGCCCCCTGATGGATGTTCGGGGGCGCGGTGATCGTAATAAAGATGGCGGCGCCCGCCGCCGCCATCTTTATTACGATCACCGCGCCCCGAACATCATCGGGGGCGGCGACTTTGCCGGCGGCGTTGAAAGGGTTAATAGCACCGACCGCGGTTATTAGCGGTGGGGGTTTGCTGCAATATGCAACAACCCCCACCTCTGTATGAAGGACTAAGTTATGGGCATAGACAGATTCCTACTGACACTAAAACAGACAAAATGATTAAACAAAAAGAGAATCCTTTTGGATATATAAATTCAAATGTCTCCAACTGATGGTATAAATGAGATCATAGAACATGTATAGAAAAACAAATATTAACCCATCTACAAGAGGTAATGATAAAGAATTTAGCCATGCAATTTTAAGCTTTTAAATCTTTCTAATAAGTTTTTAAAGGCACATCTTACAGCCATGGCCATAAGTTTTGAGAATGATACAAATGTTAATTTTACAAAGTCTACTGCAACAGGTTTTTATAATGGCAATTCATATACGCCAGAATGTTATAAAGAGTGATCAGCTATAACAGCAATTAAGCAATTAAGTCAATATTTGCTTAGAAAATGAACTTTTCCCCCAAACACCATTTCAACTTCATTGCAGGCCTGCCTAAAAGGAGCAGCTAACATTGTTTCTGTGATTGCTCCATTAACACAGGTGTGTGATCAATCTGTTATGATTAAGTAAAAATCACACTCGGGACACTTTAAAAGGAGTCCAGTGATGACTGCATGTGTTTCTTTAGAGATAACCACGGTTAACAGAAGAGAAACAATGATCCAAAGCCACCCACTTGGCATCATTGTTTCTCTCTGTTACCGGGGTTATCTCTAAAGAAACACATGCAGTCATCACTGCCTGCAAAAACTGCCTAACACTACAATCTATAATAATACTCCCATACACACATTTCTTTGCCGAGTTTTTTTATTGGTTGATTTTTTTCTTTTTTGTCCTTTTATTCAATCTTTAGTAATCTTTATCACTGCATGGACCTTTTAATGTATAAAAAAAGCTGTTGCTATGCCTTTTATTCATTGTAAACAACTGCACCTGATGAAGGCCGAAACCCGATGTGCCTAATATAAAACTATCTTATGTGATAAATACTGTGACATATTCCTGAGTAAAGCAGCGCTATAGATCGGGACAACATTTAGTGTATTCTGTTTTAACCGTCACTTTGGATGAACGGACCTCTCCTCCTGTGGCAGCAGCTCCTCAACTTTACAGCATGCATATGATATGCTTTCTATAACAGCTACATCAGGGTGGAGGGAACTCCACCGTCCTCTGCCCAACGCCAGTCTCTCTGCATAATATGCCCTAAAGGAATTAAAGGGGTATTCCAGGAATATGAACGTTCTGATACAAAAAACCCAATATGCTATAAAAATAATATAACAAATCAATGTCATAGTCACAAAATGGAGCTTAAATTGTTTGATTTATGATTCCACAATGTGAATGGGCTTTCTAAAGTAGGTGGAGTTATCACCAAGATGGGCCACCAGAAGTCCCATGAGCCTTTAGTTCTCGGATCTCCTCCCTCTTATTCTCAGATCCCAGTAATGAAGTAAGAGACTTTCTTGCTCTGTTACCGTAGTATTGATAAGTAACTGCCTAACTGAACTGTTAACTCACCACAACACTGGCCATACTGGATATACTGCACCAACCAACTACAGCCAGAAATGTGATATGGACTTGTGACCTGCGGCCATCTTCGGTCCTGTGTCTGTTCCGGCTCCATGAAATACTCCTTAAATATAAAATGTAACTACCTTGTTTTTTCATCTCAATTCACAAATCCACACATCCATGTCATAAGCTACCGGGTTGACTTTACGATCCAATATATCCCTGTCACGTCATGGTGGTGCGGGAGAGTCTCTTGGGCTAGAGTCTGTGGATGCTCTGACCACCGCAGGGGATGATGTGACTAGCCGAAACTGGGACCAGATCTAAGTGGCCTGGTCTTCACCAAGGCCTGCCGCAAAGCGGGATGGTCTTGCTGTAGCAGGAAGCCACCAGGTCATTCCACGGGTGTGACAGGCCCACGGTGTGTCAACCAAGGTAGGGACACAAAGAAGGCAGTTAGCATGACCTGGCCCTTTAAATGCAGAAGAGTGGGCGTGCCCTAACAGCGGGAGCCAGCGGCCCAGACAAAACAGGCGTGCGGCCTGGCCGAAGACCACAGCCTGGAACCCGGAGAGGTAAGTACAGGCCCTGGGGAGCGGGGGAACAGCGGCAGCAGGGGCACAGATGAGGGGTCACGGTTGCACCGGGATCCATATTGAGGATCGGCGGGTGTAACCGTGACAGTACCCCCTTTAGACCCCTCCTCTTCTTCTTCTTCAGCCTCCTTTTCTTCTTCTCGCTGAGAGGACACCAGGAGACACTGAGAAGGAGCAAGGAACAGTGAAGACAGGACTAACCATGTGGTGCTTGGACCTGCATGAAACAAGCAGAGGACATCTGAGGACGTCTAGAACGTCTTGACCGGATGCTGGAATGCCCTTTGGACACCGCAGGCTGGGCGACTTTGGGAAGCCGCAGGCTGGGGTGGATCTTGGAAGCCCCAGGCCGTGGCGACTCTTGGGAACCCACAGGAGCGCACTGGGAATCTGTTGAGGCTGGGTGTGGTTATACAGTGCAAAGGGGGGGGATGGGGATTATACAATTCGGTGTGCAATATACAGTGTGGGGGGGGGTGGGGGGGGGCATTTTACAGTGCGAGGGGGATGGCCATTATACAGTGAGGGGGGTGTGTTTATACAGTGCAGGGGGGCATTATACAGTGTGGGGGGGGTTATACAGAGCGGGGCACAGTGTGAGTAGGGGCATTATTAGTGCAGGGGGGGGATGGGCGTTTTAACCCAAACCATAGTCCTGTGCAAGCAAACACCTGAACACACTACATTCATACATTATCCAGGCGGTCCCCTACTTAAGACACCTGACTTAGATACAACCCGTAGTTACAAACTGACCTCTAAATTTTGGTATTTACTGTACTTTAGTCCTGGGCTACAATAATCAGCTTAACAGTTATCAATGGTGCCTGTAATTAAGATTTGTTTAATCCTGGTTCTTATGACAATCCAACCATTTAAAATCCAATTGCCACGGAGACCAAAAAAATTTTGACTGGGATTACAATAATAAAGTATACGGTTCCCGACTGCACAAACTCAACTTAAGAACAAACCTACAGACCCTATCTTGTATGTAACCCGGGACTGCCTGTACATGAAATTAAACATGCACACAATGTTCACATATAAGATAAACATCACACCTACTTACAAACCTAGCACACTACACAAAAACACAAACATCAGAACATACATACTTTTCAGTGTTTTAGATGAAGATCAGGGCACTGACTTCACTGCAGGGCTGAGTATTAGCTGGTCCCGCATCACACATTTTTCCTACCCCCTCCACTGTGTAGCAGAGTCTAGGGGGAGGAGTTGCTACAGTAATACACAGAGACAGCAGCACAGAGCACTAAACTTCTATGATTTCTGATGCCTCTATCCTCCAAGTGCAGGCTGCCTCCCGCCTCTCTCCTCCTCTGCTTTGGATAGCTGAGCTCCGGTCACATATTCTTCTATCGGGGAGCTACAGCAGTGACATGAAGAGGCAACGCTCCCGGCCCAGCAACAAGATTTGAGATTCGGATTTAATGCATCGGAGATTTTCAAGGGGTTAAACTTCCTACATGCGTCAGAGATGTTTGTATATGCGTTAATGCGATCTCTGGCCACACGTGTGGCACCATACTGCCGCCGGGCCGCCATTGCACAGACTATGGGGACACAAATTGTGTGCCCTAAATACCCCCCCCCCCCCCCGGATGACCGTCTGAATAATCTTTGGGACTCTCAAGACAGAAAGAGTGTCAGCTTGCAGACTAGACCACTGCTTCACTCGGACATGGGGAATTAGCACCTTTAAGATATATAGCTGATGTCACACATCCTGATTGTATAGCGCGGTGGTGGTGAACCTATGGCACGGGTTGCCAGAGGTGGCACTCGGGAGCCATTTTCTGTGGCATTCAGACCATTGCCCCAGGACAGAATCACCAAATAGGACCAAAACTTCCTGCAGTCCCAGGAAACTTAAGAGATGATGCTCTCAGCGCTATTTTAAAGAGCCACTTCATGGCTGTTTGGAACTGCAGGAAAAGTGAGAAGGTGCAGACAGAACTGCATTATCTTTGGAGGTCCTCCTGCTGGACCCAACATTCTTCATCTACTGAGGGACTCTGTAGAGAACTACAATGATAGTCTAGTCACTTCAAGAAAAAAAAAAGAGAAAATTTGGCACTCACCACGTAGTAAAAAAATCTTCTTCATTTCTTACATCATCGTAGAAAGGTAACATTACAAGCGCTCCCCGCTATCACTTTCCCCTCCTTGTTAAAGGGTGATTCGTTTCGCGCATTAGCGCTTCATCTTGCCTATAATCCTGGCGTCCTCGTTGGGTTCCGGTCACTGAACCGATTCCGGCGACTATAGTGTCGCCCTGGCGGGTCTACTATAGATTTATGCAATTTAGGTAGAAGTACCAGCCGGCTTTTTTGGATGAATGGGGATTAATTTTTCAGCACTAATACGTGAATTACTCCTTTTACAGATTTTCTCAGAGAGATCCTAATTTATGTTTGATTTTTAACATGGGGTCCCCTTTTAGTCCGCTCTTGTAATGCCGGTTAGGTTTACCCTTTTGAAGTTATAGTCTAAGCAATTGGCTTACTTTAACTATCGGTTCCCCTTCAGGTCCGCCTGGTGTCTTTCCCCGCCATGACTCACAGTCCGTCAGGCCACGCCCCCCTTCCGATGACACTTGCTCTTCATTGGTTTACTATAACGGCACTAATATGAGGGGTTCTCCTTCAGGTCCGCCGGCGCCCCTCTGCGATGAGTCACAGTTCATTAAGCACCGCCTCCTCTGACGTATTCTGTCTTTCATTGGTCATCGATCATATAACTGTTTTCCTTCAGTCAGATCTAGTATCTTGCAGTTACAAGGGGCGAGGTCAGGAATCTGAACCCGCCCCCTGCTTGTTTTTATCCAATGGTGTTTTTCATAGGTGTGGTGGTGTACTAAGCTACGTAGTAGCACTTCTTGGCGCCGGGTTAAAAAACCAAACAGCACGCCAAGATGAAGCGCTAATGCGCGAAACGAAGTCCCTGTACAAGCGCTCTCGCGCTATCACGTTCCTCTCCCTGTTAATGTGTTACCTTCTACGATGTAAAGAAATAAGGAAGATTTATTTTGCTACGTGGGAGTGCAAAATTTCTTTCTTTTTTCTTCTTTAAGTCTGAACGCTCTGTCCTGTGTCAGTTGAATTTGAGCACCACCACTCACATTTACTTATGTGCGATACTTTTCCAAAAGAGAATTTGGCTGGAAAGGGTCATATACAACCCCACCCACTATGTTACAAGATTAAAACCTAATAAGCTGTGCCCCTTGTACCTTTTTTCCTCTTCTTTCTAATACAATGATAGTCGAATTTGCCATCCTACTTTCAAGCGAGTTGGTGACCTCAGGGCCGATACGATTAGAAGATTTGAAACAGTTATTGCTACCTGTTCTGCCACACTTTTAAAATACCATGTTGGCACTTCACGGTAAATAAGTGGATTTTGGTTGTAGTTGGGCACTTGGTCTCACAAGGTTCGCATCACTGGTATAGCGTCTTGAAACGCAATGCAACCCAATAGGGAAGGGCTTGTGCCCATAGAATCTGCCTTTCCACTGTTTACATGCAAACATGTTGTTGTCTGCTTTTAACCCCTTAGTGCTCCGCGCCGTAGCTGTACTGCCGCTGGTTCACACAATAGCGCTCAGCGCAGTACAGCTACTGAGAGCTTCTAAGTTGTCACCACAACGCGAACGTGTGATATCGGGATGGGACTTAGGTGACAGAGGCAAATCGGTCCCCGCCTGCCGATCGCTGCGATTGGCCAGTCAATCCCGACTGCCAATTGCAGCGTTTTGGGGCTATTGTTCCCTATAAATCCCTATCCCTACCCACTTTCTGTTTCTTCTTGTGTGATCACACCGGTCTTCCGTTTTTCCTGTCTGTCCCTTCTGAACCAAACGCACTTCTTTTCAATCGCCGTGTGAAAGTGCTGCACATTATCTTTAGCAGTAGTTAGTCTTAGGGCAAGTTAGGTGCATTTGTAGCACCTCTTTGCGCGGTACACACAGGTTTTTTTTTGGGTGCCTGGTAATATTTTTTTTCCAGAGCCCCATAGTTGGGTGCACTTATCTATTTTTTTTTGTGTGTGCCATCTATGTGCTTGTACGTGTATCGATGCACTTATTTTTTGTGTGTGCCATCGGTGCGTTTTGTCCTGTGGTTTGGTGAAGTCATCTAATTTTTCTGATGTATGTTCTCTATTTTTTGTGTGTGCAATGTCTCAAAAGATGTACCCCGTGTTGGATGCATACACATGCTTGCCGCTGACACAGAGTCAGCTAGTGGTGATATGTCCCCTTTTACATATCATCATCTTCCAGTGACCTGGAAGGACCCCCAAAAGGCGCCATAGGGTGCCTGGGGCTTCTGCGCATGGGTAGCCCCAGATAATTATACCCGTCAGGTCGTTTGGCCAACCTGGAATTAATTTTGACACAGCGGCTCAACTATGGACTTTTTTAGGTTTTTTTTTTTATGAGGAGCTGTTGAATTTAACTGTATTCCAGACAAATTTCTACGCTGCACACGCATATTGCCCAAACCACCCACTTCTTTTATGCACCACCTACGGGTGACCCCTGTCACTGCAGCAGAGAGCATAATACTTCTACGGGGATAGTAAGAAGCCTTCATCAGGACTCACTGGAGCACAGACATTCTACCCGGGAAACATGCTCTGATTTTTAGGGTGTTTGTCTCCCAGGCAGCAGCTGGGCACAATATGATATAATGGATATTTTTACTATGCACTATCCATTATGCACTTTTTTAGGGGTCCCCCTGTGGGTTTAAAATACTAACTATACCCCTAGATAAAATCATTGAGGGTGTTTTTTTCCAAAATAGGGTCAGTTCTTAGGGGTTTCTACTGTACTGGCCCCTATTGGCATCTACAAATTCTCATGATGGCAAAAGAAAAAAAAATTATTCCCTTTGTGAGCCCTGCTGTGTCTCCCCCCTACGGGGTATTGCCCTAACCGGGGTAACCCGCAGAATAGTTTTTGTTTGTTTTCCCCAGTGGCATGATGTTGGGCAAAATTCTTTTGTCACTTCAATGGCATATTTGATAAATTGCAATACAATGGTGTCCTCGTGCAGTACTCACCTTGTATTACCTTTGAGCCAGCACCTTAGGGTGTAAAATGCTCATACAACCCTACATACATTATTTGAGGGTCCCCTTCCAAAGTGAAAATGGAGCTCCAAAAGGCAAATGTTACTCCTTCGCTTCTCAGCCCTGCTGGTGCCCAGCCTGTAAATTATTGCACATGTTGGTATGCCGTACTCGGACAACCCGCAGAATGATTTTTGGGGTGTTTTGTCCAAAGTGGCATGGGTTGGGCGCAATATATTAGCAGATAACACAATTTTTACTCTGCACCCATTTACTTTCATTCGAATTTGGCCAACAGTTTGGGAATTAAAATGCTCACCGCAACCACAGATAAAATTCTTTGAGGGGTCTAGTTTCTGAAATGGTGAAATTTTGGGTTTTTCTATTGTACTTCTCAGGCGCTCTTCAATTACACTGTGGCACCAAATTCCCAGTAGCACCAACTCTGTTCTGGACATCGCTGTGCGGGGAAACAGCAGCTGACATCTCAAATTCCTTCTGAAATATATCCATTTTAGGGCAAAAATAGAAAGATTGTAATCAAAATTTCCAATTTCATTGCTTCCGGAAAATAATTAAAGGGTTAACAGACTTCTTAAATGCTGATTTTAATAGGTTGAGATGTTAAGTTCATAAAATTGAAACTGAAGTGATCACCAATTTCACATTTTTCAAATTTCAAGAAAATCTGAGAAGTTCTACTAAAACTTCAAACCTTTTCACATCCATAAAAAAATGGAAACGTCAAACAAAAATGGAAATAAAAAGACCAATGGCAAAAGGTCTCTAGACAAAAGTGTAACCAATTTTTTTTTTGGTAAAGATTATAACATTGAAACTTTGAAAATAGTCATTTTTAAAAAATTTTCCTAAATTTTTATTTTTACCCCCCCCCCCCCGCCCAAGAACGGATCATGGAATAGATGAAATGACACTTACAGCAGTCCGCTATGGCAGCAAGAAAGGGCACTCCACATTCTCTCTCACTGAGGTTTGCACCAGTGCGTTAAAAACTCATTTAGATCCATCATCTGGTCCTTGCGCTCCGCAACAATGGTTCTGTTAGAGGCACTACAGTTTTTAATTCAAGAAAAAAATAAATACACAATCACAGATGAGTAACGTTCAGGAGGTTTTTGGACATTACCGCCTTCTGCAGGGAATCTATGAGTTTCTGCAGGTCAATGTCATCTCGGTAAGCCTTTATTGTTGTTCTCAAAAAATTCCTTTGCTCTGTCTCTGACCCAATCTTGGAGAGGAAGGCCAGAACGGCAACCGCCAGCTCCATAAAGAAGATAACACAATAGCACCACAGAACTGCAGAAAAACACAAGAGCCATGTTGGGAAGGGGAGACAGTTTCTTTGTGCATTTATATGATTAAATACATCCGCCCACCATCCCTGTCCAAAAACAAACAACACATGAATTACATATAGTACAAAAAGAAAGTGGCCTAAGGGGTTGTGTACGACAGCCATCCATCCTGCCCCATGGACCAGAATGGTTCCGTCCCCCCACACCCCCAGTTCATGATCGTTGCTATTGGTTCATCAATTCAGACCAGCCAATAGAAGCGAATTTACTTATGACGTCAGTAATACCGATCATGTCTGTAGACACGGTGATCGGAGCAGGGTGGCGGCTGTTCCTGACTGCCACCAATTTTGCCTTGCGGTCCAGAAGGGTTTTGCTGCCCCCCTCTGTCCATGTTTGCAGCTATTGGCTGGTCGATTTGGTCCAGCCAAAAGCAGCAATATTCGTCACAATAGGCATCGCTAGGGTGAATAAGAGCAACACTGGCGATATTTCCCTACGGAAAACGAAGATATGGTACAAAGTGCTGGCCGCACATTGTACAGATATATGCTGTACAACTCTTACGTGCTGTTCCAATGGTCAGTTCTGCCGTATCATTTCTGTTTTCAAGAGGAAGGTATTAGGAAACTAATATTGGGACAAGAAGGGGGGCCCCAGAACCTCGTTTTAGATGTTCCTGTGTTTTGCCAGGACAGCATTTTCCCGTGGAATTCTGCTGCTTCAAAAGGTAGACTCAATAAAGAGTCTGTTCCAAAAGAGGAGTTAGGATGGACACTATATACTACTAAAGACCTTCGACACCTCCAAGTGACAAAAGTTTAGTTGGTCCCCTGGTATATTCTACCTCCTTATACGCAACACATTCACAATTCACGCCCAACTGTTGTGAATTCTTTAGTAAAATGACACTGGGTGGCTACTAAAACCAGCAAGAAAAATACTTTGGAATCCATTCCTCTTCAAGTCCACAGTCGCACTGGCCGCCAAAACACCGTTGGGCTCTGATGCGCGTTGGCTCCGCCCCCTCATTATAATAAGGCACGCAGTGGTAACGGCTTTAGTTATCAAGTTATTTTAGTGATATGACCAACTTTCCAAAAAGTAGAAAATTTTGAATTTGGAAAACATTGTTTTTTTCAAAAATTTTATTTCATAAATAAATACTAAATATATTGATTACATTTCTCAACCAACAGGAAGTACAATGTGTCACGAAAAAACAATGTTAAAGCGTTCCAAAGTTATAACCACTTAAATAGACACATGTCAGATTTTAAAAAATGGGCCGTGTCAGGAAGGTGAAAAGTGGCTTCAGCGTTAAGGGGTTAAAATCTCATGAATAATCTGTAGACCCCCAAAATGAATTATCTATACATTGTTTCTCATCCCGTAAATAATAAGCCCTCATATGTTCGCATTACCAAAAAAAAAAAAAAAAATTATAGCTAGTACAATGTGACAATACAAATCTGCTGTGAATGACTCTGCTTAGATCCTATACAGCAGTTTACCACCACATATGGGGTATCAGTACACTCGGGAGAAATTGGGCATCAAACGTTGCAGAGCGTTTCATCATTTAATTTATTATGAAACTGTCAGTTTTGGCCTAAATGAATGTATTTTCACAATTGTTTAAACCCATGTGAAACACTTAAAGGGTTAATAGACTTCAAGTGTAACCGTCATTTCAAAAAACTTTGTTGTAGGGCAGGTAATTTTACTCCCTATCTAACCTGAGCTTTCCCTTCACTTGTAAACAAATAATCCAGACAGACACAAACAGCAGCCCCCATCACCTCACACAAGGAAGTGGCAGGAGACAATCTCCAAGTCTGCAAGCTGTGCCCTCATGTGCGGTGCTGAAGTGTTAGATAGATAGAAAGATATTACATAGAGGATGGATATGAATAGATAGATAGATACGGTGTCATTGGTCAGCAGCAGGCGCTTGTGATGAGGTGACAGGAGGCAGGCTTGTAGTTTTTTTTGAGCGCTGGGTTGCTATGGGCTAAAAGAGGTACTAAATGAGGACACCGAGGCAAAATACTTTTAGGAATAATTCCCAGGGACACCTGGAGCATAAGTATGTATTTTTTTTTTTTTGCTCAAAATGACAGTTACACTTTAATAGAAGTTGTTTTACATACGTTGAGGGGTGAAGTTTATATAAAGTCACTTGAAAGCTAAGTTGTCCCTCAAAATGTGAGTTTTGGCAATTTTCATGAAAATGAGAAAAATGGCACCTAAAGTTCTCATAACATCCTAGAAAAATGAGGACACAAAATTAACATTTACAGAATGTCTGGTTTATGTTGAGATGCTATTTTATCAAGCTTTTTGGGTAGTTTTACTTCCTATCTGTAAAGCAGAACATTTCAAATTTGGAAAATGAAGAATTTTTACAAACTTATCACTTACATTTTAACATGAAGTACAATGTGTCACGAGAAAACAGTCTCAAAATCACCTGGATATGTTGAAGCATTCCGTAGTTATAACCAATTATCGTGAGATTTGAAAAATCGATTCTGGTCATTGAGCTGAAAACTAGTGTCAGTGATAAGGGGTTAAAAGTGTTTTTACCTTTTTTTTTTTTCTTTACTTTAACAGGTTGGCTTGAACAAGCGATCCTCTGATCGCTTGTTCAAGCTGTTCTTCACCTAACAGTGTGTAATACAGATGTATTACTTTGTGTTACAGACGGGTCCTGCTAGAAGTCAGGACCCGGCCCCAGAAGAGGATCGCACAGCCCCCTGGGCACTGGTAGACCCCGGGGCTGCGATCAAAGCAGCGGACCCCACTGGTTAGCGTCATGGGGGGGTCTGATTACCGTGAAATGCCACAGTCAAGCATGACCGCAGTGTGTAAAGGGTAAAGACTCGCGGATGTTAGAGGCGGGTGTCGGCTTCTGAACCCGACAGCCGACACCCGCAGCTTCTGGCTCCGGCTCCTGAACCTGATGTAATAGTACTGCAAAAAACGCACCTCCCACCGGTACTATTAAGTCAAATTTCAAGAAGGTGTTAAGGGTGAACAGAGATGTGTGCTATATCGAGCCGTGTGCCTGTGACATCACATGACTAGGGACCGGTGTTTATTCACAGGAGGAAAACAATGAATTTTCCTGTTGAACGCCTGTAAGCAGACATCTAGAAATACGTATGGAATTGGCACTTCCCATTTGACAAAGAATATCAATTATTTGCTTTATATACCTAAAAATCGAATCCAATACTTTAAAAAAAAATCCTCTTTCTGCTGATTCACTTACAAATTTCAATAGGCAAATATTTTCTCTTAAAGCGCCCACACATCCAGCAAATCCAAGGGTGAACATAATGACCCCGACAACCAGGACCAACCACACAGGATCAAAACCATGGAGTCGCGTCACTTTAGTTATATCGGACAAAATTCCCTGAAAAAGACAAGAGCAGATTACAAACATTAGATCAAATACACATCTGAGAAAAGCTGCTCAAAAACAGACTTGAAATACAAAGATTTATGGCAAGAGATTTCATATTTTAGGAAAATGTTTCCGCAAACAACATAAAACACATAATTTACTCTTTATCACTTGTATGAAACTAATTAAAAAGTCACCATTTTTTATAATGCAACAAAAAACATTGAACCCCTTCCTGAAGTAGTATAAAACAATAGACCACAATGCTGTAAGTGTAAGCACATCCTCGGCACAGGAAGGATTTCAGTAAAAGAAATTGATATTGTTACTATGTCAAGCAGAGGATGGGGGAAGGGGAACGGTTATTCTATGTCCACAGGGCTCAAACGTTCATTCACAAAGTGGTAAAGGAAGTGGAAAAAAAAAAAAAAGGTGCACAGGAAGAGTCAACCATTCCAACAGCGGCTTTCTATTTTTGAAGACGCAGCAACTAACGAAAAAGTAGCTTCAAGTTTGCCGTTACTGGTTACCACTTTTGGTGCACAAAAGTTAATAAATTGCATAAACTAGATCCTTTAATAGCACTTTTTTTAACCAATTACTGACAAATCTGTTTAAAGGTTTTTTCCAGCCTTTAAAATACATACCATAAGGGAAGGGGCTATAAAAACAATAAAAAAATCATCTTCACACCTCCTCCATTGCTCCCGCGCCACTGTTTGTTTACAGAGGAAGGCACTCTCATCCGACCACTGCATCAGGCGGGTGTAACTAGTTGGACAGGAGTGCCTACACCTGTAAACAAGAGCCAGGTGGCGGAGTGGAACTATGGGAGCATCAGAGGGAGGCAAGGATAGGATTTTTATATTGTTTTTACAGCCAGGAACCACCCCCCCTCCCCATTTACCCCAAGGATATGTAGTCAATAGAAAATAATGGCACCAAAATGTCATATTTGTTATACAGTTGCAGCTTGTAAAGGTTGGTCGAAGAAGCAATGGGAGTATAACAGAAGTATAAAAGAATTAAGAAACAGGCTTGGGTACTGCAATTGTTTTACAAACCGGCTAACTCTTTTGAAAAGGTACTTCAAGAAAAATATTCGAGAATGGTTCAAGTTAAAAGGAAACAGACAGAAGTGACCCAAACCCCTACCAGTGTGTTGTCAAGGGGAGCAACACATTCCAGATCATGTCCGGTTCATGGCGCAGTTTGCGGGCATCAACCAGGAAATCGAGTTTAAATGGCACAAGTCATCTTGTCCTCTCCTCATCCTCACCCTTTACCACCTTTGACCCAACACAACATGCTCATAGAATGCACAAACATTAAGATAATGTTTTGAAATGATTTACAAATGTAAATAAAACAGCTACGTACTTTTTCACTCCAGGCCCAAAGACCAATTCCAAGCAGCACCATACCGGATAGCTGATGGAAGAAAAAAAAAAGAAAACCGCTGCTTACCACAAGACATAAATATGAAACACATTTTTCTTAGTTATTAGCAGACAATATGCCTTCTGCTGTACTGTACTAATAAAGTAACTATAAATACAGTAAAATGTTTCTTGGGATGTAAAGTTTAAAAAAACTTACCCAAAATATGATGTTGTAGCTAAAGAGTAAGTACTTGTAACAGCAACTAACTTCTGCTGTGCTGTAGCGGTAGTAGTGCATGATGTTCAAATAATTAGGCCCTACACAATAAAAATAGAAATATTCCGTATTAAGGATATACACGATAATAACAAGTTCCCTGGAAGTCTGAAAGGAGGGAACCGGTCACCAGCTTTTACACCCCTATACAAACCAGACCAGATACAGTATGAAATGTCCTTCCTGGAATTCACCCTTTTATATGAAATCTCATGTAGAGACGAGTCAGGTTTAGAGGCTGCAGGTGAAGCGCAACATCGCTCATCTTCGGATCTATAGTACCTAGATACCTGATTTATCCCTTATGTCAGCTCTTACTGTATGAGAGGCCTCTCAATACAAGGTGGGTATTTGCTGCATATTGGCACCAATCGCGAGTGTTAACCATGATAATGCCCTTGGCAAAGCTGCCAGGGGCATTTAAATTCCGGCAGCACGTGGGCACCACCATATTGGATTCGGACACCACCCCCCTGCAAGATCATTGGTGGGTGCCAATCAGTTACTATGACAGCCTAGGGTCATACAAAGACCAGAGGCTGTCTGATTTTAAGCACAAGGCGGGGGCCGTCCGAGGCGCTGCCTCTTCCCAAAACTGCCCCGCTTGCTCCACAGGCCGCACGTCATGTGGCAATCACTGCTCCTAATTCCGCCCCCTCATGAATACGCTTACAGCTTTGAGAGCGGTCCAGCGTTCCTATTTTACTCTGCAGCGGTGTTACTTAGCGTTATCTGAGTTCCATTAGTGCTTTAAAGGCTGCTTTAAAAAAAACACATTTATTTACTTCTGCGGTCCCTCCCGGCATCTCGTGCTGCCATCTCTTTGGTCTGTGTCTCTGTACACAAACAAGGGCAGCAGGGAAGCGTACAGCTTCTTTGCCGCTGTTTGTTTACAGGGGCACGGACCAGAGAGAAAACAGCGTGGGACACCAGGGAGGGACTGTGTGTGTTTTTTTTTTTAGCAGCCCCCTCCCAGCCAAATAAGTTGTTTGTTTTTTTTGGTTTTTTTTTTAACAGACTGACAAATCCTTTAAGGCTACCATCTTCTAGCATTTTCATTTATTGATTATAAATAGTTACAAATATTTTATATTCAATAAATTTAGATGCTGGAAGATTTACTTTTTCCTGTTAGATCAGTATTACCTTTTGTAAGCCTACAGTGTGGAATTGAGATCTACGAGAGGACACTGACCCTGCTGTGACACAGCACCACCCTATGTTTTGGCACCGCGCCTGACAGTTGTCGGTGCATGACCCCGAGAAGTACTGAGGATTGCATTACAAATAAGATTCTGCCTCCTTATTTTAAAACCAAAAGATGGAAGAATAATACAGAATAAAAGAATGTGTATTCCAGGAGCGTCTGCATCTTTGATCAAGGAAAAAAAAAAAAAAAAAGTGTTAAACTCTCTGGGTTTGTGACTTAAGATGAAAACTGGTTCTATAATCTTCTAAGCTGATTTTCTGGGTGATGCCACAACACAAGGTCGTGAAAGAAACATCATCTGGAAGGTGTTAATCTTGACAAGAAACCAATTGCTTTATTAGGTAAATTCTGTTGACAGATTCCTTTTTCTCTGACCACGTCAGCCAGAGAGCCTGAGAGAAGGTAGAAGCTTCCATCTTCTACTATCTTCACTGTATAGCGCTGACGTAGCAATACGAAGGGGGAATACAGGAGCCATTAGCAGCAGCAGCAAAAGCAGAGACTGCCGGCTCTGGTAAGTACTTCTCTGTATGATCACACTAGGGCAACTGAGAGGTAGAAGAGAAAATTCTCATTTAACTCGTAGATAGATCATAGCGGCTGTTTTCCACCAACCAGCTATTCCAAGTAGGAGTCTATATTATTCAAACAATTTACCTAACTGTATTTTAAAAATTTTTATTATTATTATTTCTGGACACACTTTACACTAAATATCACAGAGTACAATGGTGCTTCATAAGGAGTTGGTTATGGGCAATAACAAAATGGCCCGGGGCCAACTCTTTAAAGTGCATAGAGGGATCTCTTGGATCTGTGCAGATAGGAGGTGAAGATAGATCAGTAGGGAGATATACACTCACCGGCCACTTTATTAGGTACACCATGCTAGTAACGGGTTGGGCCCCCTTTTGCCTTCAAAACTGCCTCAATTCTTCGTGGCATAGATTCAACAAGGTGCTCAGAGATTTTGGTCCATATTGACATGATGGCATCACACAGTTGCCGCAGATTTGTCGGCTGCACATCCATGATGCGAATCTCCCGTTCCACCACATCCCAAAGATGCTCTATTGGATTGAGATCTGTTGACTGTGGAGGCCATTTGAGTACAGTGAACTCATTGTCATGTTCAAGAAACCAGTCTGAGATGATTCCAGCTTTATGACATGGCGCATTATCCTGCTGAAAGTAGCCATCAGATGTTGGGTACATTGTGGTCATAAAGGGATGGACATGGTCAGCAACAATACTCAGGTAGGCTGTGGCGTTGCAACGATGCTCAATTGGTACCAAGGGGCCCAAAGAGTGCCAAGAAAATCTTCCCCACACCATGACACCACCACCACCAGCCTGAACCGTTGATACAAGGCAGGATGGATCCATGCTTTCATGTTGTTGATGCCAAATTCTGACCCTACCATCCGAATGTCGCAGCAGAAATCGAGACTCATCAGACCAGGCAACGTTTTTCCAATCTTCTACTGTCCAATTTCGATGAGCTTGTGCAAATTGTAGCCTCAGTTTCCTGTTCTTAGCTGAAAGGAGTGGCACCCGGTGTGGTCTTCTGCTGCTGTAGCCCATCTGCCTCAAAGTTCGACGTACTGTGCGTTCAGAGATGCTCTTCTGCCTACCTTGGTTGTAACGGGTGGCGATTTGAGTCACTGTTGCCTTTCTATCAGCTCGAACCAGTCTGCCCATTCTCCTCTGACCTCTGGCATCAACAAGGCATTTCCGCCCACAGAACTGCCGCTCAGTGGATGTTTTTTCTTTTTCGGACCATTCTCGGTAAACCCTAGAGATGGTTGTGCGTGAAAATCCCAGTAGATCAGCAGTTTCTGAAATACTCAGACCAGCCCTTCTGGCACCAACAACCATGCCACGTTCAAAGGCACTCAAATCACCTTTCTTCCCCATACTGATGCTCGGTTTGAACTGCAGGAGATTGTCTTGACCATGTCTACATGCCTAAATGCACTGAGTTGCCGCCATGTGCTTGGCTGATTAGAAATTAAGTGTTAACAAGCAGTTGATTAGAAATTAAGTGTTAACAAGCAGTTGGACAGGTGTACCTAAAAGTGGCCGGTGAGTGTAGATATTATATGAGAGAGGTGTCATTATGAGATAAGATGAGACATTATCTATTGTCAGTTGTGATGTAATGATAGGTCAGCGTTATCTATATAGAGGTCATTGTACAGGGAGGAGGAGATGAGCTGTCACATCTAGGTCTAGTAGCTTTTATTATTTAAGACCCTCATTACACCTTTTTAACAACTTTACCAAAACTTGTACATATGTCCTAAAAGGTCCTTGTGCTGAGAAGTCAGAGGGGCGGTGCTTAAGTAATTTTAATTTTTTTTTTTAAGACTGAACTTTTTGTCTTTCCACCATCTACTAACCGACTCAACCTCTATCTTGGTCTGTGGGATCACTCGCTCTTGCCGTATGCATCTCAGAAACATCTCCAGATTCCGCCCATTTCTGTCTGAAACTTCTGAAATGTTAATTGTTGCGCTGATTCACTCTCGACTAGACTATAGTAACTCTATACTAATCGGTCTTTCACTCACTGAACTCATGCACTAAACTCCTCTACAATCTATCCTAAATGCAGCAGCCAGGCTGGTCTTTCAGACCAACCGCTACACAGATGCCTTTAGTTTGTGCTAATCAATGCACTGGTTGCCCGTCTCTTTCCACACTTTAAAATAATAACACCCTCATCGCCCTACCCGTGCTCTTCGATCTACCAGTGATATTAGATTAATATCTACCTTAATTCGAACTTCTCATGCACGTCTCCAGAACTTCTCCCCAGTTGCACCAATTCTCAGGAATGCCCTTCCCAGGACTCTCAGACTAATATCCAAAGTTTCAAACGTGCGCTTAAAACTCCCATCTCTTTAGGCAAGACTATCAGGGCGCAGTCATACGTTCTCTGGAAACGCATACGAGATTGGGCCGAGGCCCGCCCCCTAAGCGCTAGCGGAACGTTATGAACACAACGTTAACGGAACGTGTGAACGAGCCCCCTACTTGCTAATTGTGTGAAATTTCGACTCTCCCTTTACTAACCCATCCTATGTCCTCCTCCTCTGTTATCCAGCAAACACCAGATACATACCAAGTTCCAGGCTTCTCTGCGGTCAATTTCACCTTGGACCTTGTTAATAAGATGGTGGTTGATGGCTGGTTCAAGCAGCTGAATTTATATTTATTTATTAAAATTATTTAATATTGTTCCTTTATAAAGAATGGATGGACCATTGTACAATCTCTTGTACCTCGTGTCACCCCTTCATCCTCATAGAATGTATACTCTTGCGAGCAGGGCCGTCACTCCTATTGTTCCATCTGACTGTATGTACTGTGTAATGTAATATTATATTTGTATATGTTGCCTATGATTTGTAAAGCACTACGGAATTTGATGGCACTATATAAATAAAGATTATTATTACGCTCCATAACACTGATACATAAAGGGCTGTCAGTCACCTCTGAGTGGCGATACTTATGCTTCTGAAATACAAATTATACTGTATACAATGACTATGCTCATCTGCATGTTGGTGAACGGTTCACAATTTCATTTTAAACACATTTTATAAGATAACAAGTGTAACCGGATATATCAGTGGGGGGGGGGGGGGGGTTATTTTGCTAGAAACTTTACTGACAACATCAGGAAGTGACAACACATCCTTTCTGAATACACTGCTGGTATCACAGGTCAAACAACCCATCAAACATATGTTCAATGAATACGTGATACAATGTGCACAATGATGAAGAGACCCTGGAACATCTTCACGAATTCCATCCGCACCGCGTTACAGGTTACTCCATCTCTAATAATAGCAAAGGAAACAAAAACATACCCATCAGCCATTCTTGTGGAACCAAAAAGATAAAATTTGGAACAAGGATGTAAAGTAAATTTGTGATCAGTTGCAGAAAATCCTCAGCGAATTCTCACAAACTTGTGCCCGGCGTACCATAGCACAGCGGGCAGCCGGGAAAGGAGGATGGGGCGAGAGCTGCTAGAGATAAAACATACAGTGCCGTAATACGGGAAAAGATGGGACATGTCCTATCTTTTCCCAGGTACAGAACAGCACTGTGCCACGCCATGTGCCTATTGCCGTCCTATGGGGGGGGGGGGTATATAAAATGTACATAAAATGTGTACCATGCAATACTTACTTTTTTTACTCAACATGTGTTTATTGCATAAAATTGCTCATCACTAACAATTGTTCTGCATATCATAAAATGAACCATAAAATGAAACATAAAATTGTAAAGAAAATCATATTGTTATATTAAATATCAGTGGGACATCACCATAGATAGTATTAGGCAAGTCTCCAATAGCAAATACAGGTTTGTTCTTAAGTCGATTTTGTATGCAAGTTGAAACTGTATATTTTATAGTTGTAGATCCAGACAAAAAATTTTTTTTGCCCCAGTGACAATTGGAGTTTCCAAATTTTTTTGCTTTAATTGGAACAAGGATGATCAATAAATCCTTATTACAGACACCTTACAGCTGATCATTGCAGTCTGGAACTAGAGTAAAGCATCTAGAGAGCTTCACCGGAGGTCACAGTGGGCAGAGGGGTCTGTATTTAACTAGGGGTCGTCTGCAAATCGGGTGTCCTTAAGTAGGGGGACCGCCTGTATATTGTTTACCAACGATTGGAAGTACTGTAGTAACATGCTGGTCTGGATCTCAGTTATTCAGTGACTATTTTTGTTTTGTGCATGCAGTTTTATCTACATGCGAGTATATATTCATCGAGTATAAGCAGAGACGCCTAGTTTTACCACCAAAAACTGGGAAAACCTATTGACTCGAGTATAAGCCCAGGGTGTAGTACACAGCCAGCCCCTTGTATGCCAAGCACATAAAAAAAAAAAAAAAAAACCACGTAATACTCACCCCCGATGCTCGGCGCGGCTATCCTCGCCGGCTCCGCTTCTCTAGCCGGCAGAGTAGAGTCCATGCGATCTGCCGGCGGGCGCACACTATGATGCAGCGGTGTCGCCTCTGATGACGTCTTCAGCGGCGACACTGCCACATCATAGTGTGCGCCGGCCGGGAGATCGCATAGACACGATGCTGCCGGGTAGAGAAGAAAGAAGAGGAGTTGCACTGAGGATCAGGAGCTGCGCCCAGGATCCGGGCGCCGGAGTGCGAGAATTAAGTTTTTTTTTTTAAATTGACTAGTGTATAAGCCAAGGTGAGGTTTTTCAGCACATTATTTCCGCTGATACACGAGTATATGTACGGTTTTTGGTTTTATTTGGTGACACCAACTGTTTATGTACTGCGCTATCTAGTGTTCACATGCTGCGATATATAGCACTAGTAGCGGTGCAGGTTGCAACCAGGCACTTTGCCAAAGGTGCCATTTGACTCCAATAATATAACAATACAAAGCAAGATCTCATAACTTACCTAATACTATATACAGTGATGTCCCACTTATGTTATATAACTGATTTTATGTTAATTTTATGGTTCATTTTATGATATGCAGAACACTTGTTAGTGATGTGCAATAAACACATGTTGAGTAAAAACAGTAAGTAGTGCATGGTACACATTTTTATCTAGTTCTTTTATATTTACCGAGGGGCACACTGTATTACCAGAGCACACTTCCCACTAGGGGTTTGTCCAATAGGTTGTGAGTGCGGTCTAGAGATTCATTATAGTAGGAAAAAAAAACAGCAGTAAAAAATTCATTAAGAAAATGCATATTTTCTGCAATGTGTGCAGACCGCTTTATTATTTCATTCTTACTAGGACCTGGCAGTAAAAAGTAACTATTGTTTTTGAGGGATATGCATGCACACCTAAAGGTTGGGTTCCATGGGCAACTGGAACAGTTTTACCTCAGACTTTTCTGACAAATCTGCCCTTATCTTTGTATCCCTATCCATCTTACCTCATACATAAGTGCGTTATACTCATTGCCTATAGCAGTGGTGGCGATCCTATGGCACGGGTGCCAGCGGCGGCACAGAGCTTTCTGTGGGCACTGAGCCATCATCCCAGCACACTAGACATAATTTTCCTGTAGTTCCAAGCAAAGATGCCGTTTTGAGTGATATTTTAACCCCTATGGGACTTATATGGCCTTAAGGACGCAGCCCCATTTTTCAAATCTGCCCTGTGTCACTATAAGGAACACTGAGATTTCCAGGGGATTTTGAGATTATTTTTCTCGTGACATATTGTACTTCAAATTAGTTTAAAAATTTGGATGAAATCTTTTGTATTTAGTAAGGAAAAAAAACTAAATTTGGCAAAAATTTGGAAAAAATCTTTATTTTCAAAGTTCTAAATTCCATACTTTTGATGCAGATAGTCATAGCACCCAAATAAATTCATAACTTACATTTCCCAAGTGTCTGCTTTATGTTGGATGGTTTTTTAAGATTCCACATATTTTACTAGAATGTTATGAGGCTCAGAATTTGGGTGCCATTTTTCAAATTTTTGGGAAAATCACCAAAACTAATATTTAGATGGACCTGCTCAACTTTTAATTGACCGTGAGAGGCCTAAATAATAGAGAGACTCATAAATTACTGGAAACTACACACCTCAATGTATGAAAAACCAAAGTTTGTTAACCCTTTAGGTGTTTTATAGGGGTTAAAACAAAATGGAGGTGTGGTCTACAAATTGTAATATTTTTTGACAATACATTCATTTTGGGTGGAAAATTAAACATTTGTAATGGGTTAAATGAAAAAAGTTTCACAAAGTTTGATACCCAATTTCTGCAGAGTACACTGATACCCTATATGTGGTGGTAACCTGCTGTATTGGTGCAAGGCCGGGCATAGAAGGGAAGGAGGTGCCATGCAGATCAGATTTGCTATGTCACATTGTACAGGCTATAATTTTTTTTTTTTTTTTTTTTTTTATTGTGGACCTATTGGGGCTTATTTTTTGCCACATGAGATGCACTTTTCTGGTACATAATTTTGGGGCATCTATAGCTAATTGGTGAGATTTTATTAACTCTTTGTTGGTGGAGGAAATGAAAATCATCAATTTTTAGGAACTTTTTTTTTTTTGGCAGTTTCCGTACCGTAAAAATAGTATATTATTTTTATTCTATGGGTCTCCACAATTACGAAAAGACCTTATTTATATAGGTTTTTTATAAAACATTTCCCATTTTACTGAATAAGAAGTAATTAGGCAAAAATGTCAATTTTAGCATCACTGACTATATGCATAACTTTTTTATTTTTCGGCTGACAAATCTGGTTAGGGGCTTATTTTTTGCGAGAAGGATTGTTCTTTTAGTGGTCTTATTTTAGAGTGCTGAATTTTTTTTTTAAATCACTTTTTAGATAATTTTTTTTTAAAGGTATTAATTAAAAATCTTTTTTCTGAACGTTTTTTGCGTTTTTTTTCCCCGCCGTGTTTACCGTGCAGGTCCAGTAACAATTCTGTTTTATTATACAGATTGTTACGGACGCGGCAATACCAAATATGTGGCAGTTTTTTGTGTGTTTGTGTATTTAATAGTTTATTAAGTGTTTATGGGAAAATCATTTTAGGGGCTTATATTTTTATGTATTAATTTAATGTATTAACTTAATTATTAATGTGTTTTATTAGTGTTTTTACTTATACTTACTTGAACTTGAACCAGCAATGCTCTGATTGCTGATTCAAGTTCAATACACTGCTCTACAATACTATTTCATTGTAGATCAGTGTAAACTGTCTGAGCATGCAGGCGCATGCTCAGACAGTTTACATTCAGAAACGGAAGGGATCTGACCGGCAGGGAGAGCGGGCAGCCCAGGAGCATTAGGCAGACTTCGGGGCTGCCCAGAAGAGGATCGGATCCCCCAGGAAGCGGCACGGGGGATCCGATCCACAGCAGGAACACCCTTACACCCTCATCTCTGAAGGACTTCCTGCTGGCCCCATGATTCTATGTGTACAGAGACACTAAAAATAAGCTACAATGATGCAAATTTTCCCTCCTTTCTACTGTGTTAGTGTTCTCAGGAGGCCAGGAAGATTGAATGTTGTTGAGGAACAGGGAGCAATAAGATAGTACTCTAATTTTGGATGGCACCTCACGATAAATGAAGGGGATTTGGGTTTGCAGTTTGGGCACTCGGACGCTAAAAGGTTCGCCATCACTGGCCTAATGATTGCTTATTACCAATCATTGCTCAGAGCTCTTATTAAAGGGAACCTGTCACCAGGGACCTCATTTTTCACTAAAAGACAGGTTGCAGAAGCCCATCAAACCTGCAGTCCAAAAATGCCTCTCTGCCTTTTATAAGGATTTGCATTAGAATATAATTGTGTGTTATACCTTACCTGACAAAATCCTCTGTATAGTCACGGGCTGGGCTTTGGTTTGGATGCATTTTTTTAAAAAAAATGTAACTTGTGATACTCACCCCCACCTTTGTGTTCCTTTACAGCTCCTCCCTCCTGCTCCTTCACAGAGGTCACAGCCTGGTGAGCTGACATCAGTGGATGAGGTAGGAGCTGTACAGAAGCACAAAGATAGAGGCAGCCTGCAGTACAGACAAGTCACATGTTTTTTTAAAATGCATCCAAACCAAAGCCCAATCCCTGGGACTACACAGAGGATTTTGTCAGGGTGCAAGGTAAGTTACAACACGCAATTATATTAATGCAAAGGCTTATAAAAAGGCAGAGAGGCATTTTTGGACTGCAAGTGTGATGGGCTCCTGCAACCTGTCTTAAGTGAAAATAAGGTCCCTGGTGACAGGTTCCCTTTAAATATAAGCTACAAGAAGTTACATAATATTTTCCATAGGTGAGAGCTGTATGTCTGTATGTCCAGCTAACATTGAGCTGATCTGTACCTCCAGCTTTAAAAGGGAATGTCCCAGGTTTCATGGTTCTGTTTGTTATACCGTAAGTACTTTTCCACAAAAGGGAAGTAAGAGTACAGCTCAGATAACAAAAGCCACCACCCGATTCCTATGATCACGATGCCCAAATATTACAGAATAACTTGTGCAATTGCGAATATGTATGGTGCAAAGTGTATAAGCCACATTAACACCACAGGGACTGCATAGTCACAGTCTTTAGTAACTTACCACCACAGTGTGATAACATGGCTGCAGAGTATAATCATATTACAAGAATCCACATCAACTGATGGTAAATGCAGGGCACCAGAAGATATCAAGGGCGACATTAGATAATAAATCCAAAGAGAAAAAGGTACAACATACACCAACCCTCGTTTTCCTCCAATTATGTGAGACCAGGTGCTGATTTCAGCTGCAGTGCAGTATTGCAAGTTCAAGAGGAAGTATCCAGCACAGAAATTCTTTCCATTTAAAATGTGTCTTAATTCCATATTATTTAACCCCTTAGCTACCTGTAACGTAGTATTAGGTCACATGCCGGCTGCAGGGGCATGGTGAGGGCTGACAGGCTGAGCACTATGCAATATCCATACAAGGTGGGCGTGTGCTAGCATCGACCACGGGTGTTGGTACTGTATATGCCTCTGCCAAGGCTGACGAAAGCATTTAAATCCTGTTGGCGCCATCTTGGATTCAATCGCAGCCCCCCTTGACGTCATTGGGGACGGCATTCAGTTTCCTTGACAGCCTCGGGTCAGTGTATAGGCTGACACTGCTAATACTCTGCAATACATCAGTATTGATGACCCCAGCGGCAGGGTGTGCAGCCAGCCCGCCCCCAGCGGTGGGGTGTGCAGCACATTTTTTGTGCTGAAAAACTCAGCTTATACACAAATATATACGGTAAACATTTCTTTATAACATTAATTAGAGTGGTGAACACCATGGCACAAATTATGCCCCAATACTGTTACAACTTCCATCGGAGTCCCACTGTAGTGTATGATAAGGCCTCAATCCCCTTTTTCCTCCTGTGGTATACCTTTCTTAGTCCACCTGTGGTAGGTTGTCACTACTTTAAACAGACTTTAAAAAGTGTTTTTTTGTGGTAACTAGTTTTAGTTGTCGCACTGCTAGTTGAAATGGATACTATTGGTGTAACCTATAACCAGTTATGGTTTTTCTGTTATAAGTTTGTCGTATATATAACTCTAGGTAATGTAATTACATATTTATTTTATGTTTTACACATAAATATGTAATTGCAAAATCTTAGAGTTATATATACACGCCAAACCTATAACAGAAAAACCCTAACTGGTTGTAGGTTATACCAATAGTATCCATTTCAACTAGCAGCGCGACAACTAAAACTGGTTGCCACGAAAAAACATTTTTTTTTAATCTACCATATCAGGATTCCTTCCTGCACACCAGAGTCTGCAGCAGCTTTATAACTACCTCTCTTTTTTCATTCTCCCCTTGCATGGAGCGCAGTGTACACACATACCAAACTACTTTAACCAAGAAATGGACCACAATAACAGAGATCCTTACATTTGCTTAGTTTTCCCGCTTTCACTGTCTAGAATTAAATCTGACTCTTTAATGGAACAACAACCCCAAACATAACAGAAGATCTGCGGTTACTTCTCTCAGATGTTTGTAACAACCTTCCTGTTGAGTTCCTTTTGAAAGTAAATAAGCATCACATGAAGTATTTATTTGATTTACATTTCTCTTTTTTTTTTATTCTATTTCCTTCTATTAAATAAAGGAGGAAATCAACAACATGGATTTAGTAGTTTTAGCCCAAGAATACTTACATGTTGGCATGTGTCCCCTGAAACAGGATCGGTTGTTCATTTAGCTGTTAATGGCTCATTTTTTGTGGGGAAAAAAATAGGCAAATGAGCCTCAGGGACTCCAGTGTACATCACAGAAACCCCTTCTGGCTCCATGGGCTGTCACTGACTGTTTGGGGAAGTGAGGAAGCAGCACAAGTGCCAAAGGAAGGCGAGAATAATTAGAGAATGAGCCAGAAGGGGCTTGTATGACAAACAAAGGAGCCCCTTAGGACTATTTGCATCATTTTAGAGGTCCTTTTTAAACAAAAAATAAGCAGTTAACAGCTCTACAAAGAACAGATCCTGTCTCGGGAAGCACCCAGCCTGTAAGTATGCTTGGGCTATAAACAGTAAATCCATGTATTGTATTCAATACTGTACACACACTACGTACATAGAATATGCACACAAAGTATCCATATGCACTATAAATACTCCTCGACTTTCTACACCTACAAACAATGTACATAGAAGCTATGATTTATAGTGAAGTGATCGTGAGTTATCAGAAGTATCTGAGGTAAAACTGTTCTAGTTGCCCATAAAAACCAGAGTTCAGTTTTAATTTTATAAACAGCTGTGGAAAAATGAAAGCCAAGGTCTGACTAGTTGCCATGGGAAACTACAACAGTTCTGCTCTAAGATAAATCTCCCCCATTATACTATGAGCATACAGTAGTCTCAGTACACATACATGTATAAACACAAATAGTATAAGTGGTCACACTTGTGTCTCTTGCCAAAAGTCTTCAGTGCAAGAGACACAACTAAACCTCTGCTGTAAATGACTTACCCCCACACCCAAACGCACTTACCGCACACCCTCAGCCTCCTAATACCGTTCAAAGTTAGAGCCGAGCAGAGAGTAAAGTTGTGCTCACACAGCGGACGCTCCTCCCCCGCCCCTGGTTACACAGGAAGTAGAAGCCCCGCTCCCCCTTCGTTCATGTCAATGGGTGGTGCCTGACTGGTGTGTGTCATAAACTTATACTGGAAATCCCTGGAGAGCAGCCCATTATAACAAGAGTGGCGGGGGGAGCTTACTCTGCCTGGTACAGTGTGAGGGAAACAGAACTAAAAAGTGCCTGCTTCTTCTTACCAGGTCAAGACTGTTATCTTCATGCATTACTTTTGATGAAAGTGAACAGAAAGTAAAAGTATAACATTCATATATATCTATAATAGGAATAAACTAAAAACAATGGTCGCCTGTATTTAGCTGGCAAGGTGTTATAGGCAGCAAACAAGTTACAAGAATCCTATGACGCTACTACCCGAGTAATATATATGTGAATGTATAGCAAGGCTTGTTCAGAGTCCCCACCACTAGTATCATCACTAATAGGCATTCTGTACCACCACTAGTAGTATCATCACTAATAGGAATTCTGTACCACCACTAGTTCTAGTAGTATCATCACTAATAGGCATTCTGTACCACTACTAGTAGTATCATCACTAATAGGAATTCTGTACCACCACTAGTACTAGTAGTATCATCACTAATAGGCATTTTGTGCCACCACTATTACTAGTAGTATCATTAATAGGCTTTCTGTACCACCACTAGTACTAGTATCATCACTAATAGGCATTCTGTACCACCACTAGTACTAGTATCATCACTAATAGGCATTCTGTACCACTACTAGTACTATCATCACTAATAGGCATTCTGTACCACCACTAGTACCAGTAGTATCACTAATAGGCTTTCTGTACCACTACTAGTACTATCATCACTAATAGGCATTCTGTGCCACCACTAGTACTAGTAGTATCATCACTAATAGGCTTTCTGTACCACCACCAGTACTAGTATCTTCCCTAATAGGCTTTCTGTACCACTAATAGTACCATCACTAATATGCATTCTGTACCACCACTAGTACTAGTAGTATCATCACTAATAGGCTTTTTTTGTACCACCACTAGTACTAGTATCATCACTAATAGGCATTCTGTGCCACCACTAGTACTAGTAGTATCATCACTAATAGGCTTTCTGTACCACCACCAGTACTAGTATCTTCCCTAATAGGCTTTCTGTATCACTAATAGTACCATCACTAATATGCATTCTGTACCACCACTGGTACTAGTAGTATCATCACTAATAGGCTTTTTTTGTACCACCACTAGTACTAGTATCATCACTAATAGGCTTTCTGTACCACCACTAGTACTACTATCTTCCCTAATAGGCTTACTGTACCACACCAAAAGAAGAAGAAAGGGGTGGCCCAAAAAAATGAAAAATATGATGACAGATAGGATGTAAAATAGTAGAAAACTTTATTGCATATTAATAATGATAACAACAAATAGTTAAAAAGTAGGCAAACAAATAGGGTGTGGAGGCTGGGACCGAGTCTGACCCTGCGGCTGCAAATACTGCCGACGCCGAGGATTGCGGGCCTACCTCGGTCCGGTCTTTCAGCCTACTAGTCCCCTCCTCCTCCCACCCCTCCTCCCCACCTCCCCTCCGAACTACCATCCGTGGGCATGGCGCCATCAGTCGCTAGCTCTAGGCACAGCACAGTGCCGTCGCTAAGCGACAGCAGGCGTGTGCTCAAACTGCTGAGCCTAGGCGATAAAAGCACACCGCCCAAGAACATATTACAGGGCATCACGCGCAGACTGATCTGTGGCTGCACCCGCTGAACCTGAAGCCAGCATGGTTGTGTGTGACAACGGCCGTACCCTGGTGGCGGCTCTGCAACTCGGCAACTGACACATGTGCCATGCCTGGCCCATGTGTTAAATCTGATAGTTCAGCGTTTCCTCAAGACATACCCAATCTGTCTGATTTGCTCACAAGGTGCCCGCATCTGTGCGCATTTCAGGAAGTCCAGCACAGACTGCCACTCTCAGGGCGCGCGCGCGCGCCTCCAACTGCCCCGCTCACCGACTGTTGTGCGCGTGCCCACGAGGTGGAATTCAACTAACCATGTTATCCGAGTTTACCAGCACGCAGAGCGATTGTAGACTGCAGATGTCAACTTCCACCAGAACTGGTAGTCAGGTCAGTCAGCTTCCTCAAGTCTACAATGAGGAGTGGACGTGGATGTCTGATATCTGTCAGGTGCTGAGTAACTTTGAGGAGTCAACACAGATTGTCAGTGGCGATGCCGCCATCATCAGCCTCACCATCCCGCTGCTTGGCCTGTTGAAAAACTCTCTGTTCAGCATGAGTCGGAAGCTTTGCGCTCCACAAGAGACGGGGGAAGAAGATTCCCTTGTTGATAGCCAAGCACCCTCATTCTGTTTCTCAGCGCATATCGGAGGAGGTGCAGGAGTGAGGAGGAAGAGGAGGAGAATGTTGGCGAGACAAAGAGGGGACCATTGTTTAGCCCTTCACTGTTCAGCGTGTATGGCAGAAGAAGAGGAGTTGGAAGGAGAGGAAAATGGAGAGTCAGGCCAGTGAGGGAGTGAATTCTTGCGCGTTGGTACTCTGGCGCATATGGCAGATTTTCATGCTAGGCGCCTTCCCGTGACCCTCGCGTTCAAAGAATTTATCCCAGCACGATTACTGGGTATTCACTCTCCTGGACCCACGTACAAGCAAAATCTTTCCACTCTCATCCCTGAGGAAAGGATGTGAGATGCATGAATACCAGCAGGCCCTGTGCCAAGCTGAAACAGTAATTTCCCTTCTGACCGCCTAGCGGCAAGTGCGTAGTTCTCGGACAAGTAGCGAGGGAGTGCGAGCAGGCAGCTTTCCAGCACTGGCAGGGTACGCTTTACAGGCTTTTGCCAGCTTTATGTCACCCAGCAAGACACTGTCACCTGTCCCCAGTCTCGCAGAGTGGGCTGATCTTTACAGAAAGGAGGTGAGGGAGTACGTACTGACCATACCATCGTCCTAAATGATCACACAGCTCCTACAACTACTGGGTTTCAAAGCTGGACATGTGGCACAACTGGCGCTGTACGCCTTGGAGGTTCTTGCCTGCCCTGCCGCTAGCGTGTTTGTCCGAGCGTGTTTTCAGTGACGCTGTGGCATCATCACCGATAAGCGTACACGCCTGTCGACTGACAGGCTGACGCTTATTAAGATGAATAAAGCCTGGATTTCTCATAATTTCCAATCTCCACCAGGTGAAGGAAGCTCGACCTAATAATTTATGCACTCCTCCTCCTCATTTTCCTCCTTCTCCTCCTCTTGTACACTAAAGCAGAGGAAACTGGCTATTTTTTGACGGGCCACGGCCACTGGCATGGAGGGCCACCTACCCGGTCCTCTGTTTTAAAACAATTTTTGGACTGCCACATACGAGCACTCAATCTATTTCAATTTTTCTGGAGGCCACCTACCTTCCTCTGGTTTGAACTTTTTGGACTGCACAACGGCACTATCCAATTAAATTGTCTCCATAGCAGCCTCCACACGTTGTCTCCATTGCTGCCTCCAAAATCGTCCAATAGCTGCCTCCATACAATCGTCCCTTATCAAACGAGGTGTGTCAGGCAGAAATTTGGTTGTTTTCATGATCCACATCAAAGTTGTTAACTTTGTCGCCACCCGTCTTGTGTTATCCACAAAATATACTGCGCAACTTTACCATTTACGATATTATTTCAGCGCTTCTTGCGCATCTGTTTACAATCCCACTCAACCCGCCATATCCCAAACTTTTAAGAACGCTACTACACTTAACTTGGTGGAGGCTGGGACCGAGTCTGACCCTGGTGGCTGGTCATATACTGCCGACGCGAGGATTGCGGGGTACTCGCAGGTCTCAAGGCCTACTATACCCCTCCTCTCCACCCCCCTCCTCCACTCCTCCTCCTCCGAATTACCATCCGTGGGCATAGCGCCATCAGTCGGTAGCTCTAGGCACAGCAGCATGTGCCGTCGCTAAGCGACAGCAGGCGGTGCTCAAACTGCTGAGCCTAGGCGATAAAAGGCACACCGCCCAAGAGCTATTACAGGGCATTCTCACATCAAAACTTTTTACTTTGTCGCCACCCCTGCTGTGTAATCCACAAAATATACTGGCACACTTTTACATTTACCGATTATTTCCGCTTCTTGCGTCATTCGGTTTTCATTCCCCTCACCCGCCATATCCCAAACTTATAAGAACGCACTACACTTGATCTTATCAAAGGTTCTTAGAAGTGTGTTTTGGAGTAGCCGTAGAGACAGGGGCTTGGATTGGTGAATGCTCGCCTGGAAGCGATCGGCCACTCCATCCCAAGATCCACTAACATAGTTTTAACTGCAGCACCTTTAATCTACACTATTTCACTGCCCTCATAATAATAATAATAATAATAATAATCATCTTTATTTATATAGCGCCATCATATTCCGTAGCGCTTACAAATATAGGAAACAAATACAAATGTAATGTAACAGAGCACAACATTTGTATGGAACAACAGGAGTGAGGTCCTGCTCGCCAGAGCTTACGGTTTATTGAAGATGTGGGGTAACACGAGGTTAAAGAATATTTAATGGTCAAGCCATTATTCTTAGGGAATAGAACAAATATAATAAAGGAATTGCTGTCGCTTGACCACTCAGCCACTCAGCCGTCATCTTATATACCAGGTCCGGGTGATTGGACTGCAGAGAAGTCTGGTTCCTGTTGGTTGCTGGATACGATGGGAGGACTACACAGGACGGTTAGTAAAGAGTTAAACTTCATGCATTATGAGTGTTATAGGCTTGCCTAAAGAATGGGTTTTAGAGCACGTTTGAAACTTTGGAGGTTAGGTATTAGTCTGATAGTCCGGGGCAGAGCATTCCATAGATGGTGCAGCTCTAGAGAAGTCCTTGGAGACGCGAGTGGGAGGTCCGCACTAGGGTAGAGTTATCTAAGATCACTGCGGATCTAAGAGCACGGTTGGGCTAGACTGAGATAAGAGAGGAAGTAGGGGTGCAGCATTATACAGAGCTTTATGGATGAGGGTTATTATTTTAAACTGTATTTGAAAGGAGACTGGCAGCCAGTGCAGCGACTGGCATGAACGGTAGCATACATGGTCCCCTTATCAACGACAGCTGGGTCAGGCAGAATTTTGGGTGTGTTTTCATGGCTGCCACAACCAAACTGTTAACTTTGTCGCCACCCGCATGCTGTGTAATCCCAAATATACTGGCAAACTTTTATCATTTACCAATTATTTCAGCGCTTCTTGCGCATCTGTTTACATTTCCTCAGCACCCCATAAGAACGCTACTACACTTGATCTTATACAAAAGGTTTCTTAGAAGTGTGTTTGGGGATAGCCTAGAGACAGGGGCTTGGATTGGCGAAAGCTCGCCTGGCAAGGGAGCGCCAGCTCCATCCCAAGATCCCACCTAACATAGTTTAAAAACTGCAGCAAACCTTTAATCTACTACTAGTTCACTGCCTCCATACATGGTCCCCTTATCAAACAGCTGTGTCAGAGAATTTTGGGTGGTTTTTTTCATGGCGTCCACAATCAACTGTTAACGTTTGTCGCCACCCTGGCTGTGTAAATCCAAAATATACTGGCAAACTTTTATCATTTTACCGATTTATTTGAGAGCGCTTCTTGTCTCACTCCTTTTGGTTCCTCTCTGCCACCGCATTGTTTTAAAGCCTGAGTCCATTTGGGGTCTGTTCCAAGACTCTCTAGCCTGCCGCTGCTGGCCGGCTGCCTCTGCATGCCGTCCCCTATAGGGTCCAGGGCAATTATTGGATGTTTTAGATGCTCATTAGCTTCATTCTTCTGTCACTCTGTCCATGTGCCATGCTGTTTTGCCTCATAATTTTGGCCTAATGGTTGCGTTTAAGCAGCCTCAGAGGCATCCAGCATATGCTGCCCCTGCTTTTTGCCTGTCCCTTTCCCCGTGGTGTTTCCATCCTTGTCTGAGTTCCCGGTGTTGGCCAGCTTCCATGTGCAGACCTTGGTCCCCTTGAAAATGCTCGAGTCTCCCATTGATCAATGGGTCTCGTTATTCGACTGAAGCAACTCGAGCTCGGGAAAAGTTCGTCTCAAATAACGAGTCACCCTGGCATTTAGTGCTCGCTCATCTCTAGAACATACTCGTCTGAGCTTGATGCTCGTTCGAGCATTAGCGTACTCGAAACTGCTCGTTGCTCGGACAAATACTTTGCCCGCTCGAGAAAATGGCATCTCCCACCGTTTTGCTTTTTGGCGGACAGAAACAGAGCCAATCACAAGCCAGGAGACTCTGCACTCCACCCAGCATGACGTGGTACCCTTACACGTCGATAGCAGTGGTTGGCTGGCCAGATCAGGTGACCCTGGAATAGACTAGCCACTGCCTGCGCTGCTCGGATCATTCTGTGTCTGGATGCCGCTAGGGAGAGAGCTGCTGCTGGTCAGGGAAAGCGTTAGGCTGTTCTATTAGAATAGTGTTAGGCAGGAGTGATTCTACAAGAACCCAACAGCCCTTCTTAGGGCTACCAAGACGTTATACATTTTTTTTTTTTATTTGCAGTAGTACCAATATGGGAGGAATTTGCAGGGGGACTTGCTACCGTTGTGTTTAGCTCTTAGTGACACAAATATCCCACTCAAACACCAAAGTGGGACAATTTATGGGGTTTGATTTAATTAGGCACAGTCTGCCAGTTTCTTTTATTTACGTTTATTTTTCATAAACTCAGCGTCATCTCATCTGGCTAAGCAGTGTGCTTTCATACTTGGCTTGAAATAGCCATAGGAGAATCCAAACGGCTTACTTGGCCTACAATATGAGTTATATTTTATTTCTGGTTGATTGCTGGTGGCTGTCCTTGCTGTTAGTGCATCTAACTACCATATGGTGAGGATGGAGTGAGACTGCGACCGTTGTGTTTAGCGGTAGTGACGCACATATCCATCGCAAGACCGAAGTGGGACAAATTATTAGGGGTTTGATTCAATAGGCACATGTTGCTAGTTCTTTTATTTTACGTTTATTTTTTCATAACTCAGCGTCATCTCATTGGCATAGCAGTGTGCTTTCATACTGGTAGAAAATAGCCATAGCAATAGGGATAGCATCGTTTGGTTTTAAAACTAAAAAACACAAAAAAAAAACACAAAAACACCAAAAAAAGTAAAAAAAAAAAATTAAAGTTATAAATTCATTTTCAAAATGTTTAACCCGAGGGCTAGGGTAGAGGACGAGGCTGGGGACGGGGGGTCCAAAAGGAAGGGGTCAGAGGCCGTGGTCCTGGGCGGGGTGAGACCACACTGCTGTGATGAGGGAGCAGGGGACGCCGCAGAGCTGCACTCCCTAGGTCATGTCTGAAGTTACGGGACTCGTGATAGAGCATGTGTGAGGCCAGAACAGTGGAACAGGTGATGTGTGGATTGGGACAATGCTTTAGCCATTTGTCCACCAGTCAGTCTTCCACGCAGTCCACCCATGTCACCGAAAATCGGCACCCTCGATCTGCCACCTCAGCTCTCCCCCCAGTCTGCCCCCTCCCAGGAAAATTTGGCATTTGAACCGGTATACTCGAGAAATTGTTTGCGACCCTCACAGCAACCCACTTGTCCGGTTGCTGCTGAGCAATTTTTCCGATGCCCAGGTTTTCCACCAGTCGCAGTCTGTGGGTGGATGATGACCTCTTGACGTAGTGGAAGAAGTGTGTAAAGAGGTCCGACGATGAGGAGACACGGTTGTCAGACAGTGGTGAAGTGTTGTCAGGGCAGGAAGTGGGGGGGAGCAGACTGAGGGATCGGAGGATAGGAGGTGATGGACGACCCAGCTGGGTTGAGAGGCCGGGTGAACACAGAGCTTCTGAGACGGAGGAGAGTCCTCGACCAGAAACAGGTTGGAAGAGTCAGTGGTGGGCCAGACGGAGAGGCAGGGCAGAGCAGGTGCATCAGGCCAAAATGTGTCACGTAGTGAAGCTCCCGTGGCGAGGGCTCCGCGGCGAGGGCTAGATTTTCAGAAGTCTGGAGGTTCTTTAAGGAAAACACCGGTAATGACGACGGACTGTGGTGTGCAACCTTTGCCAAACCAGGATCAGCAGGGGTTCACACTCCAGTGGCACCAAGCCCGTTCACCTCCGGCGTTGCACATCACTGTCTCCTCCCCTGTGTCAGCTGATATCAGCCCCCGGCCAGGACCTGGCAAAACAAACCCATCGTCGCTCCACGATCCTCCACAGATCAGCGGTTCAGCTCTCCATACCCCAGACGCTGGAGCGAGAAAAGGAATAGTGCAACCCACCGCAGCCCAAGCCCTTAATGTCACATCTCCAGATTGCTTAGCCTGGAGATGCTGCCCTATAGGCTAGTAGAGACCAGAGGCCTTTCGCAACCTCATGGCGTGGCGGCGGCCCCCATCGTATTCGGTTCCCAGCCGCCACTACTTTTCCCGATGTGCCGTCCCAGACATGCACCAGCAACGTGTCAGAACAACATCATCCGTGCCCTGACCAACACCGTTTTGACAAGGTCCACCTGACCACGGACACGTGGACGAGTGCTGCCGGCAGGGCCACTATATTCGCTGACGGAACATGTGGTTAACTTGTGGGGCTGGGAACGAGTCTGACCCTGCGGTGGTCATATACGCCGACACACCAGGATTGCGGGGCCTACCTCGGTCAGGGTCTTTCAGGCCTACTATGCCTCTCCTCCTCCTCCCACCCCTCCTCACACTCCTCCTCGAACTACATCCGTGGCATGGCGCCATCAGTCGCTAGCTCAGGCACAGCGCAGTGCCGTCGCTAAGCGACAGCAGGCGGTGCTCAAATGCTGAGCCTAGGCGATAAAAGGCACCCCACGAAACTATTACGGGCATACACGGCGCAGACGTGATCTGTGGCTGGCACCGCTGACCTGAGCCAGGCATGGTTATGTGTGACAATGGCCGTAACCTGGTGGCGGCGCAACTCGGCAGACTGACACATGTGCCATGCCTGCCCAGTGTTAAATCTGATCAGTTCAGCGTTTCCTCAAGACATACCCCAATCTGTCTGTGTTGCCACGAAGGTGCGCCGCATCTGTGCGCATTTCAGGAAAGTCAGCACAGATGCTGCACATCTCAGGCAGCGCAGCGCCGCCTCCACACTGCCGCTCACCGACTGTTGTGCGACGTGGCCACGAGGTGGAATCAATAACCATGTTATCCAGATTACCAGCAGCGCAGAGCATTTGTAGACTGCCCGATGTCAACTTCCACCAAACTGGTAGTCAGGTCAGTCAGCTTCTCAAGTTACAATGAGGAGTGGACGTGGATGTCGATACTGTCAGTGCTGTAGTAATTGAGGAGTCAACACAGATGGTCAGTGGCGATGCCGCCATCACACCTCACCATCCCGCTGCTTGGCCTGTTGAAAAAACTCTCGATCAGCGATGAAGTCGAAGCTTTGCGCTCGTCACAAGAGACGGGGAAGAAGATTCCCTTGTTGATAGCCAAAGCACTCAGGTCTGTTTCTCACGCCATATCGGAGGGAGGTGCAGGAGGATGAGGAGGAAAGGAGGAGATGTTGGCGAGACAGAAGAGGGGACCATGTTCATTCAGTTCATTTCAGCGTGTATGGGCAGAAAAGAGGAGTTGGAGGAGGAGGAAATGAAGAGTCAGGCCAGTGAGGGGAGTGAAATTCTTGACGCGTTGGTACTCTGGCGCATGGCAGATTTCATGCTAGCGGCCTTATCCGTGCCCTCGCGTTCAAAGAATTATTCCAGCACGATTACTGGGTATTCACTCTCCTGGACCCACGGTACAAGCAAAATCTTTCCACTCTCATCCTGTAGGGAAGGAGTGTGAGATGCATGAATACCAGCGGCCTCGGGCACAAGCTGAAACAGTATTTCCCTTCTGACCGCACTAGCGGCGAGTGCATAGTTCTGCGGGCAAGTAGCGAGGGAGAGTAGGCGAGCAGGCAGCTTTCCAGCACTGGCGAAGGGTACGCTTTACAAGGCTTTTGCCAGCTTTATGTCACCCCAGCAAGACACTTCAACCGTCCCCAGTCTCGCAGAGTAGGGCTGATCTTACAGAAAGATGGTGAGGGAGTACGTGCTGACCAACCATCGTCCTAAATGATCACACAGCTCCTAACTACTGGGTTTCAAAGCTGGAATGTGGCACGAATGGCGCTGTACGCCTTGGAGTTCTTGCCTGCCCTGCCGCTAGGTGTTGTCCGACGACGGGTTTTCAGTGAGCTGGTGGGCATCATCACCGATAAGTAACGCATGTCGACTGACAGGCTGCGCTTATTAAGAGAATACAAGCCTGGATTTCTAAATTTCCAATCTCCACAGGTGAAGGAAGCTCGACCTGATAATTTATGCACTCCTCCTCTCCTCATTTCCTCGTTTCCTCCTCTTTGTACACAACAGAGGAAACTGGCTATTTTTGACAGGCCACTGGAGGGCACCTACCCGGTCCTCGTTTTAAACAATTTTTGGGACTGCCAAACCTAAGACACTCATCTATTTCATTTTTCTGGGGGGCCACCACCTGCTCCTCTGGTTGAAAACTTTTTTGGATGCACACATACAGGCACTATCCAAATTAAATTGTCTCCATAGCAGGCCTCCACACGTTGTCTCCATTGCTGCCTCCAAAAGTCGTCCAAATAGCTCTCCTCTAATCGTCCCGTATCAAAAGGTTGTGTCAGGCAGAAATTTGGGTTGTTTCATGGATCCACATCAAGTTGTTAACTTTGTCGCCACCCTTGTGTTAGCCACACCAAATATACTGCAAACTTTAATGATTAACCGATATATTTCAGCGCTTCTTGCGATCTGTTGATTACACTGCTGTGTAATCCACAAAAATATACTGCAAACTTTTACCATTTACGGATATTATTTCAGTCGCTTCTTGCGTCATCTGTTTACATCCCTCACCCGCCATATCCCAAACTTTTAAGAACGTAACTACACTAACTTGGTGGAGGCTGGGAGCCGAGTCTGACCCTGGGTGCTGGTCATATACTGCCGACGCCGAGGATTGCGGGGTCTCACAAGGCCTACTATACTCCTCCTCCTCCACCCCTCCTCACCTCCTCCTCCTCTCCGAATTACCATCCGTGGGCATAGCGCCATCAGTCGGTAGTCTAGGCACGCAGCAGTGCCGTCGCTAAGCGCAGCAGGCGTGCTCAAACTGCTGAGCCTAGGCGATAAAAGGCACACGCCCAGAGCTATCACAGGGATTTCACATCAAACTTGTTAACTTTGTCGCCACCTGCTGTGTAATCCACAAAATATACTGGCACACTTTTATCATTTACCGATATTATTTCAGCGCTTCTTGCGCATCGGTTTTACATTCCCCTCACCCGCATAATCCCAAACTTATAAGAACGCTACTACTACACTTGATCTTATACAAAAGGTTTCTAGAAGTGTCTGTTTGGGGAGTAGCCTAGAGACGGGGCTTGGATTGGTGAAACTGCTCCTGGAAGCGGAGCGCCAGCTCCATCCCAAGATCCAACTAACGTAGTTTTTAACGCAGCACCTTTAATCTACTACTCTAGTTCACTGCCTCCATAATAATAATATAATAATAATAATATTTATTTATTAGCGCCATCTATTCCGTAGCGCTTTACAAATCATAGGAACAAATACAATGTAAGTAACAGAGCACAACATTGTATGGAACACAGGAGTGAGGTCCCTGCTCGCCAAGCTTACGGTTTATGAAAGATGGTGGTGGTAACACGAGGTAAAGAATATTAAGGTCAAGCCATGACTTTTAGGGAATAGAACAAAATATAATTAAATGGAATTGCTGTCCCTTGAACCACTCAGCCGTCATCTATATACCAGGTCCAGGTTTCATTTTGGTTTCCCCTCTATCGTGTATAGGGCCCGCATCTACCCTGATTCGTCGCCCCGTGACTGGAAGAGTGAGGAGGGCCTGGCGGACAGGTCCTGGGAACGTGATCGTACTCCCCCTCCTCCGTGTGGGGCAGGACCTCTCCCGTTTACCCCAGATACACCCTTCCCCCGTCATATAGCTGCCCCCCCCCTCCTTCCTCTTACTTCCCTGCCCGGATACTCTCGCTCTCTTTTTCACCCTACCTCTGTCATTTCCCTCGATCCTCTCCCCTCCTCGCCTAATCCTCCCTCCTCCCTCCCCCGCCTTCCGGTATTCTTATCTCACCCTTCTCTCTACACCTTTTGTCTCATATCTCCCGTATTACTATTTCTAGCTCCTTTCACTCGCTGTAGGAAGAAATAATAGGAAATACGGCTTCTTTCTCTCTCTTAGTGTTCCCTGGGTCCCTGGTTTTGTTAGTCATTGAGCCTGCAATGATCACCTCTGGTCGTTACCCCCGCGGCTGTGGCCCTATTCTTCCCCCCATTTTCACTCGTCTCGTCCTGGAGTTCCCGGGGTCGGTGGGACAACAACAATACCTGCGCAAAGCCGATAGTAGCGATCGCCTTCACTGCCTTGCCACGCCCGCTTCTTCTGGGTATTGCCCAGTCGGCTGTGGACCGAGCACCCAAGAACTAAGGTCTGTACGCGACTTGGGGGCCGCCTTTCTGCAGCTTCTTCTCTGAAGATACCATTCCCATGGGTACCGGGGGTTGGGCCCGGACAAACCCGTATGGCTTTCTCCGGTTGGCAGTGCCGTGATTTTTCTTTCCTTCTCTCCCCCCCCCCCCACCTTGCCCCTATCTCTCCCTTTTCCGTGTGGTAATTTATGCCCACCCTGAAGCAGGCCAAGTCCGCTATGCAGAGGCAGACCTTTGTTCTCTCTTGTTCTTTCAGATCTCTGTGTATCCTATATAGAGTTCATAGGCAAGCAGAGGCGTTCTGGTGCTGGATCGTCGGAAGCTTAGACGCGCGCTGAGCCTATTGCAGAGCCAAAGGGAAGACTGTTGGAGCGCATCGCCCCCTCCTTTTTCCTCTCCCATCCTCCTCTACGACTCCTCACTTCCGTAAGGGGTCGTGTCCCTTGGATGTTTGGCTCTAAGAATACCCCTTCTACCCGCGAATTGTCTTGGCACTGGTGTCTGCTTATTGATTCCCTGGAGGCGGGAGGAGAGGAGAAAGGGGAGGATACCGAGGTCTACCCTCCTATTACTATCTTTATACGGAGAAAGGTCCCCCGTCCACGCCGATCCGGTCGCTCTTGTCGACTTTCCCTGGATGACGCTCTCCCCGTTACCGATAGACTCTCCGCCACGACGATCTAAGATTTCCCGAGTATCCCGAGGTAGGGGTGGGGAAGACATTATACAGAGCTTTATGGGATGAGGGTTTATTATTTTAAAACTATATTCGAAAGGAGACTGGCAGCCAGTGCACATGGAGACGGGCTGTTCTACTCTCATGAACGGTAGGCATTCATTCGGTACCTTATCAACCGAGGTTTGTCAGGCAGAATTTTGGGTGTTTGTTTTCATGGGGCTTCCACAACACACTTGTTAACTTGTCGCCCACTCCATGCTGTGTAATCCACAAAATATACTGGCAAAAACTTTAGATTTACCAATATTATTCAGCGGCTTCTTGAGCATTGTTTACTTCCCCTCACCCGCAATATCCTAAACTTATAGAACGCTACTTACACCTGATCTGATACAAAAAGTTCTCTTAGAAGTGCTGTCCGGTGGGATAGGGATGACGTAGAGAACGGCCTGGGAGTGCTGCGAAAGGATACCCTACGCCTGGCAGGGAGAGCCAGCTCCATCCCAAGATCAACTAACAGAGTTTTAATCTGCAGCACCTTTAATCTACTACTAGGTCATGCCTCCATACATTTGTCCCCTTATCAAACGAGCGGTTGTCAGAAGAATTTTGGCTTGTGTGTAGATGGCTTCACATCACAAACTTGTTAACCTTTGTCGCCAACCCTGGCGTTTTAAGCAACAAAATATACTGGCAAACTTTTATCCATTTAACGATATTTATTTGAGGCTTCTTGCTTCCCCTCCTTTGGTCATATCTGCCACACATTGGTTTAAGGGCTGAGTCATTTGGGGATGTTGCCAAGACACTCTCTAGCCTGCGCTGGCTGCTGCCGATGCCTCCTGCATGCCGTCCCCTATAGTGTTCGAGGGTCAATTATGGATGGTTTAGATGCTTATCAGCTAATTCTGTCACTCTGGCATGGCCATGTGTGCCAATAATTTTGGCATAATGGTGCGTTTAGCAGCCCAAGAGGCATCCATGATGCTTGCCCCTGGCGGTTTCCTGTCCTCTTTTCCGTGGTGTTCCATCCTTTTTGAGGTGATTCCCAGGGGTGTTTGGCCAAGCTTCCCTGTGCAGAGCCTTGGTCCCCCTTGAAAAATGCTTCGGTCTCCCATTGACCTTTCAATGGGGCTCGTTATTCGAGACGAGCACTCGCGCATAGGGAAAAGTCGCTCTTGAATACGATACACGAGGCATTTTAGTGATCGCTCATACTCTCATCTCACTAATAGCATTCTGTCACCACGAGTACTAGTATCCTCACTATAGCTTTCTGTACCACCACTTAGTACTTAGTATCTTCCCTAATAGGCTTTCTGTACCCACTAGTACAGTAGTATCAACTAATCGGCTTTCTGTACCACCACTAGTACCAGTAGAGGCAATAATAGGCTTTCTGTACCACACTAGACTATCATCACTAATAGGCATTCTGTGCCACCCTATACTAGTAGTATCTTCACTTAATAGGATTTCTGTAACCATAAATAGTACAATCACTCATATGCATTCTGTAACCACCACTAGTACTAGTAGTATCATCATAATAGTGCTTTTTCGGTACCACCAATAGTACTAGATCTTCCCTAAAGGCTTACTGTCCCAACACCAAAAGAAGAAGAAAGGGGTGGAAACAGGACCACAAAAACAACCCCCTCATACAAAACGACAAAACAACCAAAAAATGAAAAAAATATGATGACAGATAGGATGTAAAATAGTAGGAACACTTATTGCATCATTTAATAAATGAAAAAACCCATAGTTAAAAAGTAGGCAAACACTAGGGTGACAAACAGCCAAAGAAATCTTACAAATGGAAGGGTGGTTTGTTTGTTACAACCATAGACAAATAGGAAATGCTCATATATACAGCTAAAGTTGCTTGATAATAAGGACCGAGCGGTCAGCATAAATAGATGAGCAATGGAAAAGAAGTAATTGTAAACCTGCAACAAAACCACGGACCAAGGAAGAAAACACACGCCCCGACAAGGGTGTCGCCCACTAAAATGGCTTCCCTGGGGGCGTGCTGTAAAGCGACCGATCACTATTAACGCCCATGACCAATACGAAAACCCCGGATAAACGGCATCACAGGGAATTGGGGTGGTGGCCGTGAAGAGGGTAAGTATGGAGTCACGGAATGATAATTAATAGTGGTTCTCGCCTTATCGCCGAGGATGGTGGACTCACCTGGATGTAAGGCACGTCATGCAAGAAGAAACACGTTGAACGACTCCCGCATATCGCGGGAAGTGGATAAACCCGGCACACTAAGTGAGCGGCCAGGGGGGGAAAAACAACGGGCGGGCACCAGGCGGGATTTACCCAATCAAATGGCCAAAACAAGCCAGGAAACCATCGTCCAGGGTAACGTAACAACCACGGTAAGTAAAATATTGGCGAACAGCGCCACCAAATACAGGAAGTAACGCTGCGAAACATACAAGATGGGATTCAAATAAGATTGTGTGCCTCTGAAAGAAAAAAAAAAAGAGGAAGAAGGCAATAAACAAAGGGCCAGATCAGGTGACCCTGGAATAGACTAGCCCCTGCCTGCGCTGCTCGGATCATTCTGTGTCTGGATGCCGCTAGGGAGAGAGCTGCTGCTGGTCAGGGAAAGCGTTAGGCTGTTCTATTAGAATAGTGTTAGGCAGGAGTGATTCTACAAGAACCCAACAGCCCTTCTTAGGGCTACAATAACGTTATACATTTTTTTTTTTTTTATTTGCAGCTAGTACCATATTGTGAGGAATTTGCAGGGGGACTTGCTACCGTTGTGTTTAGCTCTTAGTGACACACATATCCACCTCAAACACCAAAGTGGGAAAATTTATTAGGGGTTTGATTTCAATTAGGCACAGTCTGCCAGTTTCTTTTTATTTTACGTTTATTTTTTCATAACTCAGCGTCATCTCATCTGGCATAGCAGTGTGCTTTCATACTTGGCTAGAAAATAGCCATAGGAGAATCCAAACGGCTTACTTAGGCCTACAATAGCGTTATATATTTTATTTCTGGTTGATCTGCTGGTGGCTGTCCTTGCCTGTTAGTGCTTAAGTCATATACTCCATATTGTGAGCAATTTGTAGTGAGAGTTGCGACCGCTGTGTTTTGCGCTTAGTGACGCACATATCCATCGCAAAGACCGAAGTGGGAAAATTTATTAGGGGTTGGATTTCAATTAGGCACAGTCTGGCAGTTTCTTTTTATTTTACGTTTATTTTTTCATAACTCAGCGTCATCTCATCTGGCATAGCAGTGTGCTTTCATACTTGGCTAGAAAATAGCCATAGCAATAGGATAGCATTGTTTGGTTTTAAAAACTAAAAAACACAAAACAAAACTAAAAAACACAAAAAAACACAAAAAAAGTAAAAAAAAAATTAAAGTTATAACTTTCATTTTCAAAATGTTTAACCCGAGGGCTAGGGGTAGAGGACGAGGGCGCAGGGGAACGCCGCAGAGCTACACTCCCTAGGTTCATCATGTCTCAAGTTACTGGGACTCGTGGTAGAGCACTGTTGAGGCCAGAACAGTGCGAAGAGGTGATGTCGTGGATTGCGGACAATGCTTCTAGCCATTTGTCCACCAGTCAGTCTTCCACGCAGTCCACCCATGTCACCGAAATCGGCACTCCTCCAGCTCCTGCACCTCAGCCTCCTCCCCCCCAGTCTGCCCCCTCCCAGGAAAATTTGGCATTTGAACCGGCATACTCTGAGGAACTGTTTTCTGGACCCTTCCCACAGTCACAAACCACTTGTCCGGTTGCTGCTGAGCAATTTTCCGATGCCCAGGTTTTCCACCAGTCGCAGTCTGTGGGTGATGATGACAAAGCATTGGTCCTCATCCCAACTACCCATCACCTTTTTTGCACCTGTTTCTGGGCCTCAACATTCTTCTCAATATCACGAGTCCCAGTAACTTCAATACAGCCATTGAACCTAGGGAGTGCAGCCTCTCTCTTGCGGCGTTGTCCCTGCCTCCCCGTCATCAGCAGTGTGGTCTCAAAAAACCCCGCCCAGGACCACGGCCTCTGACCCCCTGCCAGTTTTAGTTTTGAACTCCCCCACGTCCCCCCTCCCTCCGTTCCCCTCTAAACCCACCCTAAGCCCCGGGTTGAAACATTTTGAAATGAAAGTTAGATAGACTTTCAAATTTTTTTTTTACTTTTTTTGGTGTTTTTTGTGTTTTTTTTTTTTGTGTTTTTTTTAGTTTTTAAATCAACAAACGATGGCTATCCTATTGCTATGTGCTATTTTTAGACCAAGTATGATAAAGCACACTGCATGCCAGATGAGATGACGCTGCGTTTATGAAAAATAAACGTAAAATAAAGAAAGTAACGCAGATGTGCTAAATTGAAAATCCAAACCCCTAATAAAATTGTCCCACTTCGGTCTCATTGCCGATGGATATGTGCGTACTAAGCGCTAAACACAACGGTCGCAAGTCTCACTAACAAATTCCTCACAATATGGAGTATAGACTAGCACTACAGCAAGGACAAGGCCACCAGCAATCAACCAGAAATAAAATATAACGCTATTGTAGGCCTAAGTAAGCCGTTGTGGATTCTCCTATGGCTATTTCAAGCCAAGTATGAAAGCACATCTGCTTATGCCAGATAGATGACGCTGAGTTATGAAAAAATAAACGTAAATAAAAAGAAACTGGCAGACTGTGCCTTATTGAATCAAACCCCTAATAAATTGTCCCACTTTGGTGTTTGAGGTGGATAATGTGTGTCACTAAGAGCTACACAACGGTAACAAGTCCCCGCAAGCAAATTCCTCACAATATGGTACTAGCTGCAAATAAAAAAAAAAAAATGTATAACGTTATTGTAGCCTAAGAAGGGCTGTTGGGTTCTTGTTAGAATCACTCTGCCTAACACTATTCTAATAGAACCAGCCCTACGCTTTTCCTGACCAGCAGCAGCTCTCTCCCTAGCGGCATCCAGACACAAGAATGATCCGAGCAGCGCAGGGCAGGGGCTAGTCTATTCAGGGTCACCTGATATGGCCAGCCAACCACTGCTATCGACGTGTAAGGGTACCAGTCATGCTGGGTGGAGTGCAGAGTCTCCTGGCTTGTGATTGGCTCTGTTTCTTGGCCGCCAAAAGCAAAACGGCGGGAGAGATGCATTTTTTTTTTCGAGCGGGCGAGTAATTCGTCCGAGCAACGAGCAGTTTCGAGTACGCTAAATGCTCGAACGAGCATCAAGCGCGGAACGAGTATGTTCGCTCATCTCTAGTGATGATACTACTAGTACTAGTAGTAGTACAGAAAACCTATTAGTGATGATACTAGTACTAGTGGTGGTACAGAAAGCCTATTAGGGAAGATACTAGTACTAGTGGTGGTACAGAAAGCCTATTAGGGAAGATACTGGTACTAGTGGTGGTACAGAAAGCCTATTAGTGATTATACTAGACTAACTAGTTGGTGGTACAGAATGCCTATAGTTGATGAATACTACTATAGTGGTACAGAAAAACCTCTTAGTGATGATACTAGTACTAGTGGTGGTACAGAAAGCCATTAGGGAGAGATCTAGTAGTAGTGGTGGAACAGAATGCCTTATTAGTGAGATACTACTGTGTGGTACAGAAAACCTATTAGTTGGTGGTACAGAAAGCCTATTAGGGAAGATACTAGTAGTGGTGGCAACAGAATGCCTATTAGTGATGTATAGACTAGTAGTGGTTACAGAAAAGCCTATTAGTGATGATACTAGTGGTGGTACAGAATGCCTATGATTAGTGATGATAGTACTAGTATGGTACAGAATGCCTATTAGTGGATGATACTAGTACTAGTGGTGTACAGAATGCCTATTAGTGATGATACTAGTACTAGGGTGGTACAGACAAGAAAGCCTATTAAATGATACTACTAGTAATAGTGGGTGGCACAAAAGTGCTATTAGTGATGATACTAACTAGTAACTAGTGGTGGTGGTACAGAATTCTATTATGTGATGATACTACTAGTAGTGGTACAGAATGCCTATTAGTGATGATACTACTACTAGAACTAGTGGTTGGTACAGAATGCCTATTAGTTGATGGATACTAGTGGGGGTGCTCTGAAACAAGCCTTGTACACATTCAATATATATACTCGGGTAGTAGCGTCATAGATTCTTGCAACTTGTTTGCTGCCTATAACAACCTTGCCAGCTAAATACAGGCGACCATTGTTTTTAGTTATTATTCCTATTATAGATAATAATGAATGTTTACTTTACTTTCTGTTCACTTTCATCAAATAATAAGCACTGAAGATAACAGTCTTGACCTGGTAAGAAGAAGGCAGGCACTTTTTAGTTCTGTTTCCCTCACACTGTACCGGCAGAGTAAGCTCCCCCCGCACTCTTGTTTATTATGGGCGTGCTCTCCATAGGGATTTCCAGTATAAGTTTATGGACACACAACACAGTAGGCAACCACCCATGACATGAACGAAGGGGGAGCGGGGCTTCTACTTCCTGTGTAACCAGGGGCGGGGGAGGAGCGTCCGCTGTGTGAGCACAACTTAACTCTTGCCTCGGTCTAACTTTGAACGGTATTAGGAGGCTGGGGTGTGCGCGGGTAAGTGCGTTTGGGTGTGGGGGTAAGTCATTTACCAGCAGAGGTTTAGTTGTGTCTCTTGCAACTGAAGACTTTTGGCATAGAAAACTCTAGACAATCGCAGTGATATGCCTGTTTACCTTCATGGTGTATAGCGTTGAATGGAAAGATGAAGGATCACCGCGGGGTAGTAGGGAAATGACGTCTTACAAATAGAACACTGTTTATGTACGTACTAAGTGTGGTATACAGTGGTGTACTGTGGTGTATACTGTGACCATTATACTATTTGTTTTTACATGTATGTTACAGAGAGTATGTATGCTCATAGGATATGGGGGAGATTTATCTTAGAGCAGAACGTGTTGTAGTTTCCCATGGCAACTAGTCAGAACTTGGCTTTCATTTTTCACAAGTGTTTATAAAATTAAAACTGAACTCTGGTTTTTATGGGCAACATATTTATAGCCCAGCATACTTACAGGCTGGGTGCTTCCCAAGACAGGATCTGTTATTTGTAGAGCGTTCTTTGTTAGAGCGCTTATTTTTTGTTTAAAAAGGACCTCTAAACTGATGCAATAGTCCTAGAGGGGCTTCCTTTGTTTGTTCTACAAGCCCCTTCTGGCTCATTCTCTAATTATTCTCGCCTTCCTTTGGCCCTTTGGCTGCTTCCTCACTTCCCCAAAACACAGTCGTGACAGCCCATGGAGCCAGAAGGGGTTTTCTGTGTATGTACACTGGAGTCCCTGAGGCTCTCATTTGCCTTATTTTTTCCCCACAAAATGAGCCATTAACAGCTAAATGAACAACCGATCCTGTTTCAGGGGACACATATGCCAACATGTAAGTATTTCTTGCAAAACTACTAAATCCATGTGTTGATTTCTCCTTTATTTAATAGAGGAAATAGAATAAAAAAAAAAAAAAAGAGAAATGTAAATCAAATAAATACTTCATGTGATGCTTATTTACTTTCAAAAGGAAACTCACAGAAGGTTGTTACAAACATCTGAGAGAAAGTAACCGCAGATCTTCTGTTTATGTTGGGTTGTTTGTTCCATTAAAGAGTCATTTAATTCTAGACAGTGAAAGCGGGAAAACTAAGCAAATGTAAGGATCTCTGTTATTGTGGCCATTTCTTTTTGGTAAAGTAGTTTGGTATAAGTGTGTAACACTGCGCTCATGCAAGGGGAGAATGAAAAAAGAGAGGGTAGTTATAAAGCTGCTGCAGACTCTGGTGTGCAGGAAGGAATCCTGATATGGTAGATTAAAAAAAATGTTTTTTCGTGGCAACCAGTTTAGGTTGCGCTGCCTAGTTGAAATGGATACTATGGTAATACCTACAACCAGTTAGGGTTTTTCTGTTATAGTTTGGCGTGTATATAAACTCTAAGATTTTGCAATTACATATTTATGTGTAAAAAATAAAATAAATATGTAATTACATTACCTAAAGTTATATATACGACAAACTTTATACAGAAAAAACCATAACTGGTTATAGGTTACACCAATAGTATCCATTTCAACTAGCAGTGCGACAACTAAAACTAGTACCACAAAAAAAACACTTTTTAAAGTCTGTTAAAGTAGTGACAACCTACCACAGGTGACTAAGAAGGTATACCACAGGAGGAAAAAGGGGATGAGGCCTTAGACAATACACTAGCTGGACTCGATGGAAGTTGTAACAGTATTGGGCATAATTTGTGCCATGGTGTTCACCACTCTAATTAATGTTATAAAGAAATGTTCACGTAATATTCGTGTATAAGCTGAGTTTTTCAGCACAAAAAAGTGTGCAACCACCGCTGGGGCGGTGGCTGCACACACCCCTGGGGCCGCTGTGTGGTCATCAATACTGATGTATTGCAGAGTATTAGCAGTGTCAGCCTATACACTGACCCGAGGCTGTCAAGGAAACTGCAATGCCGTCCCCAATGACGTCAAGGGGGGCTGCGATTGAATCAAGATGGGCCCAACAGGATTTAAATGCTTTTGTCAGCCTTGGCGAGGCATATACATACCACCAACCCGTGGTCGATGGCTAGCACAAGACCACCTTGTTATGGATATGCATAGTGCTCAGCCTGTCAGCCCTCCACATGCCCTGCCAGCAGGCACAGCCGGCATGTGACCTAATATCTACGTTACAGGTAGCTAAGGGGTTAATATATGGATTAAGACACATTTAAATGGAAGAATTTTGTGCTGGAACACTTCCTCTTGAACTTGCAATACTGCACTGCAGCTGAAATCAGCCAACTGGTCTCACATAATTGGAGGAAAACGAGGGTGGGTTATGTTGTACCTTTTTCTCTTTGGATTTATTATCTAATGTCGCCCTTGATATCTCTGGTGCCCTGCATTTAACCATCAGTTGATGTGGATTCTTGTAATATGATTATACTCTGCAGCCATGTTATCACACTGTGGTGGTAAGTTACTAAAGACTGTGACTATGCCGTCCTGTGGTGTTAATGTGGCTTATACACTTGTGCACCATACAATATTCGCAATTGCACAAGTTATTTCTGTAATATTTGGGCATCGTGATCATAGAATCGTGTGGTGGCTTTTGTTATCTGAGCTGTACTCTTACTTCCCTTTTGTGAAAAGTACTTACCGGTTATAACAACAAACAGAACCATGAAACCTGGGACATTCCCTTTTAAAGCTGGAGGGTACAGATCAGCTCAATGGTTTAGCTGGACATACAGACATACAGTCTCTCACTATGGAAAATATTATGTAAACTTCTGTAGCTTATATTTAAGAACTACCTGTCACCAGGGACTTATTTCACTTAAGACAGGTTGCAGGAAGCCCTCCACACTTGCAGTCCAAAATGCCTCTCTGCTTTTTATAAGCCTTGCATAATATAATTGCGTGTTGTTAACGTACCTTGCACCCTGACAAAATCCTCTTGTAGTCCCAGGGATTGGGCTTTGGTTTGATGCATTTTAAAAAAACCATGTGACTTGTCTGTACTGCAGGCGCCTCTATCTTTTGTGCTTCTGTACAGCTCTCCTCATCCACTGATGCAGCTCACCAGGCTGTGACCTCGTGAAGGAGCAGGAGGGAGGACTGGTAAAGAACAAAAGGTGGGGGTGAGTATCACAAAGTTTTTAGGTCCGAGATGCCCAAAACTGCAAACCCAAATCCCTTCATTTATCGTGAGGTGCCATCCCAAAATTAGAGTACATCTATCTTATTGCTCCTGTTCCTCAACACATTCAATCAATCTTCTGGCCTCCTGGAAACCTAACACAGTAGAAAGGAGGGAAAATTGCATCATTGTAGCTTATTTTTAGTGTCTCTGTAACCATAGAATCATGGGGCCAGCAGGAAGTCCTTCAGAGATAAGGGTGTAAGGGTGGTTCCTGCTGGTACGGATCCCCGTGCCGTTTACTGGGGATCCGATCCTCTTCTGGCAGCCCCGAAGTCTGCCTAATGCTCCTGGGCTGCCCGCTCATCCTGCGCCGGTCAGATCCTTATCCGTTTCTGAATGTAAACTGTTGAGCGATGCGCCTGCATGTCAGACAGTGTTACACTGATCTACAATGATAGTATTGTAGAGCAGTGTATTGAACTTGAATCAGCAATCAGAGCATTGCTGGTTCAAGTAAGTAAGTAAAAAACAAACTAATAAAAACCATTAATAATTAAGTTAATACATTAAATTAATACATAAAAATAAAGAATAGCCCTAAAATGATTTTCCCATAAAACACTTAATAAAACTATTAAATACACAACACACAAACAAAAAACTGCCAACATATTTGGTATTGCCGCGTCCGTAACAATCTGTATAAAAAACAGAATTGTTACTGGACCTGCACGGTAAACCAGGCGGGGAAAAAAAACGCAAAAAACGTTCAGAAAAAAGATAATTTTTAATTAATACCTTTAAAAAAAAAATATCTAAAAGTGATTTAAAAAAAAATTCAGCAACTCTAAAATAAGACCACTAAAAGAACAATCCTTCTCAAAAAATAAGCAAAAAAAGCCCCTACCCAGATTTGCAGCAGAAAAAAAAAAGTTTTATGCATATAGTCATGATGCTAAAATTGACATTTTTGCCCTAATTACTTCTTATTCAGTAAAATGGGAAATGTTTTATAAAAAAACCTATATATAAGGTCTTTTTCGTAATTGTGGAGACCATAGAATAAAAATATATACTATTTTACGGTACGGAAACTGCCAAAAAAAAAAAGTTCCTAAAATTGATTGATTTCATTTTCCTCCAACAACAAAGAGTTAATAAAACTCACCATTAGCTATAGATGCCCCAAAATATTACCAGAAAAGTGCATCTCATGTGGCAAAAAATAAGCCCAATAGGTCCACAATAAAAAAAAAAAAAACAAAAAAATAATATAGCCTGTACAATGTGACATAGCAATTCTGATCTGCAATGGACCTCCTTCCCTTCTATGCCCGGCCTTGCACCAATACAGCAGTGTTACCACCACATATAGGGTATCAGTGTTACTCTGCAGAAATTGGGTATCAAACTTTGTGAAACTTTTTCATTTAACAACCTACAATGTTTAATTTTCCACCCAAAATGAATGTATTGTCAAAAAAATATACATTTGTAGACCACACCTCCATTTTGTTTTAAACCACTATAAAACACCTAAAGGGTTAACAAAACTTCTTTAAAAATGGTTTTTCATACATTGAGGTGTGTAGTTTCCAGTAATTTTAGAGTCTCAGCTATTATTAGTAGGCCTCTCACGGTCATTAAAGTTGAGCAGGTCCATTAAATATTGTTTTTGGTCATATTTTCCCTCCCAAAATTTGAAAAATGCCACCCAAATTCTGAGCCTCATAACATTCTAGTAAAATATGTGGGAATCTTAAAAAACCACATCCAAACATAAAGCAGACCTGGGAAATGTAAGTTTATGAATTTATTTGGGTGCTATGATGGACTATCTGCATCAAAAGTATGGAATTAGAACTTTGAAAAAAAGATTTTGTTTTTTCCAAATTTTGCCATTTTTGTTTTTTTTCATAACTAAATACAAAAGATTTCATCCAAATTTTTTAAACTAATTTGAAGTACATATGTCACAGAAAAATTAATCTCAAAATCCCCTGGAAAATCTCAGTGTTCCTTATAGTGACCGGGCAGATTTGAAAAATGGGGAGGCCGCCGTCTTAAGGCCAATAAAGTCCCGTAGGGGTTAAATATCACTCAACAAGGCATCTTGCTTGGAACTACAGGAAAATTATGTCTAGTGTGCTGGGATGATGGCTCAGTGCCCACAGAAAGCTCGGTGCCGCCGCGCTGGCACCGTGCCATAGGATCGCCACCACTGCTAGAGCAATGAGTATAACGCACTTATGTATGAGGTAAGATGGATAGGGATACAAAGAATAAGGGCAGATTTGTCAGAAAAGTTGAGGTAAAACTGTTCCAGTTGCCCATGGAACCCAACCTTAGGTGTGCATGCAATTATCCCTCAAAACAATAGTTACTTTTACTGCCAGGTCCTAGTAAGAATGAAATTAAAGCGGTCTGCACACATTGCAGAAAATATGCATTTTCTTAATGAATTTTTTACTGCTGTTGTTTTTTTCCTACTATAATGAATCTCTAAACCGCACTCACAACCTATTGGACAAACCCCTAGTGGGAGAGTGGTGCTCTGGTTAATGCTGCAGTTGTGCCCTCGGTAAATATAAAGAAACTAGATAAAAATGTGTACCATGCACCTACTTACTGTTTTTATACTCAACATGTGTTATTGCACATCACTAACAAGTTTGCATACATAAAATGAACCTAAAATTAAACATTAAATCAGTTATAAACATAAGTGGGGACATCACGTATATAGTATTATGTAAGATTAGAGATCTTGCTTTGTATTGTTAATTATTGGAGTCAAATGGCACCTTTGGCAAAAGTGCCTGGTTGCAACTGCACGCTACTAGTGCTATATATCGCAGCATGTGAACACTAGATAGCGCAGTACATAAACAGTTGGTGTCACCAAATAAAACCAAAAACCGTACATATACTCGTGTATCAGCGGAAATAATGTGCTGAAAAACCTCACCTTGGGCTTATACACCTAGTCAATTTAAAAAAAAAAAACAAAAAAACCTTAATTCTCGCACTCGGAGCCACGGATCTGGGCGCGCTCCTGATCCTCAGTGCAACTCCTCTTCTTTCTTCTCTACCCGGCAGCATCGTGTCTATGCGATCTCCCGCCGGCGCAACATACTATGATGTGGCAGTGTCGCCGCTGAAGACGTCATCAGAGGCGACACCGCTGCATCATATGTGGCGCCCGCGGCAGATCGCATGGACTCTACTACTCTGCCGGCTAGAGAAGCGGAGCCGCGATGTAGCCGCCCGAGCAATCGGTGGTGAGTATTACGTGTGTTTTTTTTTTTTTTTTTTTTGTTTTTTTTTTTTGTTATTTTTTTTAATGTGCTGGATACAAGGGCTGGCTGGTGTACTACACCCTGGGCTTATACTCGAGTCAATAGGTTTTCTTTCCAGTTTTTTTGGTGTAAAACTAGGCGTCTCTGCTTATACTCGATGAATATATACTAGCATGTAGATAAAACTGCATGCACAAAACAAATAGTCACTGAATAACTGAGATCCAGACCAAGCATGTTTACTACAGTACTTCCAATCGTGTGGTAAACAATATACAGGCGGTCCCATACTTAAGGACACGCCGCTTTGCAGACGACCCCTAGTTAAATACAGACCCCCTCTGCCCACTGTGACCTCGACTCCGGGAAAGCTCTCTAGATGCTTTACTCTAGTTCCAGACTGCAATGATCGAGCTGTAACGGTTCTGTAATAAGGATTTATATAGATCATCCTTGTTCCAATTAAGCAAAAAAATTTGGAAACTCCAATTGTCACTGGGGCCAAAAAAAAATTTTTTTTGTCTGGATCTACAACTATAAATATAACAGTTTCAAACTTGCATACAAAAATCGACTTAAGAACAAACTGTATGTGTCTATTGGAGACTTGCCTAATACTATCTATGGTGATGTCCCACTGATATTTAAATATAACAATATTGATTTTCTTACAATTTATGTTTCATTTTATTGTTCATTTTATGATATGCAGAACAATTGTTAGTGATGAGCAATTTTATGCAAAAAAAAACACATGTTGAGTTAAAAAGTAAGTATTTCATGGTAAACATTTTCATGTACATTTTATATACCCCCCCCCCCATCATAGGACGGCATAGGCAATGGCGTGGCACAGTGCTGTTCTGTACCTGGGAAAAAGATAGGACATGTCCCATCTTTTCCCGTATTACGGCCCTGTATGTCTATCATCTCTAGCAGCTCTCGCCCCATCTCCTTTCCCTGCGCCCGCTGTGCTACGGTACAGCCGGCACAAGTTTGTGAGAATTCGCTGAGGATTTCTGCAACTGATCACAAATTTACTTTACATCTTGTTCCAAATTTTATCTTTTTGGTTCCACAAGAATGGCTGATGGGTATGGTTTTTGTTTCCTTTGCTATTATTAGAGATGGAGTAACTGTAACAGCGGTGCGGATGGAATTCGTGAAGATGCTCCAGGGTCCTCTTCTCATTGTGCAACATTGTATCACGTATCATTGAACATATGTTTGAGGGTTGTTTGACCTGTGATACCAGCAGTGTATTCAGAAAGGATGTGTTGTCACTTCCTGTGTGTTGTCAGTAAAGTTTCTAGCAAAATAACCCCCCCTCCCCCCGCACTGATATATCCGGTTACACTTGTTTCTTATAAAATGTGTTTAAAATGAAATTGTGAACCGTTCCCAACAAATGCAGATGAGCATAGTCATGTGTATACAGTATAATTGTATTTCAGAAGCATAAGTATCGCCACTCAGAGGTGATGCCAGCCCTTTAGTATCAGTGTTATGGAGCGTAAAATAATCTTTATTTATATAGTGCCATCAAAATTCCGTAGTGCTTTACAAATCATAGGCAACATATACAAATAATAGTAAATTACACAGTACATACAGTCACAAGATGGAACAATAGGAGTGAGCGGCCCTGCTCGCAAGAGTATAATTCTAATGATGATGAAGGGGGTGACCGAGGTACAAGAGATTGTACCAATGTCCATCCATTCTTTTAAAGGAACAATATTAAATATTTTTAATAATAAATATAAATTCAGCTGCTTGAACCAGTCCATAACCACCAATCTTATAAACAAGGTCCAAGGGTGAAATTGACCGCAGAGAAGCTGGACGTGGTATGTATCTGGTGTTTGCTGGATAACAGAGGAGGAGGACATAGGATGGGTTAGTAAAGGGAGAGTCGAAATTTCACACCAATTAGCAAAGTAGGGGCTCGTTCACACGTTCCGTTACGTTTGTGTTAATAACGTTCCGCTAGCGCTTAGGGGGCGGGCACTCGGCCCAATCTCGTATGCGTTTCAGAGAACGTATGACTGCGCCTGATAGTCTTGCCTAAAAAGAGATGGAGTTTTAAGCGCACGTTTGAAACTTTGGATATTAGTCTGAGAGTCCTGGGAAGGGCAATTCCTGATGAATTGTGCAACTGGGGGAGAAGTTCTGGAAGACTGCATGAAAAGTTCGAATAAGGGAGATATTAATCTATAACTGTGTAGAAAATCGAAGAGCCACGGTTGGGCGATGAGGGTGTTATTATTTTAAAGTGTGGAAAGAGCACGGGCAACCAGTGCATTGATAGCACAAACTAAAGGCATCTGGTGTAGCGGTTGGTCTGAAAAGACCAGCCTGGTCTGGCATTTAGGATAGATTGTAGAGGAGTTTAGTGCATGAGTTCAGTGAGTGAAAGACCGATTAGTATAGAGTTACATAGTCTAGTCGAGAGTGAATCAGCGCAACAAATTACATTTCAGAAGTTCAGACAGAAATGGGCGGAAATCTGGAGATTGTTTCTGAGATGCATACGGCCACAGAGCGAGTGGATCCCCACCGACCAAGATAGAGGTTTGAGCTGGTTAGTAGATGGTGGAAAGAAACAAAAAGTTCAGTCTTAAAAAAAAAAAAAATTAAATTACTTAAGCACCGCCCCTCTTGACTTCTCAGCACAAGGACCTTTTAGGACATATGTACAAGTTTTGGTAAAGTTTGTTAAAAAGGTGTAATGAGGGTCTTAAATAATAAAGCTACTAGACCTAGATGTGACAGCTCATTCTCCTCCTCCTGTACAATGCCCTATATAGATAACGCTGACCTATCATTACATCACCAACTGACAATAGATAATGTTACTTATCTCATAATGACACCTCTCTCATAAAAAATTTTTAATATCTACACTCACCGGCCACTTTTAGGTACACCTGTCCAACTGCTTTTTACACTAATTTCTAATCAACTGCTTGTTAACACTTAATTCTAATCAGCCAAGCACATGGCGGGCAACTCAGGCATTTAGGCATGTAGACATGTAAGACAACTCTGCATTCAAAACCGAGCATCAGTATGGGAAAAAGGTGATTTGGAGTGCCTTTGAACGTGGCCATGGTTGTTGGTGCCAGAAGGCTGTCTGACGTATTTCAGAAAACTGCTGATCTACTCTACTGGGATTTTCAACGCACACACCATCTCTAAGGGTTTACAGCAGAATGGGTCAAAAAAGAAAAAACAATCCAGTGAGCGCGCAAGCTCCCTGTGGACGGAAATGCCTTGTTTGATTGCCAGAGGGGAATGGGCAGACTTGGTGTCGAGCTGAATAGAAAGGCAACATGATCACAATCACCACCAGTTACAACCAAGGTAGGCAGAATAGCATCTCGAATGCTTGCAAGTACGTTGAACTTTGTGAGCAGATGGTGCTAACCCCCAGCAGAAGACCACACCGGGTGCCACTACCTTTTCACCAAAACAGAAAACTGACGGATACATCTGCACAAGCTCATCGAAATTGACATTAGAGATATGGAACACGTTGGCCCCTGGTACTGATGAGTCACCTCGATTCTGCCTGCTGGACAAAATTCGTGGTAGGTGTTCAGAATTTGGCATCAACAACATGAAGCATGGACCATCCATGCCGTGTATCAACGTTCAGGCTGGTGGTGGTGGTCATGGTGTGGGGAAGTATTTCTTGGCACTCTTTGGGCCCCTTGGTAACCAATTGAGCATCGTTGCAAAACGCCACACGCTACCTGAATTGTTGCTGACCAATGTCCATACACCCTTTATGACTCACAATGTTACCCAACATCTGCAATGGCCCTACTTTCAGCAGGATAATGCGCCCCATGTTCATATAACTCAGAATCATCTCATACGGTTTCTGACATGACAATGAGTTCACTGTACTCCAATGGCCTCACATCAACAATCTCAATCCAATAGAGCATCTTTGGGATGTGGTGGAACGGGAAGATTTCGCATCATGGATGTGCATGCCGACAAATCTGCGGCAACTGTTGTGATGCCATCCATGTCCCAATATGGCCAAAATCTCTGAGAATGCTTCCAGCCAACCTGTTGAATCTATGCACGAAGAATTGAGGCAGTTTTGAAGGCAAAGGGGGCCCAACCCGTTACTAGCAGGTGTAACTCTAATAAAGTGGCCGGTGGAGTGTATATCTCCCTACTGATCTATCTTCAACCTCCTATCTGCACAGATCCAAGAGATCCCTCTATGCACTTCAAAGAGTTGGCCCCGGGCCATTTTGTTATTGCCCATAACCAACTCCTTATGAAGCACCATGTACTCTGTGATATTTAGTGTAAAGTGTGTCCAGAAAAATAATAATAATAAAAATTTTTAAAATACAGTTAGGTAAATTGTTTGCATATAGAACTCTACTTGGAATAGCTGTTGGTGGAAAACAGCCCGCTATGATCTATCTAACGAGTTAAATGAGAATTTTCTCTTCTAACCTCTCAGTTGCCCTAGTGTGATCATACAGAGAAGTACTTACCAGAGCCGGCAGTCTCTGCTTTTGCTGCTGCTGCTAATGGCTCCTGTATTCCCCCTTCGTATTGCTACGTCAGCGCTAATACAGTGAGATAGTAGAAGATGGAAGCTTCTACCTTCTCTCTGGCTGCGGTGGTCAGAGAAAAAGAATCTTCAACAAAGATTACCTAATAAAGCAATTGTTTTTCTTGTCAAGATAACACCTTCCAATGATGTTTCTTTCACGACCTTGTGTTGTGGCATCACCCAGAAAATCAGCTTAGAAGATTATAGAACCAGTTTTCATCTTAAGTTCACAAACCAGAGAGTTTAACTTTTTTTTTTTTTTTTTTTCCTTGATCAAAGATGCAGACGTCCTCCTGGAATACAACATTCTTCTTTTATTCTGTATTATTTTCCATCTTTTGGTTTATAAATAAGGAGGCAGAATCTTATTTGTAATGCAATCCTCAGTACTTCTCGGGGTCATGCACCGACAACTGTCGGCGCGGGTGCCAAAACATAGGGTGGTGCTGTTCACAGCAGGGTCAGTGTCCTTCTCGTAGATCTCATATTCCACAACTGTAGCTTACAAAAGGTAATACTGATCTAAAGGAAAAAGTAAATCTTCCAGCATCTAAATTTATTGAATATAAAATATTTGTAACTATTTATATCAATACTGAAAATGCTAGAAGATGGTAGCCTCAAGGATTTGTCAGTCTGTTAAAAAAAAAAACCAAAAAAAAAACAAACAAAACTTATTTGGCTGGGAGGGGCGCTAAAAAAAAAAAAACACACACAGTCCCTCCCTGGTGTCCCACATGTTTTCTCTCTGGTCCGTGCCCCTGTAAACAACAGCGGCAAAGAAGCTGTACGCTTCCCCTGCCTGCCCTTGTTTGTGGTACAGAGACACAGACCAAAGGATGGCAGCAAGCACGAGATGCGGGGGAAAAGACGCAGAAGTAAATAAATGTGTTTTTAAAGCAGCCTTTAAAAAGCACTAATGGCACCGATAAAACGCTAAGTAACCCGCTGCAAGAGTAAAATAGGAACGCTGGAGACGCTCAAAGCTGTAAGCGTATTATGAGGGGGCGGAATTAGGAGCAGTGATTGCCACATGACGTGCGGCCTGTGGAGCAAGCCGGGGCGTTTGGGAAGAGGCAGCGCTCGGACGGCCCCCGCCTTGTTTGCTTAAGACAGACAGCCCTGGTCTTTGTATGACCTGGCTGTCATAGTAATGATTGGCACCCACCAATGATCTTGCAGGGGGGGTGGGTGTCCGAATCCAATATGGTGGTGTCCCACGTGCTGCCGGATTTAAATGCCCCTGGGCAGCTTTGCCAAGGGCATTATCATGGTTAACACTCGCGATTGGTGCCAATATGCAGCAAATACCCCCACCTTGTATTGAGAGGCCTCTCATACAATAGAGCTGACATAAGGGATAAATCAGGTACTAGGTACTATAGATCCGAAGATGAGCGATGTTGCGCTTCACCTGCAGCCTCTAAACCTGACTCGTCTCTACATGAGATTCATTCATATAAAAGGTGTGAATTCCAGGAAGGACCATTCATACTGTATCTGTCTGGTTGTATAGGGGTGTAAAAGCTGTGACCGGTTCCTCCTTTCAGACTTCCAGGGAACTGTTATTATCGGTGTATTCCTTAATACGGAATAGTTCTCTTTTTTATTGGTGTAGGGCCTAATTATTTGAACATCATGCACTACTACCGCTACAGCACAGCAGAAAGTTATGTGTTACAAGTACTTACCTTTTAGCTACAACATCATATTTTGGTATGGTAAGTTTTTTTACTTTACATCCCAAGAAACATTTTACTGTATTATAGTTACTTTATTAGTACAGTACAGCAGAAGCATATTGTCTGCTAATAACTAAGAAAAATGTGTTCAATTTTTATGTCTTGTGGTAAGCAAGCGGTTTTCTTTTTTTTTTTTCTTCCCTCCATCAGCTATCCGTATGGGTGCTGCTTGAATTGGTCTTTGGGCCACGGAGTGAAAAAGTACGTAGCTGTTTTATTTACATTGTAAATCATTTCCAAAACATTATCTTAATGTTGTGCATTCTAATGAGCATGTTGTGTTGGGGTCAAAGGTGGAAAGGGTGAGGATGAGAGAGGACAAGATGACTTGTGCCATTTAAACTCGATTTCCTGGTTGATGCCCGCAAACTGCTGCGCCATGAACCGGACTGATCTGGAAATGTGTTGCCCTCCCTTGACAACACACATGGTAGGGGTTGGGTCACTTCTGTCGGTTTCCTTTAAAAAAACTTAACCACTCGAATATTTTTTCTTGAAGTACCTTTTCAAAGAGTTAGCGGTTTTTGTAAAACAAATTGGCAGTACCCAAGCCTGTTTCTTAATTCTTTATAACTTCTGTTTATACTCCCATTTGCTTCTTCGACAACCTTTACAAGCTGCAACTGTATAACAATATGACATTTGGTGCCATTTTCTATTGACCATACATACCTTGGGGTAAATGGGAGGGGGGGTGGTTCCTGGCTGTAAAAACACAATATAAAATCCTATCCTTGCCTCCCTCTGATGCTCCCATAGTGTCAACTCGCCACTGGCTCTTGTTTACAGGTGTAGGCACTCTGTCCAACTAGTTACACCTGCCTGATGCAGTGGTGGATGAAGTGCTTCCTCTGTAAACAAACAGTGGGCGTGGGCGAAAGCAATGGAGGAGGTGTGAAGATGATTTTTTTTTATTGTTTTTTATAGCCCTTCCCTTATGGTTTATTTTAAGGCTAAGGCTGGAAAACAACCTTTAAACAGATTTGTCAGTAATTGGTTAAAAAAAGTGCTATTAAAGGATCTAGTTTATGACCATTTATTAACTTGTGCACCAAAAGTTGTAACCAGAACGGCAAAACTTGAAGCTACTTTTTCTAAGTTGTTCTGCTCTGCGTCTTAAAAATAGAAAGCCGCGTGTTGGGAAGGTTGACCTTCCTGTGCACTTTTTTTTTTTTTCCACTTCCTTTACCATTTGTGAATGAACGTTGAGCCCTGTGGACATAGAATAACCCGTTCCCTCTTCCCCATTCCTCATGCTGACATAGTAACAATATCAATTTTTTTACTGAAATCCTTCCTGTGCCGAGGATGTGCTACACTTACAGCATTGTGGTTCATTGTTTATACTTACTTCAGGAAGGGGTTCAATGTTTTTTGTTGCATTTATAAAAATGGTGACTTTTTAATTAGTTTTCATACAAGTGATAAAGAGTAAATTATGTTTTTATGTTGTTTGCGGAAACATTTTTCCTACAAATATGAAATCTCTTGCCATAACTTTGTATTTCAAGTCTGTTTTTGAGCAGCTTTCTCAGATGTGTATTGATCTAATGTTTGTATCTGCTCTTGTCTTTTCTCAGGGAATTTTGTCCGATTATAACTAAAGTGACGCGACTCCATGGTTTTGATCCTGTGTGGTTGGTCCTGGTTCGGGGTCATTATGTCACCCTTGGATTTGCCTGGATGTGTGGGCGCTTCAAGAGAAAATATTAATTTGCTATTGAAATTTGTAAGTTAGATCGCAGAAAGAGGAGTTTTTTTTAAAGTATTGGATTCATTTTTTAGTTATAAAAAAGCAATAATTGATATTCTTTGTTGTCAAATGGGAAGTGCCAATTCCATACGTATTCTAGATATCTGCTTACAGGCGTTTTCACAGGAAAATTCATTGTTTTCCTCTGTGAATAAAAGAAACACACCGGTCCCTAGTCATGTGATGTCACAGGCACACGGCTCGATATAGCACACATCTCTGTTCACCCTTAACACCTTCTTGAAATTTGACTTAATATTACCGTGGGAGGTGGTTTTTTTTGCAGTACTATTACATCAGGTTCAGGAGCGAGCCCAGAAGCTGCGGGTGTCGGCTGTCGGTTCAGAAGAGCCGACACCCGCCTCTAACATCCGTCGCGAGTCTTTACCCTTTACAACACTGCGGTCATGCTTGACTGTGGCATTTCAACGGTAATCGACCCCCCCCCATGACGCTAACCAGTGGGGTCCGTGCTTGGATCGCAGCCCCGGTCTACCAGTGCCCAGGGGGCTGTGCGATCCTCTTCTGGGGCGGGTCCTGACTTCTAGCAGGACCCAGTCTGTAACACAAAGTAATACATCTCTGTATTACACACTGTAGGTAAGAACAGCTTGAACAAGCGATCAGAGGATCGCTTGTTCAAGCCAACCTGTTAAAGTAAAGAAAAAAAAAGAAGTAAAAACACTTTTAACCCCTTATCACTGACACTAGTTTTCAGCTCAATGACCAGAATCGATTTTCAAATCTCACGATAATTGTTATAACTACGAATGCTTCAACATATCCAGGTGATTTTGAGACTGTTTTCTCGTGACACATTGTACTCATGTTAAATGTAAGTGATAAGTTTATTAAAATTCTCATTTGTCCAATTTGAAATGTTCTGCTTTAACGATAGGAACTAAAACCCAAAAAGCTTGATAAAATAGCATCTCAACCTAAAACCAACTTCTGTAAATGTAATTTTGTGTCCTCATTTTTCTAGGATGTTATGGAGAAACTTTAGGTGCCATTTTTCTCATTTTCATGAAAATTGCCAAAACTCCACATTTTGAGGGACAACTTAGCTTTCAAGTGACTTATAAACTTCACCCTCAACGTATGTAAAACAACTTCTTTAAAGTGTAACTGTCATTTTGAGCAAAAAAAAAAAACATAAATACATACTTTATGTCCAGGTGTCCCTGTGGGAATTATTCCTAAAGTATTTGCCTCGGTGTCCTCATTTAGTACCTCTTTTGCCAGCCATAGCAACCAGCGCTCAAAAAAAACTACAAGCCTGCCTCCTGTCCACCTCATCACAAGCGCCTGCTGCTGACCAATGACACAGTATCTATCTATCTATTCATATCCATCCCTCTATGTAATATCTTCTATCTATCTAAACTTCAGCACCGCACATGGGAGGGCACAGCTTGCAGACTTGGAGATTGTCTCCTGCCACTTCCTTGTGTGAGGTGATGGGGGCTGCTGTTTGTGTCTTGTCTGGATGTATTGTTTACAAGTGAAGGAAAGCTCAGGTTAGATAGGGAGTAAATTAATTACCTGCCCTACAACAAAGTTTTTTGAAATGACGGTTACACTTGAAGTCTATAAACCCTTTAAGTGTTTCACATGGGTTAAAACAATTGTGAAAATACATTCATTTAGGCCAAAATCGACAGTTTCATAATAAATTAAATGAAATGAACGCTCTGCAACGTTTGATGCCCAATTTCTCCCGAGTGTACTGCACCCCATATGTGGTGGTAAACTGCTGTATAGGATCTAGAGCAGAGTCAATCACAGCAGATTTGTATTGTCACATTGTACAGCTAGAATTTTTTTTTTGTTTTTTTTTGTTAATGCGAACATATGAGGGCTTTATTATTTACGGGATGAGAAACAATTGTATAGATAATTCATTTTGGGGGTCTACAGAATTATTCATGAGATTTTAACCCCTTAAACCTGAAAGCCACTTTTCACCTTCCTGACACGGCCCATTTTTTAAATCTGACATGTGTCTATTTAAGTGGTTATAATAACTTTGGAACGCTTTTAAACATTGTTTTTTTCGTGACACATTGTACTTCTGTTGGTTGAGAAATGGAATCAATATATTTAGTATTTATTTATGAAATAAAATTTTTGAAAAAAAACAATGTTTTCCAAATTCAAAATTTTCTACTTTTGGAAAGTGGTCATATCACTAAAATAACTTGATAACTAATATTTACATTGTTTGCTTTAACTTGGCAAACATTTTTCAACCATCTTTTCCTTTTAGGATGTTAGGAGCTTGTAACTTTAGGTGCAATTTTTCAGATTTTCCACGAAAATCATCAAAACCTACTTTTGGAGGGTCAGTTTAGGTAGAAGTGACTTTATAAGGCCTACATGACAGAAAACCCCCAAATGACACCCTTTCCAAAGACAATCTACAAAACAACCCCCAAAATATTCAAAACAGCCTTTGGATTTTGTTAATCCTATGAGCGTTTCATGAGGGTGAAAGATAAATGAAAGTGAAATTACAGAAATGTAATTTTATCTTACTATAGATCATTGAACCACTAAAAATTTGCACCTTCACAATGGGTTTAAAAAGGAAAAACATTTTACAAATGTCGAGGGCAATTCCTCCTGAGCATGCAATACCCATTTTGTCACTGTACCTGCTGTAGGGACGGGCACAGGGGGCATTGGAATGGAAAGAGCGTTGTTTCGTTTTTTGCAGGGCAACTTTGGACTGAAAAAGTTTTCATGTGTCAGGATGCATTTGGAGAGCCATAATGGTACCAAAACAGAGGAACAAAGCCACAACCAAGAGACACCATTTTGGAAAGTACACCCTTGGAGGAGTTGCAAGGTGTAATTGTGTAGTTGCCCCAAAAGGTTGTTTTGATTCAATTAGGCCCCAAAAGGGGAAAAAACGGTGGAAAATTTCTCACAAAAATTTGGGAGGTAAAAGTTACTTTAGTCACAAGGGATAAAAGATGAAAACAACCCCATAAATGTGTAAAACCATTTCTCTCTAAGCACAGAACTGCACCACTTTTTCAAAGTGCTGTATGGGTTACACAGTAGGCTTCAGAAGGGAAAGAGGGGGCGTTGGCCTTTTAGAAGCAGATTTGACACAATACTTACATGTGTCAGGATGCATTTGGAGAGCCTAGTGGTACCAAAACAGAGGGGAACCCCAACAAGTGTCACCATTTTGGGAAAAGTACACCCTTAGAGAATTTAGCAAGGTGTATGTAATATGTGTATTTGTCCCTAAAGTTGTTTGATTTAATTAGGACTAAATAGGAAAAAAGGGTGAAAATTCTTCATAAGGTCATTGTACCCCTAATTTTTTTTATAGCCACAAGGGATGAAAATATGTAACTACCCCCAAAATGTGTAAAACCTATTTCTCTCGAGTGTAGAAGTTAACCACACATGTGTATATAAAATGTTTGTATGGGCGCACAGTGAAAGGAAAGGGGGAGGTTCCTTTTAGAAGCCAAATTTGACAGAAATGTTTGACAGCACTATGCATTTGGAGAACCCTAGTGGTATAAAACAAGATAAAACCGAAAAGTGACCCTAATTTTGAACGCACACACCCTAGAGAATTTTGCAATGTGTATATATGTATTGCCCCTACAGGTGAATGATCCAATTAGGCCCTAAACATTAAAAACGGTGGAAAATTTTCCTAATAATATTCCATAAATGTCAATTATATCCCCAATTTTGGTAACCAAAGGATAATATATTAAATAAACCCCAAAGAAAAAGGTGTAAAACTATTTCTCCGATTGTAGAAGTACCCACATGTCATAATAAAAATGCTTTATGGGCCCGCACAGTAGAGGAAAAAGGGATGTTTGTCTTTTAGTGGCCAAATTTGACAAGAAATCCTTCACATGTGTCAGGATACATTGGAGAGCCGTAGTGGTACCAAGAACAGAGGAAAACCCGAAAAGTGACCAATTGTTGAATGTACACCCCTTGGGGAATTTAGCAAGGTTGTAATATTTGTGTAGGGTAATACACACCGTGAAACGAGCATTTGAAACATAAGGTGATGTGCAATGGAGTCAAAGATGGCAATTATTTCTGGAAAGCTCAATGCCCATTATGTGGCGCCCTTATGAAATAATGGAGGGTTATAGGGGAGCAACGTGACCTAACAGTTGGTTACAATTATTCATTTACCTAAATGAATTTCAACAACAGCTTGGGGCGTGGAATTGTGAAGGTGTGCGTATAAGGAGGTAGAATATACCAGGGGACCAACTAAACTTTTGTCACTCTGGAGGTGTCGAAGGTCTCTTAGTAGTATAATAGTGTCCTCCTAAACTCCTCTTTTGGAACAGACTCTTTATTGAGTCCTACCTTTTAGAAGCAAAGCAGAATTCACCGGGAAAATGCTGTCCTGGCAAACACACGAGGAAACATCTAAACCAGAGGTACTGGGGGCCCCATCCTTCTTTGTCCCGTCCCAATATTAGTTTCCTAATACCTTCCTCTTGAAAACAGAGAAATGATACGGCAGGGACTGCACATTGGAAACAGCACGTAAGAGTTGTACAGCATAATCTGTACAATGTGCACGGCCAGCACTTTGTACCATATCTTCGTTTTCCGTAGGGAAATTACGCCAAGTGTTGCTTTATTCACCTAGCGATGCCTATTGTGACGAATATTGCTGCTTTTTTGGCTGGACCAAAATCGACCACCAATAGCTGCAAACATGGACAGAGGGGGGCAGCAAAACCCTTTACTGACCAGCAAGCAAAATGGTGGCAGTCAGGAACCAGCCGCCACCCTGCCTCGATCACCGTGTTTCTACAGACATGATCGGTATTACTGACGTCATAAGTAAAATTCGCTTCTATTGGCTGGTCTGAATTGATGAACCAATAGCAACGATCATGAACTGGGGTGTGGGGGGGACGGAACCATTCTGGTCCATGGGGCAGGATGGATGGCTGTCAGTAAACAACCCCTTTAGGCCACTTTCTTTTTGTACTATATGTAATTCAGGTTTTGTTGGCTTTTGTTTTGGGACAGCGATGGGGGCGGATGTATTTAATCATATAAATGCACACAAAGAAACTGTCTCCCCTTCACACAAATGGCTCTTGTGTATTTTCTGCAGTTCTGTGGTGCTATTGTGCTTATCTTCTTTATGGAGCTGGTCGGTTGCAGTTCTGGCCTTCCTCTTCCAAGATTGGGTCAGAGACAGAGCAAAGGAAATTTTTGAGAACAACATAAAGGCTTACCCGAGATGACATTGACCGCTCAGAACTCATAGATCCCTGCAGAAGGCGGTAATGTCCAAAAAACCTCCTGGAACGTTACTTCCATATGTGCATTGAGTATTTTTATTTTTTTTTTTCTTGAATTAATAACTGGATGTGCCTCTAACACGAACCATTGTTGACGGAGCGCAAGGACCAGATGAATGGGATCTAAAAATGCAGTATTGTAAAATGCACTGGTGCAAACCTCAGAGTAGAGAGAAAATGTGGAGTGCCCTTTTCTTGGTGCATAGCGGACCCTGCTGTAAAGTGTCATCTTCATCTATTATTCCAATGATCCGTTCCTTTGGTAGTGGTGGGGGGGGGGGGGTTAAATTCAAAAATATAAAATTTTGGAAAATTTTTTTAAAATGAACTATTTTTCAAAGTTTCAAGTTATATCTCTTTACCAAAAAAAATTTGGTATCACTTTGTATCAGAGCCTTGTTTGCCATTGGGTCTTTTTATTATCATCCATTATGTGTTGACGTTTTCCATTTTTTTTGGATGTGAACAAGTTTGAAGTTTTAGTAGCACTTATCAGATTCTTTTCTTTTCTTGAAAATTTTGAAAAATGTGAACATTTTGTGATCATCAGTTTTCAATTTAATTGAACTTAACAATCTCAACCTATTAAAATCAGCATTAAGACAGTCTGTTTAACCCTTTATATTTTTCCGAAGCAATTGAAAATGGGAAATTTTGTGATTAAATCTTTCATTTTTGGGCCCTAAAATGGATATATTCCAGAAGGAATGTTTTGAGATGTTAGCTGCTGTTGTTCCCGCACAGCGATGTCCAGAACAGAGTTTGGTGCTACTGGGGAATCTTGGTGCCACAGTGTAATGAAGACGAGCCCCTGAAGTACAATAGAAAACCCCCAAAATTTCACCATTTTCAGAAACTAGAAATCCTCTAAGAATTTTATCGGTGGTGCGGTGAGAATTTTAATTTCCCAACATGTTGGCCAAATTCGAATTGCAAAGCTAAATGGTTGCAGAGTAGAGAATTGTTGTTATCGCGCCTATATATATTGCCCCGCAACCCATGCACTTTGGGGACACAAAAACACCCAAATAATCATTTCTGGCGGTTGCCGAGTACGGACATACCAAACTGTGCCAATAATACAGGTGGGGCCACACAGCCAGGGCTGAGAAGCGAAAGGAGTAACATTTGCCTTTTGGAGCTCCATTTTCATTTGGAAAGGGAACCCCCTCAAATAATGTATGTGGCTTGTATGGATTTTAACACCCCTAAGGTGCTGGCTCAACAATGTATATACAGGGAGTACTCTGCAGAGACACCATTGTATTGAAATTTATTCAAATATGCCCAGTGAAGTGACAAAGAATTTGGCCAACCCATGCCACTGGGAAAAAACACAACAAAAATCATTCTGCGGGTCACCCCGTTGGGCCAATAAAACCCAACCCCGTAGGGTGGACGAACACAGAGGGCTCAAAGGGAAAAAATTTTTTTTGTTTCTTTTTGCCATCCATGAATGATTGTTAGCTGCCACTAGGGGCCAGTACAGTTAGAAACCCTTAAGACAACTGACCCTATTTTGCGAAAACTAACCCCTTCAATGATTTTATCTAGGGGTATAGTTTAGTTATTTTAAAAAACAACAGGGGGACCCTAAAAAAGTGCCAATAATGATAGTTGCATAGTAACAAATATCACATTTTATAATCAATATTGTGCCCAGCTTGCTGCCATGGGAGACAAACACCCTAAAAATGCATGATGCATGTTTTCCCGGGTTTAGAAATATGTCTGTGCTCCCCAGTAGTCCCTGATGAAGGCCTTCTTTTACTATCCCTACCGTAAGCAGTTTATGCATCTCTGGCTGCAGTGACAGGGGTCCACTGTAGGGTGTGGCATAAAAAGAAAGTGGGTTTCTGGCAATAGCTGTGCAGCTCAGAAATTTTGTTCTGGAATAACAGTTAAATCAACACGCTCCATAATAAAAAAAAACACTAAAAACAATTCCTCATAGCTCTGGAGCACTGCTGTGCCAAATTAATTCCAGGTTGCCAAAAGACCTGCACGGGTTATAATTGATTTCTGGGGCTACCCCATGTCGCAGAAGCCCCAGGCCAACCCTAGGGTGGCGCCTTCTTGGGGTCCTTCCAGGTCATGGACCAATGAGATGATTGTAAAAATGAAAGGGGACATCATCCCCACGTAGTGACCTTGTGTGTCAGCGGCAAGATCAGTTGTTGCATCCCAACAGGGGTACATCTTTGAACATTGCACACAAAAAATAGGAGAACATACATCAAAAAATTAGAATCGACTTGCACCAAACCACAGACAAACCGACAGATGGCACACACACATCCATCACAAATAATGGTGCATCTGACGACACGTAACAAAGCAACATTAGATGGCACCACACAAAAAAAACTAGTAGAAGAAGTGCACCCACTATGGGGCTTCTGGAAAAAAAAATATTACAGGCAACCCAAAAAAAAAACCTGTGTGTGCCGCGCAAAGAGTGCCTAACAAATGCACCCTAACTTGCCCTATAGAACTAAGCAACTACTGCTAAAGATACGTGCACACTATTCACCACGGACGCATTTGAAAAGAGTGCGTTTTGGTTTCAGAAGGGACAGAAAGGAAAAACGCGAAGACAGGGTGAGATCACACAAGAAGAAAAAAACAGATAGGGTAGGGAAGGGATTTATAGGGAACAATCAAGCCCACAAACGGCTAGGCAAACTTGGCCAGTGGGATTGACTGGCCAATCGCCAGCGATCGGCAGGCGCGGACCGATTTCCATACTGTCACCTAAGGTCCCATCTCGAACACAACGTCTAGCGATCGATTGTGGACCACTTAGAAGCTCCGCAAGTAGACTGTACTGCGCTGAGAGCTATTTTGTGGAACGCAGCGCAGTACAGCTACCGGGGAACCGGAGCACTAAGGGGTTTAAAAGCAGACAACACAAATGTTTTGCCAGGTAAACATGGAAAGGCAGCTTCATTATGGGCACAAGCCTTTCCCCTATTCTACTTCGGGGTTTTTGAATTGCCGATTTCTCAAGAGACGTATACAAAAAATACCGTGATGGGCGACCTTTTGGAACCAAGTTGCCCAAAGCTACAACAACAAAATCAACTTATTTATCCGTGAAGTGCCAACATGGTACTTTAAAAAGATGTGGCAGAACAGGTAGCAATAACTGTTTCATTTTACGCTTCCTTCAAATCGTATCGGCCCCCCCTGAGGTCACCAACTCGCCTTGAAAGTAGGTATGGCAAATTCAGACTAGCCATTGTATTAGAAAGAAGAGGAAAAAGGTAACAAGGGACAAGAGCTATTAGTTTGAATCTTGTAACAATAGTGGGTGGGGTGTATATGAGCCCTTTGCCAGCCAAATTTCTTTTTGGAAAAGTATGGCACATAAAGTAAATTTTGCGTTTATTTAAAAAAATGATGATTTTTTTGAAAAATGTCCCATTGCGTTTTCAGGCAGATGATTTACCAGCTAAATAAGTTGCTGAATAACATTTCCCATTTGTCTACTTTACATAATTTCATAATTTCTGAAATGTCTGGATAATTTATTTGGACGTCACGCGGCTTACAAATCCAATATCGATTTCCCGTATTTTCAGAATTTACTATTTTGCAGATACTGTTTTGTATGAAATTTTACATATTTGACCTCAAACCCCCCCATATAACCAACCGATTTTCAAATCTGCCCTAAAACTATCGGAAACAGCTTTTAGGTCAATTGTTAACCCCTTGAGATCTTCATAGTATTTGAATCAAAATGGAGTTTAGAGGGGTTAAATTTTGTCAGTTATATGTTCATTTAGCCCTAAAATTTACACATTTCCAAAAGATAAAAAGAGAAAACCCACCATAAAGTTTGTTCTACAATTTCTCCGGAGTGCAGAGACCCCCCACATGTGGCCGTGACTTGTGTTATGGGCGCACAGCGAGGCTCAGAAGGGAAGGAGCGCCCTGCAGCTGCCAGGATTTTAGTTTCCTCATTGGCCCCTTTTGTAGGCTATAAAATTTTTGCTTTTTCATTGTTGGGGCCAGAGGTCGCATTATCGCCTCACCACGTGTCATAGACGCGTGATGAGGCGCAATTACCCCCCAAAATAATTGCCATATGTTAAAGAACGCATGGCAATTATTCCCTGTAGCACGCAGGCTGAGCGGCCCGGCGCGCGCTGCAAAAGAGGGAAATGTTAGCTAGAGGGATTGCAGCGCGCGAAGGGACGCTCAGCGGGCCACGTGAACAGGGTTCGGTGTTCAGCGCGCTAGGAGCGACCCGGAGGGGAGCAAAGGCCCCGAGGAGACACGTGGACACCTGTCGGAGACTAGTGCTAGGTGAGTGCGAGGCCCACGGTGGAGTGCACCGCGCTCACTGAATATGGTAGGCGTGGCTACGGGGTGTGTGGGTGTGAGTCGTGCTTGTGTGTGGGTAGTGAGCGTGTTGTTGTGTGTGTGCGTGTGTGTAGTGAGGGGTTGCAGTGGTGTGTAGTGAGCGTGCTGTGTGTGTGTGTGTGTGGTGAGCGTGCTGCTCTGTATGTGTGTGTGGTGAGCGTGCTGCTCTGTGTGTGTGTGTAGTGAGCGTGCTGCTCTGTATGTGTGTATAGTGAGCGTGCTGCTCTGTATGTGTGTATAGTGAGCGTGCTGCTCTGTGTATGTGTGTAGTGAGCGTGCTGCTCTGTGTATGTGTGTGTAGGGAGCGTGCTGCTCTGTGTGTGTGTGTGTGGTGAGCGTGCTGCTCCAGTGTGTTGTGTGTGTGTGGTGAGCGTGCTGCTCTGTGTGTGTGTGGTGAGCGTGCTGCTCTGTGTGTATGTAGTGTGCGGGCGTGCTGCTCGTGTGTGTGCGTGTGGTTATGAGCTGTGCTGCTGTGTATGTTGTAGTGAGCGTGCATGCTCTGGTGTATGTGTGTGTCTGAGCGTGTGCTGCACTGTGTGTGTGTGTGCGTGAGCGTTCTGCTCTGTGTGTGTGTGTGTAGTGAGTGCTGCTGCTCTTGTGTGTGGTGTGTGTAGGATGAGCGTGCTGCTCAGTGTGTGTGTGGTGTAGAGCGTGCTCTGTGTGTGTGTGTGGTGAGCGTGCTGTCTGTGTGTGTGTGTGTGTGTGGTGAGCGTGCTGCCTGTGTGTATGTGTGTGTGGTGGTGCTTGTGTATGTGTGTATGTGTGTGTGTGTGGTGCTGCTCTGTGTATGTGTGTATGTGTGGTTGAGCGTGCTGCTCTGTTGTGTGTTGTGTGTGAGACGTGCGCTCTGTGTTGTGTGGGTGTAGGGCGTGCTGCTGTGGGTGTGGTGTTGTGTGGGTAGCGTGCTCTCTGTGTGTGTGTGTGTGGTGGCGCGCGGTGAAGTGATGATTTTCATGTATAAATAGCGTCTGTTAACATTAATACAGCTAGAAGTTTTATATTTTTATTACAAAAAATTTAATACTCCTCCTCGGCAAAATACTCCCCAAAATAGAGAGGAGTATTATTACCCTTCTGTAAAAATCTTAGTGCGACCTCTGGTTGGGGCCATGTGACGGCATTTTTTTGCAGTATGAGAAGCTTTTCCAGTGTTACCATTTTGGGGTGGTTGGTATCTCCTATTTGAAAATTTAGACCTTTTTTTTGAGGGCAGGAGTAGAAAAGCATCAATTCTGTCCTATTTTTACTTTTTTTTTGTGGTGTTCACCGTATAGCCAATAATCGTTACTTTATTCTATAGGTAATCGATTACGGGGATAACAGATATGAATATTTTTTCTTACGTTTTCCTAAATTTGTCAATATAAACCCTAATGTGGGACAAATCTATCATTTGTGTCGCCGTCTTCAGTGGCAGAACATGTTTAATTTTTGGCTATGGAGCTGATTGATGGCTTGTTTTTTGGGGACATGTTGTACTTTGCACCAGTCCCATTCTGGAGTACATGTGTTTTTTTATCACTTTTTATTGCATTTTTTGTGGAATTGAATAGGTAAAAATCAAACTTTTGGAGGGTTTTTAACGGTTTTCATTATACGGGTTCAATATATTTCTTTTGTTACGGATGCGGCGGCATCTATTGTTAGGAGATTGTGCTGTTCTCGACGCCATGTTACATACTTAGCATTCCAGTTCATAAAACTTTTTCTATATAAACTAAAGTTAGGGTGGTGTTTCTATTCAAACACGACACGAGGGGTGATGTCACACATGGCGTTTTAAGGCGTTTTTAGTTGTGCATTTTCAATCGTAAACGCATCCATTAATAAAACGTGATGCGTTTTTTACGATCTGAAAAGGCACACTACCTAAAACGGCCAAAACACCTAAAAACGCCATGTGTGACATCACCCTACGGGTGCATTTGCAATTGCAGACCAAGCCGCACCCATTGGGGCGTGCCCCGGCCAGATCGCATCGGCATTTCTATGGAAACACCTGCGATCGGGAACGAGCTGCCGGTGTTTTGCCTTAATTTAATGCAAAACACCGGCGGCTCGTTCCCGATCGCAGGCGTTTCCATAGAAACGCTGATGCAATCGGGCCCCGGCCGGCCCCGGTGGGTGCAGTTTTATCTGTGTTTCCAAGCGCAGCCAAAAGCGCCCTCAGGATTCTCTATAAAGTGTCTCAGTGTCAAAATAAACAGTTTTTGTCTTGGGCTAAACTTCAGTACGGACAGTCTGTCTTTCCTGTGTTACCTAATGCATTCCAGCGCTGGAAAACAAAGACTCGGAAATCACTTTGCAAAGTGGCCGGGGGCGGCTGAAAGCCTCGTGTATCCAAAGACCCTTATGCTCATCTCTCACACTATATTTGTGGGGTTTTGGGGTTTGTGTTCTGATTTAGACATTTTTTTTGCATTATATGTCTCTTTATATGTTATGGGGCTTATTGGCATTTTTATTGATTGATTACTTTATTTTTTATTGAATAACATTTTTATTTTTTTTTTACTATTTCCACCATGGGACAAGAACAAGCAATCATCTGATAATACCCTGATATAATGATGTATTGCAGGGTATGAGCAGCGTCAGTCTATGCACATGTCACAGACGCCATCTTTCAGGCACTGACGCTCAGCCCCCCACCCCCCCAAAAAAAAATGGCACGGGGGCAGGACACGATCGTGGGGGGAAGACCCCCCCCCCCCAAAGGCAGGTTAAATGCCGCGGTCGCACTGACCACGGCATTTAACGGGTTGAACACCCGCAATCAGAGCCCACACCGACCGCGGGTGTTACACTGGGGTGTCAGCTGTCAGTTACAGCCAGCACGGTTCTGATCCACAACGGAACCGGCATCAGCTCATCAGTGGATATATACGTGACTGAGCGGGAAGGGGATAACTTTGTGCTTTCCTCTCACATCAGCTTCGCTTGTATTTGTGTTACATTCACCGCCACTTTCTGTGAGGCCACGTTCACACGTTGCGCTTCAAAACGCATTACAACTGCTGAGATGAGGTGATTTGCCTGATTACATTACCGTTTCTGTTCTGTACAAAGCGCATTGTAAACGCGATGTTAACACATGCGTTAACAATATGTTACCACATGTATTAACATTGTGTTAACAAATGTAAACAGTAATGTAATAAGGCAAATCACCTCTCCTCAGCGGTTGTAACGCGTATCAAACGCAGGACAAAACGCAACGTGTGAACGCGCCCTGACAGAAACAATTGCCAGATTGTCATACTGTCTGAGTTACCTCATGTAAGATTAGTGATAATTATAAATGTCAATCACCTCCAGGTTTAGCAGCTCTAGTTCCTCTGCCATCTACAGGTTGGACAGGTGTACCTAATAAAGTGGCCGGTGAGTGTAGATGTAATACCATTAGAAACGTCCCTTACTCTAGTAGTAGAGACAATGGGGAGGATTTATCAAACTGTTTAGGACAGAATTCTGACATAGTTTGTGCCAAAAAAGGTCTAAAACACATCTGGCTCACATTTATAGAAAAAAAGTTCCGGGGCTTGGCCTTTGGAAAAAGTGTGTAGCATTGGTAAAAGTGGCAGGGCCGTTTCCAGATCGTAAAAAACGTGTGCGTTTTTAACAATCTAAAAACGGCCTAAAAACGCCATGTGTGTCACCACCCTTAGGCTGCATTCACACGAAAGTATGAAAACGACCATAAATATGTATATACACGGGTAGCATAAGGCCCCATTCATTTCAATGGACAATACGGCCACCCATTTACATGGCTCAACGGCAGTCTAGGGGGGCACTTCTACCCCTGAGGAAGTCTCCGGATAGGAGACGGAACGCGTGGGGAGCCCTCCACCCCCTCCACCACTATCTTGGGATGTTACGTTTTTGACCTGTTTTTGACTGACTGAACTACACAGTTCCGAGTGGAGCATAGCGTAATTTGCCAGATTGTCATACTGTCTGAGTTACCTCATGTAAGATTAGTGATAATTATAAATGTCAATCACCTCCAGGTTTAGCAGCTCTAGTTCCTCTGCCATCTACAGGACACTGGGTGGTTACTAAAACCATCAAGATAAACAGTTTGCAATCCATTTCTCTTCAGGTCTGGTTCTCAGTGGCACTGGCCGCCAAAACACCGTTGGGCTGTGACGCGTGTTGGCTTGTCTGTTGCCAAACATTCCAACAACTGTTTAAAGTGTCAGCAAAGCTTTTCAGAATGATGGCATGCAAACATTGTGTTTTGTAACAGCAATGTAATAGGGCTAATCTCCTCTCTCCAACTGTTTGTATTGCGCTTTCAAATGATGTAAGGCCAAGTATGAATGCAGCCTTTTATTCTATTGACATAATGTTTAGAGTGACAAACTTACTTACAATGTAAACACAATGTAGATGCAACATGTAAACATAGCCTAAGCACAAACGAAAATGTAACTCTGGTCAAAACCTAATAATACATCTAATTTTTAGAGCTATGACGTAAGCTCTCCTTTTGTTACTGTAGGGTAAAGTGTTTGCCACAGGGGATAGTTGTTCGTTACAGGATGCTTGTGATGTCAGGGTATACTGTGGGCATGTAGTCTTGCTCATGGGCAGTGACCAGTACATTAAATATGTGGAAGACGTGGTAACAATGCATACAAATTGGCCCATGACTCTCTCCAGTTAACTACGTAGCATTGGAAATGTACTACCTTTTTCCGGACATCGTAGCCACATTGAGTATTCACAACAGTTTGCTGTGGGAAAAAAAAAATAATAATTAAGACAAAAAAACCCCACAAAATGTAACTGCGACATGCACGCATTGTTTTAGACATCATAGACAAAAAGTATGACTCTACCCAAAAATGTAGATTGCTGATAATCCGAAAAATCTGCACTTAGGGGAGGAGGGCAGCAGTCCACATGCATAATGCAGCTTAGTTCAATCAATTGAACTGCCAGTTTAAACCACAATAGTTCTGTTCCACACGTGGCGTTTATATTGCATTTTGAAAAGCAATTTGACAGCGTAGGGGTGATAAAACAGTATTTAACGCAATGCTTAAACACTGTGCGTTAGGCAAATCTCTTCTCAGTTGTTGCATTTAAAAACAGAGTAAAAGCCACATGTGACCGCACCCATTGGTACATTTACACAGCCATATGCCTGCCCAGCTGAAGACAAGGTGGGCATACCGCTAGGAGCTGAAGAGGAGTTGATCCCCCCCCCATAGAGAACAGCGGTGCAAGGCGCGTGTACGTTGCGGAACAGTGCCACATGCAGAGGTTGCACTAAATTTTTTTTCACAGAGTAATAAAACAACTTTGTCATATTTAACCCACTGGCGCACCAGGACGTTATGTACGTCCCGGGGGCTAGAAACTAGAGCACCAGGACGCACTATAACGTCCTGCTTCTGGCACCGTCTCACGAACGGGCCGGTACCAGAAGCACGGCTGTCCGCTGTCTAGTACAGCTGACAGCCTGCGCTAACACCCGCGATCGGAGCCGACTCCGATCGCGGTGTTTAACCCCTTACACGCGCGGTCAAGCATGACCGCGGCGTGTAAGGGTCTTCCCCTATGGATCGGATCCCCCGTGCCGCTTACCGGGGATCCGATCCTCTCCTGGGCAGCTCCGAGGACTGGCATTGTGCCCCGAGCTGCCCGGTTTCCATGGCACCAGAACCCTTCCGGGTTCTGACTGCAAACTGTCTGAGCATGCGCAAGCATGCTTAGACAGTTTACACCGCTACAATAAAATAGTATTGTAGAGCAGTTGTATTGAACTAAACCAGTGATCAGAGTATCACTGGTTTTAAGTTCAAGTATGTAGAAGTAAAATTATGCAAAAACACTTACACTACACATTATAATAAATAAAAAAAAAATAAAAAATATAAGCCCCTAAAAGGTCACTTTCCCTATAAAAACACTTAATAAAGTATAAAAACATAAAAACACAAAAAACCCCCGCCATGTTTGGTATTGCCGCGTCCGTAACAATCTGCATAATAAAAACACAATTGTTACTGGACCCGCACGGTAAACGCCGGAGGAAAAAAACGCAAAAACGTTCCGAAAAAAAGATAATTTTTAATTAAACCCTATAAAAAATGCTCTAAAAAGTGATTTAAAAAAATTTTATGCACTCTAAATAAGCCCACTAAAAGAACAACTGTTCTCGCAAAAAAATAAGCCCTAACCAGATTTTGTCAGCCAAAAAATTAAAAGTTATGATATGAATAGATGGTGATGCTAAAATGAATAAGATTTTCTCCAAATTAGTTTTTATTTCAGTACAATTGAATAAAAATCACAAAACCCCCACATATTTGGTATTCCCTGCGTCCGTAACATATCTGCATAATAAAACAGAATCGTTATTAGATCCGCAAAGTAACCCGTAAAAAACAACCTCAAAAACTCTCTGAAAAAAAAGTGAGTTTTTTATTAATGCCCTTTAAAAATGCTCTAAAAAGTGATTTAAAAAAGTACGCAATCTAAAAAAGACCACTAAAAGAACAATCCTTCTCGCAAAAAATAGCCCTTAAACAGTTTGTGAGGTGAAAAAAAAAAAGTTATGCATATGAAGACGGTGATGCTAAACTTAACAACAATTTTTGCCAAATTACTTTTTATTCAGTAAAAATGGGAAAAAATAAAAATATATATAAATGAATAGTATTTTTGTAATCGTGGCGACCCATAGAATAAAATAATATACTATTTTTATGGTATGGTAACGGCCAAAAAAAAAACACATAAAGGTTCCTAAAAATTGACGATTTTCATTTCCTCCACCAACAAAGCTTTAATTAAATCTCACCAATTAGCTATAGATGCCCCAAAATTATGTACCAGAAAAGTGCATCTCATGTGGCAAAAGAATAAGCCCCTATAGGTCCTCAATAAAAAAGAAAAAAATTATAGCCTGGACAATGTGACATAGCAAATCGGATCTGGATGGCGCCTCCTTCCCTCCTATGCCCGGCCGTGCGCCGTACAGCAGGTTACCACCAATATGGTATCGGTGTACTCGGGAGAAATTGGGTAACAACTTTGTGGAGCCTTTTTTCATTTAATCCATTGTAAATGTTTTAATTTTCCACCCAAAATGAGTGTATTGTGAAAAAATATTACAATTTTCAGACTGCACCTCGTTTTGTTTTAACCCATAAAAACACCTAAGGGTTAACAAACTTCTTAAAAGTGGTTTTTCATACGTTGAGGGGTGTAGTTTCCACAATGGGGTAATTTATGAGTCTAGCTATATTTAGGCCTCTCAGGTCAATTAGAAGTTGAGCAGGTCCATCTAAATACGGGTTTGTTGTGATTTTACAAAAATGTGAAAATGATACCTAAATTCTGAGCCTCATAACATTCTAGTAAAATATGTGGAATCTTAAAAACCATGCCAACATAAAGCAGACATTTGGGAAATGTAAGTTATGAATTTATTTGGGTGCTATGACTATCTGCATCAAAAGTAGAGAATTGAACGTTGAAAATATAGAATTTTTCCAATTTTTTTGCCAAATTTGTTTTTTTTCATAACTAAACGCAAAAGATTTCATCCAAATTTTTAAACTAATTGAAGTACAATGTGTCACGAGAAAACAATCTCAAAATCCCCGGATTCTCATAGCGTTCCCACGCTATAACCACTTATAGTGACACAGGGCAGATTTGAAAAGGGTCCGCGTCCTTAGGCCAAAAGTGCTGTGTCCCGTAGGGGTTAAGGAGTATTTTTCACTGATGAGGAGTAGTTAGATTTCCACTAATAGAAATATAGTGTGAGGTGGGGGTTTATACAGTGGAGGGGGGGAAGGGGGAATAATATAGTGTAGGGGGTCATTATACAGTGCTTTTGTGGAATGTTCAAATATGAATTCCTGCAAGGCAATCATTACTGCACATATATTGCAGTTATGATGTTGTAACCCTATTGTGGCAGGCACTGGGGCATAAGAGACTGGACATGAGTACTTAAGTGGCGCATTATACTGTGTAGGGACACGAGGCTGGAAGTACACTATTTGGGAGTAAGAAAGAGGCATTATACAGTGCAAGGGGGGGGGCATTATACAATGTGGGGGTGTGGTTATACAGTGCAAAGGGGGGGATGGGGATTATACAATCGGTGTGCAATATACAGTGTGGGGGGGGATTTTACATGCCTAGGGGGATTGCAATTATCAGGAGGGGGTGTGTTTATACAGTGCAAGGGGGGCATTATACAGTGTGGGGGTGGTTATACAGAGCGGGGCAGTGTGAGTAGGGGCATTATATAGTGCAGGGGGGATGGGCGTTTTAACACAAACCATAGTCCTGTGCAAGCAAACACACTGACACACACTACATTCATACATTATACAGGCGGTCCCCTACTTAAGAACACCTGACTTAGATACAACCCGTAGTTACAAACTGATCTCTAAATTTTGGTAATTTACTGTACTTTAGTCCTGGGCTACAATAATCAGCTTTAACAGTTATCAATGGTGCCTGTAATTAAGATTTATTGTTAATCCTGGTTCTTATGACAATCCAACATTTTTAAAATCCAATTGTCACGGAGACCAAAAAAATTTTGACTGGGATTACAATAATAAAGTATACGGTTCCGACTTACATACAAACTCAACTTAAGAACAAACCTACAGACCCTATCTTGTATGTAACCCGGGGACTGCCTGTACATGAAATTAAACATGCACACAATGTTCACATATAGATAAGACATCACACCTACTTACAAACCTAGCACACTACACAAAAACACAAACATCAGAAACATACATACTTTTCAGTGTTTTAGATGAAGATCAGGGCACTGACTGCTCACTGCAGGGCTGAGTAGTAGCTGGTCCCGGCATCACACATTTTTCCTACCCCCTCCAACTGATGTAGCAGAGTCTAGGGGGGAGGAGCTGCTACAGTAATACACAGAGACAGCAGCACAGAGCACTAAACTTCTATGAGTTCTGATGCCTCTATCCTCCAAGTGCAGGCTGCCTCCCGCCTCTCTCCTCTGCTTTGGATAGCTGAGCTCCGGTCACATATTCTTCTATCGGGGAGCTACAGCAGTGACATGAAGAGGCTACAGCTCCCGGCCCAGACAGAGATTTGAGATTCGGATTTATATGCATCAGGAGATTTTCAAGGGGTTAAACTTCCTCTACATGCGTCAGAGATGTTTGTATATGCGTTAATGCGATCTCTGGCCACACGTGTGGCACCATACTCCCGCGGGCCCCCCATTCCCACCTTGGGGGAAAAAAATTTTGGGCCCAAAAACCCCCCCCCCCCCCCCCGGATGACCGTCTGAATGAATCTTTGGGACTCTCAAAGACTAGAAGAGAGTGTCAGCTTGCAGACTAGACCACTGCTTCACTCGGACATGGGGAATTAGCACCTTTAAGATATATAGCTGATGTCACACATCCTGATTGTATAGCGCGGTGGTGGTGAACCTATGGCACGGGTGCCAGAGGTGGCACTCAGAGCCATTTCTGTGGGCATTCAGACCATTGCCCCAGGACAGAATTCACCAAATAGGACCAAAACTTCCTGCAGTCCCAGGAAACTTAAGAGATGATGCTCTCAGCGCTATTTTAAAGAGCCACTTCATTGGCTGTTTGGAACTGCAGGAAAAGTGAGAAGGTGCAGACAGAACTGCATTATCTTTGGAGGTCCTCCTGCTGGACCCAACATTCTTCATCTACTGAGAGACTCTGTAGAGAAGCTACAATGATAGTCTAGTCTGACTTCAAGAAGAAAAAAAAAGAGAAAAATTTGGCACTCACCACGTAGTAAAATAAATCTTCTTCATTTCTTACATCGTAGAAAGGTAACACATTACAAGCGCTCCCGCGCTATCACTTTCCTCTCCTTGTTAAAGGGATGATTCGTTTCGCGCATTAGCGCTTCATCTTGCCTATAAATCCTGGCGTCCTCGTTGGGTTCGGTCACTGAACCGATTCCGGCGACTATAGGTCGCCCTGGCGGGTCTACTATAGATTTATGCAATTTAGGTAGAAAGTACCAGCCGGCTTTTTTTGGATGAATGGGGATTAATTTTTCAGCACTATTACGTGAAATTACTCCTTTTAAGACAGATTTTCTCAGGAGAGATCCTAATTTATGTTTGATTTTTAACATGGGGTCCCCATTTAGGTCCGCTCTTCGTGTAATGCCGGTTAGGTTTACCCTTTTGAAGTTAATAGTCTAAGCAGATTGGCTTACTTTAAACATATCGGTTCCCCTTCAGGTCCGCCTGGTGTCTTTCCGCCATGACTCACAGTCCGTCAGGCCACGCCCCCCTTCCGATGACACTTGCTTCTCATTGGTTACCTATAACGGCACTAAGTATGAAGGGGTTCTCCTTCAGGTCCGCCCGGCGCCCCTCTGCGATGAGTCACAGTTCATTAAGCACCGCCCTCCTCTGACGTATTCTGTCTTTTCATTGGTCATCGATCATATAACTGTTTTCCTTCAAGTCAGATCTAGTATCTTGCAGTTACAAGGGGCGAGGTCAGGAATCTGAACCCGCCCCCTGCTTTGTTTTTATCCAATGGTGTTTTTCATAAGGTGTGGGTGTGTACTAAGCTACGTAGTAGCACTTCTTGGCGCCCGGGTTTAAAAACCAAACGAGCACGCCAAGATGAAGCGCTAATGCGCGAAACGAATAGTCCCTGTACAAGCGCTCTCGCGCTATCACGTTCCTCTCCCTGTTAATGTGTTACCTTTCTACGATGTAAGAAATAAAGAAGATTTATTTTGCTACGTGGGGAGTGCAAAATTTCTTTCTTTTTTTTCTTCTTTAAGTCTGAACGCTCTGTCCTGTGTCAGTTTGAATTTTGAGCACCACCACTCACATTTACTTATGTGCGATACTTTTCCAAAAGAAGAATTTGGCTGGAAAGGGTCATATACACCCCACCCACTATTGTTACAAGATAAAACCTAATAAGCTGTGCCCCTTGTACCTTTTTTCCTCTTCTTTCTAATACAATGATAGTCTGAATTTGCCATCCTACTTTCAAGCGAGTTGGTGACCTCAGGGGGCCGATACGATTGAAGAAGTTGAAACAGTTATTGCTACCTGTTCTGCCACATCTTTAAAATACCATGTTGGCACTTCACGGTAAATAAGTGGATTTTGGTTGTAGTTTGGGCACTTGGTCTCCAAAAGGTTCGCCATCACTGGTATAGCGTCTTGAAACGCAATGCAACCCGAATAGGGAAGGGCTTGTGCCCATAGAATCTGCCTTTCCACTGTTTACATGCAAACATGTGTTGTCTGCTTTTAACCCCTTAGTGCTCCGCGCCGTAGCTGTACTGCGCTGGTTCACACAAATAGCGCTCAGCGCAGTACAGCTACTGCGGAGCTTCTAAGTGTCACCACATCGCGAGACGTGGTGATATCGAGATGGGACTTAGGTGACAGAGGCAAATCGGTCCCGCCTGCCGATCGCTGCGATTGGCCAGTCAATCCCGACTGGCCAATTGCAGCGTTTTGGGGCTATTGTTCCCTATAAATCCCTATCCCTACCCCTATCTGTTTCTTCTTGTGTGATCACACCTGTCTTCCGTTTTTCCTTGTCTGTCCCTTCTGAACCAAAACGCACTTCTTTTCAATGCGCCGTGTGAATAGTGCTGCACAGTATCTTTAGCAGTAGTTAGTCTTAGGGCAAGTTAGGTGCATTTGTAGCACCTCTTTGCGCGGTACACACAGGTTTTTTTTGGGTGCCTGGTAATATTTTTTTCCAGAGCCCCATAGTTGGGTGCACTTATCTATTTTTTTGTGTGTGCCATCTATGTGGCTTGTACGTGTAGTCTGATGCACATTATTTTTTGTGTGTGCCATCTGTGCGGTTTGTCCGTGTGGTTTGGTGCAAGTCATCTAATTTTTCTGATGTATGTTCTCTATTTTTTTGTGTGCAATGTCTCAAAAGATGTACCCCGTGTTGGATGCATACAACATGCTTGCCGCTGACACAGAGTCAGCTAGTGGGGATGATGTCCCCTTTTACATATCATCATCTTCCAGTGACCTGGAAGGACCCCCAAGAAGGCGCCATAGGGTGCCTGGGGCTTCTGCGCATGGGTAGCCCCAGATAATTATACCCGTCAGGTCGTTTTGGCCAACCTGGAATTAATTTTGACACAGCAGGGCTCAGAGCTATGGACTTTTTTAGGTTTTTTTTTTTATGAGGAGCTGTTGAATTTAACTGTATTCCAGACAAATTTCTACGCTGCACAGCATATTGCCCAAAACCCCACTTCTTTTTATGCACAACCCTACAGGTGGACCCCTGTCACTGCAGCAGAGATGCATAATACTTCTTACGGGGATAGTAAAGAAGCCTTCAATCAGGGACTACTGGAGCACAGACATTCTACCCGGGAAAACATGCATCATGATTTTTAGGGTGTTTGTCTCCCATGGCAGCAGCTGGGCACAATATGATATAATGGATATTTTTTACTATGCACTATCCATTATGCACTTTTTTAGGGGTCCCCCTGTGGGGTTAAAATACTAACTATACCCCTAGATAAAATCATTGAGGGGTGTAGTTTCCAAAATAGGGTCAGTTCTTAGGGGTTTCTACTGTACTGGCCCCTATTGGCATCTACAAATCATTCATGATGGCAAAAAGAAAAAAAAATTATTCCCTTTTGAGCCCTGCTGTGTCTCCACCCTACGGGGTATTGCCCTAACCGGGGTAACCCGCAGAATGATTTTTGTTGTGTTTTTCCCCAGTGGCATGAGTTGGGCAAAATTCTTTTGTCACTTCAATGGCATATTTGATAAATTGCAATACAATGGTGTCTCTGCAGTACTCACCTTGTATTACATTTGAGCCAGCACCTTAGGGGTTAAAATGCTCATACAAGCCTACATACATTATTTGAGGGGTGCCCTTTCCAAAAGTGAAAATGGAGCTCCAAAAGGCAAAATGTTACTCCTTCGCTTCTCAGCCCTGCTGTGTGCCCAGCCTGTAAATTATTGGCACATGTTTGGTATTGCCGTACTCGGGACAACCCGCAGAATGATTTTTGGGGTGTTTGTCCAAAGTGGCATGGGTTGGGCGCAATATATTAGGCAGATAACACAATTTTTACTCTGCACCATTTACTTTGCATTCGAATTTGGCCAACATGTTGGGAATTAAAATGCTCACCGCAACCACAGATAAAATTCTTTGAGGGGTCTAGTTTCTGAAATGGTGAAATTTTGGGGGGTTTTCTATTGTACTTCAGGCGCTCTTCAATTACACTGTGGCACCAAATTCCCAGTAGCACCAACTCTGTTCTGGACATCGCTGTGCGGGGAAACAGCAGCTGACATCTCAAATTCCTTCTGAATATATCCATTTTAGGGCAAAATTAGAAAGATTGTAATCAAAAATTTCCAATTTCCATTTGCTTCCGGAAAAATAATTAAAGGGTTAACAGACTTCTTAAATGCTGATTTTAATAGGTTGAGATGTTAAGTTCATAAAATTGAAAACTGAAGTGATCACCAAAAATTTCACATTTTTCAAATTTCAAGAAAATCTGAGAAGTTGCTACTAAAACTTCAAACCTTTTCACATCCATAAAAAAAAATGGAAACGTCAAACAAATAATGGAAATAAAAAGACCAATGGCAAAAGGTCTCTAGACAAAAAGTGATACCAAATTTTTTTTTGGTAAAGAGTATAACATTTGAAACTTTGAAAATAGTCATTTTAAAAAAATTTTCCTAAATTTTTGAATTTTTACACCCCCCCCCCGCCAAAAGGAACGGATCATGGAATAGATGAAAGATGACACTTACAGCAGGGTCCGCTATGCAGCAAGAAAAGGGCACTCCACATTTCTCTCTACTGAGGTTTGCACCAGTGCAGTTAAAATACTCATTTAGATCCCAGTCATCTGGTCCTTGCGCTCCGCAACAATGGTTCTGTTAGAGGCACATACAGTTATTAATTCAAGAAAAAAATAAAATACACAATCACAGATGAGTAACGTTCAGGAGGTTTTTGGACATTACCGCCTTCTGCAGGGAATCTATGAGGTTCTGCAGGTCAATGTCATCTCGGTAAGCCTTTATGTTGTTCTCAAAAAATTCCTTTGCTCTGTCTCTGACCCAATCTTGGAAGAGGAAGGCCAGAACTGCAACCGCCAGCTCCATAAAGAAGATAAGCACAATAGCACCACAGAACTGCAGAAAAATACACAAGAGCCATGTGTGGAAGGGGAGACAGTTTCTTTGTGCATTTATATGATTAAATACATCCGCCCACCATCGCTGTCCAAAAACAAAGCAACAACATGAATTACATATAGTACAAAAAGAAAGTGGCCTAAAGGGGTTGTGTACTGACAGCCATCCATCCTGCCCCATGGACCAGAATGGTTCCGTCCCCCCCACACCCCCAGTTCATGATCGTTGCTATTGGTTCATCAATTCAGACCAGCCAATAGAAGCGAATTTACTTATGACGTCAGTAATACCGATCATGTCTGTAGACACGGTGATCGGGAGGACAGGGTGGAGGTGTTCCTGACTGCCACCAATTTGCCTTGCGGTCCAGAAGGGTTTTGCTGCCCCCCTCGTCCATGTTTGCAGCTATTGGCTGGTCGATTTGGTCCAGCCAAAAGCAGCAATATTCGTCACAATAGGCATCGCTAGGGTGAATAAGAGCAACACTTGGCGATAATTTCCCTACGGAAAACGAAGATATGGTACAAAAGTGCTGGCCGTGCACATTGTACAGATTATGCTGTACAACTCTTACGTGCTGTTCCAATGGCAGTCCTGCCGTATCATTTCCTGTTTTCAAGAGGAAGGTATTAGGAAACCTATAGGGAACAAGAAGGATGGGGCCCCAGTACCTCTGGTTTAGATGTTCCTGTGTTTTGCCAGGACAGCATTTTCCCGGTGAATTCTGCTGCTTCTAAAAGGTAGGACTCAATAAAGAGTCTGTTCCAAAAGAGGAGTTAGGATGGACACTATATACTACTAAGAGACCTTCGACACCTCCAGAGTGACAAAAGTTTAGTTGGTCCCCTGGTATATTCTACCTCCTTATACGCAACACATTCACAATTCACGCCCAAGCTGTTGTGAATTCATTTAGGTAAAATGAATAATTGTACCAACTGTTAGGTCACGTTGCTCCCTATAACCCTCCATTATTTCATAAGGGGCGCCACATAATGGGCATTGAGCTTTCCAGAAATAATTGCCATCTTTGACTCCATTGCACATCACCTATATGTTCAAAATGCTCGTTTCACGGTGTGTATTACCCTACACCAAATATTACACCTTGCTAAATTCCCCAAGGGGTGTACATTCAACAATTAGGGTCACTTTTCGGGTTTTCCTCTGTCTTGGTACCACTACGGCTCTCCAAATGTATCCTGACACATGTGAAGGATTTCTGTCAAATTTGGCCACTAAAAGACAAACATCCCTCTTTTCCTCTACTGTGCGCCCATAAAGCATTTTATATGCACATGTGGGGTACTTCTACAATCGGGAGAAATAGTTTTACACCTTTTTCGGGGTTATTTAATATATTATCCCTTGTGGCTTACCAAAATTGGGGATAAAGTGACATATATAGGAAAATTTTCACCGTTTTAATGTTTAGGGCCTAATTGGATCATTCACCTGTAGGGGCAAATACATATATTACACATTGCAAAATTCTCTAAGGGGTGTGCGTTCAAAAATTAGGGTCACTTTTCGGATTCTTATCTGTTTTATACCACTAGGGTTCTCCAAATGCATGTCAAACATTTCTGTCAAATTTGGCTTCTAAAAGGCAAACCTCCCCCTTTCCTTTCACTGTGCGCCCATACAACATTTTATATACACATGTGGGGTACTTCTACACTCGAGAGAAATAGGTTTACACATTTTGGGGGGTTATTACATATTTTCATCCCTTGTGGCTATAAAAAAATTAGGGGTACAATGACCTTTATAAGAAAATTTTCACCTTTTTTCCTATTTAAGTCCTAATTAAATCAAACAACTTTAGGGACAAATACACATATTACACCTTGCTAAATTCTCTAAGGGGTGTACTTTCCAAAATGGTGACACTTGTTGGGGTTCCCCTCTGTTTTGGTACCACTAGGGCTCTCCAAATGCATCCTGACACATGTAAAGGATTGTCAAATCTGGCTTCTAAAAGGCCAACGCCCCTCTTTCCCTTCTGAGCCCTACTGTGTACCCATACAGCACTTTGAAAAAGTGGTGCAGTTCTGTGCTTAGGAGAAATGGTTTTACACATTTATGGGGGTTGTTTCATCTTTTATCCCTTGTGACTTAAAGTAACTTTTACCCCAAATTTTTGTGAGAAATTTTCACCTTTTTTCCCCTTTTGGGGCCTAATTGAATCAAACACCTTTTGGGGCAACTACACAAATTACACCTTGCTAAACTCTCCAAGGGGTGTACTTTCCAAAATGGTGTCTCTTGTTGGGGCTTTCCTCTGTTTTGGTACCATTATGGCTCTCCAAATGCATCCTGACACATGAAAACTTTTTCAGCCATATTTGCCCTGCAAAAACGAAACAACGCTCTTTCCATTCCAAGTGCCCCCTGTGCCCGTACAGCAGGGTACAGTGACAAAATGGGTATTGGCATGCTCAGGAGGAATTGCCCTCAACATTGTAAAATTTATTTTCCTTTTTAACCCATTGTGAAGGTGCAAATTTTAGTGTTCAATGAATCTATAGTAAGATAAAATTACATTTCTGTAATTTCACTTTCATTTATCTTTCACCCTCATGAAACGCTCATAGGATTAACAAAATTCCCAAAGGCTGTTTTGAATATTTTGAGGGGTGTAGTTTCTGAAATGGTGTCATTTGTGGGGGTTTTCTGTCATGTAGGCCTTATAAAGTCACTTCTACCTAAACTGACCCTCCAAAAGTAGGTTTTGATGATTTTCGTGAAAATCTGAAAAATTGCACCTAAAGTTACAAGCCTCCTAACATCCTAAAAAAAGGAAAAGATGTTTGAAAAATGTTGCCAAGTTAAAGCAAACATATGTAAAATATTAGTTATCAAGTTATTTTAGTGATATGACCAACTTTCCAAAAAGTAGAAAATTTTGAATTTGGAAAACATTGTTTTTTTCAAAAATTTTATTTCATAAATAAATACTAAATATATTGATTACATTTCTCAACCAACAGGAAGTACAATGTGTCACGAAAAAACAATGTTAAAGCGTTCCAAAGTTATAACCACTTAAATAGACACATGTCAGATTTTAAAAAATGGGCCGTGTCAGGAAGGTGAAAAGTGGCTTCAGCGTTAAGGGGTTAAAATCTCATGAATAATCTGTAGACCCCCAAAATGAATTATCTATACATTGTTTCTCATCCCGTAAATAATAAGCCCTCATATGTTCGCATTACCAAAAAAAAAAAAAAAAAATTATAGCTAGTACAATGTGACAATACAAATCTGCTGTGAATGACTCTGCTTAGATCCTATACAGCAGTTTACCACCACATATGGGGTATCAGTACACTCGGGAGAAATTGGGCATCAAACGTTGCAGAGCGTTTCATCATTTAATTTATTATGAAACTGTCAGTTTTGGCCTAAATGAATGTATTTTCACAATTGTTTAAACCCATGTGAAACCCTTAAAGGGTTAATAGACTTCAAGTGTAACCGTCATTTCAAAAAACTTTGTTGTAGGGCAGGTAATTTTACTCCCTATCTAACTTGAGCTTTCCCTTCACTTGTAAACAAATAATCCACACAGACACAAACTGCAGCCCCCATCACCTCACACAAGGAAGTGGCAGGAGACAATCTCCAAGTCTGCAAGCTGTGCCCTCATGTGCGGTGCTGAAGTGTTACTTAGATAGAAAGATATTACATAGAGGATGGATATGAATAGATAGATAGGAGATTACGGGGTAGGGTCGCAAGCAGAGGCGCTCGTGTGATGAGGTGATTCAGGAGGCAGGCTTGTAGTTTTTTTGTAGAGCTGGGTTGTATGGGCTAAAAGAGGTACTAAAATGAGGACACCGAGGCAAACTTTTAGGAATAATTCCCAGGGACACCTGGAGCATAAGTATGTATTATGTTTTTTTTTTTGCTCAAATGACAGTTACACTTAATAGAAGTTGTTTTTACATACGTTGAGGGTGAGTGGTTATATATAAAGTCACTTGAAGCTAAGTTGTCCCTCAAAATGTGAGTTTTGGCAATTTTCATGAAAATGAAAAAATGGCACTAAGTTTCATCATACATCCTAGAAAAAATGAGGACACAAAATTAACATTTACGAATGTCTGGTTTATGTGAGATGCTATTTTATCAAGTCTTTTTGGGTTTTACTTCCTATCTTAAGCAGAACATTTCAAATTTGGAAAAAGAATAAGAATTTTTACAAACTCTATCACTTACATTTTAACATGAAGTACAATGTGTCACGAGAGAAAACAGTCTCAAAATCACCTGGATATGTTGAAGCATTCCGTAGTTTATAACCAATTATCGTGAGATTTGAAAAATCGATTCTGGTCATTGAGCTGAAAACTAGTGTCAGTGATAAGGGGTTAAAGTGTTTTTTACCTTTTTTTTTACTTTAACAGGTTGGCTGAACAAGCGATCCTCTGATCGCTTGTTCAAGCTGTTCTTCACCTAACATGTGTAATACAGATGTATTACTTTGTGGTTACAGAGGGTCCTGCTAGAAGTCAGGACCCGGCCCCAGAAGAGGATCGCACAGCCCCTGGGCACTGTAGACCCCGGGGCTGCGATCAAAGCAGCGGACCCCATGGTTAGCGTCATGGGGGGGGGGTCTGATTACCGTGAAATGCCACAGTCAAGATCAGACCGCAGTGTTGTAAGGGTAAAGACTCGCGGATGTTTGAGGCGGGTGTCGGCTCTGAACCCGACAGCCGACACCCGCAGCTTCTGGCTCCGGCTCCTGAACCTGATGTAATAGTACTGCAAAAAAACGCACCTCCCACCGGTACTATTAAGTCAAATTTCAAGAAGGTGTTAAGGGTTGAACAGAGATGTGGGCATATATCGAGCCGTGTGCCTGTGACATCACATGACTAGGGACCGTGTGTTTATTCACAGGAGGAAAACATGAATTTTCCTGTTGAACGCCTGTAAGCAGATATCTAGAAATACGTATGGAATTGGCACTTCCCATTTGACAAAGAATATCAATTATTTGCTTTATATACCTAAAAATCGAATCCAATACTTTAAAAAAAAAAACTCTTTCTGCTGATTCACTACAAAATTTCAATAGGCAAATATTTTCTCTTAAAGCGCCACAACATCCAGCAAATCCAAGGGTGAACATAATGACCCCGAAACCAGGACCAACCACACAGGATCAAAACCATGGAGTCGCGTCACTTTAGTTATAATCGGACAAAATTCCCTGAAAAAGCAAGAGCAGATTAAAACATTAGATCAAAAACCACTGAGAAAAGCTGCTCAAAAACAGACTTGAATAAAGATTTATGGCAAAGAGATTTCATATTTTAGGAAAATGTTTCCGCAAACAACATAAAACACATAATTTACTCTTTATCACTTGTATGAAAACTAATAAAAAGTCACCATTTTTTATAATGCAACAAAAAACATTGAACCCCTTCTGAAGTAGTATAAAACAATAGACCACAATGCTGTAAGTGTAAGCACATCCTCGGCACAGGAAGGATTTCAGTAAAAGAAAATTGATATTGTTACTATGTCAAGCAGAGGATGGGGGAAGGGGAACGGATTCTATGTCCACAGGGCTCAAACGTTCATTCACATAAGGTAAAGGAAGTGGAAAAAAAAAAAAAAGTGCACAGGAAGAGTCAACATTCCACAGGGTCTTCTATTTTTGAAGACGCAGCAACTAACGAAAAAGTAGCTTCAAGTTTGCCGTTACTGGTTACCAATTTTGGTGCACAAAGTTAATAAATTGCATAAACTAGATCCTTTAATAGCACTTTTTTAACCAAATTCGACAAATCTGTTTAAAGGTTTTTTCCAGCTTTAAAATACATACCATAAGGGAAGGGGCTATAAAAACTAAAAAAAAATCATCTTCACACCTCCTCCATGTCCCGCGCCACTGTTTGTTTACAGAGAAGCACTCTATCCGACCACTGCATCGGCAGGTGTAACTAGTTGGACAGGAGTGCTACACCTGTAACAAGAGCCAGGTGGCGGAGTGGAACTATGGGAGCATCAGAGGGAGGCAAGGATAGGATTTTTATTGTTTTTTACAGCCAGGAACCACCCCCCTCCCCATTTACCCCAAGGATATGTAGTCAATAAAAATGGCACCAAAATGTCATATTTGTTATACAGTTGCAGCTTGTAAAGGTTGGTCGAAGAAGCAATGGAGTATAACAGAAGTATAAAAGAATAAAAACAGGCTTGGGTACTGCAATTGTTTACAAACCGGCTAACTCTTTGAAAAGGTACTTCAAGAAAAATATTCGAGAATGGTTCAAGTTAAAGGAAACAGACAGAAGTGACCCAAACCCCTACCAGTGTGTTGTCAAGGGGAGCAACACATTCCATCATGTCCGGTTATGGCGCAGTTTGCGGGCATCAACCAGGAAATCGAGTTTAAATGGCACAAGTCATCTTGTCCTCTCCTCATCCTCACCCTTTCACCTTTCCCCAACACAACATGCTCATTAGAATGCACAAACATTAAGATATGTTTTGAAATGATTTACAAATGTAAATAAAACAGCTACGTACTTTTTCACTCCAGGCCCAAAGACCAATTCCAAGCAGCACCATACGGATAGCTGATGGAAGAAAAAAAAAAAAAAGAAAACCGCTGCTTACCACAAGACATAAATGAAACACATTTTTCTTAGTTATTAGCAGACAATATGCCTTCTGCTGTACTGTACTAATAAAGTAACTATAAATACAGTAAAATGTTTCTTGGGATGTAAAGTTTAAAAAAATTACCCAAAATATGATGTTGTAGCTAAAGAGTAAGTACTTGTAACAGAACTAACTTCTGCTGTGCTGTAGCGGTAGTAGTGCATGATGTTCAAATAATTAGGCCCTACACAATAAAAATAGAAATATTCCGTATTAAGGAATACACTAAATAACAGTTCCCTGGAAGTCTGAAAGGAGGGAACCGGTCACCAGCTTTTACACACCCCTATACAAACCAAACCAGATACAGTATGAATGTCCTTCCTGGAATTACACCTTTTATATGAAATCTCATGTAGAGAGACGTCAGGTTTAGAGGCTGCAGGTGAAGCGCAACATCGCTCATCTTCGGATCTATAGTACCTAGATACTGATTATCCCTTATGTAGCTCTTACTGTATGAGAGGCCTCTCAATACAAGGTGGGTATTGCTGCATATTGGCACCAATCGCGAGTGTTAACCATGATAATGCCCTTGGCAAAGCTGCCAGGGGCAATTAAATTCCGGCAGCACGTGGGACCAACCATATTGGATTCGGACACCACCCCCTGCAAGATCATTGGTGGGTGCAATCAGTTACTATGACAGCCTAGGGTCTACAAAGACCAGAGGCTGTCTGATTTTAAGCACAAGGCGGGGGCCGTCCGAGGCGCTGCCTCTTCCCAAAACTGCCCCGCTTGCTCCACAGGCCGCACGTCAGTGGCAATCAGACCTCCTAATTCCGCCCCCTCATAATACGCTTACAGCTTGATGAGGCGGTCCAGCGTTCCTATTTTACTCTGCAGCGGTGTTACTAGCGTTATCTGAGTGTCCATTAGTGCTTTAAAGGCTGCTTTAAAAAAAACAACATTTTTTACTTCTGCGGCCCTCCCGGCATCTCGTGCTGCCATCTCTTTGGTCTGTGTCTCTGTACACAAACAAGGGCGGCAGGGAAGCGTACAGCTTCTTTGCCGCTGTTTGTTACAGGGGCACGGACCAGAGAGAAAAAGTCGTGGACACCAGGAGGGACTGTGTGTGTTTTTTTTTTTAGCAGCCCCTCCCAGCCAAAAGTTTTGTTGTTTTTTTTGGTTTTTTTTTTTAACAGACTGCAAATCCTTTGAGGCTACCATCTTCTAGCATTCATTATTGATATAAATAGTTACAAATATTTTATATTCAAAAATTTAGATGCTGGAAGATTTACTTTTTCCTGTTAGATCAGTTACCTTTTGTAAGCCTACAGTGTGGAATTGAGATCTACGAGAGGACACTGACCCTGCTGTGACACGCACCACCCTATGTTGGCACCGCGCCTGACAGTTGTCGGTGCATGACCCCGAGAAGTACTGAGGATTGCATTACAAATAAGATTAGTTCCTCCTTATTTTAAAACCAAAGATGGAAAATAATACAGAATAAAAGAATGTGTATTCCAGGAGCGTCTGCATCTTTGATCAAGGAAAAAAAAAAAAAAAAAGTGTTAAACTCTCTGGGTTTGTGACTTAAGATGAAAACTGGTTCTATAATTTCTAAGTGATTTTCTGGGTGATGCCACAACACAAGGTCGTGAAAGAACATCATCGGAAGGTGTTAATCTTGACAAGAAACCAATTGCTTTATTAGGTAAATTCTGTTGACAGATTCCTTTTCTTCTGACCACGTCAGCCAGAGAGAAGGTAGAAGCTTCATCTTCTACTATCTTCACTGTATTAGCCGACGTAGCAATACGAAGGGGGATACAGGAGCCATTAGCAGCAGCAGCAAAAGCAGAGACTGCCGGCTCGGTAAGTACTTCTCTGTATGATCACACTAGGGCAACTGAGAGGTAGAAGAGAAATTCTCATTTAACTCGTAGATAGATCATAGCGGCTGTTTTCCACCAACCAGCTATTCCAAGTAGGAGTCTATATTATTCAAACAATTTACCTAACTGTATTTTAAAATTTTTATTATTATTATTTCTGGACACTTTACACTAATATTCACAGGTACAATGTTGTGCTCATAAGGAGTTGGTTATGGGCAATAACAAATGGCCCGGGGCCAACTCTTTGAAGCAATAGAGGGATCTCTTGGATCTGTGCAGATAGGAGGTGAAGATAGATCAGTAGGGAGATATACACTCACGGCCACTTTATTAGGTAACACCATGCTAGTAACGGGTTGGGCCCCCTTTTGCCTTCAAAACTGCCTCAATTCTCGTGCATAGATTCAACAAGGTGTGGAAGCATTCCTCAGAGATTTTGGTCCATATTGACATGATGGCACACCACAGTTGCGAGATTTGTCGGCTGCACATCCATGATGCGAATCTCCCGTTCCACCAATCCCAAAGATGCTCTATTGGATTGAGATTCTGTGCTGTGGAGGCCATTTGAGTACAGTGAACTCATTGTCATGTTCAAGAAACCAGGCTGAGATGATTCTAGCTTTATGACATGGCGCATTATCCTGCTGAAAGTAGCCATCAGATGTTGGGTACATTGTGGTCCTAAAGGGATGGACATGGTCAGCAACAATACTCAGGTAGGCTGTGGCGTTTGCAACGATGCTCATTGGTACCAAGGGGCCCAAAGAGTGCCAAGAAAATCTTCCCCACACCATGACACAACCACCACCAGCCTGAACCGTTGTGATACGGCAGGATGGATCCATGCTTCATGTTGTTGATGCCAAATTCTGACCCTACCATCCGAATGTCGAGCAGACAGAAATCGAGACTACAGACCAGGCAACGTTTTTCCAATCTCTTACTGTCCAATTTCGATGAGCTTGTGCAAATTGTAGCCTCAGTTTTCTGTTTTTGTGAAAGTGTGGCAACCCGGTGTGGTCTTTGCTGCTGTAGCCCTATTGCCTCAAAGTTCAACGATAGTGCATTCAGAGATGCTCTTCTGCCTACCTTGGTTGTAACTGGTGGTGATTTGAGTCACTGTTGCCTTTCTATCAGCTCGAACCAGTCTGCCCATTCCCCTCTGGCATCAACAAGGCATTTCCGTCCACAGAGCTGCCGCTCACTGGATGTTTTTTCTTTTTTGGACCATTCTTGTAAACCTAGAGATGGTTGTCGTGAAAATCCCCCAGTAGATCAGCAGTTTCTGAAATACTCAGACCAGCCCTTCTGGCACCAACAACCATGCCACGTTCAAAGGCACTCAAATCACCTTTCTTCCCCATACTGATGTCGGTTTGAACTGCAGGAGTGTCTTGACCATGTCTACATGCTCAATGCACTGGTTGCCGCCATGGTCTTGGCTGATTAGAAATTAAGTGTTAACAAGCAGTTGATTAGAAAAGTGTTAACAAGCAGTTGGACAGGTGTACCTAAAAGTGGCGCGGTGAGTGTAGATATTATATGAGAGAGGTTGTCTATTATGAGATAAGATGAGAACATTATTATTGTCAGTTGTGATGTAATGATAGGTCAGCGTTATCTATATAGGGTCATTGTACAGGGAGGAGGAGATGAGCTGTCACATCTAGGTCTAGTAGTTTATTATTTAAGACCCTCATTACACCCTTTTAACAACTTTACCAAAACTTGTACATTGTCCTAAAAGGTCCTTGTGCTGAGAAGTCAGAGGGGCGGTGCTTAAGTAATTTTAATTTTTTTTTTTAAGACTGAACCTTTTTTGTCTTTCCACCATCTACTAACCGACTCAACCTCTCTATCTTGGTCTGTGGATCACTCGTCTTGCCGTATGCATCTCAGAAACATCTCCAGATTCCGCCCATTTTGTCTGAAACTTCTGAAATGTTAATTGTTGCGCTGATTCACTCTCGACTAGACTATAGTAACTCTATACTAATCGGTCTTTCACTCACTGAACTCATGCACTAAACTCCTCTACAATCTATCCTAAATGCAGCAGCCAGGCTGGTCTTTCAGACCAACCGCTACACAGTGCCTTTAGTTTGTGCTAATCAATGCACTGGTTGCCGTCTCTTTCCACACTTTAAAATAATAACACCCTCATCGCCCTACCGTGCTCTTCGATCTACCAGTGATATTAGATTAATATCTACCTTAATTCGAACTTCTCATGCACGTCTCCAGAACTTCTCCCCAGTTTGCACCAATTCTCAGGAATGCCCTTCCCAGGACTCAGACTAATATCCAAAGTTTCAAACGTGCGCTTAAAACTCCCATCCTTTAGGCAAGACTATCAGGGCGCAGTCATACGTTCTCTGGAAACGCATACGAGATGGGCGAGGCCCGCCCCCTAAGGCTAGCGGAACGTTATGAACACAACGTTACGGACGTTGTGAACGAGCCCCCTACTTGCTAATGTGTGAAATTTCGACTCCCTTTACTAACCCATCCTATGTCCTCCTCCTCTGTTATCAGCAAACACCAGATACATACCAAGGTCCAGGCTTCTCTGCGGTCAATTTCACCTTGGACCTTTAATAAGATGGTGGTTGATGGCTGGTTCAAGCAGCTGAATTTATATTTATTTATTAAAATTATTTAATATTGTTCCTTATAAAGAATGGGGGACCATTGTACAATCTCTTGTACCTCGTGTCACCCCTTCATCCTCATAGAATGTATACTCTTGCGAGCAGGGCCGTCACTCCTATTGTTCCATCTGACTGTATGTACTGTGTAATGTAATATTATTTGTATATGTTGCCTTGATTTGTAAAGCCTACGGATAATTTGATGGCACTATATAAATAAAGATTATTATTACGCTCCATAACACTGATACATAAAGGGCTGTCAGTCACCTCTGAGTGGCGATACTTATGCTTCTGAAATACAATATACTGTATACAATGACTATGCTCATCTGCATGTTGGTGAACGGTTCAAATTTCATTTTAAACACATTTTATAAGATAACAAGTGTAACCGGATATATCAGTGGGGGGGAGAGGGGGGTTATTTTGCTAGAAACTTTACGACAACATCAGGATGAAGACAAACATCCTTTCTGAATACACTGCTGGTATCAGGTCAAACAACCCATCAAACATATGTCAATGAATCGTGATACAATTTGCACAATGATGAAGAGACCCTGGAGCATCTTCACGAATTCCATCCGCACCGGTTACAGGTTACTCCATCTCTAATAATAGCAAGGAAACAAAACATACCCATCAGCCATTCTTGTGGAACCAAAAAGATAAAATTTGGAACAAGGATGTAAAGTAAATTTGTGATCAGTTGCAGAAAATCCTCAGCGAATTCTCACAAACTTGTGCCCGGCGTACCGTAGCACAGCGGGCAGCCGGGAAAGGAAGATGGGGCGAGAGCTGTAGAGATAAGACATACAGTGCCGTAACGGGAAAAGATGGGACATGCCTATCTTTTCCCAGGTACGAACGCACTGTGCCACGCCATGTGCCTATTGCCGTCCTATGAGGGGGGGGGGGGGGTATAAAATGTACAATAAAATGTGTACCATGCAATACTTACTTTTTTACTCAACATGTGTTTATTGCATAAAATTGCTCATCACAACAATTGTTCTGCATACTAAAATGAACCATAAAATGAAACATAAAATTGTTAAAGAAAATCATATTGTTATATTAAATATCAGTGGGACATCACCATAGATATTATGGTCAAGTCTCCAATAGCAATACAGTTTGTTCTTAAGTCGATTTTGTATGCAAGTTGAAACTGTAATATTTATAGTGTAGATCCAGACAAAAAATTTTTTTTGCCCCAGTGACAATTGGAGTTTCCAAATTTTTTTGCTTTAATTGGAACAAGGATGATCAATAAATCCTTATTACAGACACACCTTACAGCTGATCATTGCAGTCTGGAACTAGAGTAAAGCATATGAGAGCTTCACGGACGGGTCACAGTGGGCAGGGGGTCTGTATTTAACTAGGGGGCGTCTGCAAATCGGGGTGTCCTTAAGTAGGGGGACCGCCTGTATATTGTTTACCAACGATTGGAAGTACTGTAGTAACATGCTGGTCTGGATCTCAGTTATTCAGTGACTATTTTTGTTTTGTGCATGCAGTTTTATTCTAATGCGAGTATATATTATCGAGTATAAGCAGAGACGCCTAGTTTTACCACCAAAAACTGGAAAAACCTATTGACTCGATATAAGCCCAGGGTGTTGTAGTACACAGCCAGCCCCTTGTATGCCAAGCACATTAAAAAAAAAAAAAAAAAAAAAAAAAAAAAAAACACACGTAATACTCACCCCCGAGCTCGCGCGGCTATCTCGCCGGCTCGCTTCTACTAGACGGCGAGTAGAGTCCATGCGATCTGCCGGCGGGCGCACATATGATGCAGCGGTGTCGCCTTGCATGCACGTTCGCGGCGACACTGCCATCATAGTGTGCGCCCGGCGGGAGATCGCATAGACACGATGCTGCCGGGGGTAGAGAGAGAGAAAGAGAGGAGTTGCACTGAGGATCAGGAGCCGCGCCCAGGATCGGGCGCGGAGTGCGGGAGAATTAAGTTTTTTTGTTTTTTTTTTAAATTGACTAGTATATAAGCCAAGGTAGGTTTTTCAGCACATTATTTCCGCTGATACACGAGTATATGTACGGTTTTTGGGTTTATTTGGTGACAACAACTGTTTATGTACTGCGCTATCTAGTGTTCACATGCTGCGATATATAGCACTAGTAGCGGTGCAGTTGCAACCAGGCACCTTTGCCAAAGGTGCCATTGACCCCAATAATATAACAATACAAAGCAAGATCTCATAACTTACCTATACTATAATACAGTGATGTCCCACTTATGTTATATAAATGATTTTATGTTAATTTTATGGTTCATTTTATGAATGCAGAACACTTGAGTGATGTGCAATAAACACATGTGTTAGTAAAAACAGTAAGTAGTGCATGGTACACATTTTTATCTAGTTCTTTATATTTACCGAGGGGGCACACTGTATTACCAGAGCACACTTCCCACTAGGGGTTTGTCCAATAGGTTGTGAGTGCGGTCTAGAGATTCATTATAGTAGGAAAAAAAAACAGCAGTAAAAAATTCATTAAGAAAATGCTATTTTCTGCAATGTGTGCAGACCGCTTATTATTTCATTCTACTAGGACCTGGCAGTAAAAAGTAACTATTGTTTGAGGGATATGCATGCACACCTAAAGGTTGGGTCCTAGGGCAACTGGAACAGTTTTACCTCAGACTTTTCTGACAAATCTGCCCTATCTTTGTATCCCTATCCATCTTACCTCATACATAAGCGTGTATATACTCATGCCTATAGCAGTGGTGGCGATCCTATGGCACGGGTGCCAACGGCGCACCGAGCTTTCTGGTGGGCACTGAGCCATCACCCAGCACACTAGAACATAATTTTCCTGTAGTTCCAAGCAAAGATGCCGTTTTGAGTGATATTTTAACCCCTACGGGACTTATATGGCCTTAAGGACGCGGCCCCATTTTTCAAATCTGCCCTGTGTCACTATAAGGAACACTGAGATTTCCGGGGATTTTGAGATTATTTTCAGTGACATATTGTACTTCAATATTTAAAAATTTGGATGAAATCTTTTGTATTTAGTTAGAAAAAAAACAAATTTGGCAAAATTGGAAAAAAATCTTTATTTTCAAAGTTCTAAATTCATACTTTTGATGCAGATAGTCATAGCACCCAAATAAATTCAAACTTACATTTCCAAGTGTCTGCTTTATGTTGGATGGTTTTTTAAGATTCCACATATTTATATAGAATGTTATGAGGCTCAGAATTTGGGTGGCAATTTTTCAAATTTTGGGGGAGAAAAATGACCAAAACTAATATTTAGATGGACCTGCTCAACTTTTAATTGAGCCGTGAGAGGCCTAAATAATAGCGAGACTCATAAAATTACTGGAAACTACACACCTCAATGTATGAAAAACCATTTTTAAAGAAGTTTGTTAACCCTTTAGGTGTTTTATAGGGTTTAAAACAAAATGGAGGTTGTGGTTACAAATTGTAATATTTTTTGACAATACATTCATTTTGGGTGGAAAATTAAACATTTGTAATGGGTTAAATGAAAAAAGTTTCACAAAGTTTGATACCCAATTTCTGCAGAGTACACTGATACCCTATATGTGGTGGTAACCTGCTGTATTGGTGCAAGGCCGGGCATAGAAGGGAAGAGAGGTCATGCAGATCAGAATTGCTATGTCACATTGTACAGGCTATAATTTTTTTGTTTTTTTTTTTTTTTATTGTGGACCTATTGGGGCATTATTTTTGCCACATGAGATGCACTTTTCTGGTACATAATTTTGGGGCATCTATAGCTAATGGTGAGTATTTATTAAATCTTTGTTGGTGGAGAGAAATGAAATCATCAATTTTAGGAACTTTTTTTTTTGGCAGTTTCGTACGTAAAATAGTATATATTTTTATCTATGGTCTCCACAATTACGAAAAAGACCTTATTTATAGGTTTTTTATATAAAACATTTCCATTTATGAATAAGAAGTAATTAGGCAAAAATGTCAATTTTAGCACACTGACTATATGCATAAACTTTTTATTTTGCTGACAAATCTGGGTTAGGGGCTTATTTTTTGCGAGAAGGATTGTTCTTTTAGTGGTTTATTTTAGAGTGCTGAATTTTTTTTTAAATCACTTTTTAGATAATTTTTTTTTTAAAGGTATTAATTAAAAATTATCTTTTTCTGAACGTTTTTTGCGTTTTTTTTCCCCGCCGTGTTTACCGTGCAGGTCCAGTAACAATTCTGTTTATTATACAGATTGTTACGGACGCGGCAATACCAAATATGTGGCAGTTTTTTGTGTGTTTGTGTATTAATAGTTTATAAGTGTTTATGGGAAAATCATTTGGGGCTTATTTTTATGTATAATTTAATGTATTAACTTAATTATTAATGTGTTTTATTAGTGTTTTTACTCTTACTTACTTGAACCAGCAATGCTCTGATTGCTGATTCAAGTTACATACACTGCTACAATACTATTTATTGTAGATCAGTGAAAAACTGTCTGAGCATGCAGGGGCATGCTCAGACAAGTTACATTCAGAAACGGAAAGGATCTGGACGCGGAGGCGAGGAGCGGGAGCCCAGGAGCATTAGGCAGACTTCGGGGCTGCCAGAAGAGGATGGATCCCCCAGTAACGGCACGGGGGTCCGATCCAGCAGCAGGAACACCCTTACACCCTTATCTCTGAAGGACTTCTGCTGGCCCATGATTCTATGTGTACAGAGACACTAAAAATAAGCTACAATGATGCAAATTTTCCCTCCTTTACTGTGTTAGTGTTCTCAGGAGGCCAGGAAGATTGAATGTTGTTGAGGAACAGGAGCAATAAGAGAGTACTCAATTTTGGATGGCACCTCACGATAAATGAGAGGGATTTGGGTTTGCAGTTTGGGCATCGGACGTAAAACTTGTGATACTCACCCCCACCTTTGTGTTCCTTTACAGGCTCCTCCATCCTGCTCCTTCACAGAGGTCACAGCCTGGTGAGCTGACATCAGTGGATGAGGTAGGAGCTGGACGAGCACAAAGATAGAGGCAGCCTGCAGTTACAGACAAGTCACATGTTTTTTTAAAATGCATCCAAACCAAAGCCCAATCCTGGGATACCAGAGGATTTGTTAGGGTGCAAGGTAAGTTACAACACGCAATTATATTAATGCAAAGGTTATAAAAAGGCAGAGAGGCATTTTGGACTGCAAGTGTGATGGGCTCCTGCAACCTGTCTTAAGTGAAAATAGGTCCCTGGTGACAGGTTCCCTTTAAATAACTACAAGAAGTTACATAATATTTTCCATAGTGAGAGCTGTATGTCTGTATGTCCAGCTAAACATTGAGCTGATCTGTACCTCCAGCTTTAAAAGGGAATGTCCCAGGTTTCATGGTTCTGTGTTGTTATACCGTAAGTACTTTTCCACAAAAGGAGAAGTAAAGTACTCAGATAACAAAAGCCACCACCCGATTCCTATGATCACGATGGCCCAAATATTACAGAATAATTGGCAATTGCGAATATGTATGGTGCAAAGTGTATAAAGCCACATTAACACCACAGGGACATGCATAGTCACAGTCTTTAGTAACTTACCACCACAGTGTGATAACATGGCTGCAGAGTATAATCATATTACAAGATCCACATCAACTGATGGTAAATGCAGGGCACCAGAAGATATCAAGGGGACATTAGATAATAAATCCCAAAGAGAAAAAGGGACAACATACACAAACCCTCGTTTTCCTCCAATTATGTGAGACCAGTTGCTGATTTCAGCTGCAGTGCAGTATGCAAGTTCAAGAGGAAGTGTTCAGCACAGAAATTCTTCCATTTAAAATGTGTCTTAATTCCATAATTTAACCCCAGCTACCTGTAACGTAAGTATTAGGTCACATGCGGTGCAGGGGCATGTGGTGAGGGCTGACAGGCTGAGCACTATGCAATATCCAACAAGGTGGTCGTTGTGCTTAGCACGACCACGGGTGTTGGTACTGTATATGCCTCGCCAAGGCTGACAAAAGCATTAATCCTGTTGGCGCCATCTTGGATTCAATCGCAGCCCCTTGACGTCATTGGGGACGGCATTCAGTTTCCTTGACAGCCTGGGTCAGCAGTATAGGCTGACAACTGTCAATACTCTGCAATACATCAGTATGATGACCCAGCAGGCACTCGGCAGGGTTGCAGCCAGCCCCCCCAGCGGGGGGTGTGCACGCACATTTTTGTGCTGAAAACTCAGCTTATACAGAATATTACGTGAACCTTTCTTTATAACATTAATTGAGTGGTGAACACCATGGCACAAATTATGCCCAATACTGTTACAACTTCCATCGGAGTCCCCTGTAGTGTTATGAATAAGGCCTCCATCCCTTTTTCCTCCTGTGGTATACCTTTCTTAGTTCACCTGTGGTAGGTTGTCACTACTTTTAACAGACTTTAAAAAGTGTTTTTTGTGGTAACTAGTTTTAGTTGTCGCACTGTAGTTGAAATGGATACTATTGGTGTAACCTATAACCAGTTATGGTTTTTTTTGAAGTTTGTCGTATATATACTCTAGGTAATGTAATTACATATTTATTTTATGTTTTTACACATAAATATGTAATTGCAAAATCTTAGAGGTATATAATACACGCCAAACCTATAACAGAAAAACCCTAACTGGTTGTAGGTTTATACCATAGTATCCATTTCAACTAGCAGCGCGACAACTAAAATGGTTGCCCACGAAAAAACATTTTTTTAATCTACCATATCAGGATTCCTTCCTGCACACCAGAGTCTGCAGCAGCTTTATAACTACCTCTCTTTTCATTCTCCCCTTGCATGAGCGCAGTGTACACACTCTACCAAACACTACTTTACCAAGAAATGGACCACAATAACAGAGATCCTTACATTTGCTTAGTTTTCCCGCTTTCACTGTCGTAGATAAATCTGACTCTTTAATGGAACAACAACCCAAACATAACAGAAGATCTGCGGTTACTTCTCTCAGATGTTGTAACAAACTTCGGTTGAGGTCCTTTGAAAGTAAATAAGCATCACATGAAGTAATTATTTGATTTACCTTCTTTTTTTTTTTTTTTTTATTCTATTTCCTTCTATTAAATAAAGGAGGAAATCAAACAACATGGATTTAGTAGTTTTAGCAAGAATACTTACATGTTGGCATGTTGTCCCCTGAAACAGGATCGGTTGTTCATTTAGCTGTTAATGGCTCATTTTTTGTGGGGAAAAAAATAGGCAAATGAGCTCTCGGGACTCCAGTGTACATCACAGAAAACCCCTTCTGGCTCCATGGGCTGTCACTGACTGTGTTTTGGGAAGTGGGGGAGAGGGAAGCAGCACAAGTGCCAAAGGAAGGCAGAGGAATAATTAGAGAAATGAGCCAGAAGGGGCTTGTATGAACAAACAAGGAGCCCCTTAGGACTATTTGCATCATTTTAGAGGTCCTTTTTAAACAAAAAATAAGCAGCTCTACACAAGAAAGCTTACAAGAACAGATCCTGTCTTGGGAAGCACCCAGCCTGTAAGTATGCTTGGGCTATAAATAGTTGCCCATAAAAACCAGAGTTCAGTTTAATTTTATAAAAGCTGTGGAAAAAATGAAAGCCCAGGTATGACATAGTGCCATGGGAAACTACAACAGTTCGCTTAAGATAAATCTCCCCCATTATATATGAGCATACAGTAGTCTCTGTACACATACATGTATAAACACAAATAGTATAAGTGGTCACAGTATACACACACAGTACACACTGTATACACACTTAGTACGTACATAAACAGTGTCTATTTGTAAGACGTCATGTTCCCTACTACCCCGGGTGATTCCTAATCTTTCCATTCAGCGCTATACACATTGAAGGTAAACAGCATATCACTGCGATTGTCTAGAGTTTTCTATGCCAAAAGTCTTCAGTGCAAAGAGACAAACAATAAACCTCTGCTGAAATGACTTACCCCCCACACCCAAACGCACTTACCGCACACCCTCAGCCTCCTAATACCGGTCAAGTTAGAGCCGAGCAAAGAGTGTAAGTTTTGCTCACACAGCGACGTCCTCCCCCGCCCCTGGTTACACAGGAAATAGAAGCCCCGCTCCCCTTCGTTCATGTCAATGGGTGTGGTGCCTGACTGGTTGTGTGTCATAAACTTATACTGGATCCCTGGAGCGAGCCCATTTATAACAAGAGTGCGGGGCGAGGAGGGAGCTTACTCTGCCTGGTACAGTGTGAGGGAAACAGAACTAAAAAGTGCCTGCTTCTTCTATCCAGGTCAAGACTGTTATCTTCATGCATTGCATATTTTGATGAAAGTGAACAGAAAGTAAAGTAAACATTCATATATATCTATAATAGGAATAAACTAAAAACAATGGTCGCCTGTATTTAGCTGGCAAGGTGTTATAGGCAGCAAAAGTTGCAAGAATCCTATGCGCTACTACCCGAGTAATATATATGTGAATGTATAGCAAGGTTGTTCAGAGTCACCACCCACTAGTTATCATCACTAATAGGATTCTGTACACACCACTAGTTCAGAGTATCTCTATCATAGGCATTCTGTACACACTACTAGTAGTATCATCACTACTAGGAATTTTGTACCACCAAAGCTATATAGTAGTATCATCATAATAGGCATTTTGTGCCACCCCACTATTACTGTAGTATCATTAATAGGCTTTTCTGACCACCACTAGTAAGTAGTATCATCAAATAGGCATTCTGTACACCACTAGTACTAGTATCATCACTAATAGGCATTCTGTACCACTACTAGTACTATATCACTAATAGGCATTCTGTACCACCACTAGTATCATCACTAATAGGCTTTCTGTACCACTACTAGTACTATCATCACTAATAGGCATTCTGTGCCACCACTACTACTAGTATCTTCCCTAATAGGCTTTCTGTACCACCACTAATAGGTTTTCTGTACCACTACTAGTAGTATCATCACTAATAGGCATTCTGTGCCACCACTACTACTAGTATCTTCCCTAATAGGCTTTCTGTACCACCACTAGTACTAGTATCATCACTAATAGGTTTTCTGTACCACTACTAGTAGTATCATCACTAATAGGCATTCTGTACCACCACTAGTACTAGTATAATCACTAATAGGCTTTCTGTACCACCACTAGTACCAGTATCTTCCCTAATAGGCTTTCTGTACCACCATTAGTACTAGTACTTCCTAAATAGGCTTTCTGTACCACCACTAGTACTAGTATCATCTTTAATAGGTTTTCTGTACTACTACTAGTACTAGTAGTATCATCACTAGAGATGAGCGAACATACTCGTCCGAGCTTGATGCTCGTTCGAGCATTAGCGTACTCGAAACTGCTCGTTGCTCGGACGAATATTCTGCCCGCTCGAAAAAAAAAAAATGACTCTCCCGCCGTTTTGTTTTGGCGGCCAGAAAACAGAGCCATCACAAGCAGGAGCACCTGCACTCACCCAGCATGACGTGGTACCCTTACACGTCGATAGCAGTGGTTGGCTGGCCATCAGGTGACCCCTGAATAAAGACTGTCCCTGCCTGGCTGCTCGGATCATTCTGTGTCTGGATGCCGCTAGGAGAGAGCTGCTGCTGGTCAGGAAAAGCGTTAGGCTGGTTCTATTAGAATAGTGTTAGGCAGAGAGTGATTCTACAAGAACCCAACCAGCCCTTCTTAGGCTACAAAACGTTATAATTTTTTTTTTTTTATTGCAGCTAGTACCATATTGTGAGGAATTTGCAGGTGGACTGTACCGTTGGGTTTAAGCTCTTAGTGACCACATAATATCACCTCAAACACCAAAGTGGGACAATTATTAGGGGTTTGATTCAATTAGGCCAAGTCTGCCAGTTTCTTTTTATTTTACGTTTATTTTTTCATAACTCAGCGTCATCTCATCTGGCATAAGCGTGTGTGCATTTCATACTTGGCTTGAAAAGTAGCCATAGGAGAGAACAAACGGCTTACTAGGCCTACAATAGATTGACTTATATTTATTTCTGGTTGATCCTGCTGGTGGCCTGTCCTTGCTGTAGTGCATCTATACCATATGTGAGGAATTTGTAGGAGACTTGCGCGGCACGTTGTGTTTAGCGCTTAGTGACGCACATATCCATGCAAAGACCGAAGTGGGACAATTATTAGGGGTTTGATTCAATTAGCACAGTCTGCTCACTTTCTTTTTATTTTACTTTATTTTTTCATAACTCAGCGTCATCTCATCTGGCATAGCAGCTGTGCTTTTTCATACTTGGCTAAAAATAGCCATAGCAATAGGATAGCATCGTTTGGTTTAAAAACTAAAAAACACAAAAAAAAAACAAAAAAAAAAAAAAAGAACACAAAAAAAAAAAAAAATGAAAGTTATAACGGCATAATGAAAAGGAGGGAAGGGAGTGCTAGGAGAGGACGAGGGCTGGGGAGGGGAGAACTACTGAAGGGGTCAGAGGCCGTGGTCCTGGGCGGGGTGAGACACCACCTGCTGATGAGGGAAGCAGAGGAACGCCGCAGAGCTGCACTCCCTAGTTCATGTCTGAATTTACTGGGACTCCGGTGATAGAGCAATGTTGAGGCCAGACAGAACAGTGCGAACAGTGATGTCGTGGATTGCGGAAATGTTTCTAGCCATTTGTCCACAGTAGTCTTCCAAGAGTCCACCATGTCCCGAAATGGCACTACTGCTCCCACCTCAGCTCCTCCCCCACCAGTCTGCCCCTCCAGGAAAATTTGGCATTGAACCGTTGATACTCTGATGGAACTGTTTTCTGGACCTTCCCACAGTAATAACAACACTTGTCCGGTTGCTGCTGAGAGTTTTCCGATGCCCAGGTTTTTCCACCAGTCGCAGTTGTGGGTGATGAGACCTTCTTGACGTAGGGATAGAAGAGTGTGTAAAGAGGTGTCGACGATAGGAGACACGGTTGTTCAACGTGGTGAAGTTGTTGTCAGGGCAGGAAGTCGAGGTGGGAGAGGGACTGGGATCGGAGGATTGGAGGTGACAGACACAGCTGGAGCGGCGAGGCGGGTTGTCTAGTGAAACAGCGCTACTGTAGCACACGGAAGGAGGATGGAGTCCTCAGATGCCAGAAACAGGTGAAGAGGCATGGTGGGGGCAATCGACGGGAAGAGAAGGAGGGCAAGAGCGGTTGCTTAAGAGTGGTGGTACAGAAAGCCTATTAGTGATGATACTGTAGTGTGAATTCATGTCCGATCTATACTAACCCTCGCATATTAAACTTACGTACAGGATGGGGGAAAAAATTGAGTTCTGGATGTGATCTTCAACCTCGATGAGAAGGGGTTAATCACAAGTGTGCATAAGGAGAAACCTCTACGAATTCACTATTACAACGCATCATCCGCACACTGACGGTGATCGAGCATACCAATTGGACAGTCCTAAGGATTAGTAGGATCTGTTCAAGGACACAGATTTGAAAACAAGCAAAGGACATGAAGTTATCGCTTTCAGGAAAGAGGGTATTCGATGAGAAATATTGAGCAAGGGTCCAACGTGCTAAACGGACAGGAGAGAGCTGACTCCTTCTCAGAACGAGTAAAGAGACCAGGGGGGAGATGATCTGGTGAGATTATCACCACGAGTGACTCTCAGAGTGAAGCTGTTCGAGCAATATGGCGAAACATTGGTCCCGGTGTAGGATTGACCGCCACATTGAACAATATCTTCAGCTCTCCATCTGTTACCTACAGAAGATCAAAAAACTTAAGACTATCTAGTCAGAGAGTTACCAAAGGTTCAACCGAGTAAATAGGACATCTTCGGCCCTCAAAGGGTCCCAAATGGGGCTCGAAAAGCCCTGCGGATTGAGCTGTGTTGCATGCCCAACATGGAGACGACATACTTCTTGGAGGCTACCATTCAAAAAGAGTTTACCATCATATTGTATCACGGTATTACTGTAGATGTTGGGTACCTAGAAACGTCCCTGTGGCTTGTCTTAGGGGGTCTCACTCTAGGAGCTACGGAGAAGAATTGAGAGCACGTCCTAGGGAAGAGGCAGCCACGATTGAGGAGGCGGACAAGCACTTGAACCCCTTCCAAGACACTTTAAAATACTCATATTGTGATGGTTCACTTTTGAAGGTAAGAGGTGATCGATAGGGTGCTTCTTTGATAACCGCGGGTGTTGTAACAGGAGAGAGATGGCGCAAACGGAAGCCAGATGGATTTTTTAGATTGAACATATGTTCCAATGGACTAATGAAAATCTCCGTTCGTACCTTTCTCCTGAAATTGTGCTACTTATGAATGGATTCCGATGCTGCATGGTAGAGTGATAGTTATAATTTTAACTATGTTTTTAATATTTTTAATTCTTGTTTTGTCATTCTTTTGTATATTTTCTAGTAGCTGGGCCTTCTGCTCAACATTGACCACATGATGCACCTTTGAATCCTCATGGACACTTCATCGTCCAGACATCGACATTCTCCAGCCATCCTCCGTATGGGTCTTCTACGAGCCTCCGACACAGGTCCTATGTACTCTACCCCATTCAACCCTTAAACTTTTTATATATTCACTTTTTTGTAATTTTGCACTTGGGGAGCACGATGTCACCTTTTTTGTTTTTTTTGTTTTCTTCACACTTTCAATCATATTGTTATGATCCACCATTGCTATGCGTCTGTATAGTATCACATTATTATATGCGTATATATAAATTTATGAATGTTGTTAGTACCTATTATCATAATATTAATTCTTCACATGTTTTTTATCTCAGTACACTTTGCACTTTAAATTTATTACACCATCATTGAAGGTAATATACACCTTCTCTCTATATGTATTTCCTCCTGTGATCACCTGCTTCCGGTGTGAAGGTTTCTAATATTCAACTGCGCTTATATATTCGACTGAAACACTTTCTCATTTTATTTTCCAGCCTTTGTTTGCCTTTCTCTCTCTTTTTTTTTTCAAGAGGCAAACAATCTGATCGTATCACCTATTGTATGTTCCAGCGTTACGTATGTATGTGTGGCGCTTTCGCAATATTTACTTACCGTGTTGTACGTACCCTGGAGAATGGTCTGGATTTTTTTGGCCATGTTGGGTAGAACTCCAGCATGGGACGCCCTTGTTCGCACCGGCCGGCTCACTTAGTGGCCGGGTGGTCACACTTCGCGATATACGGGGGAGTCGTACGTGTTTCTGCGATGAACGGCCTTAACAGGTGATCAACATCCTCGCGATAGGCGAGAACCAATATTTTAATTATGCGATGCAGTGGACTCATACTTACCTCGTCACGGCACCACCCCAATTCCCTGTGATGCGTTATTTTTTTTCCCGGGTTCGAGATGGTCAGGGCATTTTAAATAGGACGTTCTGATTATACAAGCAATCCCCAGAGGAAGCATTTAGTGCGAACAGTGTCGGGCGCTGTGTTTTCTTCTGGTCCGTGGTTTGTATGCATGTTAAATACTTCTTTTCCATGCTCAATCTATTAGCTGAACGCTTAAGGTCTTATCATTCAAGCAATTGAGCTGTATAGATGGCATTTCCTATTGTTCATGGTACACCCGGTCCATTGTAAGATTTCTTCTGTCTGTTTTGTAACCTATTCGTTTGCCTACTTTAACTATTTTTTGTTCTCAGTATAATATGCAATAAGTTTTCTACTATTTACATCCTAATCTGTCATCCTATTTTTCATTTTTTGGGGGTTGTCGTATTGATGTGAGGGGGGATTTGTGGGTCCTGTTTCCACCCTTTCTCTTCTTTTGGTGTGGGACGTACGCTATTAGGAGAAGATAAGCGTAGTACGAGGTGGTGGTACAGAAAGCTTAGTGATGACTTATAAGCCTGAGCTATACTATTGGTGGTACAGAATGCTATTAGTTGATGAATACTACTTAGTGGTACAGAAAAGAAACCTATTTAGTGAGAGATACTAGTACTAGTTGGTGGTACGAAGCCATTAGGAGAGAGTAAAACTATAAGTAGGGTGCAGAAAGCCTTATTAGTAGATACTACTGCGGTTGTGTGGTACACAAGCAATTAGTATACTATGTATGTGGTGGTACAGAAAGCCTATTAGGGAAGAACTGAATGTACTAGTGTGGTACGAAAGCTATTGAACATTATATCAGGTGCCACGAAGCCTCATGATAGTAGTATAGTGGTGGTACAGAATGCCTATCTACGTGATTTTAGAGATGAAGCGAGCATAAAATGGCTCGGTGTACTCGTATTCGATGACGAAACTTTTCCCGATTGCTCGGTGATCTTACCGAATAACGAGCCCATGAAGTCAATTGGGGAATCTCGAGATTTCAAGGGGACCAAGGCCTGCACGCGGAAGCCTTGGCCAACCCTGGGACCTCACCAGAATCAGGTTGATGGAAAACACACGGAAATGGACGGGGAAAACAGCAGGCGGCAGCATGCAATGGATGCCGTCTGAGGCTGCTCTACAACGCACCTATATGCCAAACTTTTTATGGGCTAACAGCCATGGCATGACAGACCGTGACGAATGAAGCTTACGATAGCTCTAAAACATCACAATACCATATTGACCCATGACACTTATAGGGGGACGGCATGCAGAGGAAGCCGGCAGCACGCCGCGCAAGGTAGAGAGTGTCTCGCGTAATCATACCTCCCACAAATGGATCAGGCTTAAAACAAGGGGGCCAGCCAAGACAGGAAACCAAAGTTGATTTTTGCTCCCCCCTTTTGCGATTCCTCTCTTTCTCCCGGGAGCAAGAACCGCCGCTAAAATCATATCCGCGCGTTAAATGATAAAAGTTTTGGACAGACTATATTTGTGTCTGATTATCACCAGCAGTGTCTCCCCGGGGGTGGCGGACAAACCCCCCCGGTTAACACCGAGTTTGCAGGGCATGCCATGAAAACAACCCAAAATTCATGCTCCTGCCAATCAGCCGTTGATAAGGGGCCCATGTATGGAGGCGAGTGATAACTAGTAGTAGATTAAAGGTTTGCTTGCAGTTCAAAGCTATGTTAGTTGGATATTGGTGATGGGCACTTCTGGCGTCCGCTTTTGCCAGCGACCGACTTTCGGCAACATCCAAGGGCCCGTCTTGGCTACTCCCCCAACACTATGTCACTCTCTTTAAGCCAACTTTGTATAAGATGCAGGCTCTAGTAGCGTTATTATAAGTTTTTAGGTTCTCTATCTTTATGGCGCGGTGAGGGGAATGTAAACAAGATTGCGCCAAGAGGCTGAGTATTATATATTGCGTAAATGATCAAAGACTTCTGCCAGACCTATTTTGTGGATTTTTACCACAGCAGCGGGTGGCCGACAAAGTTAACAAGTTTCTGTGAACGTGAATGGAGGAAGCCTGATTTAAATATATGAATATAAAACAACCACACAATTTCTGCTGAACACATCGAGCTCGTTTGAGTAGGGGACCATAAGTATGCCTACGTTATTGCCGTAGTCGTGCACGGGTGCCAGTCTCCTTTCGATATATATTTACAAATAATAACCCGCATCCATAAAGCTTGTCTGTATAATGCTGTGAACCCCCACTACCTTACATCTCTCTTGATCCTAGTCTATCGCCAACCGTGTCTTTAGATCCGCCAGTGAGTGATCTTAGATCAACCTCTACCCTAGTGCGGACCCTCCACTGCCGTCTCCAAGACTTCTCTTAGAGCTGCACACAAATCTATGGAATGTCTCTGCCCCGGACTATAGACTAATACCTTAACCTCAAAGTTCAAAACGTGCTCATAAAAACCCATTTCTTTAGGCACCTAGTCAGAAACTCATGAACTGCATGAAGTTTTAACTCTTATACTAACCCGTCCTGTGTCGTACTCCCATCTGTATATCAGGAAACACAACAGGACCAGACTCTCTGCAGTTCCCATCTCACCCTAGAACTGGTATATAAGATGACGGACGTGGTTCAGCGACAGCAATTCCACTTTATTATTTTTTTCTATTCCTAAAGAAGTCTGGGCTTGACATTTAAAATTCTTTTACCTCGTGTTCCCACCTCATCTTTCATAAAACCGAAGCTATGGCGAGGAGCAGGGACTCATCATCTCGTGTTCCATAAAATTTGTGCTCTGTTACATTACATTGTATTTGGTCTATGATTTGTAAAGCGCTACGGAATTGATGGCGAGCTAAAAAAGATTTTATTATTAATTATTTTTATTTTATGGAGGCAGTGAACTAAGTAGTAGAGAAAGGGCTGAGTTAAAACATACGTTAGTGGATATTGGGGATGGAGCTGGCGCTCGCTTCCAGGCGAACGCTTCACCAATCCAAGCCACTGTCTTAGGGTACTCCAAACAGCAATCTAGAAGGAACCTGTTTGTATAAGATCAAGTGTACGATAGTAGCGTTCTATAAGTTTGGGATTAGGCGGGTGAGGGGAATGTAAAACCCAGATGCGCAAAGAAGCGCTGGAAATAATATCGTCAAATGATTAAAAGTGCCTGCCAGATATTTGTGGATTACAGCAAGTGTGGCGACAACAGTTAACAAGTTTGATGTGAAAGCCCTTGTTGTAATAGCATCTGGTGCGTGTGTGCCTTTTATCGCTAGGCTCAGCAGTTTGAGCACGCCTGCTGCGCTTAGCGACGGCACTGCTGCGGTGCCTAGAAGCTACCGAACTGATGGCGCTATGCCCACGGATGGTAATCGGAGGGAAGGAGGTGGAGGAGGGGTGGGAGGAGGAGGAGTATAGTAGGCCTTGATTGAGACCCCGCAATCCTCGGCGTCGGCAGTATATGACAGCCCAGGGTCAGATCGGGTTCCCAGCCTCAACCAAGTTAAGTGTGTAGAATTACGTTCTTAAAAGTTTGGGATGATGGCGGGGAGGGAATGTAACAGATGACGCAAGGAACGCCTGATGAAATAATATCCGTAAATGGTAAAAGTTAGCTAGTCTTGTGGATTACACAGCAGTGTAATCAACAGACTGCGACAGAAGCGACTGAAATAATCGGTTAATCATTAAAGTTTGCAGTATATTTTGGGCAAACACAGAAGGGGTGCGACAAGTAAAACTTGATGTGAATCCATGAAAACAACCCAAATTTGCATGACAACTGTTTTTGAACGGGGACGTTAGGAGGAGATATTTGGACAGACTTTTGGAGGCAGCATGAGACAACGCTGCTGGAGGCGCCTTATGGAGAAATTTAATTTGGAATGCTGTATGTGGAGTCACCAAAAAAGTTCAACCAAGGAGCAGGTAGTGGCCCTCCAGAAAAGTGAAAGAGATGAGTGTTGAGGTGTGGCAGTCCCAAAAATTGTTTAAAACAGAGGACCGGGTAGGTGGCCCTCCAGTGGGCCTGTCCAAAAAAATAGCCAGTTTCTCTGCTTGTGTACAAAGAGGAGGAAAACGAGGAAAATGAGGAGGAGAGGAGTGCATAAATTATCAGGTCGAGCATTCCTCACATGGTGGAGATTGAAATTATGAGAAATCCAGGCATTCAGTATCATCTTAATAAGAGTCAGCTGTCAGTCGACAGGTCGTTAGCGCTTATCGTGATGGGCACCAGAGCAACTGAAAACCCGACCGGGACAACACGCTAGCGGCAGGGCAGGCAAGAAACAATCCAAGGGTACGCGCCAGTTCGTGCCAAGTGACAGCTTTGAAACACAGTAGTTGTAGGGGAGCTGTGTGACATTTAGGACGACGGTTATGGTCAGCTAAGTACTACCCTACCATCTTTCGTCAAGATTCAGACCACTACTAGCCGAGACTGGGGACAGGTGACACAGTGTCTTCGGGGTGGACATAAGCGGCAAAAGCTCTTGTAAAGAGTACCCTTGCACAGTGCTGGAAAGCTGCTCATCGCCTACTCTCCCTCGCATAATTGCTCCCGCAGAAATATGCACTCTGCGCTAGGCGGTCAGAAGGGCAATACTGTTTCAGCTTGTGCAACAGGAGCTGCTTGTGATTCATGCATCTCACATCCGTTCCGCTACGGGATGGAGTGGAAAGATTTGCTGTACCGTGCGGTCAGGAGAGTGAAATACCCAGTAATCGGGTGCTGGAATAATTCTCTTGAACGCGGTAAGGGCACGGGATAGGCAGCTAGCAGACAATCTGCCTATGCGCCAAGAGTTACCAACGCGCAAGACTTCACTCCCTCACTGGCTCGGACTCTTCATTTCATCCTCCTCCACCTCTCTTATTCTGCAATTACGACTGTGAAAAGTTGAAGGAATGAACAAGGTCCCATGTCGTCTCGCCAACATCTCCTCCCTATCTCCTCATCACTCCGTGCACTCACCGATATGCGCTGAGAAACAGAACCTGAGGGTGCTGTGGTATCAACAAGGGATCTTCTTTCCCCAGGTTCTTGTAGAGGCGCAGCAAGCTTCGACTTCATGCGTGATAGAGAGTTTTTAACAGGCAAGCAGCGGGATGTGATGGTGATGGATCGGCAGGCATACGCCACTGGACCATCTGTGTGACTCCTCAAGTTACTAAGCACTGACAGATATCAGACATCCACGTCCACTCTGTCTTAGCGACTGAGGAAGCGATGACCTGACTACCAGTTGGTGGAAGTTGAATTGGCAGTCTACAATCGCTCTGCGCTTCGGTAAACTCTGGAACCATGGTTTAACGTTGAATTCCACCTAGTTGGGCACGTCGAACAACAGTCGGCGGAGCGGGCAGTGGAGGACGGCGCTGCGCTTGCCTGAGAGTGGCCAGACATCTGTGCTGGAATTCTGAAATGCGCACAGATGAGGCGCACATTGTGAGCAAATAAGACAGTTGGGGAGGTCTTGAGGAAACGCTGAAACTATAGATTTAACACATGGGACAGGCATGGAACATGGTCATCTGCCGAGTGCGAGCCGCCACCAGGTTACGCCATTGTCACACATAACATGCCTGCATCTCAGGTGCAGCCGTGCCAGCCAACAGAACAGTCTGCGCGTGATTGCCTGTAAATAGTATTGGCGGTGTGACACTTTTATCGCCTAGGCTCGAGCAGTTTGAGCAACCGCCTGCGTGCTAGCGACGGCATGCGGCTGTGCCTAGATGTAGCGATGAGTGCGCCATGCCCAGGTGGTAGTTGGAGGAGGACTGTGGAGGAGGGGTGGGAGGTAGAGGGGAGGCATATTAGCCTGAAAGGACTGGCGAGGTAGGCCCGCAATCCTGGGTGTAGCAGCAGATATGACGCCGCAGGGTCAGACTCGGCTCCCAGCCTCCACAAAGTTAACCAATTGTGCGTCAGCGATATAAGTGGCCCTGCCCGGCAGACTCGTCCAACGTGTCGTGGTCCAGGTGGACCTTGTCAGAAACGGTGTTGGTCAGGCACGGATGATGTTGTTGACACGTGCTGGTGCAGGGTGGGCGGCACATCGGGAAAAGTCCCGAGTGGGGCTCGGGAACGACATACGAGGTGCCGGCCCCGCGCCGCCATGAGGTTGCGAAAGGCCCCACATCGGCTCTAACTAGCCTTCCTTATAGGGACACCATCTCTCAGCTAAGCAATTGGAGAGCCCCCCTGTGGACTTAAGGGCTGGGCGTGAGGGTGGGTGAACTATTCCACTTTTCCGCTCCAGCGTGTGGGGTATGGAGAGCTGAACGCGGCTGCCCCCATGTGGAGGACAGTGGAGGCGATTCGATGCGAGGTTTGTGCCAGGCCCCTCCTGGCCCCGGGGTGCTGATATCAGCTGATTCACAGGGGAAGGAGGAGTGCAGCGCTGCACGTGCCCGGAGGGACAAGGGCTTTGGGAGCCAACTGGGGGTGGAACCCTGCTGATCCTGGTTTGGCAAGGGCACACCACAGTCGTAGGTCATCCGGTGTTTCCTTAATAGAAACCTCACAGACATTCTGAAAAAATTAGCCCTGCGCGGGAGCCTCGCCACGGGGAGCTTCACTACGTGACACATTTGGCGCTGATGCACTGCTCTGCCCTGCCTCTCCGTCTGGACCCCAACTGATCTTCAACCTGTTGGCAGAAGGACTATCCTCCGTACTCAGAAGCTCTGTGTTACACCGGCTCTACACCAGCTGGTCTGTCACCTACAATCCTCCGATCCCTCAGTATGCTCCCTGGACTCCTGCCCTGACAAACAACTTCACCATGTTGACAACCGTGATCTCCTATCGTCGAACTCTCTACACACTTCTTCACTAAGTCAAGAGGTCTCATCACACCCACCGACTGCAGCCATTTGTCCACCAGTCAGTCTTCCACGCAGTCCACCCATGTCACCGAAATCGGCACTCCTCCAGCTCCTGCACCTCAGCCTCCTCCCCCCCAGTCTGCCCCCTCCCAGGAAAATTTGGCATTTGAACCGGCATACTCTGAGGAACTGTTTTCTGGACCCTTCCCACAGTCACAAACCACTTGTCCGGTTGCTGCTGAGCAATTTTCCGATGCCCAGGTTTTCCACCAGTCGCAGTCTGTGGGTGATGATGACCTTCTTGACGTAGTGGAAGAAGTGTGTAAAGAGGTGTCCGACGATGAGGAGACACGGTTGTCAGACAGTGGTGAAGTTGTTGTCAGGGCAGGAAGTCCGAGGGGGGAGCAGACTGAGGGATCGGAGGATGATGAGGTGACAGACCCAAGCTGGGTTGAGAGGCCGGGTGAACACAGTGCTTCTGAGACGGAGGAGAGTCCTCGACCAGAACAGGTTGGAAGAGGCAGTGGTGGGGCCAGACGGAGAGGCAGGGCCAGAGCTGGTGCATCAGCGCCAGCCCCCACATTTTCTGGTCTCTATAGCTATAGGGACACCATCTCCAGCTAAGCAATTGGAGATGTGGACATTAAGGGCTGGGCGTGCGGGTGGGTGCACTAGTCCCCTTTTCCGCTCAGCGTTGGGGTATGGAGAGCTGAACGCTGGCTGATGTGAGGATCGTGAGGCGACGATGAGGTTGTGTGCCAGGGTCCTGGCACGGGGGCTGAATATCGCTGACACAGGGGAAAGGAGGAAGTGACAGTGCACGACCGGAGGGACAAGGGCTTGGGGCCAATGGGGGTGGAACCCCTGCTGATCCTGGTTTGGCACAGGCCGCACACCACAGTCGTAGGTCATCCGGTGTTCTTAAAGAAACCTCCAGACTCTGAAAAAATATAGCCCTCGCGCGGGAGCCTCGCCACGGGGAGCCTTCACTACGTGACACATTTGGCGCTGATGCACATGCTCTGCCCTGCCTCTCCGTCTGGCCCCACCACTGACTCTTCCAACCTGTTGGTCGAGGACTCTCCTCCTCTCAGAAGCTCTGTGTTCACCCGGACTCTCAACCAGCTGGTCTGTCACCTCATATCCTCCGATCCCTCAGTATGCTCCCTGGACTCCTGCCCTGACAAACAACTTCACCATGTTGACAACCGTGATCTCCTATCGTCGAACTCTCTACACACTTCTTCACTAAGTCAAGAGGTCTCATCACACCCACCGACTGCGCGACTGGTGGAAAACCTGGGCATCGGAAAAATTGCTTCAGCAGCAACGACAAGTGGTTTGTGACTGTGGAGGAAGGTCCAGAAAACAGTTCCTCAGAGTTAGACCGGTAAATGCCAAATTTTCCTGGGAGGGGCAGACTGGTGGGGAGGAGGCTGATGGGGAAGGAAGGAATGGAGGAGTGCCGATTTTCGGGGAATGGGGATGGTGGAAGATGACTGTGGACAAATGGTAGAAGCATTGCCGAATCAACGACATCACATGTTGCACTGGTCTGGCCTAAACATGCTCTACACGGAGTCCCAGTAGGAACTTCAGGACATGAAAACTAGGGAGTGCAGCTCTGCGGCGTTAACCTGCTTCACTCATCAGCAGGTGTGTCTCACCCGCCCAGGACCACGGCCTCTGGACCCCCGCAGAGTCGTTGGACGCCCATGGCCCCGCCTCGTCCTCACCCCTAGCCCTCGGGTTAAACATTGAAATGAAAGTTAATAACTTTCATTTTTTTTTTAGCTTTTTTTGGTGTTTTTGTGTTTTTTTTTTGTGTTTTTTAGTTTTAAACCAAACGATGCTATCCTATTGCTAGGCTATTTTTAGCCAAGTATGAATGAAAGCACATGCGATGCCAGATGAGATGGACGCGCGTTATGAAAAATAAAGTAAAATAAAGAAAGTAGCAGATGTGCTATTGAAAATCAAACCCCTAATAAAATTGTCCCACTTCGGTCTTTGCGATGGATATGTGAGTAACTACGCGCTAAACACAACGGTCGCAAGCTCACTACAAAATTCCTCACATATGGTAGATAGATGCACTACGCAAGGAACAAGGCCACAGCAGATCAAACCAGAAATAAACTATATAACGCTATTGTAGGCCAAGTAAGCCGTTTTGGAGTCTCCTATGGCTATTTCAAGCCAAGTATGAAAGCACATGCTTGCCAGCTGAGATGACGCTGAGTTATGAAAAAAATTAAAACGTAAAAAAGAAACTGGCAGAGGTGCCTAATAAATCAAACCCCTAAAATAAATTGTCCCACTGGGTGTTTGAGGTGGGATAATGGTGCACTAAGAGCAAAACACAACGGTACAAGTCCCCGGCAAATTCTAACACTATTGGCACTAGCTGCAAATAAAAAAAAAAAAAAAGGTTATAACGTTATTTGTAGCCATAAGAAGGGCGGTTGGGTTCTGTAGAATCACTCTGACTAAACACATATTCTAATAGAACCAGCCTACCGCTTACCTGCCAGCAGCAGCTCTCTCCCTAGGGCATCCAGACACAAGAATGATCCGAGCCCAGCGCAGGCAGGGGAGTTATTCAGGGTCACGATATGGCAGCCAACACTGCAACGAGTGTAAGGGTTACAGTCATGCTGGGTGGATGAGAGTCTCCTGGCTTGTGATGGGCTCGTTTATGGCCGACAAAAGCAAAAACGGCGGGAGAGGGGGAGATGCATTTTTTCGAGCGGGCGAGTAATAGTCCGGAGCAACGGAGCGTTTCGAGTACGCTAATGCTAGACGAGCATCAAGCTCGGAAAGGAGTATGTTCGCTCTCTCTGTGATGATACTACTGAGTTACTAGTAGTCGTACAGAGAACCTATTGAAAAGATGAACTAGTACTAGTGGTGGTACAGAAAGCCTATTAAGGGAAGTACTAGTACTAAGGTGGTACAGAAAGCCTATTAGGGAAGGATACTGTACTAGTGGTGGTACGAAAGCCCTATTATGATTATACTAGTACTAGTGGTGTGGTACAGAATGCCTATAGTGTGATGTGATAGTACTAGATGTGGTACAGAAAACCTCTTAGTGATGATACTAGTACTAGTGGTGGTAACAGAAAGCCATTAGGGAAGCCCTCAGTAGGAGTGGTGAACAGAATGCCTATTAGTGGATACTACTAGTAGGGTACAGAAAACCTATTAGTGGTGGTAAAGAAAGCCTTTTAGGGAAGATACTAGTAGTAGGGTGGCAAAGAAGGCCTTATTTAGGTGATGGTGATAGACTAGTAGTGGTACAGAAAGCCTATTCAGTGATTGATACTAGTTGGGTTGGTACAGGAATCCTAGTAGGACGGATATACTAGTAGTGGTACAGAATGCCTATTAGTGATAGATACTAGTACTAGTGGTTGGTACAGAATGCCTATTAGTGATGACTAGAACTTAGGGTGGTCAGAAAGCCTATTAAATGATAATACTAGTAATAGTGTGGCAAAACTGCCTATTAGTGATGATACTAATAGTAACTAGTGGTTGGTGGTTTACAGGAAGAATTCTATTAGTGATGATACTACTAGTAGTGGTACAGAATGCCTATTAGTGTGATAAGACTAGAACTAGTGGTTGGTACAGAAGCCTATTAGTGATGAATGATGAATAAGTGTGGGGACTCTGAAAAACAAGCCTTGTATACATAAATATATATACTCGGGTAGTAGCGTATAGAGTTGCAACTGTTTGATGCCTATAACAACCGTGCAGCTAAATACAGGCGACCATTGTTTTTAGTTTTATTCCTATTTAGATATATATGAATGTTCTACTTTACTTTCTGTCACTTTATCAAAGTACTGCATGAAGATAACCAGTCTTGACCTGGTAAGAAGAAGCGGCACTTTTTAGTTCTGTTTTCCCTCACACTGTACAGCAGAGTAGCTCCCCCCGACACTCTTGTTACAATGGGCGGCACTATACAGGGATTCCAGTATAAGGTTAATGGAAACACAACAGTAGGCAACACCCCATGACATGAAACGAAGGGGGAGCGGGGCGTCTAATTCCTGGTAACAGGGGCTGGGAGGAGCGTCACGCTGTGTGCGCACAACTGTAATTTTGCTCTGCTCTAACTTGGAACGGTATGAGGAAGGTGGGGTGTGCGGGGTAAGCGCGTTTGGGGTGTGGGGGTATAAGCATTTACAGACAGAGGTTTAGTTGTGTCTCTTGCACTGAAGACTTTTGGCATAGAAAACTATAGACAATCGCAGTGATATGCTGTTTACCTCAATGAGGATAGCGCTACTGAATGGAAAATTAGGCATACCGGGGTAAAGGAGTAGGGAAAATGACGTCTTACTAACTCGACACATGTTTATGTACGTAATAAGTGAGTATACAGTGGTTACTGTGGGTGTATACTGTGACCATTATAATATTTGTGTTTCTACATGTATGGTACAGAGACTACTGTATGCTCATAGGATACGGGGAGATTTATCTTAGAGCAGAATGTTTGTAGTTTCCCATGGAAAATGTCAGGAACTGGCGTCATTTTTCACGAGTTTATAAAATTAAACAATGAAATCTGTTTTTATGGCAAACTATCTCTAGCCCAGCATTACTTAAGGCTGGGTGCTTCCCAAGACAGGATATGTTATTTAGAGATGTGCTTTGTAGTAGAGATGCTATTTTTTGTTTAAAAAGGACCTCTAAAATGAGTGTGAAATAGTCCTCTAGGGGCTCCTTTGTTGTTCCTAAAGCCTTCTGCTATTCTCTAATTATCTCGCCTTCTTGGCCACTTGTGTGCTTCCCACTCCCCAAACACAGTCAGTGAATAGTGAAGTGACAGCACATGGAGGCCAGAAGGGGTCTGTGATTGTACATGGAGTCCTGAGGCTCCTTTGCTATTTTTTTCCCCACAAAAAAATGAGCCAGTAAAGTCTTTAAATGAAAAACCGGATCCTGTTTCAGGGGAAAATGCCAACATGTACAGTATTTGGCTAAAACAACTCTAAATCCACGTTTGATTCCCTTTATTTAATAGAGGAAATAGAATAAAAAAAAAAAAACAGAGAAATGTAAATCAAATAATACTCATGTGATGCTTATTACTTTGCACAAAAGGACAACTAAAAGGAGTTGTTAACACAATCTGAGAGAAGTAGTAACCGCAGATCTTCTGTATTTTTGGGGTTGTTTTCCAGAAGAGTCGATTTCATTTTAGACGTGAAAGCGGGAAAAACTAAGCAAATGTAAGGATCTCTGTTATTGTGTACTTTTTGGTAAGTAGGTTGGTATAGAGTGTCAACTGACGCTCAATGCAAGGGGAGAATGAAAAAAGAGAGGGTAGTTATAAAGCTGCTGCAGACTCGGTGTGCCAGGAAGGAATCCTGATATGGTGTAGATTTAAAAAAAATGTTTTTTCGTGGGCAACAGTTTAGGGTCGCGCGGCTAGTGAAATGGATACTCTGGTATAACATACAACAGTTAGGTTTTTCTGTTATAGGTTTGGAGTTTTGTATATAGAACTCTAAGATTTGGCAATTACATCTTTATGTGTAAAAAATAAAAATAATATGTAATTACATTACCCTAGAGTTATATATACGACAGTACTTATCACAGAAAAAACCATAACTGGTTATAGGTTCACCAATAGTATCCATTTCAACTAGCAGGCGACAACAAACTAGTACCACAAAAAAACCACTTTTTAAGTCTGTCAAAGTTCTAGTGACAACCTACCAAAGGTGAATAAGGAAAGGTATCACAGGAGGCAAAAAGGGCGATGCAGGCCTTAGCATACACTAGCAGGGGATCGATGGAAGTGGTAATCAGTATGGGCCATTTAATTTCGTCGCCATGGTGTTAACCACTCTAATTAATGTTATAAAGAAATGTTCAACGTAGATATTCGTGTGTGATAAGCTGAGTTTTTCAGCACAAAAATGTGCGTGCACACACCACGCTGGGGGCCGGGTGGCTGAACCCTGCAGTGGGGTCATCAATACTGATGTTTGCAGAGGATTAGCAGTGTCAGCCATTACACTGACCCGAGGCTGTCAAGGAAACTGCATGCGTCCACCAATGTACGTCCCAAGGGGGGCTGAGAGTGAACAAAGATGGCGCCAACAGGATTTAAAGGCTTTGTCAGCCTTGGACGAGGCATATTAAACGGTACCAACACCGGGTCGATGCTAGCACAAGACACCTTGTTGGATATGCATAGTGCTCAGCCGGGCAGCACTAACATTGCCCATGACAGCCGGCATATGGACCTATATTACGTTACAGGTAGCTAAGGGGTTGTTTACATAATATGAATTACGACACATTTAAATGAAAGAATTTATGTGCTGACACTCCTCTTGAACTTGCAATACTGAACTGAAGATGAAATCAGCCAACTGGTCCACATAATTGGAGGAAAACGGGGTGGGTATATGTTGTACCTTTTTCTCTTTGGATTTACTATCTAATGTGCCCTTTGATATCTCTGGTGCCCTGCTTTACCATCAGTTGATGTGGATTGTAATATGATTATACTCTGCAGCATGTTATACACTGTGGTGCGTAAGTTATCTAAAGACTGTGACTATGCCAGGCTGTGGTGTTAATGTGGCCATATCACTTGCACCATAAATCATTCGCAATATTGCACAGTTAATTCTTAATATTGGGGCAACGTGATCATAGGAATGGGTGGTTGGCTTTTGTTATCTGAGAGTACTCTTACTTCCATTTGTGGAAAAGTACTTACCGGTATAACACACAGAACCATGAAACATGGGACCCTTCCTTTTAAAGCTGGAGGGTTACAGATCAGCTCAAGGTTAGCTGGACATACAGACATTACAGCTCTAACTAGGAAAATATTAGTAATTCTCTGTCGACTTTATGTCAAGGGAAACCTGTCACCAGGGACCTTATTTGCACTTAAGACAGGTTGCAGGAGCCATCCCACTTGCAGTCCAAAAATGCCTCTTGCTTTTTATAAGCTTGCATAATATAATTGCGTTGTTGTTAACTTACCTTGCACCCTGACAAAAATCCCTGTGTAGTCCAGGGATGGGCTTGGTTGGATGCATTTTAAACAAAACATGTGACTGGTCTGTAATGCAGGCGCCTAATATCTTTTTGCTTCTGACAGCTGACCTCATCAAGGAGCAGCTCCAGGCTGTGACCTCGGTGAAGGAGAGGAGGGCAGGAGCCTGTAAGACACAAAAGGTGGGGGGAGTACACAAGTTTTTAGAGTCCGAGATGCACAAACTGCAAACCCACAAATCCCTTCAGTTACGTGAGAGGTGCAATCCCAAAAATTAGGTTACTATTTATGGCTCCATGTTCCTCAACAACATTCAAATCTTACTGGCTACCTGGAACACTAACACAGTGGAAAGCGGGGAAAATTGCATCATGTAGCTTATTTTGAGTGTTCTCTGTACCAAATAGAAATGGGGACAGGCAGGAAGTCCTTCAGAGATAAGGGTGTAAGGGGTTTCCTGCTGGGACGTGATCCCCCGTGCCGTTTACGGGGACCGATCCTCTTCGGCAGCCCCGCAGTCTGCCTAATTTGGCTCATGGGCTGCCCGCATATCCGGCCGGTCAGATCCATCCGTTTCTGAAGGAAATGTTGAGCATGCGCCCTGATGTCAGCAGTGACACTTAATCTACAGAAAAGTATTGTAGAGCAGTGTTCATTTGAGACTTGATCAGCAATCAGAGCATGGCTGGTCTCAAGGAAGTATAAGAAAAAAACTAATTAAAACACCATTAATAATTAAGTTAATACATCAAATTAATACATAAAAATAAGCCCTAAAATGATTTTCCCAGAAAACACGTAATCAACTATTACATACACAAACACACAAAAAACTGCCACATATTTGGTATTGCGCTGTCGTAAAAACAATCTGTATATAAAAACAGAATGTTACTGGACCTGCACGGAAACACGGAGGGGGGGGGCGGGGAAAAAAAACGCAAAAAACGTTCAGGAAAAAAAGATAATTTTATTAATACCTTTAAAAACAAATTATCTAAAAAGTGATTTAAAATAAAAAATTCAGCAACTCTAATAAGACCACTAAAAGAAACAACCTTTCGACAAAAATAAGCCCCTACCCAGATTTGCAGCAGAAAAAAAAAAAAGTTATTGCATGAGTCAGGGATGCTAAAAATTGACATTTTTGCCCTACTTACTTCTTATTCAGTAAAATGGGAAATGTTTTATAAAAACCTATATAAATAAGGTCTTTTTCGTAATTCGTGGAGAACCATAGAATAAAAATCAGTACTATTTTACGGTACGGAAACTCCAAAAAAAAAAAAGTCGAAAAAATTGATTGATTCTCATTTTCCTCCACAAACAAAGAGTTAATACAATTCTCACAATTAGCTATAGATGACCCCAAAATTATGTACCAGAAAAGTTGCAACTCAGTGGCAAAAATAAGCCCATTAGGTCCACAATAAAAAAAAAAAAAAAACAAAAAATATAGCCTGTACAATGTCGACTAGCAATTGATTGAACGGACCTCCTTCCTCTCGCCCGGCACTTGCACAAGACAGAGGTCACACCCATATAGGTTACAGTGTTACCTCTGCAGACAGAAATTGCGGGTATCAAACTATTGTGAAACTCTTTAATTTAACCATTACAAATGTTTAATTTTCCACCCAAAATGCAAGTATTGTCAAAAAAAATCCAATTGTAGACCACACCTCCATTTTGTTTAACCACTATAAACACATAAAGGGTTAAAAACAAAACTTCTTTAAAAATGGTTTTTCATACATTGAGGTTGGGTAGTTTTCAGTTAATTATGAGTCTCGATATTATTATAGGCCTCTCACGGTCAATTTTCAAAGGGAGAGAGGTCCATTAAATAAAGTTTTTGGTCATCATTTTCCCAAAAATTGAAAAATGCCACCCAAATTCGAGCCTCATAACATTCTAGTAAAAATATGTGGCATCTTAAAAACCATCCAACATAAAGCAGACATCTGGGAAATGTAAAAGTATATTATTTGGGGCTATCTGCTATGCGATCTGCATCAAAAGTAGGAATTAGAATTTGAAAAATAAGATTTTTTCCAAATTTTGCCAAATTTTGTTTTTTTTCATACTAATACAAAGATTTCATCCAAATTTTTAAAAAATAATTTGAAGACAAATGTCACGCAGAACAATAATCTCAAAATCCCCTGGAATTCAGTGTTCCTTATAGTGACCAGGGGCAGATTTGAAACATGGGGCGCGTCTATTAAGGCCAATAAGTCCCGGAGGGGTAAAATATGCACTCAAAACGGCATCTTGCTTGGACACTACAGGAAAATTATGTTAGGGGCTGGGATGATGGCTCAGTGCCACACAGAAGCTCGGTGCCGCCGCTGGCAACGTGCATAGGATCGCCACCAACATGCGTAGGCAAGAGTATAACGCACTATTGTATGGAGGGTTAAGATGGAAGGGATACAAGATAATGGCAGATTTGTCAGAAAACGTGAGGTAAAACTCGTTTCCAGTGCAAATGGAACCCCAACCTGTAGGTGTGCATGCATTATCCCTTCAAAAACAATAGTTGACTGTTTATGCAGGTCCTAGTAAGATGAAATAATAAGCGGTCTGCACACATTGCAGGAAAATATGCATTCTAATGAATTTTACTGCTGTTTTTTTTCTACATAAGGAATCTCTAGACCGCACTCAAAACTATTGGACAAACCCTAGTGGGAGTGTGCCTGGTAAATACAGTGTGCCCCTCGGTAAAATAAAAAATAGATAAAATGTGTACCATGCACTCTTTACGTTTTTATACAACATGGGTTATTGCCACATCATAAACAAAGGTTTGCTATAATAATGACACAAAATTAACATTAAAATCCGTTATAAACACAAAGTGGGGACATCATGTATTAGTATTAGTTAAGGTATAGATCTTGATTCGTATTGATATATTATTGGAGTCAAATGGCACCTTTGGCAAAAGTGCCTGGTTGCAACTGCACGCTACTAGTGCTATATATCGCAGCACGGAACACTAGAGCGCAGTACATAAACAGTGGATGTCACCAAATACAACCAAAAACCGTACATACTCCGGTATCAGCTGGAAATAATGGCTGAAAAAACCGCACCTTGGCTTATACACTCGCTCAAGTTAAAAAAAAACAAAAAAACTTAACTTCTCGCAACTACGGAGCCACGGATATGGGCGCGGCTCTGATGTCATCAGTGCAATCCTCTTCTTTCTTCTCTACCCGGCGCATCGTGTTCTCTGCGATCTCCAGGCCGGAGCAACTATGATGTGCAAGTGTCGCAGCTGAAGACGTCATCAGGGAGAACACCGCTCAACACATAGTGGCGCCCGACGGAGATCGACCTGGACTCCTACTCTGACCGCTAGAGTAAGCGGAAGCCGGAGAGGATTAGCCGCGCGAGCATCGGGGGTGAGTATTACGTGTGTTTTGTTTTTTTTTTTTTTTTTTTTTTGTTAATGTGCTGGATAAAGGGCTGGCTGTAGGGTACTACACCCTGGGCTTATACTCGAGTCCAATAGGCTTTCCAGTTTTTGGTGGTAAGGTAATAAAACTAGCGTCTCTGCTTATATCGATGAAAATATATACTAGCAGTAGATAAAAAGAATGCACACAAACAAAAATAGTCACTGAATAACTGAGTCCCCCAGGACCAGCATGTTTACTACAGTACTCCCAATCGTTGGTAAACAAATACAGGCGGTCCCATACTTAAGGACACGCGCGCATTTGCAGACGACCCCCACACCTAGTTAAATACAGACCCTCCTGCCCACTGTTGACCCTCGAGGAAGCTCTCTAGATGCTTTACTCTATTCCAGACTGCAATGATAAGCTGGTGTAAGCGGGTATTCCTGTAATAAGGCTATGATAATCCCCCTGGGTTCCAAGAACCCGCAAAAAAACTTTGGAAAATCCCAATTGTCACTGGAGGGCAAAAAAAAAATGTGTTGTTTATGGATCTAAAAAATTAAATTACAGTTCAAACTTGCTACAAAAATGAATATTAAGAAACTGTAATGTGCTATTGGAGACTTGCCTAATTTACTATCTATGGTGTGATGTCCCACTGATATTTATATAACATTGATTTCTTACATTTATGTTTCATTTTGAGGGTTTCATTTAGATATGCAGAACAATTGTTAGTGAGAGCAATTTAGCAATAAACACATGTTGAGTAAAAAAAAAGTAAGTATTTGAATTGGTAAAATTTTCTGTACATTATATACCCCCCACCCCCTCATAGGACGGCCACTAGGCAAATGGCGTGGCACAGATGCTGCTATGTACCTGGGAGGAAAAGATAGGACATGTCCCATCGTTTACCGTGATCACGGCACTGTATGTCTTAATCTCTAGCAGCTCTCGACCCATCTTCCTTTCCCGGTGCCCGCTGTGCTACGTACGCAGGGGCACAAGTGTGTGAGATTCGATGAGGATTTCTGAACTGATACACAAATCTTACTTTCCACTGTTCCAAATTTTATCTTTTTGGTTTCCACAAGAATGGCTGATGGTAGGTTTTTGTTTCCTTGCTTATTATTAGAGATGGAGAGAGTAAATTAACGCGCGTGCGGATGGAATTCGTGAAGAAGATGCTCCAGGGTACCCTTACTCAGTGTGCAACATTGTATCAACGTATCATTGACATATGTTTGGGGTTGTTTGACCTGTCGATACCAGCAGTGTATTCAGAAAGGATTGTTTCACTCCTGATGTCTGTCAGTAAAGTTTCTAGCAAATAACCCCCCCTCCCCCCCACTGAATATGCCGTTACACTTGTTTCTTAGACAAATGTGTTTAATATGAAATGTGAACCGTTCACCAACATGCAGAGGAGCATAGTCATATGTATACAGTATAATATGTATTTCAGAAGCAATAAGTATCGCCACTAGAGGGGGATGCCAGCCTTATGTATCAGTGTTATGGAGGTTAATAATAATCTTTCATTTATATAGTGCCATCAAATCCGTAGGTTACAAATCATTAGGAACATATACAAATAATAGTTAAATTACACAGTACATACAAGTCAGAAGGGAACAATAGGAGTGACGGCCATGGCTGCAAGCGTATACAGTCTATGATGATGAAGGGGGTGACACGAGGGGTACAAGAGATTGTACAATGGTCCATCATTCTTTATAAAGGAACATATTAATAATTTTAATAAAATAAATATAAATCAGCTGCTTGACCCAGCCATAACCACCATACTTCTTAAAAGGTCCAAGGTGAAATTGACCCCCGCAGAGAAGCTGGACCTGGTATGTATCTGGTGTTGGCGCGATAACAGAGGAGGGAGACACTAGGATGGGTTAGTAAAGGAGAGTCGAAATACCCAATTAGCAAAGTAGAGGGCCGTTCACACGTTCCGTTAACGTTGTGTTAATAACGTACGCTAGCGCTTAGGGGGCGTGCTCTCGGCCCAATCTCGTATGAGTTTCAGAGAACGTTATGACTGCGCCTGATAGTTGCCTCAAGAGATGGGCAAGTTTTACAGCGCACGTTATGAAACTTTGGATATAGTCGAGAGTCCTGGAAGGGAATTCCTGAGGAATTGTTTGCCAAATGGGGAGAAGTTTGGAGACGTGCATGAGAAGTTCGAATAAGGGAGATATTAATCTTAAAAAACTTGTTTTTTGTAAACCTAAATGGTTAAGACGAAGAGCCCGGTAGGGCGATATGAGGGTGGTATTATTTTAAAGTGTGGAAAGAGGAAGGGAGGAACCAGTGCCTTGAGTAGCACAAACTAACGGCATCTGTGTAGCGGTTGGTCTGAAAAGAAGCCTGGTGCGCATCTTAGCGATAGATTGTAGAGGAGGTTAGTGCATTGAGTTCAGTGAGGGAAAGAACCGATTAGGATAGAGTTAAATAGGTCTAGTCGAGAGTGAACAGACGCAACAAAAACATTCAGGAAGGTCAGACAGAAATGGCGGAAATCTGGAGGGGCATTTGCGAGATGGCACTACGGCAAGAGCGAGTGAGTGATCCACAGCCAAAGATAGAAGGTTTAGGCGGCTCGTAGATGGTGGAAAGACAAAAAAGTTCAGTCTTTAAAAAAAAAAATAAAATTACTTAAGCACCGCCTCTGACTTCTCAGCACAAGGACCTTTAGGACATATGTACAAGTTTTGGTAAAGTTGTTTAAAAAGGGTAATGAGGGTCTTAAATAATACAAGCTACTAGACCTAGATGGGACAGCTATTCTCCTCCCTCCCTGTCCAATGCTCTATATACGATAACGCTTGACCTATATTAAATCACAATGGAAATAGATAATGTTTAATCTTATCCTCACAAATGACAAAAACCTCTCTCATTAATATCTACACTCACCGGCCCACTTTTAGGTAACCTGTCCAACTGCTTGTTAACACTAAATTTCTAATCAATTGACTTGTAACACTTAATTCTAATCAGCCAAGCACCATGGCGGGCAACTCAGGCATTTAGGCAGTAGACAGTAGACAATCCTGCATTCAAAACCGAGCATCAGGATGGGAAAGAAAGAAGGTGATTGGTGCCTTTGACCGTGGCCTCGGTTGTTGGCCAGAAGGGCGGTCTGAGCTTTCAGAAAGATGATGATCCTTACTGAGGATTTTAACGCACCAACCATCTCTAGGTTTACAGGAGATGGTCCAAAAAAGAAAAAGCATCCAGTGAGCGGCAGCTCTGTGGACGGAAATGCCTTGTTGATGCCAGAGGGGAATGGGCCAGACTGGTTCGAGCTGATTAGAAAGGTACAACAGTGACTCAAATCACCACCAGTTTACAACCAAGTCAGAGAAGAGCATCTTGAATGCACAGTACGTGAAAACTTTGAGGCAGAAGATGGGCTTACACAGCAGAAGGGACCACACCGGGGTGCACACCTTCAGCAAAAACAGAAAAACTTGAAGGCTAATTGAAAAAGTCATCGAAATTGGACAGTAGAAGATTGGAAAAAAAAAACGTTTGCCTGGTCTGATTGAGTCTCGGATTCTGCTGCGAAATTCGGATGGTAGGGTCAGAATGGGCATAAACAACATTGAAAGCAGGATCCATCCTGCCTTGGATCAAACGGTTCAGGATGGGGGTGGAGGTGTAATGGGCGTGGGGAAGATTTGTTTAGGCACTCTTTGGGCCCCTTGGTTACCAATTGAGCATACGTTGCAACGCCAACCAGCCTACCTGAGTATTGTTGCTTGGTGACCATGTCCTCCCTTTTATTGTTTACCAACAATTTGTACCCAACATCTGATGGATACTTTCAGCAGGTAATGCGCACAAATATTAATTCGACGTGCATATACAGTGTCACATCCCATGACAGCATACATCAACCACCTCATCATGCCACACTCACATGGCATAAAGCTAGACTCATTCAGACTGGTTGCTTGAACATGACAATGCCGTTCACTGTAATCAAATTGGCCTCCACAGTCAACAGATCTCAATCCAATAGAGCATCTTTGGGATGTGGTGGAAAGGGAGGAGATTTGCCATATGGATGTGCAGCGACAAATCTGCGGCAACTGTGTGATGCCAATGTCCATATCGACAAACATCTTGAGGAATGCTTCCCGATCTCCTAGAGCCAGGAGTCAACCCAGGAAAACCCTCCCTCCCCCCCAATGGTTTACGTCGGGAACACACCGCAGATTGAATAGAGCTTTTCCTCCGATGATTCTCTCCCACCCAACGTCTCGGTTCCCCGGCGCATACTCCCCCTCTCCTCGCATTACCCTTATCCGCTTACATCCTAGGCTGGCAGTTTCCACGAAATCTCCCACATATGCCCCCGCCACACCCCCCCTCTAACCACTGCTACCACCGTCACACCCCTGTGGCGCCTCTTTCATCCCCCACCGTGGCCTCTCATCTCCACCACCCTCCCCGATCCCCCCCCCCGCCTCCGGCCTCCGCTTCGCGCACTCCACCTCAGCCCACCCTACGTGCCTAGGACTCGCCCTCGGTGGGAAATCGCACCCCCCCCACCTGGAACAAGTTCCCTTTCAACCCACTTTTACCCGGCTCTTCCCTAGTTTCGCCCTACCAAGCCTTCTCTTGTGAGCTTTCCTTTCCACCCAGCTCTTTCACCTTGAGCCTTCGTTGTATGTTCTGTTCTTTTTCTTGTTGAATCTATGCACGAAGAATGAGGGCAGTTTGAAGGCAAGGGGGCCCAACCCGTACAGCCATGGTTGTACTAATAAAGTGGGGTGAGGTATATCTCCCACTGATCTATCTTCAACCTTCATACTGACAGATCCAAGAGATCCTCTTGCACATTCAAAAGAGTTGGCCACCGGGCCATTTTGTTATTGCCCATAACCAACTCCTTATGAAGCACCATGGTACATCTGTGATATTTAGTGTAAAGTGTGGTCCAGAAATAATACTAATAATAAAAATTTTTAAAATACAGTTAGGTAAATGTTTGCATAATATAGACTCCTACTTGCGAGGAATAGCGGTGGTGGTGAAAACAGCCGCATTGATCATCTACGAGGTTAAATGAGAATTTTCTCTTCTACTCTCAGTTCGCCCTCGAGTGTGAATCATACAGAGAGAGTACTTACCAGAGCGGCAGTCTATGCTTTTGACTGCATGCTGTAATGGCTCTTATTCCCCCTTCTATTGCTCGTCAGCGCTGATACAGTGAGATAGTAGAAGATGGAAGCTTATACCTTCTCTCGGGCTGAAGTGGTCAGAGAAAAAGGAATCTGTCAACAGAATTTACCTATAAAGCAATTGTTTTTGTCAAGAATAACACCGTTCCAGATGATGTTTCTTCACGACCTTGCAGTTGTGGCATCACCAGAAAAATCAGCTTAGATGATTATAGAACCAGTTTTATTTAAGTTCACCAAATCCCGAGAGTTTACACTCTTTTTTTTTTTTTTTTCCTTGATAAAGATGCAGACGCTCCTTGGAAATACAAACATTCTTTTATTCTGTATTATTTTCCTCTTTTGGTTTAAATAAGGAGGCCAGAAATCTTATTTGTAATGAATCTCAGTAACTTCTCGGGGTCATGCCACCGACAACTGTCAAGGCGCGGGTGCCAAAACATAGGGTGTGCTGTGTCACAGCAGGGTCAGTGTCCTTCTCGTAGATCCAACTTCCACAAGTAGTTTACAAAAGGTAATACTGATCTAAAGGAAAAAGTAAATCTTCCAGCATCTAAAATTTATTGAAAAAAATATTTGTACACTATGATATCAATTAATGAAAATGCTAGAGATGGTAGCCCTCAAAGGATTTGTCAAGTCTGTTAAACAAAAAACCAAAAAAAAAACAAACAAAACTAATATTTGGCATGGCGAGGGGGCGGCAAAAAAAACAAACACACACAGGTCCCTCCCTGGTGTCCCCGCAGTTTTCTCTGGTCGTGCACCCTGTAACAAACAACAGCGGCAAAGAAGCGATGTACCTTCCCTGTGCCCCTTGTTTGTCAGGACAGAGACACAGAACCAAAGAGGATGGCAGCACAGATGACGGGAGGGACCTCAGCAGAAGTAATAAATGTGTTTTTAAAGCAGCCTTTTTGATTAAGAACTAATGGACCGTCAGATAACGCTAAGTACAACCGTTGGCGAGTTAAATAGGGAACGCTGGACGCATTCAAAGCTTGTAAGCGATTATGAGGGGGCGGAATTAGGATGCAGTGTTGCCACATGACGTGCGGCCTGTGGAGCAAGCCGGGGCAGTTTGGGACAGAGGCATCGCCTCGCACGGCCCCGCCTTGTATTAAACAGGACAGCTCTGGTTTGGTATACCCTAGGATCTGTCATAGTAATGATTGGCTACCCACCATGATCTTGAGGGGGGTGGTGTCGAATCCATATTTGGTGTGCCACTGCTGCCGGATTAAATGCCCCTGGGCAGCTGTGCCCGGGATGATCATGGTTAACACTTGCGATTGGTGCCAATATGCAGCAAATACCCACCTTGTATTGAGAGGCCTCTCATACAGTAGAGCGACATAAGGGATAAACAGGATCTAGGTGAATATGCCGAAGATGACGCGATGTTTGCGCTTCACCTGCAGCCTTAAACATGACTCGTCCTACATGAGATTTTCAATTAAAAGGGTTGAATTTCAGGAAGGACCTCAGACTGTATCGGTCTGGTTGTATAGGGGTGTGTAAAAGTGGGACCGGTTCCTCCTTTCAGACTCCAGGGAACGTGTTATTATCGGTATCCTAATACGGAATAGTTCTATTTTTATGTGTTAGGGTCCTAATTATTTGACATCATGACTACTACCGCTACAGGCACAGCAGAAGTAGTTGTTACAAGTATTACTCTTGCTAGCAACATCATATTGTGGGTAGGTACACGTTTTTTAAATTTACATCCCAGAAAAACATTTTACTGTAGTTATAGTTACTTTATTAGTACAGTACAGCAGCAGGCATATGTTGCTAATAATAAGAAAAAATGTGTTCATGTTTATGTTGTGGTAAGCGAGCGGTTTCTTTTTTTTTTTTCTTCCACTCCAGTATCCGGTATGGTGTGCTCTGGAATTGGCTTTGGGCCCATGGAGTGAAAAAGTAGTAGCTGTTTTTTATTTACATGGTAAATATTTCCAAAAACATTATCTTCATGTTGTGCATTCTATGAGCATGTTGTGTTGGGTACAAAGGTGGAAAGGGTGATGAGAGAGAGAGAGGACAAGACTGACTTGTGCCATTTAAACCGATTTCCTGGTGATGCCCGCAAAACTGCGCCAGTGAAACCGGACTGATCTGGAAATGTGTTGCCTCCCTTGACACCATGGGAGGGGTTGTGCGTCACTTCTGTCGTGTTTCCTTTAATAGTAACCATCTCGAATATTTTCTTGACAGTACTTTTCAAAGAGTCTAGCCGGTTTTGAATAAACAATGGGCAGTACCCAAGCCTGTTCTTAATTTTTATAACTTATGTTATATCCATTTGCTTATTCGACAACCTTGTAAAAAAAGCTGCAACTGTATAAACAATATGACATTTTGGTGCCATTTTCGATTGGGACTAACCAATATCCTTGGGTTAAATGGGAGGGGGGGTGGTTCCTGGCGTAAAAAATATAAAAATCCGATCCTTGCCTCCCTCTGATGCTCCACCTAGTACTCGCACCTGGATCTTGTTTACAGGGTTGTAGGCACTCTGGTCCAACTGAGTTACACCATGACGCAGCAGTGGTCGGATGGAGTGCTCCTCTGTAAACAAACAGGGGCGCTGGGGCAAAGCAATGGAGGAGGTGTAATGAAGATTGATTTTTTTTTATGTTTTTTATAGCCCTTCCATATGGATGTATTTTATAAGGCGGGAAAAACACTGTTAAACAAGATTGTCAGTAATTGGTTAAAAAAAGTGCTAGTTAATTACAGCGGATCTAGTTTGATGCCATTTATTAACTTGTGCACCAAAATGTGGGTAACCAGAGGAACGGAAACTGAAGCTACTTTTCGTATATTGCTGCGTCTCAAAAATAGAAAGCCGCCTGTGAATGGGAATGTTTAGTCTGACTCTATCCTGTGCACTTTTTTTTTTTTTCCACTCTCTTTACCACTTTGAATGAACGTTGAGCCCTGTTGGACATAGAATAACCCGTTCCCTTCCCCATTCTCATGCGTGCCATATGTCAAACAATATCAATTCTCTTTTACTGAAATCCTTACTGTGCCGAGGATGTGCTACATACAGCATTGTGGTTCGATGGTTTTTATACTACTCAGCGAAGGGGTTCAATGTTTTTTGTTTGAATTGTAAAAAATGGTGATTGTTTGTAATTGAGTTTTCCCCTTACAAGTGATAAAGAGTCAATTAGTTGTTTTGTTTTGCGGATAAACATTTTCCTATAACTATGAATCTCTGCCTAAAATATGTTATGTCAAGTCTGTTTTTGAGCAGCTTTCTCAGATGTGTATTGGATCTAATGTTTGTACTGGCTCTTGTCTTTTCACCCGGGAATTTTGTCGATTATAACTACAGTGACGCGACTCCATGGTTTTGATCTGGTGGTGGTCCTGGTTCGGGGTCAGTATGTCACCCTTGGAATTTGCTGGATGTTGTGGGCGCTTAAGAGAAAAATAGATTTGCTATTAAATTGTAAGTGACTCAGCAAGAAAGAGGAGTTTTTTTAAAGTTTGGATTCATTTTTGGTATATAAAGCAAATAATTGATTATTCTTGTCAAATGGAGTAGGCCAATTCCATACGTATTCTAGATATCGTGATTACAGGCGTTTAACACGGAAAATTCATGTTTTTCCCCTGTGTGAATAAACACCGGTCCTTACGTCAGTGATAGTCACAGGCACACGGCCGTATATGCACACATCTCTGTACCCTTAACACCTTTGAAATTTGACTTAATCTACCGTGGGGAGGGTTGCCGTTTTTGCATACTATTACATCAGGTTCAGGAGCGGGCCCAGAAGATGCGGGTGTCGGCTGTCGGGTCGAAAGCCGACACCAGCCTATAACATCGCGAGTCTTTACCCTTTAACACTGCGGTCATGCTTGACTGTTATGCTTATCCGGTTAATCAGACCCACCCCCCATGACGCGAACCAGGGGGTCAGTGATGTGATGCAGCCCCGGGGTCTACTCAGAGCCAGGGGGCTGTGCGTCCTCTTCTGGGGCGGGTCCTGACTCTCTAGGGGGCAGGGGGGGGGAAACCCAGTCTGTAACACAAAGTAAACCATCTGTTATTACACACTGTAGGTGAAGAACAGCTTGAACAAGCGATCAAGCGGATCAGTTGTTCAAGCCAAACCTGTTAAGTAAAGAAAAAAAAAGTAAAAACACGTTTAACCACCTACACTGACACTAGTTTTCAGCTCAATGACCAGAATCGATTTTTCAAATCTCACGATAATGTGTTATAACTACGAATGATTCAACATATCAGGTGATTTTGAGAACTGTTTTCTCGTGACACGTATTCATGTTAAAATGTATAGTCGATAAGTTTGTACTAAAATTCTATTTATATTTTGAAATGTTCTGCTTTAACGATGGAAGAAAACCAAAAAGCTTCGATAAATAGCACTCTCAACATAACAAGACATTTGTAAATGTAATTTTGGGTCCTCATTTTTCTAGGATGTTATGAGAAACTTTAGTTGCATTTTCATTTCATGAAAATTCCCAAAACTCCATTCTTGAGGGACAACTGCTTCAAGTGACTTTATATAAACTGTCACCCTCAACGTATGTAAAACAACTTCTATTAAAGTGTAACTGTCAGTTTTGAGCAAAAAAAAAAAACATTAAATACATTACTATGATCTCAGGTGTCCCTGGGGAATTATTCCTAAAAGTATTTGCTCGGTGTCCCATTTAGTACCTTTTTAGCCCATAGCACCAGCGCTCCAAAAAAAAACACAAGCTGCCTCTGTACCCATCACAAGCGCCTGTGCTGACCAAATGACACCGTATCTATCTATCTATTCCATATCCATCTCTATGTAATATCTTCTATCTATCAAACTTCAGCACCGCACATGAGGGCACAGCTTGCACGACTTGGAGATTGTCTCCTGCCACTTGCCGTTGTGGAGGTGATGGGGGCTGCTGTTTGGTTGTTGATGATTGTTTAACAGTGAAGGAAAGCTCAGGTTAGATAGGGGAAGTAAATTACCTGCCCTACAACAAAGTTTTTTGAAAATGACGGTACACTTGAAGTCATAACCTTATAGTGTTTCACATGGGGTTAAAACATGTGTGAAAATACACGTATCTTAGGACCAAAAATGACAGTTCATAATAAATTAAAATGATGAAACGACTCTGCAACGTTTGATGCCCAATTTCTCCCGAGTGTACTGAACCCCATATGTGGTGGTAAACTGCATGTATAGGATTAAGCAGAACGTAATCACAGAAGATTTGATTGACATTGTACAGCTATGAATTTTTTTTTTTTTTTTGGTATAATGCGAACATATGAGGCTTTATTATTTAGGGATGAGAACACAAGGTATGAGATAATTCATTTGGGGTCACAGAGTAATTCATGAGATTTACCACCCTGATAACGCTGTGAAGCCACTTTTCACTTCCTGACACGGCCCATTTTTGTAAATCTGACATGTGTCATTTAAGTGGTTTATTAACTTGGGAACGCGTTTAAATTGTTTTTTGTGGAAATTGTACTCCTGTTGTTTGAGACATGTAATTCAAATATTAGTATGTATTTAGAAATAAAATTTTTGAAAAAAACATATGTTTTCCCAAATTCAAAATTTTTATTTTGAGAAAGTGGATATCACTAAAATAACTTGATAACTAATATTGTACATTGCTTGCTTTAACTTGGCAAATTTTTAAACCATCTTTTCCTTTTAGGATGTTTAGGAGGCTTGTAACTTTAGGTGCAAATTTTTCAGATTTTAACCGAAATCATCTAAAAACCTACTTTGGAGGGTCGTTTAGGTAGTAGAGTGACTTTATAAGGCTACAGTGACAGAAAAAACCCCACAAATGACACCTTTACAGAAACACAACCCCCAAAATATTCAAAACAGCTTGGAAATTTTGTTATCCTATGAGCGTTCATGAGGGTGAAAGAATAAATGAAAGTGAATTACAGAAATGTAATTTTATCTTACACTAGATCAATTGAACCACTAAAAATTACCCCTGACACCTTCACAATGGGTTAAAAGGACAATACATTTTACAAGTCGGAGGCAAATTCCTCTGAGCATGCCAATACCCATTTTGTAACATGTAACCTGCTGTAGGGCACAGGGCCGGGGCAATTGGAATGGAAAGAGCGTTGTTTGTTTTTTTGCAGGGCAACTATGGACTGAAAAGTTTTACATGTGTCAGATGCATTTGGCGAGCACTAATGGTACCAAAAAAGAGTGACAAGCCCAACCAAGAGACACCTTTTGGAAAGTACCCACCTTGAGGAGTTAGCAAGGTGTAATTGGTGTAGTTGCCCCAAAGGGGTTTGGTGATTTCAATAGGCCCAAAAGGGGAAGAAGACGAAAGAGGAAGGTAAAGAAAATTTCTCACAAAAATTTGGGGTAGGGAAAAGACTTTATCACAAGGATAAAAGATGGAATAACAACCCCAAAATGTGTAAAACCATTCTCTAAGCACAAGAATCTGCACCACGTTCTCAAAGTGCTGTAGGGTACACAGTGAGGCTCAGAAGGGGAAAGAGGGGCGTTGGCCTTTTAGAAGCCATAGATTTGACCAAATACTTCATGTTCAGGATGCATTTGGAGAGGAGCCTAGGGTACCACAGAGGGGAACCCACAAGTTGCACCATTTTGGGAAAAGTACACCCTTTAGAGAATTTAGCAAGGTGTCATGTAATATGTGATTGTCCCTAAGTTTTGTGCATTTAATTAGGACTGATATCTAATACCGGAAAAAAAAGTGGTGAAAATTTTCATAAAGGTACATTGTACCCTCAAGTTTTTTTATGCCACAAGGGTATGAAAATATGTAATAACCCCCCAAAATGTAGTAAACCTAGTTCTCTCGGTGTAGACGTGTTAGAAGTACCCACATGTGTATATAAAATGTTGTTAGGGGCGCCACAGTGAAAGGAAAGGGGGAGGGGCCTTTTAAAGCCAAATTTGACAGAAATGTTGACATGCATGGAGAACCCTAGTGGTATAAACAGAAAGAATCCGAAAAGTGAGACCCTAATTTTGAACGCACACCCTAGAGAATTTTGCAATGTGTACTAAGTATTTGCCCCTACAGGTGAATGAATTCCAATTAGGCCCTAAACATTAAAACCTGATGAATGTGAAAATTTTCCTATATATGTCACTTTATCCCCCAATTTGTGTAAGCCAAGGGATACATATTAAATAAAACCCGAAAAAAGTGTGTGTAAAACTATTTCTCCGATTGTAGAAGACCCCACATGTGCTATAAAAATGCGTTATGGCGCCACAGTAGAGGAAAAGAGGATGTTTGTCTTTTAGCTGGCCAAATTTGAAGCGAAATCCTTCACATGTGTAGGCACATTGGAGAGCCGTAGTGGTACCAAGACAGAGGGGAAAACCGAGAAAGTGACATAATTGTTGAATGTATACACCACCTTGGGGAATTTTAGCAAGCGGTGTACATATTTGGGTGTTAGGGAATACACACGTGATGAAACGAGCCATTGAAAACAGAAGTGTGTGCAATGGAGTCAAAATGGCAATTATTTCTGAAAGCTCAATGCCATTATGTGGCGCCCTTAGAAATTAAGTAGTAAGGGTTATAGGAGGAGCAACGTGAGCCTAACAGTTGTGTTACAATTATCAGTTTACTAGAATGAATTCACAACAGCTTGGGCGTGGAATTGTGAATGTGCTGGATAAGGAGGTAGAATATACAGGGGACCCAACTAACTTTTGTCCTTGGAGGTGTCGAAGGTCTCTTATAATAATAGTGTACTCCTAACTCCTCTTTGGAACAGACTCTTTATGAGTCCTACCTTTTAGAAGCAGACAGAATTCACGGGGAAAATTGCTGTCCTGGCACAAACACAGGGAACATCAACCAGAGGTACTGGTGGGCCCCATCTTTTGTCCCAATATTAGTTTCCTAAACCTTCCATTTGAAAACAGAGAACTGATACGGCAGGGGACTGACATTGGAAACAAGCACGTAAGAGTTGTACAGCATAACTGTACAATGTGCTTACTGGCCAGCACTTTGTACACATATCTTCGTTTTCCGTTAGGGAAATTACGCCAAGTGTTGTTATTTCAACCTAGCGATGACCATTGTGACGAATATTGCTGTTCTTTTGGCTGGACCAAAATTCGACTCACGCCAATAGCTGCAAACATGGACCAGAGTTGTGGGGGGGCAGCAAAACCCTTTCTGGACCGACAAGGCACAATTGGTGGCAGTCAGACACAGCGCCACCGCTGCCGATCACCGTGTCTACAGACATGTCGGTATTACTGACGTCATAAGTAAAATTCGCTTCTATGGCTGGTACTGAATCTGATGAACCAATAGCAAGTATCCGAACTGGGGGTGGGGGGGGGGACGGAACATTCTGGTCCAGGGGGCAGAATGGATGGCTGTCAGTAACAACCCCTTTAGGCCACATTTCTTTTTGTTACTATATGTAATTCAGGTGTTGGTTGTATGTTTTTGAGGACAGCGATGTTGGGCGGATGTATTTAATAATATATAAATGAACAAAGAAAAAAGTCTCCCTTAAACACATGGCTATGTGTATTTTCTGAAGTTCTGTGGGGGTAGGGCTTATCTTCTTTATGGAAGGCTGGCGGTTGCAGTCTGGCCTTCCTCCTTCCAAGATGGGTCAGAGAAGAGCAAGGAAATTTTTGAGACAACATAAAGGCTTACCGAGATTGACATTTGACATGCAAGAACCCTCATACTGGGGACGGTGGGGTCCAAAAGGAAGGGGTCAGGAGGCGTGGTCTGGGCGGGGTGAGACCACACGCTGTGATGAGGGAGCAGGGGACGCCGCAGAGCTGCACTCCCTAGGTTCATGTCTGAAGTTACGGGACTCGTGATAGAGCATGGTGAGGCCAGAACAGTGGAACAGGTGATGTCGTGGATTGGGACAATGCTTTAGCCATTTGTCCACCAGTCAGTCTTCCACGCAGTCCACCCATGTCACCGAAAATCGGCACTCCTCAGACTCTGCCACCTCAGCCTCTCCCCCCAGTCTGCCCCCTCCCAGGAAAATTTGGCATTTGAACCGGTATACTCGAGAAATCTGTTTGCGACCCTCACAGCAACCCACTTGTCCGGTTGCTGCTGAGCAATTTTTCCGATGCCCAGGTTTTCCACCAGTCGCAGTCTGTGGGTGGATGATGACCTCTTGACGTAGTGGAAGAAGTGTGTAAAGAGGTCCGACGATGAGGAGACACGGTTGTCAGACAGTGGTGAAGTGTTGTCAGGGCAGGAAGTGGGGGGGAGCAGACTGAGGGATCGGAGGATAGGAGGTGATGGACGACCCAGCTGGGTTGAGAGGCCGGGTGAACACAGAGCTTCTGAGACGGAGGAGAGTCCTCGACCAGAAACAGGTTGGAAGAGTCAGTGGTGGGCCAGACGAGAGGCAGGGCAGAGCAGGGTGCATCAGGCCAAAATGTGTCACGTAGTGAAGCTCCCGTGGCGAGGGCTCCGCGGCGAGGGCTAGATTTTTCAGAAGTCTGGAGGTTCTTTAAGGAAAACACCGGATGACGACGGACTGTGGTGTGCACCTTTGCCAAACCAGGATCAGCAGGGGTTCACACTCCAGTGGCACCAAGCCCCGTTCACCTCCGGCCGTGCACATCACTGACTCCTTCCCCTGTATAGCTGATATCAGCCCCCTGGCCAGGACCTGGCAAACAAACCCATCGTCGCTCCACGATCCTCACAGATCAGCGGTTCAGCTCTCCATACCCCAGACGCTGGAGCGAGAAAAGGAATAGTGCAACCCACCGCAAGCCCAAGCCCTTAATGTCACATCTCCAGATTGTTAGCTGGAGATGCTGCCCTATAGGGCTAGTAGAGACCAGAGGCCTTTCGCAACCTCATGGCGGGGCGGCGGCACCGCCTCGTATTCGGTTCCCAGCCGCCACTACTTTTCCCGATGTGCCGTCCCAGACATGCACCAGCAACGTGTCAGAACAACATCATCCGTGCCCTGACCAACACCGTTTCTGACAAGGTCCACCGACCACGGACACGTGGACGAGTGCTTGCCGGCAGGGCCACTATATTCGCTGACGGCACATTGGTTAACTTGTGGGGCTGGGAACCGAGTCTGACCCTGCGGCTGGTCATATACGCCGACCACCAGGATTGCGGGCCTACCTCGGTCAGGGTCTTTCAGGCTACTATGCCTCTCCTCCTACCTCCACCCCTCCTCACACTCCTCCTCGAACTACCATCCGTGGCATGGCGCCATCAGTCGCTAGCTCAGGCACAGCGCAGTGCCGTCGCTAAGCGACAGCAGGCGGTGCTCAAATGCTGAGCCTAGGCGATAAAAGGCAAACCCCAGAAATATTACAGGGCATACGGCGCGACGTGATCTGGGCTGGCACCGCTGACTGAGCAGGCATGGTTATGTGTGACAATGGCCGTAACCTGGTGGCGGCGCACTCGGCAGACTGACACATGTGCCATGCCTGGTCCCAGTGTTAAATCTGATAGTTCAGCGTTTCCTCAAGACATACCCCAATCTGTCTGTGTTGCAGAAGGTGCGCCGCATCTGTGCGCATTTCAGGAAAGTCCAGCACAGATGCTGCCTACTCTCAGGCAGCGCAGCGCCGCCTCCAACTGCCGCTCACGACTGTTGTGCGACGTGGCCACCGAGGTGGAATTCAAATAACCATGTTATCCAGAGTTTACCAGCAGCGCAGAGCATTGTAGACTGCCGATGTCAACTCCACCAAACTGGTAGTCAGGTCAGTCAGCTTCCTCAAGTTACAAGAGGAGTGGACGGGATGTCGATACTGTCAGTGCTGTAGTAACTTGAGGAGTCAACACAGATGGTCAGTGGCGATGCCGCCATCAACCTCACCATCCCGCTGCTTGGCCTGTTGAAAAAACTCTCGATCAGCGATGAAGTCGAAGCTTTGCGCTCGTCACAAGAGACGGGGAAGAAGATTCCCTTGTTTGATAGCCAAAGCACTCAGGTCTGTTTCTCACGCCATATCGGAGGGAGGTGCAGGAGGATGAGGAGGAAAGGAGGAGATGTTGGCGAGACAGAAGAGGGGACCATGTTCATTCTTCATTTCAGCGTGTATGGGCAGAAGAAGAGAGTTGGAGGAGGAGGAAATGAGAGTCAGGCCAGTGAGGGGAGTGAAAATTCTTGCGCGTTGGTACTCTGGCGCATTGGCAGATTTCATGCTAGCGCCTTATCCCGTGCCCTCGCGTTCAAAGAATTATTCCAGCACGATTACTGGGTATTCACTCTCCTGGACCCACGGTACAAGCAAAATCTTTCCACTCTCATCCGTAGGGAAGGAGTGTGAGATGCATGAATACCAGCGGCCTCGTGCACAAGCTGAAACAGTTATTTCCCTTCTGACCGCACTAGCGGCAGAGTGCATAGTTCTGCGGGGCAAGTAGCGAGGGAGAGTAGGCGAGCAGGCAGCTTTCCAGACACTGGCGAAGGGTACGCTTTACAGGCTTTTGCCAGCTTTATGTCACCCCAGCAAGACACTGTCAACCTGTCCCCAGTCTCGGCAGAGTAGGCTGATCTTACAGAAGATGGTGAGGGAGTACGTAGCTGACCAACCATCGTCCTAAATGATCACACAGCTCCCTAAAACTACTGGGTTTCAAAGCTGGACATGTGGCACGAACTGGCGCTGTACGCCTTGGAGTTTTGCCTGCCCTGCCGCTAGCGTGTTGCCGCGAGGGTTTTCAGTGCAGCTGTGGTGCATCATCACCGATAAGTAAACGCATGTCGGACTGACAGTGCTGACGCTTATTAAGATGATACAAGCCTGGATTTCTCAAATTTCCAATCTCCACCAGGTGAAGGAAGCTCGACCTGGATAATTTATGCACTCCTCCTCTCCTCATTTCCTCGTTTCCTCCTCTTTGTACACTAACAGAGGGAAACTGGCTATTTTTTGACAGGCCCACTGGAGGGCCACCTACCCGGTCCTCGTTTTAAACAATTTTTGGGACTGCCACAACCTAGACACTCATCTATTTCATTTTTCTGGAGGGGCCACACCTCTCCTCTGGTTGAAAACTTTTTTGGATGCACACATACAGGCACTATCCAAATTAAAATTGTCTCCATAGCAGGCCTCCACACGGTTTGTCTCCATTGCTGCCTCCAAAAGTCGTCCAAATAGTGCTCCTTAATCGTCCCTATCAAAGAGGTGTGTCAGGCAGAAATTTGGGTTGTTTCATGGATCCACATCAAAGTTGTTAACTTTGTCGCACCCTTGTGTTAGCCACACCAAATATACTGCAAACTTTAATGATTAACCGATATATTTCAGCGCTTCTTGCGATCTGTTGATTACACTGCTGTGTAATCCACAAAAATATACTGCAAACTTTTACCATTTACGGATATTATTTCAGCGCTTCTTGCGTCATCTGTTTACATCCCTCACCCGCCATATCCCAAACTTTTAAGAACGCTAACTACACTAACTTGGTGGAGGCTGGGACCGAGTCTGACCCTGGGTGCTGGTCATATACTGCCGACGCCGAGGATTGCGGGGTCTCACAAGGCCTACTATACTCCTCCTCCTCCACCCCTCCTCACCTCCTCCTCCTCTCCGAATTACCATCCGTGGGCATAGCGCCATCAGTCGGTAGTCTAGGCACGCAGCAGTGCCGTCGCTAAGCGCAGCAGGCGTGCTCAAACTGCTGAGCCTAGGCGATAAAAGGCACACGCCCAGAGCTATCACAGGGATTTCACATCAAACTTGTTAACTTTGTCGCCACCTGCTGTGTAATCCACAAAATATACTGGCACACTTTTATCATTTACCGATATTATTTCAGCGCTTCTTGCGCATCGGTTTTACATTCCCCTCACCCGCATAATCCCAAACTTATAAGAACGCTACTACGACACTTGATCTTATACAAAAGGTTCTTAGAAGTGTCTGTTTGGGGAGTAGCCTAGAGACGGGGCTTGGATTGGTGAAACTGCTCCTGGAAGCGGAGCGCCAGCTCCATCCCAAGATCCAACTAACGTAGTTTTTAACGCAGCACCTTTAATCTACTACTCTAGTTCACTGCCTCCATAATAATAATATAATAATAATAATATTTATTTATTAGCGCCATCTATTCCGTAGCGCTTTACAAATCATAGGAACAAATACAATGTAAGTAACAGAGCACAACATTGTATGGAACACAGGAGTGAGGTCCCTGCTCGCCAAGCTTACGGTTTATGAAAGATGGTGGTGGTAACACGAGGTAAAGAATATTAAGGTCAAGCCATGACTTTTAGGGAATAGAACAAAATATAATTAAATGGAATTGCTGTCCCTTGAACCACTCAGCCGTCATCTATATACCAGGTCCAGGTTTCATTTTGGTTTCCCCTCTATCGTGTATAGGGCCCGCATCTACCCTGATTCGTCGCCCCGTGACTGGAAGAGTGAGGAGGGCCTGGCGGACAGGTCCTGGGAACGTGATCGTACTCCCCCTCCTCCGTGTGGGGCAGGACCTCTCCCGTTTACCCCAGATACACCCTTCCCCCGTCATATAGCTGCCCCCCCCCTCCTTCCTCTTACTTCCCTGCCCGGATACTCTCGCTCTCTTTTTCACCCTACCTCTGTCATTTCCCTCGATCCTCTCCCCTCCTCGCCTAATCCTCCCTCCTCCCTCCCCCGCCTTCCGGTATTCTTATCTCACCCTTCTCTCTACACCTTTTGTCTCATATCTCCCGTATTACTATTTCTAGCTCCTTTCACTCGCTGTAGGAAGAAATAATAGGAAATACGGCTTCTTTCTCTCTCTTAGTGTTCCCTGGGTCCCTGGTTTTGTTAGTCATTGAGCCTGCAATGATCACCTCTGGTCGTTACCCCCGCGGCTGTGGCCCTATTCTTCCCCCCATTTTCACTCGTCTCGTCCTGGAGTTCCCGGGGTCGGTGGGACAACAACAATACCTGCGCAAAGCCGATAGTAGCGATCGCCTTCACTGCCTTGCCACGCCCGCTTCTTCTGGGTATTGCCCAGTCGGCTGTGGACCGAGCACCCAAGAACTAAGGTCTGTACGCGACTTGGGGGCCGCCTTTCTGCAGCTTCTTCTCTGAAGATACCATTCCCATGGGTACCGGGGGTTGGGCCCGGACAAACCCGTATGGCTTTCTCCGGTTGGCAGTGCCGTGATTTTTCTTTCCTTCTCTCCCCCCCCCCCCACCTTGCCCCTATCTCTCCCTTTTCCGTGTGGTAATTTATGCCCACCCTGAAGCAGGCCAAGTCCGCTATGCAGAGGCAGACCTTTGTTCTCTCTTGTTCTTTCAGATCTCTGTGTATCCTATATAGAGTTCATAGGCAAGCAGAGGCGTTCTGGTGCTGGATCGTCGGAAGCTTAGACGCGCGCTGAGCCTATTGCAGAGCCAAAGGGAAGACTGTTGGAGCGCATCGCCCCCTCCTTTTTCCTCTCCCATCCTCCTCTACGACTCCTCACTTCCGTAAGGGGTCGTGTCCCTTGGATGTTTGGCTCTAAGAATACCCCTTCTACCCGCGAATTGTCTTGGCACTGGTGTCTGCTTATTGATTCCCTGGAGGCGGGAGGAGAGGAGAAAGGGGAGGATACCGAGGTCTACCCTCCTATTACTATCTTTATACGGAGAAAGGTCCCCCGTCCACGCCGATCCGGTCGCTCTTGTCGACTTTCCCTGGATGACGCTCTCCCCGTTACCGATAGACTCTCCGCCACGACGATCTAAGATTTCCCGAGTATCCCGAGGTAGGGGTGGGGAAGACATTATACAGAGCTTTATGGGATGAGGGTTTATTATTTTAAAACTATATTCGAAAGGAGACTGGCAGCCAGTGCACATGGAGACGGGCTGTTCTACTCTCATGAACGGTAGGCATTCATTCGGTACCTTATCAACCGAGGTTTGTCAGGCAGAATTTTGGGTGTTTGTTTTCATGGGGCTTCCACAACACACTTGTTAACTTGTCGCCCACTCCATGCTGTGTAATCCACAAAATATACTGGCAAAAACTTTAGATTTACCAATATTATTCAGCGGCTTCTTGAGCATTGTTTACTTCCCCTCACCCGCAATATCCTAAACTTATAGAACGCTACTTACACCTGATCTGATACAAAAAGTTCTCTTAGAAGTGCTGTCCGGTGGGATAGGGATGACGTAGAGAACGGCCTGGGAGTGCTGCGAAAGGATACCCTACGCCTGGCAGGGAGAGCCAGCTCCATCCCAAGATCAACTAACAGAGTTTTAATCTGCAGCACCTTTAATCTACTACTAGGTCATGCCTCCATACATTTGTCCCCTTATCAAACGAGCGGTTGTCAGAAGAATTTTGGCTTGTGTGTAGATGGCTTCACATCACAAACTTGTTAACCTTTGTCGCCAACCCTGGCGTTTTAAGCAACAAAATATACTGGCAAACTTTTATCCATTTAACGATATTTATTTGAGGCTTCTTGCTTCCCCTCCTTTGGTCATATCTGCCACACATTGGTTTAAGGGCTGAGTCATTTGGGGATGTTGCCAAGACACTCTCTAGCCTGCGCTGGCTGCTGCCGATGCCTCCTGCATGCCGTCCCCTATAGTGTTCGAGGGTCAATTATGGATGGTTTAGATGCTTATCAGCTAATTCTGTCACTCTGGCATGGCCATGTGTGCCAATAATTTTGGCATAATGGTGCGTTTAGCAGCCCAAGAGGCATCCATGATGCTTGCCCCTGGCGGTTTCCTGTCCTCTTTTCCGTGGTGTTCCATCCTTTTTGAGGTGATTCCCAGGGGTGTTTGGCCAAGCTTCCCTGTGCAGAGCCTTGGTCCCCCTTGAAAAATGCTTCGGTCTCCCATTGACCTTTCAATGGGGCTCGTTATTCGAGACGAGCACTCGCGCATAGGGAAAAGTCGCTCTTGAATACGATACACGAGGCATTTTAGTGATCGCTCATACTCTCATCTCACTAATAGCATTCTGTCACCACGAGTACTAGTATCCTCACTATAGCTTTCTGTACCACCACTTAGTACTTAGTATCTTCCCTAATAGGCTTTCTGTACCCACTAGTACAGTAGTATCAACTAATCGGCTTTCTGTACCACCACTAGTACCAGTAGAGGCAATAATAGGCTTTCTGTACCACACTAGACTATCATCACTAATAGGCATTCTGTGCCACCCTATACTAGTAGTATCTTCACTTAATAGGATTTCTGTAACCATAAATAGTACAATCACTCATATGCATTCTGTAACCACCACTAGTACTAGTAGTATCATCATAATAGTGCTTTTTCGGTACCACCAATAGTACTAGATCTTCCCTAAAGGCTTACTGTCCCAACACCAAAAGAAGAAGAAAGGGGTGGAAACAGGACCACAAAAACAACCCCCTCATACAAAACGACAAAACAACCAAAAAATGAAAAAAATATGATGACAGATAGGATGTAAAATAGTAGGAACACTTATTGCATCATTTAATAAATGAAAAAACCCATAGTTAAAAAGTAGGCAAACACTAGGGTGACAAACAGCCAAAGAAATCTTACAAATGGAAGGGTGGTTTGTTTGTTACAACCATAGACAAATAGGAAATGCTCATATATACAGCTAAAGTTGCTTGATAATAAGGACCGAGCGGTCAGCATAAATAGATGAGCAATGGAAAAGAAGTAATTGTAAACCTGCAACAAAACCACGGACCAAGGAAGAAAACACACGCCCCGACAAGGGTGTCGCCCACTAAAATGGCTTCCCTGGGGGCGTGCTGTAAAGCGACCGATCACTATTAACGCCCATGACCAATACGAAAACCCCGGATAAACGGCATCACAGGGAATTGGGGTGGTGGCCGTGAAGAGGGTAAGTATGGAGTCACGGAATGATAATTAATAGTGGTTCTCGCCTTATCGCCGAGGATGGTGGACTCACCTGGATGTAAGGCACGTCATGCAAGAAGAAACACGTTGAACGACTCCCGCATATCGCGGGAAGTGGATAAACCCGGCACACTAAGTGAGCGGCCAGGGGGGGAAAAACAACGGGCGGGCACCAGGCGGGATTTACCCAATCAAATGGCCAAAACAAGCCAGGAAACCATCGTCCAGGGTAACGTAACAACCACGGTAAGTAAAATATTGGCGAACAGCGCCACCAAATACAGGAAGTAACGCTGCGAAACATACAAGATGGGATTCAAATAAGATTGTGTGCCTCTGAAAGAAAAAAAAAAAGAGGAAGAAGGCAATAAACAAAGGGAAAACACACAAAAAAAGTAAAAAAAAAATTAAAGTTATAACTTTCATTTTCAAAATGTTTAACCCGAGGGCTAGGGGTAGAGGACGAGGGCGGGGACGTGGGCGTCCAACTACTGCAGGGGTCAGAGGACGTGGTCCTGGGCGGGGTGAGACACCACCTGCTGATGAGGGAGCAGGGGAACGCCGCAGAGCTACACTCCCTAGGTTCATGGGATGCCGCTAGGGAGAGAGCTGCTGCTGGTCAGGGAAAGCGTTAGGCTGTTCTATTAGAATAGTGTTAGGCAGGAGTGATTCTACAAGATCCCAACAGCCCTTCTTAGGGCTACAATAACGTTATACATTATTTTTTTTTTATTTGCAGCTAGTACCATATTATGAGGAATTTGCAGGGGGACTTGCTAGCGTTGTGTTTAGCTCTTAGTGACACACATATCCACCTCAAACACCAAAGTGGGAAAATTTATTAGGGGTTTGATTTCAATTAGGCACAGTCTGCCATTTACTTTTTATTTTACGTTTATTTTTTCATAACTCAGCGTCATCTCATCTGGCATAGCAGTGTGCTTTCATACTTGGCTAGAAAATAGCCATAGGAGAATCCAAACGGCTTACTTAGGCCTACAATAGCATTATATATATTTTATTTCTGGTTGATCTGCTGGTGGCTGTCCTTGCTGCAGTGCATCTACTACCATATTGTGAGGAATTTGTAGTGAGACTTGCGACCGTTGTGTTTAGCGCTTACTGACGCACATATCCATCGCAAAGACCGAAGTGGGAAAATTTATTAGGGGTTGGATTTCAATTAGGCACAGTCTGCAAAAGGCACACCGCCCAAGAGCTATTACAGGGCATTCCACATCAAACTTGTTAACTTTGTCACCACCCTGCTGTGTAATCCACAAAATATACTGGCAAACTTTTATCATTTACCGATATTATTTCAGCGCTTCTTGCGCATCTGTTTACATTCCCCTCACCCGCCATATCCCAAACTTATAAGAACGCTACTACACTTGATCTTATACAAAAGGTTCTTAGAAGTGCTGTTTGGGGAGTAGCCTAGAGACAGGGGCTTGGATTGGCGAAAGCTCGCCTGGAAGCGGAGCGCCAGCTCCATCCCAAGATCCAACTAACATAGTTTTAACTGCAGCACCTTTAATCTACTACTAGTTCACTGCCTCCATAATAATAATAATAATAATAATAATCTTTATTTATATAGTGCCATCATATTCCGTAGCGCTTTACAAATCATAGGAAACAAATACAAATGAAATGTAACAGAGCACAACATTTGTATGGAACAACAGGAGTGAGGTCCCTGCTCGCCAGAGCTTACGGTTTATGAAGATGATGGGGTAACACGAGGTAAAAGAATATTTAATGGTCAAGCCATTCTTCTTAGGGAATAGAACAAAATATAATAAATGGAATTGCTGTCGCTTGAACCACTCAGCCGTCATCTTATATACCAGGTCCAGGGTGAATGGGACTGCAGAGAAGTCTGGAGCCTGTTGGTTGCTGAATAACAGATGGGAGGACGACACAGGACGGGTTAGTAGAAGAGTTAAAACTTCATGCAGTTAATGAGTGTTATAGGCTTGCCTAAAGAAATGGGTTTTAAGAGCACGTTTGAAACTTTGGAGGTTAGGTATTAGTCTGATAGTCCGGGGCAGAGCATTCCATAGAATTGGTGCAGCTCTAGAGAAGTCTTGGAGACGCGAGTGGGAGGTCCGCACTAGGGTAGAGGTTAATCTAAGATCACTGGCGGATCTAAGAGCACGGGTTGGGCGATAGACTGAGATAAGAGAGGAGAGGTAGGGGGGTGCAGCATTATACAGAGCTTTATGGATGAGGGTTATTATTCCTCCTCCCACCCCTCCTCCACCTCCTCCTCCTCCGAATTACCATCCGTGGGCATGGCGCCATCAGTCGGTAGCTCTAGGCACAGCAGCAGTGCCGTCGCTAAGCGACAGCAGGCGGTGCTCAAACTGCTGAGCCTAGGCGATAAAAGGCACACCGCCCAAGAGCTATTACAGGGCATTCCACATCAAACTTGTTAACTTTGTCGCCACCCTGCTGTGTAATCCACAAAATATACTGGCAAACTTTTATCATTTACCGGTATTATTTCAGCGCTTCTTGCGCATCTATTTACATTCCCCTCACCCGCCATATCCCAAACTTATAAGAACGCTACTACACTTGATCTTATACAAAAGGTTCTTAGAAGTGCTGTTTGGGGAGTAGCCTAGAGACAGGGGCTTGGATTGGCGAAAGCTCGCCTGGAAGCGGAGCGCCAGCTCCATCCCAAGATCCAACTAACATAGTTTTAACTGCAGCACCTTTAATCTACTACTAGTTCACTGCCTCCATAATAATAATAATAATAATAATAATCTTTATTTATATAGCGCCATCATATTCCGTAGCGCTTTACAAATCATAGGAAACAAATACAAATGTAATGTAACAGAGCACAACATTTGTATGGAACAACAGGAGTGAGGTCCCTGCTCGCCAGAGCTTACGGTTTATGAAGATGATGGGGTAACACGAGGTAAAAGAATATTTAATGGTCAAGCCATTCTTCTTAGGGAATAGAACAAAATATAATAAATGGAATTGCTGTCGCTTGAACCACTCAGCCGTCAAGAAGTGCTGTTTGGGGAGTAGCCTAGAGACAGGGGCTTGGATTGGAGAAAGCTCGCCTGGCAGCGGAGCGCCAGCTCCATCCCAAGATCCAACTAACATAGTTTTAACTGCAGCACCTTTAATCTACTACTAGTTCACTGCCTCCATACATGGTCCCCTTATCAAACGAGCTGTGTCAGGCAGAATTTTGGGTTGTTTTCATGGCTTCCACATCAAACTTGTTAACTTTGTCGCCACCCTGCTGTGTAATCCACAAAATATACTGGCAAACTTTTATCATTTACCGATATTATTTGAGCGCTTCTTGCTCACCTCCTTTGGTTCCTCTCTGCCACCCATTGGTTTTAAGCCTGAGTCCATTTGGGGTATGTTGCCAAGACACTCTCTAGCCTGCCGCTGCTGCCGCTGCCTCTGCATGCTGTCCCCTATAGTGTCAGGGTCAATTATTGGATGTTTTAGATGCTATCTAGCTTCATTCTGTCACTCTGTCATGGCCATGCTGTTGCCCATAGTTTTGGCATAATGGTGCGATTAAGCAGCCTCAGAGGCATCCATGCATTAGTATCTTCCCTAATAGGCTTTCTGTACCACTAATAGTACCATCACTAATATGCATTCTGTACCACCACTAGTACTAGTAGTATCATCACTAATAGGCTTTTTTTGTACCACCACTAGTACTAGTATCATCACTAATAGGCTTTCTGTACCACCACTAGTACTAGTATCATCACTAATAGTCTTTCTGTACCACCACTAGTAGTAGTAACATCAATTGTTGGTTTTCTGTACCAACACTAGTACACTTCTTTTACCACCACTGGTATCAACAATAAAAGTTATTCTGTACCACCACTAGTGCTAGTAGTAACATCACTAATAGGCTTTCTGCACCACCACTACTAATGGTATCATCACTAGTAGACACTCTGTACCACCACTAGTACTAGTAGTATCATCACTAATAGCTTTTTTTGTACCATCACTAATGCCAGAAGTATATCGAGGGTAACAGAAGAGTTTCGTGGATAGCAGAGTGAAAAAAGGACTTACTGCGGCGCAACTGAAATTAAAAGCGCTATATATTTAGATGGCAATTGTATTTAATAATTATACCAAGGTTAAAATACATATAAAAGAATTTATATAAATAAAATTCGACAATGCATTTCATGCCAACTACTGGGCGCTTCGCAGGGGAGAACCAAGCCTGTCTGCTACCTGAGGCGAGCCATAGAGAGACGCCCCCCCCCCCCCCACATACATGTAATACAGAAAGCAGTGTCAGTACCAGATCCATCATATTGGTTTGGTGTGAAAATAAAGCAATGCAAAATACATACAGAATACCGCCATGTAGTACAAAATAGATACAGCGTACCACAATGTAGTACAAAATGCATACAGAGTACCACCATATAGTATAGGATAGATGCAGTGTACAGCCATGTAGTATAAAATACATACAGAATACCGCCATGGTGTATAAATAGATACAGCGTACCACCATGTAGTGTAAAATAGATACAGTGTATAGCCATGTAGTATAAAATGTATAGAGTACCGTCATGCAGTAGAAAACAGATACAGCCAGGGCCCCCACTGAATTTAGTCCAGACGGGAAACAGCAATATACCCCACAAGCAATCAATCACTGTATACAGCTCCCCCAGCAACCACTGTATACAGCTCCCCCAGCAATAATGATAACAACAAATAGTTAAAAAGTAGGCAAACAAATAGGGTGACAAACAGACAAAGAAATCTTACAATGGACCGGGTGTAACCATAGAACAAATAGGAAATGCTCATATATACAGCTAAAGTGCTTGAATAATAAGACCTGAAGCGGTCAGCATAAATAGATTGAGCATGGAAAAGAAGTAATGTAAACATGCATACAAACCACGGACCAAGGAAGAAAACACAGCCCCGACACGTGTTTCGCCACTAAATGGCTTCCTCTGGGGGAGTGCTGTAAAGCAGAACTGATCACTATTTAAATGCCCACTGACCAATCACGAACACCGGAATAAACGCATCACAGGGAATTGGGGGTGTGGCCGTGACGAGGGTAAGTATGAGTCACGGCATCGCATAATTAATAGTGGTTCTCGCCTATCGCGAGATGTGGATCACCTGGTGTAAGGCACGTCATCGCAGAAACACGTGACGACTCCCGCATATCGCGGGAAGTGGATAACCCGGCACACTAAGTGAGCCGGCCAGGGGGCGGAACAAGGGCGGCACCAGGCGGGAGTCTACCCAATCAAATGGCCAAAACAAGCCAGACCAGTCTCCAGGGTAACGTAACAACACAGGTAAGTAAATATTGGCGAAAGCGCCACAAATACAGGACGTAACGCTGGAAACATACAATATGGGATTAAAATAAGATTGTGTGCCTCTGAAAGAAAAAAAGAGAGAGAAAGGCAAAAAAAGGCTGGAAAATAAAATGATGAAAGTGTGTGCAGTCGAATATATAGCGCAGTTGAATATTAGTAACCTTAACACCTGAAGCAGGTGAACACTAGGATGAAATACATATAGAGAGAAGGTGTATATAACCTTCAAATGATGGTGTAATAAATATTAAAGTGCAAAGTGTACATGAAGATAAAAAACATGTGAAGAATTAATATGATGATAAATAGGTACTAAAAACAATTCATAAATTTATATATACACATATAATACATGTGATAATAGACATACCAAGCAATGGGGGATCATAAAAAATATGATGTGAAGAGTGTGAAAAAAACAAAAAAAACAAAAAGCTGACATGCAGTGCTCCCCAAGTGCAAAAGTGACAAAAAAGTGAATAGAGTAAATAAAGGGGAAGGGGAGGAATGGGGGAGAGGAATAGGACATGGGTCGGAGGCGCGTAGAAGATCCAATAAAGAGGATGGTCTGGAGATGTCCGATGTCTGGACTAGGAAGTGTCCATGAAGGATCAGAAGGTGCATCAGTGTGGTCTAATGTTTAGCAGGAAACGGACCAGCTAACTAAGAAAAATAATACAAAAGAATGACAAAACAAGAAAATTAAAAAAATAATTAAAAAACATAGTTTAAAAATATATAACTATCAGCTCTACAATAGCAGCATCGGGATCCAATATCAATAGTAGCACAAGTTCAGAGAAAAGGTACGAAACTGAGATTTTCATTTAGTCCATTGGGAACAATAGTGTTCAATCTAAAAATCCATCTGGCTTCCTTTTGCGCCAGAATACGTCGCCTGTTACCACCCCGGTTATCAAAGAGCACCCTATCGATACCTCTTACCTTCAAAAGTGAACCATCACAATTATGATGTAGTTTAAAGTGTCTTGGAAGGGTTTTCAAGTGCTTGTCAGCCTCCTCATTCTTGGCTGCCTCTATCCCTAGGACGTGCTCTCTAATTCTTCTCCGTAGCTCCCTAGAGGTGAGACCCACATAAGACAAGCCACAGGGACAGGTTGCTAGGTACACAACACCTACAGTAATACAGTTGATACAATGAGTGATGGTAAACTCTTTTTGATGGAGAGCATCCCAAAAAGTATTGGTCGTCTCCATGTTGGGGCATGCAACACAGGATCCGCATGGCTTCGAGCCCCATTTGGGACCCTTTGAGCCGAAGAGTCTATTTACCGGTTGACCTTTATGGTAACTCCTGACTAGATAGTCTTTAAGGTTTTTTGATCTTCGGTAGGTAACAGATGGAGAGGCTGGAAGATATTGTTCCAATGTGCGGTCAATCCGTAACACCGACCAATGTTTCGCCAGAATTGATCGAACAGCTTCACTCTGAGAGTCATAGGTGGTGATAAATCTCACCAGATCATCATTCCCTGGTCTCTTGACCTTCTGAGTAAGGAGATCAGCTCTCTTCATCCGTTTAGCACGTTGGTACCCTTGCTCAATAGTTCTCATCGAATACCCTCTTTCCTGAAAGCGTACCTTCATGTCCCTTGCTTGTTTTTCAAAATCTGTGTCCGTGGAACAGATCCTACGAATCCTTAGGAACTGTCCAATTGGTATGCTTCTGATCAACCTGTCAGGATGTGAGGATGATGCGTGTAATAGTGAATTCGTAGAGGTTTTCTTCCTATATGCATCACTTGTGATTAACCCATTCTCATCGATGTTGAAGAGCACATCCAGGAACTCAATGTTATTTCTCCCCATCCTGTAAGTAAGTTTAATATTGAGAGGGTTAGTATTGAGATCGGACATGAATTCATCACTACAATATTGAGAGGGTTAGTATTGAGATCGGACATGAATTCATCACTACAAGTATCATCACTAATAGGCTTTCTGTACCACCACTAGTACTAGCATCTTCCCTAATAGGCTTTCTGTACCACCACTAGTACTAGTAGTATAGCAAATAAATGCCATTTTCGACTTTGGGCGCCATTTTCCGTTACGGGTTTAATGCATTGAAAAACGTTAATATATTTTGATAGATCGGGCATTTTCGGACACGCTGATACCTAATGTGTTTATGATTTTTACTGTTTATTTATATTTATGTCAGTTCTAGGGAAAGGGGGTGATTAGAATTTTTAGGTTTTTTTATTATAATTTTTTTTTTAAACTTTTTTTTATTTTTCTTTTTACTATTTTTCAGACTCCCCCTATCTACTACAGTATGGCAGTATATGGGGATTTCCCTCCTCATTCATTACAATGTGCTATCAGAACATTGTAATGAACGGGTTAAAACAAAATAGCCTCGGGTCTTCCGAGGCTACCATGGAGACGGATCGCCGCTCCCCGATGACGTCACGGGGAGTGACAATCCTAGGCAAAATGGCTTGTAATAACACCTGCGATCGTCGCTAGCACTGTGAGCCTTCTCCATGCAGCGGGACCTGACCGCCGCTGTGAATACATGGCGGGCGGTCGTGATACAGTTAAAGTCACAGTAATAATGATAACAACAAATAGTTAAAAAGTAGGCAAACAAATAGGGTGACAAACAGACAAAGAAATCTTACAATGGACCGGGTGTAACCATAGAACAAATAGGAAATGCTCATATATACAGCTAAAGTGCTTGAATAATAAGACCTGAAGCGGTCAGCATAAATAGATTGAGCATGGAAAAGAAGTAATGTAAACATGCATACAAACCACGGACCAAGGAAGAAAACACAGCCCCGACACGTGTTTCGCCACTAAATGGCTTCCTCTGGGGGAGTGCTGTAAAGCAGAACTGATCACTATTTAAATGCCCACTGACCAATCACGAACACCGGAATAAACGCATCACAGGGAATTGGGGGTGTGGCCGTGACGAGGGTAAGTATGAGTCACGGCATCGCATAATTAATAGTGGTTCTCGCCTATCGCGAGATGTGGATCACCTGGTGTAAGGCACGTCATCGCAGAAACACGTGACGACTCCCGCATATCGCGGGAAGTGGATAACCCGGCACACTAAGTGAGCCGGCCAGGGGGCGGAACAAGGGCGGCACCAGGCGGGAGTCTACCCAATCAAATGGCCAAAACAAGCCAGACCAGTCTCCAGGGTAACGTAACAACACAGGTAAGTAAATATTGGCGAAAGCGCCACAAATACAGGACGTAACGCTGGAAACATACAATATGGGATTAAAATAAGATTGTGTGCCTCTGAAAGAAAAAAAGAGAGAGAAAGGCAAAAAAAGGCTGGAAAATAAAATGATGAAAGTGTGTGCAGTCGAATATATAGCGCAGTTGAATATTAGTAACCTTAACACCTGAAGCAGGTGAACACTAGGATGAAATACATATAGAGAGAAGGTGTATATAACCTTCAAATGATGGTGTAATAAATATTAAAGTGCAAAGTGTACATGAAGATAAAAAACATGTGAAGAATTAATATGATGATAAATAGGTACTAAAAACAATTCATAAATTTATATATACACATATAATACATGTGATAATAGACATACCAAGCAATGGGGGATCATAAAAAATATGATGTGAAGAGTGTGAAAAAAACAAAAAAAACAAAAAGCTGACATGCAGTGCTCCCCAAGTGCAAAAGTGACAAAAAAGTGAATAGAGTAAATAAAGGGGAAGGGGAGGAATGGGGGAGAGGAATAGGACATGGGTCGGAGGCGCGTAGAAGATCCAATAAAGAGGATGGTCTGGAGATGTCCGATGTCTGGACTAGGAAGTGTCCATGAAGGATCAGAAGGTGCATCAGTGTGGTCTAATGTTTAGCAGGAAACGGACCAGCTAACTAAGAAAAATAATACAAAAGAATGACAAAACAAGAAAATTAAAAAAATAATTAAAAAACATAGTTTAAAAATATATAACTATCAGCTCTACAATAGCAGCATCGGGATCCAATATCAATAGTAGCACAAGTTCAGAGAAAAGGTACGAAACTGAGATTTTCATTTAGTCCATTGGGAACAATAGTGTTCAATCTAAAAATCCATCTGGCTTCCTTTTGCGCCAGAATACGTCGCCTGTTACCACCCCGGTTATCAAAGAGCACCCTATCGATACCTCTTACCTTCAAAAGTGAACCATCACAATTATGATGTAGTTTAAAGTGTCTTGGAAGGGTTTTCAAGTGCTTGTCAGCCTCCTCATTCTTGGCTGCCTCTATCCCTAGGACGTGCTCTCTAATTCTTCTCCGTAGCTCCCTAGAGGTGAGACCCACATAAGACAAGCCACAGGGACAGGTTGCTAGGTACACAACACCTACAGTAATACAGTTGATACAATGAGTGATGGTAAACTCTTTTTGATGGAGAGCATCCCAAAAAGTATTGGTCGTCTCCATGTTGGGGCATGCAACACAGGATCCGCATGGCTTCGAGCCCCATTTGGGACCCTTTGAGCCGAAGAGTCTATTTACCGGTTGACCTTTATGGTAACTCCTGACTAGATAGTCTTTAAGGTTTTTTGATCTTCGGTAGGTAACAGATGGAGAGGCTGGAAGATATTGTTCCAATGTGCGGTCAATCCGTAACACCGACCAATGTTTCGCCAGAATTGATCGAACAGCTTCACTCTGAGAGTCATAGGTGGTGATAAATCTCACCAGATCATCATTCCCTGGTCTCTTGACCTTCTGAGTAAGGAGATCAGCTCTCTTCATCCGTTTAGCACGTTGGTACCCTTGCTCAATAGTTCTCATCGAATACCCTCTTTCCTGAAAGCGTACCTTCATGTCCCTTGCTTGTTTTTCAAAATCTGTGTCCGTGGAACAGATCCTACGAATCCTTAGGAACTGTCCAATTGGTATGCTTCTGATCAACCTGTCAGGATGTGAGGATGATGCGTGTAATAGTGAATTCGTAGAGGTTTTCTTCCTATATGCATCACTTGTGATTAACCCATTCTCATCGATGTTGAAGAGCACATCCAGGAACTCAATGTTATTTCTCCCCATCCTGTAAGTAAGTTTAATATTGAGAGGGTTAGTATTGAGATCGGACATGAATTCATCACTACAATATTGAGAGGGTTAGTATTGAGATCGGACATGAATTCATCACTACTAGTATCATCACTAATAGGCTTTCTGTACCACCACTAGTACTAGTATCTTCCCTAATAGGCTTTCTGTACCACCACTAGTACCTTAACTGTGGGGGACAGGAGGAGGCTGCTGGGTGAAAGGAGGCGGCTGCTGGCGGACCGGCAAAACAAAAAAGGCTGCTGGGGGACACAGGATGAGGCTGCTGGGTGCACCGGAGGTGAGGCTGCTGGGGACACCGGAGGAGGCTGCTGGGGGACACAGGAGGAGGCTGCTTGAGGACCAGGAGGAGGCTTCTGGAAGACACAGGAGGAAGGCTAGAGGACAGGGGGAGTGGGGGACAGGAGGTGGCTGCTGGGGGACAGGAGGTGGCTGGAGGACAGGAGACGGCTGCTGGCGGACAGGAGGCGGCTGCTCGGGGACACTAGAGGAGGCTGCTGGGGGACAGGAGGCGGCTGCTGGGGGACACAGGAGGAGGCTTGCTGGGGGAAGGGGGAGGCTGCTTGAGGACACAGAGGAGGCTGCTGGAAGACACAGGAGGGAGGCTAGAGGACAGGGGGAGTGGGGGACAGGAGGTGGCTGTGCGGGGACAGGAGGTGGCTGGAGGGACAGGAGACGGCTGCTGGTCGGACAGGAGGCGGTGTTGGGGACACTAGAGGAGGCTGCGTGGGGGGGCAGAGGCGGTGGAGGCTGCTGGGGACACATAGGAGGAGGTGCTGCGGGGACAGGAGTGGCTGGAGGCGTGGGGTGGAAACAGGAGGAGGCTGCTGGTGGACACAGGAGGAGGCTGCTGGTGGACACAGGAGGAGGCTGCTGGGGGACACAGGAGGAGGCTGCTGGAGGAGGCTGCTGGAAGACACAGGAGGAGGCTAGAGGACAGGGGGAGTGGGGGGACAGCAGGTGGCTGCTGGGGGCACAGTAGTGGTGAGGCCTTGGAGGACAGGAAGCGCTGCTGGCGGACAGGAGGGGCGGCATCTCGGGGACACTAGAGAGGCTGCTGGGGAAGAAGTGACTGGAGGGAAGGAGGCTGTGGGGACGGGAGGCGGCTGTGTGCTGAGGAACGAAGGAGGAGGCTGCTGGGGACCAGAGCAGGCTGCTCGGTGACAGGAGGAGGCTGCTGGAGGAGAAGGAGAGGCTGGGGGCTCTGTTGGTGAGACAGAGGAGAGGACTCGGGGGGACATAGGGCTGCTGGGGACACAGGAGGAGGCTGCTTGAGGACAAGGATGGAGGCTGCTGTAGGATGGCTGTCTGGTAAGACACAGAGGCGGGGCTAGAGACAGGTGGAGTGGGGTACGGAGGAGGGGACTGCTGGGGGACAGGAGGCGGCGGGTGCTGGCGGACAGGTAGGCGGCTGCTGGCGGACAGGAGGCGGGCTGGCTGGGGACCACTAGAGGAGGCTGCTGGGGACACTAGGGGAGGTGCTGCTGGGGACAGATGTGACTGGAGGATAGAAGCGTCTGCTGGGGGGGACAGGAGAACGGCTGCTGGGGACAGGAGGAGGCCACAGGACTGCTGGGGGACAGGAGGGAGGCTGCTTGGGTGGACACAAGAGCCGGTTGTGGGTGACACAAGAGCAGGCTGCTGGGGGACACAGTAGCAGGGTCGCTCAGGGACAGGAGGGGTGGCTGCGGAGGACAGGAGGAGGGCTGGAGTGCTGGGGGACAGGAGGAGGTGCTGGGGGACACAGGAGGAGGTGCTGGGGACACAGTGAGGAGGCTGCGTGGATGGAGGCTGGTGGAAGAACAGGAGGAGGCAGAGGGACAGGGGAGCTGGAACCGGAAAGGGAATGAGGAGAAAGGAACGACGGAGACGGGAAGACACAGGAGAGGCTGGAGGACAGAAGAGTATAGAGGGGGGGACAGGAGGAGGCTGAAGGACATGGAGGACGGATGGCAAGGACATGCAGAGGAGGCTGCTGGGAGGACGGGAAGAGGCTGCTGGGGACAGGAGGAGTTATAGGGCTGAGGACAGGAGGGAGGCTGACTTGGGGTACAGGAGGGAGTATAAAGGCTGGAGGACATGATGAGGCTACTGGTGGGACAGGGATGGAGTATTAAGGCATGGGGGACAGGAGGAGGAGAGCTGGGGACACAGCACAGAAGAGGATAGAGAACAGGGACCACACCATGTGAGGGAGGGGTAGGAAGGATTAAAGGGAGGATAAAGTATGAGGGGTTTTTATTGTTTTAATGTTGCAAAGTTGCATTAGTTGCATTATAAGTTAATATGGGGGGGGGAGTTGGCCAAGGAAAGGTGTCATTGGTACCATGTAGGGACCATCAAGGGTCAATATTATATATGCTTGTGGTGGGGACAGGACATGGTTTATATAAAAAGGTGGTGAGGGCTTGTCCCTCTTTCCTCTCGGCCCCAAACGTTGGTGAGTTATGATAGATTCGGTAATAGAAGGTGCACGTGCATATGCACACGCTTCTCTGCAGGACTGTGATGACTCACGATCACATGACCTGCAAGGGTAAGCAGTGCACGAGACTAACACGTGTTAGGTGATTGGTAGTAACATAGGGAGATCTGTATGGCACTTACGGAGGGTGGTGTGGGGACATTCAGGGGACACTAGAGGGACTGTGTTTGGGGATAATTACAGCGAGGACATTAGAAGGGGTCTGTGTTTGGGGAAATTCAGGGGGGGGCTGTATGTGGGACATTACAGAGGACATTAACAGGGGTGCTGTGCTGTGGCAGCGCAAGATAACACTGTCAGGTCCTGTACACGTTTCGCGTACAATCAGCTTTAAGGTGGTTTTAGGTGCACGTTTTTTAATTTAACAGGGAAAGGACCTGATATGAACGGCGTGAATTTGGAGTTTGAAGGGGAAAACCGGTTCCCAAATCTTGTTCACTTAAATAACAAAACTTCACCTAAAACAACCTCAAAACTGATGCGATGGCTTTGTAACGGCAACATGTGGAACGCGCCTTTCAGAGAACACATAATTGTGACAATGACATCAAGCTGATACCTAATAGTTGACGTGCACATGTCACCCACAGTCAACTGTATTTAAGATGTAGGGATTGTCTACAACAAGTGTTTCTGTAGCCCTTAATACCCGCATTAACGTTGTATGCAACAACCAATGTAGAGTAGTTAGTACGTAGTGGGCATTATGAAAGTGTGATACAATGCATTGGGGCCCGTTGCCCAGGATCTTTTAACACCATAGCAATGCCCCTGTTGTGCATGAGCCAATAATGACATATTTTGGGTCTCACGAGGACTTGCATTATGCAGCAAACACCCAGGGTATGGAGAGGACCCAGAGATTTGGCATTAGGCCTTGACTGTTTTTTTGTGCCACCAGTACTATTTTTATCTTCAGGCTTCTTCCTCGATGAGTAAAGTAGTGCCTCGTAGAATGACCTACAATGCAGCAACCAGCTAATAATTATTATGCTCTTCTTTTATTATATCACTAGGGGGCGCTACTTCATATATAAATATTTTTGTTTACGGAACGCCAAATGAATCCAACCCGAATCACTGAGGTCTTGTAATTGTGTCAGGCAATGATAGACCTGCATTGAATTCAAACATTCCTATATTCACAGGTCCTGTCTGCCCAGAATATTTAAAACATCTAAGGTTTTCAATTGATGTGGATTTCCAAAGCTACACACTACAAACAACAAATAAAGAAGCAGCTAGCACCATAAAGTTTAATGTGAGTAAAAATGTTCAAAAAAAATTCATTTTCTATAATCAACATACATATATGAATCCAACGAATGGTTCCCATAAAATACTAGCTACACTACGCGGCGGGGATTGTGTAGTATGCGATCGCGGATTTTGCCGCATCGTCGCTGGGCTTCGTGCGCAGAATTTGGGTGGAAGGCAGTCGGACAATCCAACCCATTCGGACCAAAACCCGGATTTTAACATTAAAATTGTGTCGCAAGTCCAACACTTACTTACAGGGAAGAAGTTGTAACTTCGGCGGACCTGATGCGAGGAAGCGACAGATGCAGCGATATCACAACGCCCGCTCGTATGAATCGAGGCAGCTGTGCATTCTCGTCTGGGAACGCACCTAGGGGATTGCCCAGTAGGGACCTAGTACAGTAGTCGGCTGCCACAAAGGACAGAGTGTGGAGGTGCCAGTAACAGGAAAGCCCAGATGGCAAAATCATAGAGTGTGGATGGCAGCAGCAGCAGAGCCACGGAGTGCACCATGTGAAGATTGGGGAGGGTGGGGGACAATTCCCAGTCCCTGTAAAGAGGTGGGAGGCAGAGGAGCAACATGGTAGCAGATATGTGGCTCAGGCTGTGCAGCATCAGAATAGTGGCTGAGGCAGGTGTTTAAATCCAAACTCATTTCTCAACCGTTTGGGGGATGGGGCATCATAGACTATCTAATTTGATTCAAAGGCAGTGTCGCCTCCATTATGGGTGGAACAAACGCGGTTCTCCTTGTGGGTAACAAAGCCCCGCAGATGAACACCCGTTGATGCCACACTACTGGCCAGCAGGACACGCTTGCTTCTCTAAACTGCAAACTCCGTCAAGTGGGCGGTTCACACCATCATATTTGATTAGGGATCTCCTACTGGGTGGTAAAGTGCTGTCTGGTAACCACCAACCTGATGGTGGCAGGATCTGCTCAATCCTGCTACTGTGCCTGGTGGTGGTTTACGACTCCTGCCCCCCTCCCCCCCATCTCCCCCACACAGCCGTTGCAGTAGTACGTAGAGATACACTGCCAGGAATCCTTCGGTCAGAGACCTGACATAGGAGAACAATGCGCACAAGGCAGGCGGGCCAGCTGTTCTTTTCAGTATTTCTCTATAGTATGCCAGTTGTTACTCCCTCTCGCAGCTGAACAAAAGTCACCCTTTTTGACTGGTAGAGAAGTCCACAGAGTATGGAAGCCAAAACGTACATGGTGGTTACATTGGATGCCGATAGAAGGGGTTATGACCGAATTAACTGGTTATTTGCCTTCTCGGGTTGTTAGAAAAAACGCTTCCTCGTCCTTATACTACAAGCAATTCAACCCTCACACCGCCTCATACAATATATCCAAAATCAATGTCCGGGTCCTTTCGCCACTCACCCAACGTCTTAACCGTCAATAAACTCTATCTGATGACCTGATGACTTAAAAAAACGGAACCAGCCAGGGCTGCCCCCTTCCTCCTGATATCATTTATCTATTGAACACCTTGACCCACTCCTACATTTGCCAGGATGGTGGGTTTCGGGATCAAGAGAGGGGGCAGAGAACATCAAATTTCCCTCTATTGCAGGACAAATCTTCCTAACCCTATCCCAATCCCTCCACTTCCTGGTGAAACATGCTCTGTCAAATATCTCATACGCAAAATACGGGATGATGTTCTCTACTACAAACTTTAAAAGCAAAAAAACAAAAGTCCAAAATTCATGCCACTAATACTTTCCTCACATCTTCTATATCAACATAAAAGAGAAATTTCGCTCTAGATCTTAGATGCAAACGCGAGTAATAGTGACCAAGTGGCAAAAAATATCTAGGGATTAATATAACCTCCAAAAGTATCCCATTTTATAAACTACCTAGTTCCCTAAGCTGAAATCAAAGAAATGACTAGTGAACTAACAAAAGTTCTCAAAATCAGGACAAGCTCCCTCCTGGGTGGGTCACATTGTGCTACAATCCAAATGATAGACTCCCACCAAATATCGTTATTGTCTCTTTCGCCATACCTCCCCCGTCTATGTTCCCAATGTTCCATATTTCCATTAGATTCAAGCTACTAATAATGACAGTATAATGGGGCAAAACACAAACCAACCAATCAGAATAGCACGATGCCGATCCATTATGTACTCACCCCACGCCCCTAGCCGGGGGGCACTAGATCACTGTGCGATCCCTCTAAATATCAAGTATATTATATGCACACAGATTAAGCAGTGAGAGAATGGCTGGAAACAGGGACGATTCATCAACCAAAACAACTTGAAAAGCCCACATGAAAGCCACAGGCCGCCAATGAAAAAATCTCGAAGACGGCCGAGAGAGACCTCTTAATTCAGAGGCCTGGGCAGCAAAACCTGCTCCTACGCAGCACATATTCGGAGATATTCAGCACCCCATATGCCACCGTGAAAAGAAAAAATTCCATCAGGATGTAACCCCTCCAGGTTATCCTTGTGAAAAAGTATACCCTTTGATTGCCTTAGAATTATCACTGAAGCACTGACTCTAAAACCTAACTAGCTCCTTGGATTAAGAAAGGTGCTCTTCTTTGTAGGCGACCCTTTCTGTCCAAAATATAGCATCTCCCCATAAAGAACCCTACAAATACTTAGAAGTAAGACATGTATGCAGCAACACAATATATACAACATAAAGGGCGAATAGACACATATTTGAACGCTGGCCCTCCCAGACATCCCCACTCGGAATATCTACGTAACCATTACAGAGCATTGGGTCAGGATTTCCTTTACCAAATCGACCCCCATGCACGTAGGGAAAAGAAATGGGGGTAAAGCCTAACTTCCTCTAGAGTGGAAAAAGAGCATTTTGATCGATAAACTACAACAAGTGGTTAGCCCCTTTGTATGAAGCAGCTATTGAAACAAATTTTACGGTGGATCTTACCCGTGCACAAACGATTTTTAAGTGTGGTATCTTTTCAGCACATCACACCTATGCTGGGGGCAATGTGGATGTGGATAGAGGATCCCTGTACCATATCTGTGTGCAGTGCGCCCTATATTGCGGAGTATTTGGGGGAGTTTTTGACCTATTGAACACTAATTTTGATCATCCCTATATCCCCATCTCAAAGCCCAAGTCGCTTTTCCTCGATCTAGATTCGGTTCCCACGAAATAAAGCTTTTTTTGCACATAACCACCAAGCTGGGTCCTAACAGATACGGAATCCACAGTTATCCCACAGTTTAGAGGAAAGTCCATCTTTAATGCATCAAACCTGCAAAATCGAGGTAATGTGGGCGCTAGAGTCATCTCTCAAAACTTTTGAACGAGACAGGTGTAAAGTCTAGAGATGCACGCCAAAACCGAGCCCACCTACCATGAGTGATAGGTTTGACTTCCGTCCTCCCAGTCCTCTCCCTTACGGCACTAAAAAACTATACACATCCCTCACATCCTGCCCCCCCCCCCCCCCGCCTAGAATAATCCTTTGATCGACTCATAGAGACGGGATCTCAGGTGAATGCCTTACCAAGTTTACTTTTGTTTTGTGAGTTGTTTGACAAAGTTATTTAGTCCTTTAATAAACATGACGAACCTGGAACTGTCATCCCTTGATTTTCCATTCATAGTATACTTACCTGTAAATGATCAATATATGTAAGTGTTCTTTGTTATATAGTCTGCATAACTTGGCTTTGAGATGGTATAAACCTAGAACGTACCAAAGAATTATAAACTATGGTAATAACCGTCATTGCATTTCTTGTCATGTACTGGGTATGTTTTCCTCGTGTATTGGTAGAAAATTCATAACAATATTGTGAAAGTAAAATCTATATATTTTTTAAAAATTTTTTAACCCCTTCGTTTTTGACGTTTTCATTTTTCACTCCCACCTTCAAAAAATCTAACTTTTAAATTTTTCCATGTACAGAGCTGTGTGACAAGCTTATTTTCTCGCCGTAAAAAATTACACTTCAAAATGTTGGTATTAATATTCATGCCGTTGTACTGGGAGCATGGAAAAATTCGCATTTGGCCGTATTCTGTGGGCTTTTGATTTTACGTATTTCCACTGTACGCCCCAACATGACACGTCTACTTATTCTTTTGGTCGGTGATATTAACAGTGGATAACAAATTTATATGGTTTTATAATGTTTTCATACATTTAAAAAACTTAAAACTCACTGTACAAAATTTTTTGGGGGGATTTTGCCATCTTCTGGTCTGCTAAATAACTTTGTTATACTATTTGGTGTATGGAGCTGGTGACTGGTGTCGTTTGAGGATTTTATAAACTTTTTATAGAATTTTACAATGCAAAAAAGTGCCATTTTCGACTTTTGTGCGCAGGTTTCTGTACGGGTTAAACGCAGTGAAAAAAACGTTTATCATATTTGATAAATCGGCAATTCTTCCGACGCGCGCGATACCTAAGGTGTGTTATTGATTTTTATGTTAATTTGTTTAATATCAGTTGTATGGGAAAGGGGGGTGATTGAGTTTTTATAGGTTTTTTATTATATATGTTTTTTTTACTTTTTTAACTTTTTTTAACTATTTTTTATTTTACTATTTTTCAGACTGACATAGGGGTACTTAACCCTAGGTTGTCTGTAGATCCTATATATATCCTATACCTGGCTGCAAAGACGTACCTGCCATGGAGCGGGCTCGAGCCCTCGCGTAAGAACTCATGCGTTATTAAGGGTTAATTTTATTGAGTTTTCATATAACATTAGATAATAGCATACAAGTTTACGACCCAATGGGCCAGCACTCCATTTGGTTAAACAAATGCGCATGTATCAGAGAACAGCAAGAATTTACAAGTGTCAAGTTTTCTTGCTAGTATTTGTTCATTGTTCTCGTCATTCTTGATAGTATGGCCTCTGTATCCATTATTCCCATTGGTAGTTGGAATACTTCTTAATTTTGTTTTGTTTGAATTAGCTTTTTTAATACCCACCAAATTCCTGTTACTAGGATGATCACCTTTCCTGATCTGGACATGACTGGTTCCTTCCTGTTTCTTGTGAGTAGTTACCATTTAATCGGCCCGTAGTATGGGGCAGATAAGACTCTGAATTTAGGGTGGTTTCTTTTAAGTCCATTAAAAGCAATGGCAGTGCGGGTGAGAATTTATATTTTTCAAATGCCAGAAGTCCAGACTAAGTCACAAAAGTTGGGCATGACCATAGGGTGGTAATAAGGTACCTTTGTCCGCATAATGCGCCGAAACCCGGGAGGTGGGGTCCTAAAAGGGAATATTTTCTTAGTCTAGCGGGCGGTAAAGTGGGTTTGAATATTGCATCTATATGGGAACCACTTACGGAAAAGTGTTGTGGGACTAATGTTAGAGTTTGTTTGCCATGGGTGGTTGATTATAATGTGAGAACAAATCTTTCTCCCGAGCTAACATATGTGGTAGTTTCCCATCTTATGTTTTTGTTTTCCTCAACACCGTTATAGAAAAGTTATTCCCGTTTTCTCGTGAGGTATTGTGGTTCTAACCAGATATGCACTTGCTCACTTACAAACTGACAGTTTTTTTCGTTTATTGTGTAAGTAGTTGTGAATTTTGAGAGTAGTTAATACCTTAACCTCTTGTGTATTTGAGAATTTTTTGGATAATATGTGTGAAGGTTCTAGTTATACCGTGTTTGATTAAGGAATCTTATGTTATCTATCCCTGTGTTCCTTCCTCAACATGTTTAGGTTTTAGTTTTGAATGTTGTGTATTCTAAAAGGGGTGGAGGTTAGCTGAAGACAATTGTTTTAGGGCCAGGTGTTGGTTTGAAGCTAGGAGCTTGCCATGCCTCGATCATTCGCTTGCATTGTAAGCAAGGGGGAGAAGATGACTGTATCGCATAAAGTGTGACTATTCTCAGCTGTTGTAATGGGAATCCTTGGTTGTGATGGCTCTATTGATGACCATAGGTGTTATGTAGAAATCTCCACCAATATTTTGATTGTCTATATACTGCTGTGTATAGTCTTTAATTTCTGGTACTCCTAGCCACCACAGATTTGGTCTAGTAGAGCAGGGGTAGGGAACCGACGGCTGGGGAGCCAGATGTGTGCTCTTTGTTGCTGAATTGCTCTCACGACAGATCTTAATAAATAGTGATTGCTGCTGTGTGTCTCTTAGGATGTAACTGGACACAGCAGGCAATGTTTACCGCAGCCTAGTCCCACTTTGTAATGCCCCGGCACCATACGTCTGGTCAAAGAAGAGAGAGCGTGGGAGCGATGAGGGCTAGCTGCAGGGACGCTGGTAGTGAATTCGTTTTTTTTTGCTGTGATACCTAGTTATTGGGGGCATGTGCTGTTGGCTACTATATACTGGGGGTGTGGCGTGTGTGTCTACCTATCTACTTGGGGCATGGTGCTGTGGCTAACCTACATGTGATTTGTGACGATCTGCGGATACCTATATACTGGTGGGCTGTGCATGGCTACTGTCTACTTGGGGCCTGTGATGTGGCTACCTATATACTGGGGGGCATGTGCTGTGGCTACCTATATACTGTTTTGTGGGGCCATATGCATGTCTGGTAGCCCCCGTCTTATAGGAACCCAGAAAGTGGGTAGTGGCCCCCTTTAAATCCCGAGTGACGGCGCACACGCTAGCCAGCTGGTGGGAAAACGGAGAGTGGTTGGTTGAGTTAGCTCGGAAACGGGACTCGCTGTCCACAGAGAGTGGGCACAGGTGTCTGCGATCCAAGACCTAGATCGCATGGGCACCTGTGACACTGGGACTACCATCACTGGGGGCATGTGCAACATGATACGGCTTCTGCCTCGAGAAAACAAATTTGAAAATATGTGCGTTCATGGCTCCTCGCTTCTCGGCCAAAAGATGTCCGCCCCCTGAGTTGAGTATGGAAAGACCCTGGGATTGTTATCCTTTTCAGATAAATTTCCTAATTTGAGATCTTGCTTTTTCTGAATAAGCTTCAGGAACTAGGATAAGAAGTGTTTTCTAAAAGAGATAGAGAAGTTTTGGAGGAACATCATCTTATATGCTGGTATTATTCCGCACCACGGTAAGATTCCTTTAGAGTATCTCTATAATTCTTCCCTATTTTATCTAATATTGGAAAACAATAGTTGTGTTAATGTAGGTCCCATATTGGGTATGCAGCTCAATACCTAAGTTAACGTGAATGTTCTTTTGGCAAGTCCATAGGTAGTTCTTTTTAATTTTTGTAATGTTTTGGCTTGGACTGAATATTGACTGGCAGAATTTGGGATTTATTTTTATTTTTACTTTGTAGTGGGAGAGGTTGCCAAATGAGTTTAGGGTGTCAAAAATAAATTGAGGGATGTTTCTTGCATTTGTAGGTAGTTTAGTATAATATCATCCTGAGAATAAGGTTTTTATGTCCTCTATTCTTCTAATGGCTTCCACTAATGGTGATTTTTTGAGGACAAAAATTATAGGGGACCGCGGGGTATTAAGTCAAGGTAGCTGGAATCTTGTTAATCTCACAGAGATTTTAGAATACTTAATCAGTTTTTCTGGTGTTGTTCTGAGGGCTTGCCTCCCGGCGTAAAGATTTATGCCTGGTACAATTGCTTTTAACCCGTTGGCCAGTATTTTGAATATAGCTTTACCGTCCTCATTCATAAAGAGATGGGACGGAGTTACTCAATTCTGTCGCCGTCTACCTTGTTTTGGGCTGAGTGGCTGAGAGCCTTTGTTCTGGAAACCTTCCCTGTAGCTGTGCTGGCTGTTTAATAATTCCTCAAATGGATTGTGAGGTATATGAGCATGTTTTTTTATGATTAGTCCAGTAAGCGTCTGGAACCAGGGCCTTTATGGCTTGGCATTCCCTGATAGTGATTAAGGAATTTCTTTTCTTTGATAGAGTTTGTTAAGTTAACAAATTCCTTGTTGAGATTTTGGGATGTAGTGGGAGTGTTATCTAAGAATCTGATGGATTTGTTCCGGGTTGGAGTGTGTCGTTGTATCTATTAAGGTTATTAACTCTGGATAGTAGGCCATCAATGCATTGGCATATACCCTTGGGGGACATTCTTTCTCCTCCTGTACGCGCGGTGAAAATCATGAGTATTTAGATTTGAGAGCCTCTTTTTTAGTTTGTTTAGCTAGTAGGGGCTCCTGCTTTCCTGATCCTGGGAAAACAACTTTAATTTCATTGTTTTGTAGTGAAATGTGCATAATTATGGAGCATATTTCCTCATAGGGTTCCCTTTCTTTATTTACGAGTCTGTTTAGTCTGCGTTTAACCGCTCGTTTATTTACTTGTTCTATTGGTGGATTTTAGCATAGTGGCATTAATTTCTTTCTCTCTTCTGCTTTCTTGATTATGCTATTTAGTTGGTTAGGTCATCTTTCAGGTATCCCTTATATGTGATCCATATGAAGAATAGTCCTGCCCTTTCCATGTCAGTAATGTGCAGAATCCCTAAGGGCTAATTTATTTTGGCCCGAATGTAATTGGATGAAACGGAGGACATTCGCTTTCCAAATAGTCATTACATGTCGAAGAATTAATCTGAGAAGGAGATTTTCACCGGGGCTTCGTCTGACCACTTGATCAGCCCAATAGATGAAGAATTAATAGGATTCTCCCCTACAATTCCTGTCTATACGGGCAGTAATGATTTATGTTTGTCGGAAAAGCAAGTATAATCCCTCTCAGAGAATGCTGAAAACCGCATATGTCATAAACAATGCGTTTTCCCAAAATAGGTAATTGAGAGAAGGGATCTGTTATTCTGCACGATGAAGTATCCTGGCACAGGTAATTACCAGCCCTTACCCCTATGCTGCAAGATTCCACAGTGTCCTCTAGATTGTTGTGTGAGCCGTGACAGATCATTGTTGGCTGTGACAAGAACTTATTGTCCTTTGGCGTGTGAACTACTTGTGCCTAATTCTTTGCACATTGCGTCGGTAACAGGTTACAGTTGATTCTCGGATAATACCAGCTTGCTGGGCCAGAAGGAAAATACTAGAAGGTACCAACGATAATAAGTTTATTATAGCCCCTTCAGTAGAGGGTACAGCAGTACTGACCTCCCCCCTCAGTAGATGGGTAGACTAACACACCTGCCCAGCAGTAGATAGATAGCCTAAGCGACACCACTGCACCCCCTAGAAGGTAGCTGAGCCCCACACTGTCCTCCCAGTAGATGGTAGCCCAGAAGACAGTACCACCCCAGATGTATCCAGGCACACATTGCACCCCCCCCCCACTTATCTATAGTTGTCCAGCACAAATGCGCCCCAGATACATCAGATATTTAGCACAAACTGCCCCCCCTCGCCCCCACGCTCCCCGCCAGTATATAGGTTAAGCCCAGCACACCAACGCCTTCCAGTGAGATTGAGCTCAGTAATATAGTATAAGACTATCTGCAAAGAGATAAAATATGTGGCCACCTCTGGTTCTGGCTGACAAAACATATAAGCAAAAACGGATACTGATTGAGCACTCCGCGCATTGATACTATGCTTTAAATATACATATTGACATCCTCTTAATAAACAAAGTGCTGTGCACATTTATCAATATATAAGAATCTTCTTTCAATTATAGGCTCAACAAAATTGGAAATTATTTGCTCATATGACACAATAAGAATATATTGTATGTTGTAGCACAGTTTTGCATTGCATTAAAAGATTATGGGCTTAGCGTTCTGCTTCTTAGATTCATTCTGCCCTTATGTTAGATCTATGTGTTCCAGCGCTTGTGGTCTTTGTAAGGAACATCTGCACTTGCCAGGAAATCCTCATTAGAAGTCATTCCTATGTTAGAGAAAATCAAACTGTTTTTGTAAACTTAACTCAAGGAAAAATATAAACTATATGTGAGAAAAATAGGTCTTTATTAATCACAATCAATAATAAGACAGAATCAGCACAAAATGGAATCAATTAAAAAATCAAATGAAACAATGCAGTGTGAATGTATAGGGCAAGGTGGCATGGAGTAAGAAGGTAATACTTCAAACAAAGAGGCAACAATAAACCGCCATATACATATGCAAAAACAAGAAAGCACTTACTCCAAGTTACCATACCACAGTATGAAACATGCACGTGCAATACCCGACCAACGTTGGTTTCGCCGTAGGCCTTTTTCAAGGGGAGAATCTGGTACTTTCACAAAGGAAAGGGTACGCGTAGAGAACAAGCGTCAGAGTGTGGAAGTGGCAATGGCATGCAGCTCCCAGCGGAAAGGACCTGGTACAGTGAATCTTGCGATACACTCCGGGACCGCGGCACGTTGAGACGCGATGCGCAACCGGCACTGAGCTGAAGGGTGGAGCGCATTGCGCCCACAAACTCCAGCCGGTGAGGAGATCGGTAAAGGAATGCGCCTGTGCATATCCACAAGTCGGCATGGGGAGGAGATATAATGTAACGGAAAAGGGGTTGACACCCGGGGTCGATATTAACTGGCTCAATAAGTATTATTGAGGAGTCACCGGCACGATGGAGCAATAGGTGCAAGTGCAAGGACAAAAAAATAGATAAAAATCCACATACCAAGTATATGTTAAAATAGTATAGTACAGTGGAAAGAACCTATCCAGGAATCTGATATACACTTCGGTGTCTGCACGCACACCGCCCGCTTATTCTTCTTTACCAGGTCTATAGGTGTGGCTGTCTTCGAGAATGTTCCGCTGAGAACTTCCCTACAGATCCGCATCATGGGTCTATTTGAAGTGCTGAAGCGCATCACCCGTCACATAAAGCTTTGTCTTTCTCCATATACAATCCCGAAAGCCCTCCACGTCTCCCTATGAAACTATCATCCGTGAAACGCTTTTCTGGCAAGTAGCACCTCCCAGCTTCTGAGGCAGATTTCCATATGTACTACGTTGTAAAAGAGGGTTTGGTTTGAAGAGCGATCAGAGGGAAGCGGTTTCTTTCTTGTCGTTTGGGAGCCAGAAGTCATTGGGGGCCGATTCGCCTTTTACCCGACGTTGTTACCCACGAATATTTACCGATTAGTTTGCGCCGATTTCCCCCTGAATTTCCCCTGATTTTTGGCGCACTGCGATCGGATTTGTGGCTCATCGGCGCTGGCAATGCACTCGACGGAAATCGGGGGGAGACTGGCCGAACGAAAACCTGAACGGATTCGGCAAAAACCGCCGCATTAAAAAAAAATGTGGTGCAGAGCTTTGCACTTACCTTCACTTACCGCACTTACCACTAGGAAATAGGGCCGTGAACTGAGTGCGTTCCGAGCTCTTCAGCCAGCATAGCGTCACCTTTTTTGAGGGTGGACCCATCGGAGAGAACTGCCTTTAATGCAATCCCTCGGCCGGACCCGAATTCAACCGCAGAGAACGCCCTGCTGGATCGCGAATGGACCAGGTGAGTAAATCGCACACACTTATTCTGGTATTGTTAGGTGTTCTTCAAGGTTTCTTCAGGCCATTAAAAGAGGGGGGTAATTGTCCCCGGTGTGCGTGCTGCCCACCCTAAACCCCTCCGGGTCCATCTGTCCATCTCAGCGGCTTGGCTATTTAAAGGGCCATTAGCAGCAGCTAATTGGCGACTATGACAACTCGTGACAGCTTTTTGATATACAGCTACTTCTATGACCAAGCCGGATCTTCGTGCCTTGCTAGCGAGAAAGCTTGTTCCTATTTCCTCTGCGTTTATAGTGATTTCCCATTGTGACCTCGATCCTTGCCTGATCTTCGCTCCCTGTGTCTGCCTGTCCTGGCCATTCTCCGCTACAGTCCCGACATGAATCCCGTGCTGCCTGTCGTGACTCCTGCTGTCCCCCACCCTGTCTCTTGTCTCGAGTGACTATGTGCCCCTCGCTTTGTGCCGCCACCATGGACAAAGTAGGCACTTGGATCGACTGGCGGTACCCACACTGGCAGCTGGTTAAAACCAGGGCCGCTTAGACTACCGCTCCCAGGTTGTCGGCTACATCATTGTCCGCGGTGGTACTGGATTCCACTACCCCGCGAATTCTGACAATATATATATGTAATAATGTTATTTTTGTATACCACTTAATTATAACATCATCACGTGTTGCCATGATGTTAGGTAACAGCCCTTCTGTGGTTTGGCAACTTTTTAAGGGAGAGTGCCAACAAAACATGACAGAGAGTTAGAGAAAGCGCTATATGCCATGAAACAGTCTGGTTACTTTTTTGGAACAATGGTGTTTCCTGATGTCTGCTGTACGCTAATAAAATGTAAGGATCATGATAAGCAGGTGCCGCCCCCTCTTTTAGCCCCAAATCCAATTAGAGGAGGGGCTAGGAACTTCAGGGGGATTTCAGGTGTTAATTTAAAAAATGCTCAAAGTGGAATTGACCTCCCGTTCCCAGGGCGAGCCATCAAGGAGTGGGCTCGCAGCTGAGAGTTAAAAGGGTCCGCTCTGTGTTATAAAATCAGGAGGACACGTTTCCTTCGTAATATTGAGCGCGTCGGTGAAGTCGTCCCTCCCACCCTGTCCCCCAGGTAAACAGTTTTGTTTTTGACAACGGTCTCTCATTTTCCTTTTCTGTTTCTGTTCTGTTTCCTTCTGTTTCCTTACAGGATGTAATAGCAACGGTATGACGATTTTAGCATACATAAGGTCGAATAAAAAAGGGGTTTTTTGGGGGCCCATAAGCCGGCTGTATTCGCAGTCGCCCGCCTTTCGGGTGAAGGATTGTCTTGTTTTTATTTCCATTGATTTGCACTTTATCTCATAAATGTTAATATTCTAAAAGTTTCATGTTCTTTAGGGATTGAGGCTGTGGCCTACCCACAATCCCAAAACAATAGGCATTCATCCGTTCTTTAACCCCCTTAACGACCTGGCCCTTTTTTTGTTTGTTCATTTTCCTTTTCAATCCACATATTTAAAATCTATAACTTTTTTTATTTTTTACACGTAAGAGCTCTGGTATGGCATTGGTTGTTCTGTGTAACAAATTGCACTTGCATTTAATTTCCAGTGGCCACTGCCACTGGGAAGTGGGAAAAATTCCAATGCAGGGAAAATTGGTGGAAAAACTATTTGCGCGCTTTTCGCTTTGCACCTCATCACTGTGCACCCCAAAATTACATGTCTTTCTTTATTGTTTGGGTCCCAGATGAAGACTGAAATGGGCGGAAATACCTAGGTCAGGCATGTGGTGTCCGTATGGTTTTTATAACAATTGTGATATGCGTGCTCTTTAATATTGTTTGTGAGTATTGCTGGAATAAACATAGTTTTTACTCCTCATCCAGTTGGTGATGCTGCAACCATCTGTCCCATTCTTTCCGATACAGGACGTGTGCGGTGTGTCTCACACAGGATCCAGTGTAGAAAAGTGAACATCGTGACAGGAGGAATTACTGAGGAAATTTCTTCACAATCTCCGATCTATAAGGAACTGGGTGAGACCGTTCGTGGACACTCTCAACTTTAACATTTTATTGTGGAGTTAGAGCACTAACATTGCTTTTAATGTTCGGGTTTTTCGGCTATTGGGAGATTTTGCCAAGTTAATTAGCCGTCACTCTAGTATTTGCTCCCTTTTTCCCGGATACTCAACACAAAATTTTTAATGCTGGTGGCCCTACCCACAATACCAAAACATAAGAAGCTTCATTCTGTTCTTTATCCCTAAAGACCTGGGCCCTTTTTGTTTTTTTTCATTTTCACTTTCAATCCAGCAGTATTAAAAATCACTATAACTTTTTTAGCTTTATCACATTGTAAAGAGCTCTGTGATTGGCTGTTTTCGTGTACCAAATTGCACTTGCTATTTAATATTCGCACCATGCCATGCCTGGGCTTTCCAAATGCAGTGAAAATGGTTGAAAAAACTATTTGACCTGCCTTTTTTCTGCTTTTACTGTGCGCCACCAGAATTCATGTCTTCTGTCTTCTTTTATTTTTTGGTCGGTAACGATCACGTGTGATAATGTGTTACCAAATTTGTATAGGTTTTTATAATGGTTTTAAAACACAAAAATTAAAACCTTCTGTACAAAAAATTGGGGGGGGGATTTTGCCGTCTTCTGGCGCTAATAACTTTTTCATACTTTGGTATACGGCGACTGGTAGTTGTGTCATTTTGGTGCAATTTGCAATGCTCCATTTTATGAACTGTAAACTTTTCACTTTTTAATTGTGTCTGAGAGGAAGCCTGTTGGTAGATACGCTCTTGGGAGTGTCATATGATTTCAATAATGTGTAGAGTTCCTGTATTCACAAGTTCGTAGTAAGACTGCCCACAGCCGGGCCATCTGATATTGTCAAAGCTTTTCGGCATCTAACGCTACTAGTACTGGATGTTCACCGGCTGTGGTGTTGAGTCTCACAGTATCTAAGACTGTCTGTGAGACAACTTATCCTGATCATTTGTAAACCGCCGTACCCGTCCTTTATGAAGCCTACTTGAGGCCTGCTACAGATCGCTGGCATGAAGGGTGAGAGAGTCTGTCTGCCTAATTTTGGGACAGTAATTTATATATCGGGTCAATTGAAGGGAGATTGGGAGATAGGAGCCTGGGTTTAAGGTGATCTTTCCCTTCTTTGCGGAAGTAGTGTTTTATATATTTCTGTTTTAGAGTAGCAATGGTATTGTCCTGTCTTTCATATGCGATGTGTTAGTATGGTGTTAGAATGGGTAATCTTGGAATAGTTGTCTCATTAGATTCTGCCGTGTGTGCCATTCTGCTTAGCTCCTCCTCTGTTTTCGATTCTTGATGGCGGTCTCTAGATTGAGTTTGGGTAACTAGGATGGAGCCTGACCTCTGATAGGTATTGTTGTGCTTTTCAATTCCCCTGTATATCATCTGTGTAACAGGGTGGCATATACGATTTTAAATGCTGGCGTCACTTCCTTTGGGGCTGGTGGCGATGGTACCCAAATGGAGTGCGAAGTGAGTGTATGTGTGTTCGCTGACATGTTTTCCTTAGCACAACCTGAAAAAAAAGCTATAGGACGTCCTGCTTTGTGTCCCGAAGCGAAATAGTTCAGGCCGCAAAAGGTTGGCGGTATATTTCCTCCCTCCTATCTAACCAAAGGTCATAAATTCCGCCCTAGCCTCCTTCCCAGAATCTTTATTAAGAGTTAAAACTCGTTGTTTAGGGTTCCAGATTTGACTAGTTAACAAATCCCCGCTAGTTCATACATACGTCTCGTCACTCTAACGAATCTAGCCCAGCTTTGGCGATGACACACCGACTTAGACGGGCTGCGAACAAAGGCACGATGGTTACAGAAACGAATAAGAGATCCCACTAGTAGGAAGAGAGGAGCGGTGAAAGAAAGTAGACAACAGATGGGGGGCGAGATGGGAGAACTACACAAGCGAAAACAAGGAGCGAAGGCCGGAAACCGAAGATGGAAAAAAGTCAAGGAGCATAGAGTTTTGATTGTGTGTCAGTATTACCCTGGGTGATGTTCTGCCAGAGGTGTTAGTCTGGCCTCAATAGTGGCCTTGCTTACTAAGAAAAACCCTACTAATGACTACAATATGCCCACAGTACTTACGTATGCAGCTATCCTTGACAGTGTTCTAATAAACATGAAATGGAAGGCCGGGTATTAGACAAAGGGATACCATGGGCAAAACGGAAAAAGTGGGCCCCAACATAAAATTATTTATGAACAGTCACATTCAAGTCACTAATGAGCCGCGCCAGTTTTCCATAAGATTAGACACATTCCTTTAGAGGCAAAACTGCTGCACTGTTATTTACGAAATTTTGCACCACCCAATTTGTAATTCGTTGACCCTTTTGTGCTGGCAGTTTCTGCACATAGGCATCTGCGACGAAATTCGGGGAGAGTTTCGGTGCCGTTAGGACGTTGTACAGATTTAACATTTAAGTCTGATCAGAATTGTGTCGCAAGCCCTAGTTAAGAATGTACCAAAACAAAAGTTTGGTGTTTAACTCTTTCGGACAGGTGCAGGGAGCCCAAATGATGAAGAATGGTGAGCCAGAAATACTAAATCTGGCGCACCTGCACTGTACACATTATATCCCTGTATGCTGTTAGATACATTGTGCTTGACAATGTGGTTATTCTTAGTATATCGGTAACAGGAGTTAGTATACATTCATTTCATGTTACCTTCTGAACATTGATTAATATCTGAAACATAGAAGAGAGATAGACAATCAGTGATAAGATGATGAGATAATGAGATGCATAGTACACAACACATCAGCCTTGCTACGGTTATCTACTAACTCATCACCATATGCTCCTCCCTGATAATGAAACTCATCGCCTGAGCTTAGTAACTCTCATCTCGCTGGTACTGTGTGTTTGCTGGCAGGAAAGTCACGTTGAATCAGTGCTGTGCTCCTCCGGAATGCAAGGGTGTGGGGAGATGTTTCTTGCAGGGTTGCAGGTTGGGGAGAGTAAGCATTGCTCTCCAAGCATTAAGGAAGATGGCTGCTGACCCTAAGACACTATCTTACCGAAATGTGTAGGACAGGACACACCAAGGTATACGAATGTATGAGCAAGCCACAATGTAACCCCCAATAGCTATACAATACAAAACAAAACAAGATAAAGGTGGAATGCGCTACACAAGGCTAGACAGGAGAAATACAACAAAATGTATTATTGGAAATGTAACTAATTTAAACACAATCACGAGGGACAAAAATAAGAAAACACACATCGGAGGGGTGTACAAAGCTGCCTAAGGGCCAAGTGCCCTAGAAACCCACGTATACAGTCTGCCCGATAGTAAAGGAACTACAGTACCATAAGGACCAGATAGAATAACCTGATGATAGAGCTAAAGTCAAAAAATGCATGAAAAGTGCAAATTTGAACATGCAACAAATCTGATGCCATTATTGGCCAACATTAACAATACCATGTTTCGTGTAGAATAGATAATAAAGCAAGAGCAGGCAGCAGTGTAGGCAGAGAGAGAGGGGGGGGGGTCGTGGGAGTCGAGAGGCCACCAACCCGACCAGTCAGCCTGAGGCCTCTACACTTCTGCAAATTTCATATTTTCGTTAATAAAAGGCAAGAAACGTCTTAAAAACAGTCCCCCAATCCCCTAGACCGAATCTAATCTTTTGGTAGATGTCTTCAATGTAGAATTGCACTAACAGTCAATGCAATAAAAATGTATATTTTCTATTTAAATAGTAAAACCTATTACAATAAAAATTGACAAGCGTTTAACTGTGGGGGACAGGAGGAGGCTGCTGGGTGAAAGGAGGAGGCTGCTGGAGGACACAGGAGGAGGCTGCTGGGGGACACAGGAGGAGGCTGCTGGGGGACACAGGAGGAGGCTGCTGGGGGACACAGGAGGAGGCTGCTGGAGGAGGCTGGTAGAAGACACAGGAGGAGGCTGCTGGGGGACACAGGAGCAGGCTGCTCGGGGACAGGAGGAGGCTGCTGGAGGACAGGAGGAGGCTGGAGGCTGTTGGTGGACAGGAGGAAGCTACTGGGGGACAGGAGGCTGCTGGGGGACACAGGAGGAGGCTGCTTGAGGACACAGGAGGAGGCTGCTGTAGGAGGCTGCTGGAAGACACAGGAGGAGGCTAGAGGACAGGGGGAGTGGGGGACAGGAGGTGGCTGCTGGGGGACAGGAGGCGGCTGCTGGCGGACAGGAGGCGGCTGCTGGCGGACAGGAGGGGGGGGCGGGGGGGGACAGGAGGAGGCTGCTGGAGGACAGGAAGAGGCTGCTGGGGGACAGAAGGAGGCTGCTGGGAGACAGGAGGAGTATAAAGGCTGGAGGACAGGAGGAGGCTACTGGGGGACAGGAGGAGTATAGAGGCTGGGGGACAGGAGGAGGAGGCTGGAGGACAGGAGGAGGCTGGGGGACATGAGCTACAGAAGGAGGATAGAGAACAGGGACCACACCATGTAAGGAGGGGTAGGAGAAGGATTAAAGCAGGGGTCTCAAACTCGCGGCCCGCGGGCCAACTGCGGCCCGCGGGACAATATTTTGCGGCCCCCACCTGCATGGAGAGGGCAGGTCGCGCTGCATGGAGAGGGCTCACGGGCCGAGCCCTCTCCATAGCCGGTAAGTCTTTGCTGCATATTGCAGCAAAGGCTTTATGTTTTATATGTTGCAAAGTTGCATTAGGTGCAGTTATACAGGTTAATGGGGGGGGGGAGTTGGCCAAAGAAAGGGGCATTGTACCATGTAGGGACCATCAAGGTCAATATTATACTATGCTTGTGGGTGGGACGATGGGCATGGTTTATAAAAAGGTGGAGGGGCTTTTGTCCCTCTTTCTCTCGGCCAAAAGTTGGGAGGTATGCATAGATCGTAATGAGAAGGTGCACAGTGCATAGTGCACACTGCTTCCTCTGCAGGACCTGTGATGACGTCACGATCACATGACCTGCAGGGGTAAGCAGTGCACAGAGCTACACGAGTGAGGTGAGTGGTAGAACATAGGGAGATCTGTATGGGCACATTACAGGAGGGGTGTGTGTGGGGACATTACAGGAGGACACTAGAAGGGGACTGTGTTTGGGGATATTACAGGAGGACATTAGAAGGGGTCTGTGTTTGGGGAAATTACAGGGGGGGCTGTATGTGGGGACATTACAGGAGGACATTACAGGGGTGCTGTGCTTGTGGCAGCAGCAAGATAACACTGTCAGGGTCTGTTCACACGTTTCGGTTACAATCAGCTTTAAGGTGGTTTTAGGTGCAGTTTTTTTAATTTAACAGGTGAAAGACCTGATCTGAACGGGTGAATTTGAGTTTGAAGGGGAAACCTGTTCCACAAATCTTGTTCACTTAAAATAACAAAACTTCACCTAAAACAACCTCAAAACTGATTGCGATGCATTTTTAACTGCAACATGTGAACGCGCCTTCAGAGAACCAATATATTGTGACAATGACATAAGATGATACCTAATAGTGAAGTGCACATGTCACCAGCAGTCACTGTATTTAAGATGTAGGGATTTCTACAACAAGTGTTTCTGTAGCTGTATATACCCTCATTAACGTTGTTATTGGCACAACCAAATGTGAGAGGGTTATGTACAGTAGTGGGCATTACTGAAAGTGTGATACACATGCATTGGGGCCCGTGCCCAGGATCTTTTACCACCATAGCAATGCCCCTGTTGTGCATGAAGCCATAATGACATATTTTGGAGTCTCACAGAGACTTGCATTATGCAGCAAACACCCAGGCTGTATGGAGAGGACCCAGAGATTTGGCATTAGGCCTTGACCTGTTTTTTTGTGCCACCATACTTATTTTTATCTTCAGGCTTCTTCCTCGATGAGTAAAAGTAGTGCCTCGTAGTGACCTACAATGCAGCAACCAGCTAATGAATTATTATGCTATTCTTTATTATATCACTAGGGGGCGCTACTTACATATATAAATATTTTTTTTACGGAACGCCAAATGAATCCAACCCGAATCACTGAGGTCTTTGTAATTGTGTCAGGCAATGATAGACCTGCATTTGTAATCAAACAATTCTAGTATTCACAGGTCCATGTCTGCCCAGAATATTGAAAAATCTACAGGTTTTAATGATGTGGATTCTCAAAGCTACACACTACAAAAACATGAAATAAAGAAGCAGCTACCATAAAGTTTAATGTGAGGAAAAATGTTCAACAAAAATTTTCTATTTTCTATATCAACTACATATATGAATCACAAGAATTGGTCCCTAAAAAATATAGCTACACCTACGCGCGGGGGATTGTGTCGTATGCGATCGGATTTTGCCGCATCGTCGCTGGCTTTCGTGCGGCAGAATTTGGGGGTGAAGGCAGTCGGACAATCCAACGCATTCGGACAAACCGCGGGATTTAACATTTAAATTGTGTCGCAAGCCAAACACTTACATACATCGGGAAGAAGTTGAACTTCGGCGGACCTGATCGGGGAAGCGACAGATGCAGGATATCAAGCGCACGCTCGTAGTGAATCGAGGCAGCTGTGCATTCTCGTCGGGGAACGCACCTCGGGGATTGCGCAGGGACTGGTAAGTAAGTCTGCCACAAAGACAGAGTGTGGAGGTGCCAGTAACATGGAAAGCCACAGAGTGGCAAAATCATAGAGTGTGGAGGCAGCAGCAGCAGGAGCCCACAGAGTGGCACATTGACAGATTGTGGAGGTGGGGGACAATTCCAGTCCCTGGTAAAGATGGTGGGAGGCAGATGGAGCAACTGGTAGCAGATATGTGGCATCAGGCATGTGGCAGCATCAGAATAGTGGCTGAGGCAGGTGGTTAGAATCCAAACTCATTTCTCAACGTTTGGGGGAGGCATCATAGCTGATCTAATTTGATTCATAAGGCAGTCGCTCCATTATGGGTGGACAAACGGGTTCTCCTTGGGGTAACAAAGGCCCCGCCGCACTGAACACTCGTTCTGATGCCACACTACTGGCCAGGCAGGACAGCTTCTCTACTGCAAACTCCGCAAGTTGCGGTCACACATCATATTTGATTAGGGGATCCTCTACCTGGGGTGGTAAAGTGCTGTCCATGTAGACCACCACCTGCTGGTGCAGGATCTGCTCCATATCCTGCTACTGTTGCTGGTGGTGGTTACTGCTCCTGCCCCCCCCTCCCCCCCATCTCCCCACAGCAGCCGTGGCAGTAGTACGTAAGAGATCACTGCCAGGAATCCTTCGGTCAGACCTGACAGAGGATGGACAATGACGCACAAAGGCAGCGGCCAGCTGTCTTTTCAGTATTTCTCTATAGTATGCCAGTTGTTCCTCCCTCTCGGCAGCTGGAAAAAAGTCACCCATTTTTGACCGGTAGAAAGAGTCCAAGAGGATGGAGAGCCAAAACTTACATGGTGGTTACATTGGATGCCGAGAAGGCGTTTGACCGAATTAACTTGTTATTTGCCTTCTCGGTGTTAGAAAAACTAGGCTTCTCAGGCCTTATACTACAAGCAATCAAAGCCTTATATTTCTGTCCATCACCCAACGTCTTAACCAATAGAACTCTATCTGATGACCTGATGACTAAAAAACGGAACCAGACAGGGCTGCCCCCTTTCCTCCCTGATATTCATTCTATCTATTGAACACCTTGCCCAACTCCTACATTGCCAAGATGGTGTTTCGGGAATCAAGATAGGGGGCAGATAACATCAAATTTCCCTCTATGCAGACAATATCTTCCTAACCCTATCCAATCCCTCCACTTCCCTGGAACATGCTCTGTCAAATATCTCAAAATACGGGATGATCTTCTACTACAAACTTAAAAAGCAAAAGTCCAAAATCATGCCCACTAATATTCCTCCATCTTCTATATCAACATCAAAAGAGAAATTTCGCTTAGATTGGCAAACGCGCCAAGTAAAATATCTAGGGATTAATATAACCTCCAAAGTATCCCAATTATACAACTACCCTAGTTCCCTGAAATCAATAGAAGATGAACTACAAAAGTTCTCAAAATCAGACACTTCCTGGGTGGGTCACATTGCTACAATCCAAATGATGACTTCCCAAACTTTTATGTCTCTTTCGCATCCTCCCCGTCTATGTTCCCCTGTCATATTTCATAGAAATTCAAGCTACAATAATGAAGTATATATGGGGCAAAAACAGACCCAGAATAGCACGATCCATTATGTACTCACCCCGTCCCCTAGGGGGCCTAGCTGTCCCTAAAATACAAGATTATTATATTGCCACACAGATTAAGCAAGTGAGAGAATGGTGGACAGGAGACTCAACCAAACACTGAACCCACATTGAAAGCCACACGGCCCCAATGAAAAATCTCCGAACCCTCTTATTAGAGGCCCTGGGCCCAAAACCTGCTCCCTCCGCATCACCTATTCGGATTTCAGCATCCATAGCCACGTGAAAAAAATTCCATCAAGGATGTAAACCCTCCAGGTTATCCTTGGAAAAAGTATACCCTTTGATTGCCTTAGAAAATTTCACTGAAAATCTAAACCTAGCTCCTTGGATAGAGAAAGGTGCTCTCTTTGTAGGCGACCCTTTCTGTCCAAAATATAGCATCTCCCATAAAGACCACTACAAATACCTTAGAATTAGACATGTACTGCAGCAACACAATATATACAACATAAAGGCTAATAGACATATTTGAACTCTGGCCCTCCCCAGACACTCCCCACTCGGAACTACGAACCATTTACAGAGCATTAGGATCCAAGGATTCCTTTACCAAATCGACCCCCATGCTAACGTAGGAAAAAGAAATGGGGAAAGCCTATACTCCTCTAGAGTGGAAAAGAGCATTTTGATCGATAAACTCAACAAGTGTATGCCCTTTTATGAAGCAGCTATGAAAACAATTTTAAGGTGGTATCTTACCCGTGCACAACGATTTTAAGGTGGTATCTTTTCAGGCACATCCCACCTATGCTGGGGGCAATGTGGAGGTAGAGGATCACTGTACCATATCCTGTGGCAGTGCCCACTTATTGCGGAGTATTGGGGGAAAGTTTTTGACCTATTGAACACTATTTTGATCATCCCTATATTCCCATCTCAAGCCCAAGCTCTGCTTTTCCTCGATCTAGATTCGGTTCCCACGAAATAAAGCTTTTTTGCACATAACCACCAAGCTGGTCCTCACCAGATACTGGAAGTCCACCGTTATCCCACAGTTAGAGGAAGTCCTATCTTTAATGCATCAAACCTGCAAATTCGAGGTATGTGGGCGCTAGAGTCATACTCTCAAAACTTTTGAACGAGACAGGTGTAAATGTCTAGAGATGCACCCAAACCGAGCCCACCTACCATGAGGGATAGTTGACTTCTGTCCTCCCAGTCTCTCCCTTTACGGCACTAAGAAACCTATAACATCCTCCCTCACTCCCCCCCCCCCCCCCCCCCCAGACATATCTTTTGATCGATCATAGAGACGTGATCTCAGGTTGAATGCCTTAACCAAGTTACTTTTGTTTTGTGATGTTTTGACAAAGTTATTTTAGTCTTTAATCAACATGACGAACCTGGAACTCATCCCTTTTTTCCATTCATAGTATACTTACCTGCTAAATGATAAATATATGTAATGTTCTTTGTTTATATAGTCTTGCATACTTGGCTGTTGAGATGAGTATAAAACCTATACGTCCAAGAGAATTATAAACTATGAATAACCCTGTCATTGCATTTCTTGTCATGTACTGGTATGTTTTCCTTTTTGTATATGTAGAAAATTTCAATAACAATTATTGAAAGTAAAAATCTATATATTTTTTAAAAATTTTTTTAACCCCTTCGTTTTTGCGTTTTCATTTTTCACTCCCCACCTTCAAAAATCTAACTTTTAAATTTTTCCATGTACAGAGCTGTGTGACAGCTTATTTTCTGCGTAACAAATTACACTTCAAAATGTTGGTATTTAATATTCCATGCCGTGTACTGGGAAGCAGGAAAAAATTCGCATTTGTGCCGTATTCTTGTGGGCTTTGATTTTACGTATTTCACTGTACGCCCCAAATGACACGTCTACTTTATTCTTTGGGTCGGTATGATTACAGGGATAACAAATTTATATAGGTTTTATAATGTTTTCATACATTTAAAAAAATTAAAACCTCCTGTACAAAATTTTTGGGGGGGATTTTGCCATCTTCTGGTGCTAATAACTTTGTTATACTTTGGTGTATGGAGCTGTGGCTGGTGTCGTTTTTTGAGGATTTTGATAACTTTTTATAGAATTTTAAAATGGCAAAAAAGTGCCATTTTCGACTTTGTGCGCAGTTTTCTGTTACGGGTTAAACGCAGTGAAAAAACGTTATCATATTTTGATAAATCGGGCATTTTCCGACGCGGCGATACCTAATGTGTTTATGATTTTTACTGTTAATTTAGATTTATATCAGTTCTAGGGAAAGGGGGGTGATTTGAGTTTTTAGGTTTTTTTATTATATTTTTTTTTACTTTTTTAACTTTTTAACTATTTTTATTTTTACTATTTTTCAGACTACATAGGGTACTTTAACCCTAGGTTGTCTGTAAGATCCTATATATATCCTATATGCTGCAAAGACTTACCTGCCATGGAGCGGGCTCGGCCCTCGACGTAAGACTACATGTCGGTTAAGGGGTTAATTTTTATTGATTTTTCATATAACAAAGATAATAGCATACAAGGTTTACGACCCAATGGGCCACCATTTGTTATTAACAAATGAGCAATGATCAGAGAACAGCAAGAATTTACAAGTCACAGTTTTCTTGCTAGGTATTATTGTTCATTTGTTCCAGTCATTCTTGATAGTATGGCTCTGTATCCACTTATTCCATTGTAGTTGGAATACTTTAATTTTGTTTGTTTGAATAGTTATAGCTTTTTTATACCCACAAATCCTGTTGACTAGGATGATCACCTTTCCTGACTCTGGACATGCTGGTTCCTTCCTGTATCTTGTGAGTACCATTTTCGTGGCCCGTAGTATATGGGCAGATATAGACCTGAATTTAGGTGGTTTCTTTTAAGTCCATTAAAAGCAATGCAGTTGCGGGTGAGAAATTTATATTTTCAATGCCAAGATTCCTGACTAAGTCAAAAGTTTGGGCATGACCATAGGGTGTGTAATAAGGTACCCTTTTGTCCGCAAATGCGCCAGCAACCCGGGAGGGGGGGCCTAGAAGGGAATATTTTTCTTAGTCTAGCAGGGGTAAAGTGGGTTTTGATTATTGCATCTATATGGGAAACACTACGGAAAGTGTTGTGGACTAATGTTAGAGTTTGTTGCCATTGGGTGGTTGAATATGTGGAGTCAAGATCTTTTTCCCAGGCTAACATATGTGGTAGTTTTCCCATTTAGTTTTTGTTTCTCAAACAGTTATAGAAGAAAGTTATTCCCTTTTTCTCTGAGGATTTGTGTTCTAACCAGTAATGCACTTGCTCACTTACAACTGACAGTTTTTTTCGTTTATTGTGTAAGTAGTTGTGAATTTTGAGGTAGTTAAATACTTCCTCTTGTGTATTTGAGAATTTTTTGGATAATATGGTGAAAGGTTCTAGTTTACCGTTTTTGATTAAGGATCTTATGTTATCTATCCCTTGTTCCCTCCAACTGTTTAGGTTTAAGTTTTGAATGTTGTATTCTAAAAAGGTGGTGGAGGTTAGCTTGAATGACAATTGTTTAGGGCCAGGGTTGGTTGAAGCTAGAGCTTGCCATGCTCGAACAGTCGCTTGCATTGTAAGCAAGGGGGAGGAAGATGACTGTATCTGCCATAAAGTGTTGACTATTCTCAGCTGTAATGGGAACCCTTTGTTGTGATGCTGCTCTATTGATGACCATATGTTATTGTTAGAAATCTTCCACCAATATTTTGATTGGTCTAATATAGCTGCTGTGTAGTAGTCTTTAATTTCTGGTACTCCTAGTCCACCACAGATTTTGGGTCTAGTTAGAGCAGGGGTAGGGAACCTACGGCTCGGGAGCCAGATGTGGCTCTTTTGTTGGCTGCATCTGGCTCTCAGACAGATCTCTAATAAATAGTGATGGCTGCTGTGTGTCTCTTAGACTGATAACTGGACACAGCAGCAATGTTACCGCAGCCTATGTCCTTTGTATGACCCAGGCACCATCGTCTGGGTCAAAGAGAAGAGCGTGGGAGCGATGAGGAGCTAGCTGCAGGGACCGCTGGTAAGTGAATATTCTTTTTTTTTGCTGTGACTACCTATTTACTTGGGGGCATGTGCTGTGGCTACCTATATAATGGGGGTGTGCGCTGTGTGTCTACCTATCTACTTGGGGGCATGTGCTGTGGCTACCTATCTAATGGGAGATTGTGCTGCGGATACCTATATACTGGTGGCGTGTGCTATGGCTACCTGTCTACTTGGGGGCATGTGCTGTGGCTACCTATATACTGGGGGGCATGTGCTGTGGCTACCTATATACTGGGGGGCATATGCTATGTCTGGTAGCCCCCGGTCTTTATAGGAACCCAGAAAGTGGGTAGTGCCCCTTTAAATCCGCGAGTGCCGGCGCACACGCTAGCCAGCTGGTATGGGAAACGGAGAGTGGTTGGTTGAGTTAGCTCGGAAACGGGCGCTGCCACAGAGAGGGGCACAGGTGTTCCTGCGATCCAAGACCTAGATCGCAGGGGCACCTGTGACACTGGGACTACCCATCTACTGGGGGGCATGTGCACATGATACGGCTCTTCCGGAATAACATTTTAAAATATGTGGCGTTCATGGCTCTCTCGGCCAAAAAGGTTCCTGACCCCTGAGTTAGAGTATGGAAAGAGACCCTGGGATTGTTATCTTTTCAGATAAATTTCCTAATTTGAGATCTTGCTTTTCTGAAATAAGCTTCAGGAACTAGGATAGGAAGTGTTCTAAAGAGATAGAGAAGTTTGTGGAGGAACATCATCTTATATGCTGGTATTCTTCCGCACCACGATAAGATTCCTTTAGAGTACTCTATTAATTCTTTCCCTATTTTATCTAATATTGGGACAACATAGTTGTGTTTATGTAGGTCCCATATTGGGTATGCCAGCTCAATACCTAAGTAAGTGATATGTTCATTTTGCAAGTCCACTAGGTAGTCTCTTTTTAATTTTTGTAATGTTGTTGGCTGAATATTGACTGGAAGAATTTGGGATTTATTTTTATTTACTTTGTAGTGGGAGATGTTGCCAAATGAGTTTAGGGTGTCAAAAATAAATTGTAGGGATGTTTCTGCATTTGTAGGTAGTTAGTATAATATCATCTGCGAATAAGGTTATTTTATGCTCCTCTATTCATTCTAATGGCTTCCACTAATGGTTCGATTGTGAGGACAAAAATTATAGGGGACAGGGGGTATTCAAGTTCAAGGTAGCTGGAATCTTGTTAATCTCACAGATTTGTAGAATATTAATCAGTTTTCTGGTGTTGTCTGAGGCTTGCCTCCCGGGAGTAAAGATATTATGCCTGGTACAATTGCTTTTAACCCGTTGGCCAGTATTTTTGAATATAGCTTTACGTCCTCATTCAATAAAGAGATGGGACGGGAGTTACTCAGTCTGTCCGCCGTCTTCCCTTGTTTTGGGCTGAGTGCTGAGAGCCTTTGTTCTGGAAACCTCCCTGTCTGTGCTGCTTTTTTAAAATTCCTCAAATGGAGTGAGGATATGAGCATGTTTTTTTATGATTTAGTCCAGGTAAGCCGTCTGGACCAGGGCCTTTATTGGCTTGCATATTCCTGATAGTATTAAGAATTTCTTTTTCTTTGATAGAGTTGTTAAGTTTAACAAATTCCTCTGGTGAGATTTTGGGGAGTGGGAGTTTATCTAAGAACTGATGGATTTGTTCCGGAGTTGGAGTATGTGTCGTTGTATCTTTATTAAGGTTATATAACTCTGGGTAGTAGGCCATCAATGCATTGGCTATATCCCTTGGGGACATTACTTTCTCTCCTGTACGCGGGTGAAATACATGAGGTATTTTAGATTTGAGTAGCCTCTTTTTTTAGTTTGTTAGCTAGTAGGGCTCCTGCTTTCTGATCCTGGGAATAAAACTTAATTTTCATTTTTTGTAGTGAATGTGCATAATTATGGAGCATTATGTTCCTCATAGGGTCCCTTTCTTTATTTAACGAGTCTGTTACTGTCTGCGTTACCGCTCGTTTATTTACTTGTTCTAATTGGTGGATTTTAGATAGTGGCATTAATTTCTTTCTCTCTGCTTTCTTGATTATGCTATTTAGTTTGGTTAGGTCATCTTTCATGTATCCCTTATATGTGATCCATATGAAGAATACGTCTGCCTTTCCATTGTCATTGAATGTGAAGAATTCCCTAAGGGCTAATTCTATTTTGGCCGAATGTATTGGGAGTGAAACTGAGGACATGTCTGCTTTCCAAATAGTCATTACATTCTGAGAATTAATCTGAGAAGGAGATTTTCACCGGGGCTTTGTCTGACCACTTGATCAGCCCAATAGATGAAGAATTAATAGAGACTTATCCCCTACAATCATGTCTATACGGGAGTATGATTTATGTCTGTCCGAAAAGAAAGTATAATCCCTCTCAGAGGAATGCTGAAACCGCCATATGTCATACAATGCGTTTTCCCAAAATAGGTAATTGAGAGAAGTGGATCTGTTTATTCTGCAAGATGAAGTATCCTGGCCAGGTAAATTGCCAGCACCTGTCCCTATCTTCAGAGATGCCACAGTGTCCTCTAGATTGTTGTGTGAGCCGTGACAAGATTCATTGTGGGCTGTGACAAAGGAAACTAGTTTGTCCTTTGGGTGTGCCACTCTGTTGCCTAATTCTTTGCAGCATTGCGTCGGTAAAGGGTTACAGTTGATTCTCTGGATAATACCAGCTTGCTGGGCCATGAAGGAAACATGACTAGGAAGGTACATACTGATAATAGTTTATTATGCCCCTCCAGTAGATGGGTACAGCAGTACTGACCTCCCCCCTCAGTAGATGGGTAGACTAACACACACTGCCCAGCAGTAGATAGATAGCCTAGCGCACACTGCCCCCCCTATAGATAGGTAGCTGAGCCCACACTGTCCTCCCAGTAGATAGGTAGCCCAGAAGACAGTACCACCCCAGTATGTATCCAGCACACATTGCCCCCCCCCCCCCATCCAGCTCACAACACAAACTGCCCCCCCCCTCAAAGCCAAAAAATATGTGGCCACCTCTGGTTCTGGCTGACAATAATATAAGCAAAAACGGATTAAATGGATGAGATCAACTGCATTGATACTATGCTTTATAATATACATATTGACCCTCTTAATAAACAAAGTTGCTGGTGCACATTTATCAATATATAAAGAATCTTCTTTCAATTAAGGCTCAACAAAATTGGAAATTATTTTTGCTTCATAGGGAACAATAAGAATAGATTGTATGTGTAGCACAAGTTTGCATTGCATAAAAGATTTATGGCTTAGCGTTATGCTTCTTAGATCATTCTGCCCTTTGTAGATCTATGTGTTCCCAGCGCTTGATGGTCTTTGTAAGGAACATCTAGCACTTGCCAGAAATCCTCATTAGAAGTCATCTACTATGTTAGAGAAAATCAAACTGTTTTTGTAAACTAACTCAAGGAAAAATATAAACTATATGTGAGAAAAATAGTCTTTATTAATCACAATCAATAATAAGACAGTAAATCAGCACAAAATGGAATCAATTAAAAACTAGAAAACAATGCATGTGAAGTATAGGGGCAAGGTAGGCATGGAGTAAGAAGGTAATACTTCAAACAAAGAGGCAACAATAAACCGCACATATACATATGCAAACAAAGAAGCACTTAAGCCTAATTACCATACCACAGTATGAACATGCACTGCACGACCCCGACACGTGTTTCGCGTAAGGCTTTTTCAAGGGGAGTATCTGGTACTTTCCAAAAGGAAAGGGTACCGTAGATGAACAGCGTCAGAGTGGGAGGTGGCATGGCATGCAGCTCCAGCGGAAAGGACCTGTACAGTGAAATCTTGCGATACACTCCGGGACCGCGGGCACGCTGAGATCGCGCTGCTCAACGGCACTGAGCTGAAGGTGGGCGCATGCGCCCACAACTCCAGCCGGTGGAGAAAAGCGGTAAAGAATGCGCCTGTGCATATCCACAGCGGCCACTGGGAGGAGATATAATGTATACGGAAAAGGGGTTGACAGCCCTGGGGTCGATATTAACTGGCTACTAAGTATATATTGAGGAGTACCCACGATGGAAGCAATAAGTGCAAGTGCAAGGACAAAATAAATAGATTAAAATACATACACATACAAAGTATATGTTAATATATAGTATAGTACAGTGAAAGGAACCTATCAGGAATCTGATATACTACTTCGGGTGTCTGCACGCACCACCGCTCCTCTAGTCTTCTTACCAGGTGATAAGGTGTGGCTGTCTTCTAGATATGTCCGGCTGAAGATTCCCTACAAGCTCCTCGCTATCTGGGTCTATTTGAAGTGCTGAAGCGCATCACCCCGTCACCTATAAGCTTTGTCTTTCTCCCATTATACACATCCCGAACTCCACGTCTCCCTTCTGAAACCTATCATCCTGAAACGCTTTTCCTGGCAAGTAGCACCTCCAGCTTCTGAGGCAGATTCCATCTATGTCTACGTGGTAAAAGAGGTTCTGGTTTGAAGTCGATCAGAGGGAAGCGGTTCTTTCTTGTCGTTTGGGAGCCAGAAGACAATTGGGGGCCCGATTCGCCTTTTCCCGACGTGTTACCCGAATATTTCCGATTTGCGCCGATTTCCCCTGAATTTCCCTGGGATTTTGGCGCATGCGATCGGATTGTGGCTCATCGGCGCTGGCATGCACGCGACGGAAATCGGGGGACGTGGCCGAACGAAAACCTGACGGATTCGGAAAAACCGCCGCATTTAAAAAAAAAATGTGTTGCAGAGCTTGCACTTACCTTCACTTACCTGCACTTACCACTAGGAATAGGCCGGTGAACTTGAGTGCGTTCCGATGCTCTTCAGCGCAGCAGCGTCACCTTGTGGACATCGGAAGAACTGCCTTAATGAATCCCGGCCGGACCCGAATTCACCGCAGAGAATGCCCTGCTGGATCGCGAATGGACCAGGTGAGTAAATCTGCCCCATTATTCTGTATTGTAGTGTTCTTCAGAGGTTTCTTCAGGCCATAAAGAGGGGGGTATTGTCACCGGTTGTGCGTGCTGCCCCACTTACCCCTCCGGGTTCCAGCTGCATCTCCAGCGGCTTGGCTATTTAAAGGGCCAGTACGCAGCTAATTGGCGCTTGACAACCTCTGACCTGTTTGATATCCAGCTACTTCCTATGACCCAAGCCGGATCTTCGTGCCTTGTGCCTTAGAGAAAGCTTGTTCCCTATGTCCTCTGCGTTTATAGTGATTTCCCATTGTGACCTCGATTCCTTGCCTGACTTCGCTCCTGTGCTGCCTGTCCTGCCATTCCGCTAAGTCCCCGACTATGATCCCGTGCTGCCTGTCGTGACCTCCTGCCTGTCCCCCACCCTTCTCTTTCTCATGACTATGTACCTCGCTTTGGCCGCCACCATGGACAAAGTCGCACCTGTGGATCGACCTGGTGGTACCACACTGCAGCTGGTAAAAACCAGGTGCCGCTTAGACTCCGCTCCCAGGTGTCGGCTTACATCATTGTCCGCGGTGGTACAGTGGATCCACTACCAATGAATTCTGACAATATATATATGTAATAAATGTTTTTTTGTATCACTAATTATAACATACACCGTTTGCCATGATGTTAGGTACAGCCCTGCTGGGTTTGGCCTTTTAAGGGAGGTGCCCAAAACATGACAAGGAGGTTTGAGAAAGCGCTATATGCATGAAACAGTCTGTTACTTTTGGAACAATGGTGTTCCTAGATGTCTGCTGTTAACGCTAATAAAATGTAAGGATCATGGATAGCAGGTGCCGCCCCCTACTTTAGCCCCAAATCAATTAGAGGAGGGGCTAGGAACTTCAGGGGATTTCAGGTGTTAATTTAAAAAAATGCTAAAGTGGTAATTGATCCCTCCTTCCCCATGGGCGGTCATCAAGGAGTGGGCTCAGCTGAGTTAAGGGGTCCGCTCTGTGGTTATAAAAATCAGGAGGACACGTTTCCTTCGTAAGTATTTGAGCGGCGTGAAGTCTCCCTCCCACCCTGCCCCCAGGTTAACAGTTTGTTTTTACAGGTACTCTCATTTCCCTTTCGGTTTCTGTCTGTTTCCTTCTGTTTCCTTGCAGATGTAATAGCAACGGTGAAGTTATACATACATTAAAGGCGAATAAAAGTTGCCCATAAGCCGGCTGTCATTCTGCAGTCGCGCCTTTCGGGTGAAGGATGTCTGTTTTTATTTTCCATTGATTTTGCACTTTATCTCATAATGTTAATATTTAAATGTTTCATGTTCTTTAGGATTTAATGCTGTGGCCTACCCACAATCCCAAAACAATAAGGCTTCATCCGTTCTTTAACCCCTTAACGACCTGGCCCTTTTTTTGTTTTTTCATTTTCCCTTTTCAATCCACATATTTAAAAATCTATAACTTTTTTTATTTTTACACGTAAAGAGCTCTGTGATGGCTTGTTTTCTGTGTAACAAATTGCACTTGCTATTTAATATTCCATGCCATGCACTGGGAAGTGGGAAAAAATTCCAAATGCAGTGAAAATGGTGGAAAAACATGCGCCTTTTTCTGCTTTCACTGTGCGCCCCAAATTACATGTCTTCTTTATTTTTTGGGTCCCCAGATGAAGCTGAAAGGGCGAAACCTAGGTCGGCATGAGGTCCTCTGGTGTTTTTTAACCATTGTGATATGCGTGCTTTTAATATTGTTTGTGAGTATGCTGGAATAAAATAGTTTTTACTCTCATCCTTGGTGATCTGCACCATCTGTCCACATTCTTCCTGATACAGGACCGGTGCTGTGGTCTCCCACAGGATCCAGTGTAGAGAAGTGAACATCGTGACAGGAGGAATTACTGAGGAAATTTCTTCAATCTCCGATCTATAAGGAACTGGGTGAGACCGTTCTGTGGAACTCTCAATTTTAACATTTTATTGTGGAGTTAGAGCACTAACATTGCTTTTTAATGTGTGTTTTTCTGGCTAATTTGGGAGTTTTGCCAAGTTAGTAGCTCCTCTAGTATTTGCCTCCCTTTTTCCGGATACTGCAACACAAAATTTTTTAATGCTGTGGCCTACCCACAATACCAAAACAATAAGGCTTCATCTGTTCTTTAATCCCTTAACGACCTGGCCCTTTTTTGTTTTTTCATTTTCACTTTTCAATCCACATATTTAAAAATCTATAACTTTTTTATTTTTACATGTAAAGAGCTCTGTGATGGCTTGTTTTCTGTGTACCAAATTGCACTTGCTATTTAATATTCCATGCCATGCACTGGGCATTCCAAATGCAGTGAAAATGGTGAAAAAACATATTTGCGCCTTTTTCTGCTTTTACTGTGCGCCCCAAATTACATGTCTTCTTTATTTTTTGGGTCGGTACGATCACGGTGGTACCAAATTTGTATAGGTTTTTATAATGGTTTAAAACACAAAAATTAAAACCTTCTGTACAAAAAAATTGGGGGGGATTTTGCCGTCTTCTGGCGCTAATAACTTTTTCATACTTTGGTCTACGGAGCTGTGAGTTGTGTCATTTTGTGCAATTTGCAATGCTACCATTTTTAGAACTGTACAACCTTTTGTTCACTTTTAATTGTGTCTGAGAGGAAGCCTGTTGTGTAGATACGCTCCTTGGGAGTGTCATATAGATTTTTCAATAATGTGTAGAAGTTTCCTGCTATTCCAAAGCGTTGTAGGACTGCCCACAGCCAGGGCCATCTGATATTGTCAAAAGCTTTTTCGGCATCTAACGCTACTAGTACTGGATGTTCACCTGGCTGTGGGTTGAGTCTCACAGTATCTAAGACTGTGAGAACTTTCCTGATATTTGTCACCGCTACCCTCCCTTTTATGAAACCTACTTGGGCCCTGCCTACAAGCGCTGGCATGAAGTGTGAGAGTCTGTCTGCCATAATTTTGGACAGTAATTTTATATCCTGGTCAATTAAGGAGATTGGGCGATAGGAGCCTGGGTTTAAGGGATCCTTCCCTTCTTTGGGAAGTAGTTTTATATATTCTGTTTTAGAGTGCAATGGTATTGTCCTGTCTTTCAATATGCTATTGTAGTATGGTGTTAAGATGGGTAGAATCTTGGAATTTGGTGCTTCATAGAATTCTGCCGTGTAGCCATCTGCTTAGCTCCTCCTCTGTTATTTCTGAATTGAGGGTCTCTAGTTGAGTTTGGGTTAACTTGGGGAGCCTGACCTCTGATAGGTATTGTTGTGTTTTTCCTTCCCCTTGTATATCATCTGTGTAAAGGGTGGCATAGTACGTTTTTAAAATGGCGTTCACTTCCTTTGGGGAGGTGGCGATGTGTCCCAATGGAGTTCGAAGTGAGTGTATGTGTGTCGCTGACTGTTTTCCTTTAGCCAACCTAGCTAGTAGACGTCCTGCTTTGTTCCCGAAGCGAAATAGTTCAGCCTCAAAGGTTGGCGGTATATTTCCTCCCTCCTATCTAACCAAAGGTCATAATTCGCCCTAGCCTCCTCCCACGCATCTTTATTTAAGAGTTAAAACTCGTTTTTAGGTTTCCAGATTTGACTAAGTTTACAAATCCCTGCAGTCTCAGTTGTATCACATACTGTACATGTATCAGAGCATATGTACTTACAACTGGGTGCTATGATTTTGCAGAGGGTGGTGTCTTGCTCAGATTTAGTGGGCCTCTGGCCTTTACTAACCCCTAAATGACTACCAATATGCCCACAGTACCTTACTGTATGCAGCTATCCTTTGACAGTGCTTTATAATAAACATGAAATGGAGGGCCGGTATTAGACAAAGTGGAACCCTGGGCAAAACGAAAAGTGGGGCCCCAACATAAAATTATTTTATGAACAGTCACATTCAGTCACTAAGAGCCGTGCGCCAGTTTTCCATCAGACTTAGCACATTCCTTTAGATGCAAACTGCTTGCACTGTTATTTAAGAAATTTCTGCACCTAAATTGTGTAATTCGCGACCCTTTTGTGCTGCAGCTGCACTAGGCATCATGCGACAGAAATTAGGGGGAGTTCTGGTGCTCAGTCAGGACGTGTGTCAGATTTAACATTCTAAGTCTGACAGAATTGTGTCGCAAGCCCTATGTTAAAGATGTACCAAACAAAAGTTGGTGTACTCTTTCGGACAGTGCAGGGAGCCCAAGATGCATGAAGAATGTGAGCCAGAAATCCTAAATCTGGCGCACTCTGCACTGTACACATTATGATCCCTGTAGTGCTGTTAGATACATTGTGCTGACAATGTGGTTAGATAATCAGGGTACAGGGTTTATATACACTTTCATTTACCTTCTGAACATTGTATTAATATCTGAAACATAGAAAGAGAGATGAGACAGATCAGAGATAAGATGATGAGATAGATGAGATGCATATTACACACAATCAGCCTTGCTACATATCTACTCTATCACAATATCTCCTCCCTGATAATGAACTCATCTGCCTTGAGCTTGTAACTCTCCTCTCGCTGCTACTGTTGTTTGCTGGCAGGAAGTCAGCGTGTATCAGTGTGTGCTCCTCCTGGAATGCAAGGGTGTGGGGAGCTGCAGGGAGCAGAGGGAGAGAGAAGCTTAGCTCTCCACAGCATAAGGAAGATGGCTGCTGACCCTAAAGCGACTATCTATACTGAAATTGTGTAGGACAGGCACTACCAAGGTATACGAATGTATGTAAGCCAACGTACCCCCAATAGCTATACAATACAAACAAAACAAGATAAAGGTGGGATGCGTACACAAGGCTAGACAGAAATAACAACAAAATGTTTATTGGATAAGTAACAATTTTAAACACAATCAAGACGGGACAACAATAAATATAAAAACACTTAAAAAGTACACCGGAGGGGTGTACAAAGCTGCCAAGGGCCAAGTTGCCCTAGAAACCCCCTACTACAGTCTGCCGATAGTAGAACTACAGTAACCATAAGGACCAGAATATGAATAACCATATAGAGCTAAAGTGCAAAAAATGCATGAAAAGTGCAATTTGAACAATGCAACAAAGCTCTGATGCATTATGCCCAACATATACAATACCATGTTGTCATAGAATGAGATAATAAAGCAAGGCAGGCAGGTGTAGGCAGAGAGAGAGGGGGGGGGGGGCAGACCCCACGCGTATCGTCACCTATTCGGTGACTTCCTCAGGGGTAAGACCCTAAAGCCTGACCCTAAAGCCAGATGGCTGCTGACCCCCTAAAGGGGCAACTGAAATTGTGTACACCAGGACTAATAAAGACACAGGTTGGAATTGAAATACATTTTTTGTAAATAACAGTGAATTAGAGAATGTGTTTTTGTTATCTTGAGTATATTTAAGAAATTTGTCTTTGTGGGAATAACCTTTTAAGGACTTTGCTGCTGTTTTTTGCATTTTTTAGATAGTAGATAGATATAATAGATAGGAAATAGGTAGGTAGATACAAGATATATAGACAAAAAGTTAGATAAATGGTTAGATAGACAGACCTATAGATAGGAAATAGACAAAGCATAAGAGATAGATAGCTAGACAGATAGATGATAGATATATAGACAGGAGATACATAATAAGCATCTTCACCCGGGCATTTAACTAAGGGGTATTTTTGGAGCAATACATACTCTGTCCAGAGAAGTCCACAGACAGGGGGTCGCTGGGCAAATTGCCCAGTTTGCTGCCCCCTAACGCCATCCCTGCCTGCATGGGAGTACAGGGGGGATTCACAGTGCTATGGAGTAGGTATATATATAGTTTTTTTTATGAATGACTTTTATATTGAGTTTTTCAGAGTAAAATTTTAGGTATTTACAGATGACACTAAGCTCTTTGTAGTAATAGAGGAATATAGTATATTTTATAGATAGATATGTGGAAGCTGGAGGATTGGGTGGAGAAATGATTGATGAAGTTAAAGGACATCTATCACCAGATTACTGGTGATAGAGTATCCTAATTAGACTGCTCGTTCGGTCTGGAGGATGTGGGGACTTTTAAAAGACGTTTTCATGCCTCTTTATTAACAAAATATGAACTTTGCAAAATTTCCTGAGGCACTCAGGCTGATGGAGCCTTAATTTATAAAGGCTACCCGCTGCAAGCCTCCTCCTGCTGTTGGCCTGGGAACTAGGAGAGAGCACAGCCTCGCTTTCTCCACGCCCAGACTCTCAGACCTCACCTGGCCAGGAGCAGGAGGAGGCTTGCAGTGGGGACATGCATAAATTAAAGTCTGGGGAAGTCGAGAGGCACCCGGACGCAGTCAGCCTGAGGGCCTTCTACACTTCTGCAAAGTTCATATTTCGTTAATAAAGAGGCAAGAAAACGTCTTAAAAACAGTCCCCCCATCCCCTAGACCGAATCTAATCTTTTGATAGATGTCCTTCAATGTAGATATTTGCACTAAAGTCATGCAATAAAATGTACTATTTTCTATTAAATAGTAAAACACTATTACAATAATAAAATTGACAGCGGAAAGAGCCTTAGACATTAACCTTATCTGTAGGAACCATTGCCAAGCCAAATAAATTTAAGAATATATCACGAGAAGCATAGATGCCCATGATAAAGTCTTATTATTGATGGTTCATACACGCAGTCCACGGGTTACATACAGGATAGGTTACGAAGGCTTTTTCTTATGTTGAATTAGTATGTAAGTCTGTAATTCTAGAACACTTTTTGTCTCTCCTCATGCTGCTCCCTTCCCCCACCTTGTCAGAGTATCAGCTCTATGCAGATCAGCTATTAACCTTTAGTGCTGTAACGGGTGCTCCCGCGATCCCTGTCTCGGATCGGGGGTGCACCCGTGTCTCCCCGGGGTTCGGTGGCCGGCTTCCGTCTCCTAGGGCGCGCACGCGCACCGGCTCGCTAAGATTTGAAGGGCCAGCGCGCCATTAATTGGCGTTGGCCATTTCACTAATCCTATATAAGCCTGCCTGTTCCTGTAACCCTTTGCCGCATCTTTGTGCCTCACAGCCTAAGAGAAAGCTCTGTTGCGATTTGCCTGCATTCCAGTGTCTCCTGTGTCTCCTGCGTTCCTGAGTCCCTCCGTGTTCCTGTGTTACCTGACCTCCTCCGTGTTCCCGTGTATCAGTGCTTCCCCGTGCTGCTGTCCCCTCTGCTGACCTGCTGTTGCTGACCCTGTATTGGACTCTGACATTGCATCTCTGCCTCCTGCCCTGACCTTAAGCCTGGACTGTGACCTCGAGTTTGTCTACTGTTTCTGTACCTTAACTGCAGACAAGTCATGCCTGAGGAACGACCTGGTGGTACCACGCCACAGCTTGTCTAACCCGTTTTGCGGCGGGCTCTGGTGAAAACCGGGTGCCACTTAGACTCCGGTCCCAGGTAGTGGCTTGAGTCATCGTCTGCAGTGGTCCAGAGGATCCACATCCCGCAAGCCTGACAGTAAGATCCGGCCATGGATCCCGCTGAGGTTCCGCCTCCCAGTAAACCTGATCTCGCTACCATCGTGATTCACCAATCTAGATCAGTTGGAACAAGTCACCGCCATGCTGCAGCAACTACTTTTCCTGAGGCTATCCCTGCAGCTTCTATTGCTCCGGCTTGTCTTCCCGTTGCTGAACCAAGACTACGGCAGTGCATGCCCAGCAAGTACGATGGCGACTCCAAGATGTTCAGGAGCTTTATTACTCAGTGCTCCCTGCACATAGAACTTATGCCGTCCCAGTTCATCACGGAGCGATCTAAGGTGGCCTTCATAATCAGCCTTCTCTCCGAGAAAGCCTTTGCCTGGGCTACTACTCCCCTTTGGGACAGAAACGACCCAATTACAGCTTCTCTTGCGGCCTTTTTGTTTGAATTCCGGTCTCCTCAGCCGAGTCTGCCCTGCCGAATTTACGTCAGGGGAATTCCTCCATGGGAGAGTATGTGGTCCAGTTCCGCACTTTGGCTTCGGAACTTTCATGGAACGACGCGGCCCTGTCCGCAGCTTTCAAAAAGGGTCTTGCCTCTCATGTGAAGGACGCTCTGGCCGCTCGTGATCTGCCGTCTACTCTGAGTGGTCTCATCACCTTGGCCACCCGGATAGACGTGCGATTTAGAGAGCGTGCTGAGGAGTCACGCCTCAAGCAACCTCAAGTTCGTCCTCGACGCCTGCTTCGCCTGGCCTTCCAAAGACCACTCCAGCCTCAGGTCGTACCGTCTGCAAAGGAGCCTATGGAGGTCGACAAAGCAAGACTCTCTTCCCAGGAATGCATTAGAAGACGCCTGTCTTTATTGTGCTAGTCCGGAGCACTTCATTGGGTCATGTCCTATCCGTCCCCAGCATCCGGGAAATGCCAGCACCTAGGGCTCTTGGGAGAAGCGTCCCTAGGTGTAAGCAAAGCTTCTCCATGCCTGATGATTCCGGTGCTTCTCAGCATTGGCACCAGCTCCCAGATCCAAGTCTCCGCTTTCTTGGACTCCAGTTCTGCAGGGAATTTCGTGGATACCGCCCTGTCTCCCGGCATAATATCCCAGTGGTCCGCCTCGAGAAGCCGTTGGTCATCTCCTCTGTAAGTGGCCAAATCCTCTCTGACCCGGTCCTGTACCGCATCAAGCCTCTGTTCTTGCAGGTCGGAGTGCTGCACAAGGAGAGATTGTCCTTTTATGTGTTACCTCGGTCCACGTCCTCTATCCTGTTGGGTCTACCGTGGCTGCAGCCCCATGCACCAGTTCTCAACTGGATGACAGGGGAGATCCTTCATTGGGGTCCAGAGTGCCGGTCCCGCTGTATGGTGGCGTCTCTACCTGTACCTGTATTGGCCTCTTCCCTGTCTATGATGCCCTTGGAAGGGTTACCAACGTGCTACCAGGACTTCTCTGACGTGTTCTTTAAGAAACAGGCTGAGACTTTGCCACCGCATGGACCCTATTTAGTTGTTGCCGGCTACCTCTTTGAGTACCTTGTGATGCCATTTGGTCTGTGCAATGCTCCAGCTGTTTTCCGAGAGTTTGTCAATGACATCTTCAGAGACTTTCTGTATACGTGTATTGTGGTCTACCTAGATGACATCTTAGGGTTCTCTCCAGACCTCAAGACCCACCAGTCTCACGTACAGCAAGTTCTTGGCCACCTTCGGGCTATTCGTCTCTTCGCCAAGCTCGAGAAGTGTCTCTTCCATCAACGGAGTCTACCTTTTCTTGGCTACATCATCTCCGACAAAGGTCTCCAGATGGATCCTACCAAATTATCTGCCGTTCTGCAGTGGCCACGTCCAGTGGGCCTTCGCGTTATCCAGAGGTTCCTGGGGTTCGCAAACTACTACCGACAGTTTATTACACATTTTTCTACGCTCGTCGCTCCCATATTGGCACTCACCAGAAAGGGCGCCAATCCACGCATTTGGCCTTCAGCAGCTGAAGAAGCCTTTGCGTAGTTAAAGTCCGCCTTTGCCACAGCTCCGGTTCTCTCTAGACCTGATACAGAGAAGTTTTTTATACTGGAGGTGGACGCGACTTCTGTCGGTGCAGGGGCTGTGCTTATCCAGAAGGGGCCCAGGGGCCGAACACTCACGTGCGGCTTCTTTTCCAAAACTTTTTCTCCTGCAGAGAAGAACTACTCTATTGGAGATAAGGAACTTTTGTCTATCAAACTTGCCCTGGAAGAATGGCGATATCTTTTGGAGGGGGCTCGCTATCCAGTCTGTGTTCACACAGATCATAAGAACCTCTCGTACCTCCAGACAGCCCAACGTCTTAACCCCAGGCAAGCCTATTGGTCAATATTCTTCTCCCGCTTCAACCTGATGATCCATTTCCGAATTGCTGAGAAGAATACCGCGGCTGATGCCCTTTCCCGTGCCTCAGATGTTGTTGGAGAAGAGCCGGTTCCTCAGCATATCACCTCTCCTGTGGATCTTCGGCAGCTTCCCCCTGGTAAGACGTATGTCCGACCTGCTCTGCAGAAGAGGATTTTGTTTTGGGGACATTCTTCCCGCCTGGCTGGGCACCCTGGGCCCGTGGCCCTCATTTCCCGCTACTACTGATGGCATGACTTGGTCAAAGATGTTCGGGACTTTGTGGGATCCTGCACCTCCTGTGCTCGTAATAAGCCTTCTCGTCTCCCTCTGCACATTGTCTCTAAACGGAAGTTCAGTTTGTTTCTCGCTTCTGGCACTCTCTGCAGCCAACTTCCGCTTACCACCCTCAGTCCAATGGACAAGTGGAGAGGGTCAACCAGACTCTGGGCTGCTACCTTCGCAATTTCGTCTCTGCCCGCCAGGACGGCTGGTTCACTTTGTTGCCGTGGGCTGAGTTCTCCCACAACTCTCTGTATTCAGAATCTGCTGGTGCAGCTCCAGTATTGTCTATGGAAGAATTCCATGCCCACCACTCCCTCTCTCAGTTCCCTCAGATCTTCCTGCGGTGGAAGAATTGGTGCAGGACCTCAGTTCTGTTTGGAAACAGACTCATCTATCTCTACTTCGGGCGTCTGCTCGCACCAAAATCGAGGCCGACAAGAGACGCAGAACTCCTCCCGTCTTCTCCCCTGGGGACAAGGTCCGGTTATCTTCCAGGTACATCCGGCTGAAGATACCCGGGTACAAGCTCGGTCCTCGATTCTTGGGTCCTTTCAAGGTCCTGGCCCGTATTAATTCAGTGGCTCCGCCTGCCTCCATCTATGCGCATCCCGAACTCCTTCCATGTCTCCCTCCTGAAGCCAGTCATCTTGAACTGATTTTCCCAGCAATCCCCTCCTCCTGCTCCTGAAGCGGATTCCCCAGATGTTTATAAAGTAAAGGAGGTTCTGGACATGAAGATCATGAGGGGTAAGCAGTTCTTTTTTTTTTAGACTGGAAGGGGTTCGGGCCTGAGGAGAACCTAAGAAGGAACCCAAAGAGAACATTTTGGATCGGACTCTCCTCCAGAGATTTCTTGGGACCAAGAGGAAGGGGGGGAGGCCGAAGGGGGGGGGGGGGTTCTGTCACGAATGTTCCCGCGATCCCTGTCTCGGATCGCGGGTGCACCCGTGCCTCCCCTGGGTCCGGTGGCCTTCTTCTCTTACCTTCCCCGGCTCCCGCGGCGTCCTCTGCTTCTCCCACGGCTCGACGTGCACGTCCGCATCTCCTCGGGCACGCACGCGCGCCGGTTCGCTAAGATTTAAAGGGCCAGCGCGCCATTAATTGGCGCTGGCCATTTCACTAATCCTATATAAGCCTGCCTCTTCCTGTAAGCCCCTGCCGAATCTTTGTGCCTCACAGCCTAAGAGAAAGCTCTGTTGCGATTTGCCTGCATTCCAGTGTCTCCTATGTCTCCTGCGTTCCTGAGTCCCTCCGTGTTCCTGTGTTACTTGACCTCCTCCGTGTTCACGTGTACCAGTGCTCCCCCGTGCTGCTGTCCTGTGTGCTTTTCTAACCCGCTTTGCGGCAGGCTCTGGTGAAAACCGGGTACCACTTAGACTCCGGTCCCAGGTAGTGGCTTGAGTCATCATTTGCAGTGGTCCAGAGGATCCACATCCCGCAAGCCTGACAAGTGCTCACACAGCACAGACTATACACTTCATGTACTAATGATTTCTACCGCTTATTACATGTTCCCTGCTCCCACATGTGATGGGAGCTGCTAGCCTAGTCACCATATACATCCTGTATGTACAGGACATAGTGTTCAGTGTATTTGCAGGTGGGAAACTAAATGGATTTAATGCTAAATTAATTTTGATAGAAAACACAAATCATCATGGGATCTGTGGGCAGCTTGAATTGGCCACAAACCTCATGGCAGGTACAGGAAAAGCTAGGTCTCTGCCCACTTCAATTCTGGTGAGACAGATAATGCCATAACTCTGGAAAGAAAAGGGCGAGCAGCGCAATATAGGCAAAGTTCTTTGTGTTTTTAAAGGGGGAAGAAGATATGAGAATTAGGTCAAATCATTTATATACTCCATATTTGTCATGGGTTTTTAGATACTACTACTAGTATATACCGTGCACCTTGGAAAATAATAACACCAATTACCTCTCTGGCAATTCTACATTGTTCTTCACCTCCTGCTGCTGTTGCCCACTCATGGATTCTGCTGTGGACTCAGACAGCGGGATGACAGCTGCATGATAACAGCATTAAACATTATTCTGTCATCACAATCGTGATAATTGTTGTGCCACAGACTGATCACTCTACTGGGGATGGAACTCTGCTGGCGATGGTGCATTATATTGATATGAGTTTTTTTTTTTTTTTTAAAGATATTTATTGGGTAGAAGAAATGTTATACAGTTAACATTGGAAATACGGAAGTTCAGTTTGTTTCTCGCTTCTGGCACTCTCTGCAGCCAACTTCCGCTTACCACCCTCAGTCCAATGGACAAGTGGAGAGGGTCAACCAGACTCTGGGCTGCTACCTTCGCAATTTCGTCTCTGCCCGCCAGGACGACTGGTTCACTTTGTTGCCGTGGGCTGAGTTCTCCTACAACTCTCTGTATTCAGAATCTGCTGGTGCAGCTCAATTAATTTTGCTAAATTAATTTTGATAGAAAACACAAATCATCATGGGATCTGTGGGCAGCTTGAATTGGCCACAAACCTCATGGCAGGTACAGGAAAAGCTAGGTCTCTGCCCACTTCAATTCTGGTGAGACAGATAATGCCATAACTCTGGAAAGAAAAGGGCGAGCAGCGCAATATAGGCAAAGTTCTTTGTGTTTTTAAAGGGGGAAGAAGATATGAGAATTGGGTCAAATCATTTATATACTTAGCTCCATATTTGTCATGGGTTTTTAGATACTACTAGTAGTATATACCGTGCACCTTGGAAAATAATAACACCAATTACCTCTCCGGCAATTCTACATTGTTCTTCACCTCCTGCTGCTGTTGCCCACTCATGGATTCTGCTGTGGACTCAGACAGCGGGATGACAGCTGCATGATAACAGCATTAAACATTATTCTGTCATCACAATCGTGATAATTGTTGTGCCACAGACTGATCACTCTACTGGGGATGGAACTCTGCTGGCGATGGTGCATTATATTGATATGAGTTTTTTTTTTTTTTTAAGATATTTTTTTGGGGGAAGTAAAGTTATAAAAATTAAAATTGGAAATATAAGGTTCAGTAAGCACGTTTGACATATCGAGCAGATATAATGTAGTGAGATATTACTTTTTCTACCAAGTATAATCTTGTGACTTCTATATTACATATTCAATAGACAACAGAGACAATGCACAGAGTTTTACTTCCCTGATACGTAGCGGGAAAAATGAACTCTGTGCATCATATATCGATATAATGCATGAAGTTCAGTCCCCAGCATAGTGATCAGTCCGGGGCACTGCTCTTGTCACTGTGGTGATCACATACTGATCACGGAATAATGTTAAACAACCCTTACAGAAACATTCCATACAGAAGCTCAGTGATCGAGTCCTGTGTGGCTAGCACCACAGGCTTGTAGAGGGAGTATCAGCAGTAAGACAATGATCAGCAATTTACCTCCATATTCTGTAGATATATGATAAATTATTAATATGGTCTGACCCTTTGGATTGCTAATACATTCTTTTGAGGGAAGAACCCTTTTTAGTAGCTGCATAATTTTTTCTGGAATGTGAAAGAGCACTTTACAGTGAAGTTTGCTTTAAAATATGTTATCAGATGCTGAGCCTATAATTATTTGTGCAGCTGATAAACCATTCTTTTTATAGCTCATTGTTATTTGAAGAACACTTAATCTGGATAGCCGCAGCCAAGTATTTTTTTTTACATTGATGGGATCAATCTGTCTATTGTTCTCTTGAATTTCAATGCATATATAAATTATCTGTAAACAGGAAAATAGTTTTCATTGCCAGAAAAAAGGCTAATCTGGAATGGTTATCAGAGTGATGAATAAAAGCATATTATACATTTACATCAACCTCAGGCTATTCTATTTTTACCAGGACCACACGATAACAAGAAGTCTCCAATTCAAAAGGAAAAGATGATCTATACTTGTTACGCCAAGATAAATACTCCATGAAGATTTGAAGAAACGCTTTGCTGCCTGGACATGTCACCGAATATAGTAAACAGCCCAAAGCAAAGTACAAATTCACATCTGTTATCTAGGTCGTCTAACTAGCTTCCTTTTAACCTATGGCATTGATTCTCAATTTCTACCCTGTGTTATTAAATTTGTTTGCTTAAATACTGAAACTATAGCATACACAGATGTTTCATTGGAAATACATTATATAAGAATACATTTATCAGCTTCAGGGGTAGTGGAACCACTGAACCACCGCGGCCGATGTCTTAAGCCAACATCTGGGAGGGGAGTCTAAGTGGCACCCTGTTTTCACCAGAGCCTGCGCAAAGCGGGTTGGACTTGCTGCGGTGTGGTACCACGGGCACGACTTTGTCCACGGTGGTGGCCAAGGGGAGGTGCAGAATCGTGAGGCAGAGACAGAGTCGGGGATAGGCAGGTGGTCACGGGATCAGAGTCGGACGTAGCAGAAGGTCAAGACAGGCGGTAGAGAAGCGGAATCAGGAACGGGAATAGAGGTCACAACAGGAAATTACAATGATCGCAAGAATAATGCAGGGAAGCTTTCTCAAGGCACGAGGCACAAAGATCCGTCAGGAGACACAGAAAGGGGCTGGCAATTTATCAGGGCAGGCGTCCGGCCAGTGGTATTTATTGGCCTGCTTTAAATCTTATTGGCCCTTTAAATCTTACCGAGCTGGCGTGCGCACTAGAAGACAGGGACGTGCATGCTGGAGTGTGGAGACCGCGGAGACTGCCGCTGGAGCCAGGGAAGGTGAATGAGGCTGCAGGCTGGCCTCGGGGGCACAGGAAGGCACACAAGTTCACCTGCGACCCGGGATATGGGTCACAGGAGCACCCCTGACGAAATTGAATGTCATTAGCTACTTCCCATTACCTTCTTAGTGACTGCCCATACTGAACTGACTAAAATGCTTTAAAGTGAACCTGTCACTACATTTTCACAAAGCTACGGACAGGTTCCCATAGAGCACCCTTCTTATAGCTAAAAATTGTTTCCATCACATTCCCATAAATCAAGTTTATCAGAGAGGGCGTGTTTTGCTCAGTCAGCCTCGCCCATTTACTCCTCCCCATGTCCCATGTCTCTTCTCAGCATGTCATGTGACCAGGGTGAAGTCATCTAAGTTCCTTTACCCAGTTACATTTGCAATGTCTACCCCATGTATATATTTGATAACATGAAATCACAACATGCCTCCATGGATTTCTACTCTAGCATGTTCAGTAGCAGTGAAAACTGTCAATCAGGAATAAGGATGAAGAGAAAAGCAATCTAAATTTACTATGCATAACTCACATCACAGTTGCATATAAATTTAAAAACTGATTTTTGTGATATTGCAAGGATCATTGGAAAGGAACCACTTAGGGATAAAAGTACCTCAGAAGTAGTCAGAATTATGTACTTCAATTTTTCCAGTATCTACAATTCAATAGAACCAGGTGGCCTGAGAGGAAAAATGAGGGCACTCTGAATGGACACCACCCTAACTAACTGGACCTATGACTACCTGAGGTACCGCCACGGTACGTCCAAATAGGAAACATCCGCTCCAATACGGTCATCAGCAACAGCGGAGCACCACAAGGGACTGTACTGTCCCCCTTTCTCTTCACCTTCTACACTTCAGATATAACTCTATCTCCTGCCACCTCCTAAAATTTTCAGACGACTTTGTTATTTTCAGTTGGACAATGAGGACAACGATGAGTAGTAGAGAAATACCTTCAGCAACTTTAAGTGGAGTGAAAGCAACATTCTAGTGATCAATGTCGAAAAAACAAAGGAGATGATCCTACTTGCTACTCTTTAGGTCGATGACCAACGGCTGAGAAATAGATCAGGTCAATATCCACAAGTATCTGGGGGTGTACATTGATGACAGGCTTAAATGGAGGACCAATATTGATTGGGTATTTGGCAATGACCAGGTTGCACTTGTTGAGGAAGCTGAGGTCATTCCAATGAAGGCGTGCATATTATTCTATGCAGTTGTCTGTTGGGGAGGAGGCTTAAACAGTAGAGAAATGAACTGCCTCAACAAGGTTATCTGAAGAGCTCAAAGCACTATTGGGGAGATGCTGCGTTCACTAGAGGAAGTCCGGCAAATCATATGCCTTAGGAAATTTGACGCCATTGTTAAAAATGGCACCGACCCACAACACACTACTACAGCAACGGATCAATAGAAGTCATCGTTACCGCCAGGTGTGTTGCCATACGATAAGGTTCCAGAACTCTTTCATCCCAAAGGCAATAGAACTATTTAACCCCCACCCACCAAAAATTAAGGTAGTCATTTTTATGTTATTATTTGAAACACTGTATATGCCTTGCCTGAAGTAATGGTGCACAAAACAATTTCCCCATGGGATTAATAAGGTTTTATTCTATTCTATGCAAATGCTTGCTTTTTAATCAGTTTTTTATTAAGTATTTTGGGTGGGTTAATTTGAATGGCAGTTTCTCTTTAAAATACATATTACAGGGTCTCTATTTATTCTTCCTAAAGCGTTTAAATCTCGGCATGCTCTACTTTTGCAAGTCACACGCGTGAATAACGCACCATACAAGTCTATGGAGATGCATCAAAAACGCATTGCACTTTGAGACACTTGCAAGTGCAATGCAAGTGCAATGCGTTTTTCACGCATCAATTGCCATAGAAAAGATAGAGCTCAGTCCTGAGTCCATTTCACGCGTATTTTCTGCGCGTGAAAAACGCATTGAAATTGCATTGAAAACGCGCGTGAAAAACTGAGACACTGAACAAACTCTGACTGAAAACTGATTGCACTCTGATGCAAAATGTGCGTTTTTCACTGACCAAACCCTGATCGCACCCTGATCAAACTCTGACGTGATCTGCAACACAAGTGTGGAAGGGGCCTTATTGTGAGCTTGCTGGAACGTCTGAGCCCGCGCTCAGAAACCAGAACTGAACTGACATGTTGAGTTCAGTTGCCCTTGTGGGCATGAGTTAGCCCCTTTACAGCCTGTGTATTTTGAAATTAATATAAGGCTGCAGGAGGTCCTATTTCTGCCCTATGATGCCCGGGCAGTCAGATCAACCACCTGGCCTAGACATGAGGATGATATCATTCCATTTAATGTGGCTGTGTATGAGCCTATTAAGAAAAGAGCAAGCGCACGGCCAAAGACAGCGGTTGTGAGCATGTTCTGCTTAGGCTATTTGCACATCTAGGGCAGAAAACCGGTGTAAGATTCCATCTCCCTAGATAAAAAACAGCACTTAGCATGAAAAGCAAAGAGAAAAGCAGAGCACTGTACACTTACTACAAAGAGAGAGAATGTAACTTTATTGCTATTGTTGTCAATGAAATGAAATGCAGCATTTCTATACATGAGGAAGAAAGAGAAAAGTGGGCTAATTGCCCAAAATTTACGCTTCATGGGAAGCATTTATTATAGGATTTTCCAAATTTTTTGGTGCAAAATAGTGGCAAAAAATTGCCAAGGGGTTATTTGTGATTTTTTGATGCCAACAAAAAACAATGACCTTTTTCTACTACTACATAGAACCACTGTTAATGCAACGCTATGTAATGTTGACTTATAATTTGCAATTTTCTTTTAATTTCACAAAAAAACGCATAGTCACTCTTATCCCCTTTTGATTTTTGTGCTGCTTTCTTTTTAAATTATTTTGTGATGATTAAAAAACGAGAGTTTTTTTCAAAGGGCCATCGCCACATAAATCTGACAGACAGCGGAGCTCCAAAGGCACTTAGAAAATCACAAGGAGCCTTCCGAAAGATAAATAACCCCCAATTTGCCTTATGTACAATTTTGACTAAAACCGCAACTGATTCTGTTACCAATATAATAAATATGATGCTTAAAATTAATCTTGCCCATAAAATCTTAATTGCAATCTACTGCATGGACTACACTGTATGGAAAACTATTCGCAAGTTTAATGGACTTCAGTCTTCCTATTTATCTTCTTTGCAGCTTCAAGGACAGCCGTCAAATTTGCTTTATCTCCAAATTCCTTCTCACGATGCTCAAGGAGAATTCCCTAGAAATTGAGAAAAGAAAAGGAAATGATAAGCGAAGGCTGATGCATACTTCTAATGGACAATAGATTTACAACAAACTTTGCATAAGAAACTTTGTGCTGATAACATATACTACAAAGTGCTTTTTTCTCCTTTTACTTTGGTTCCTACTATCTTCCATCTTTTTTCTAATGCCAAAAGCGCAGAAGAAATCAAAACAGAGAGGGCAGAGATGGGAGCTGCTGGGCAGTGATGAGTATACACATAATGACCAGAGACCAAAATGACCACAAAGAACTACCAGTTTTGTATGCCTTAACTAAGCTCATTAGTAATGGGGACAATGAGATAGGCTAGTTGTACCATTCATTAGCTTTTGACTGGAAATACCAAATAAAATAAACCTTAAGCAAATAGTAAATCTAGGGAATGTAAATGCAAATAGTAAATCTTGTGGAAAGAATGGGGGTGTGTAATTTTAACTATTGCATTTTCTTGTTTTTATAGGAGTTAAAATATGAGTTTAAAATATGAGGGTTTTATCATTTCTTCATGTAGGAAAAAGACACATCTACATGAAAAACAGTAAAAAGTTTCCTTATGTAAAAAAATTCCTTAAACTGAAATGGGTTATGGAAGTCAGCTAAATTCCTTGTCACTGAAGTAAATAGTTGATGCCCTGTGTGTGAAAGGAAGTAGAGACCAGCTAGTAACTGCTACAAAGTGACAAAGTAATGTACCACAAGCTTATTGAAGAAGGCCCAGCAATTATTATTCTGATATCTATTTACATGCAGATTCAATCAAGCCTTGAAGGAAAACTACCAGTTAGTTTACCAAAAAATAAACCAGACATACTCACCTGAAGTCCTCTTCATCCCGATCCTGGCATTGGTCTTCTTTAATATTGACGTGCCGGGATTGCCTGGAAAAAAAACTTGCTAATTTTAAGTCCTTTTTTTCTAGGCAGTCCCCGCATGTCAACATTAAAAAAGTCCATTAAAGAATACCAGCGGGATGAAGAGGAGCACAGGTGAATAAGTCTGGTTTATTTTTTTGGTATAATAACTGGTAGTTTTCCTTTAATGTGTTATGAATAAAGTAAGGTATTGGTATAAACCCCTGGATATGACAAACAAAATAATTATACAAGTTCAAATCCAGTAGCCTGAGACTTCTACCTTATCCCTAACTCTGGTAATCCCCATGCACGAGGCTGCAGGGGGCATGTCCAGGCACTGGAATTGTATAAAGAGAACAGGAAGGTAGACAGATCCGACCCTAGCAGCAAAAATCTAAGAGAAGGAGCAGGCTATAGCTGGTCGATGGATTGGTAGGTGGAGAAAAGAGGCTACTGGGGCGCAGAGCGTACTGGGGCGTACTCTACGCCTCAGTAGCCGCTTAAAAAAATTTACATATCTGCTTATTAATGTCTACTTAAAGATAGCCGGGACGTGAGGATTAGCCCAAAAAAGGGCTATCCTCACGTCCCATTCATCCACCTACCACCCGATCTACCCTAGGTAGAATCCTGGTGGTAGGTTCCGTTTAAAACTTAATATTGAAAAACTATTTTAATATAAATCAAATTTCATCTATACAAAAACTTATGTAAATTAAATTATGCAATTTAAAGGTCCATATCAGTTTTCAAAGTAAGCTTAAAATTAACAAACTTGCGTAAAGTGGCATTTACCTAGTTAAATACTCTGAACTCCCTTACTTTCTCTGAGGACACATAGTCTAAATACCTTTATAATTCTTGGCATTTCTTCTTAACATAGTATTACAATGTACTGAGTATTACTTACGGGTACTCCTGAGAATAGCACGGAATGCAAATATTGGTCTCCTACAGTCACCTTTAAGAACCCACAAGTAGCTCCCACTTGAGAACATTGAATCTATTATACTGAAGATCAGAAAGAACTAGCTTAGGGGTCAGAAACCTTCGCCAATCTAACTGTTGTGAAATGTTCTTGCCATGCCCCCTAAGGTATTTTAATTTTGGGCCTTGAGACAATAAGAGACTCATGAATGATGGGTTTGGTCTGTCCTTTTTGCTGCAAGCTGAAAAAAAGTACTTTGTGCATGAACAACCAGGACTCCCGGGATCCACAGGAGCCACACAGTTCTTTGAAATTCAGGGATGCTGTAGATTACACAAGAATAAATTGTTCTTTAAAGTAGATTAATTCTCAAACTTCTTTGGGTTAGAAATAAGAGAGGTCATTTAAGAAGTGGAATCTACTCTGGGGTTTCCCCACTAATCTAGAAGAACAACTTAGAAAACCACATTGCAGGTTACAGGTAGGCTGTAAAATCAAGAGAGGCATGGGACGCATGATTGATCCATGTCAAACAGACAACCACCCAGGAAAGAAGTGACAGATAAAGCATCAGTGACTGTCGGACAATAAATATAGCGGGTAATGTATCAGTAAATTATGCCCCATATACATGAAAGTGCCAGTTTCCCTTTAACTAAACCTTGGAAGAAACTGCAGTAGAAGGAATGTTATAGCTTAAAAGTACTTTTCCATCAGGACAACTGCCTAAATAATAATGGTTGGTGCTGTGATCAGCTGACTGCACTGTCCACTGGCTCTAGGGAGGGAAAGTACATGCATTATACATTGTGGATTGGAACACTGTTTTTTATACATTTTGACCTTTATTAAGCATATGGACTTGATTAAGGGGGAATAGATGTGTCTTAGACTTATACAAGGACATTAATATCCGATTGGTGGAAGACTGATTAATGTGAAGCTCATTCCCTGGCTATTACACAGTGCGAAGAGAGTTACTAGTTCCATTACACTGCAGCTGCTACTAAAAGCTGCCCGAAAGTCAGACCCCCTGAGATCTGTGACCTATTCCATAGCATCCAGTTTTTGGGCGCTATTCCTGGTGGTTGGGCGAATAGCCCATTTTATCCTGCTGTCGCCATGCATCTGTTGTGCAGCAGCAGCAATGTATGGAGGTAGCTATGACTGGCACTGCCACCTCCTCCATCTCAGAGCTCCAGGGAGAGCAGGAAGCAGGACTGCAAGGGAATGAGGAAAATTAAGTAACAAAGTTTTTTTGTTTTTGAATACCCAGGAACAGGGGAGGACAGAGGGCTACAATATGAGAAGAGATGAAGGACAGGAGGCCATATTGATGCAGAGAGATGTTGGAGGACAGGAGGCCAATATATGAGGGGATAAGGAGGAGAGGAGGCCACTAGTTGAGGGGAGATGGAGGAGAACATGAGGCCACTATATGAGAGGAGATGGAGGAGTGCAGGAGACCACAAAACTAATGGGAGGATACAATTTAAGAAGGGTATTATATGTTGCTGAGTTGCATTGAACGGTAATAAATTGTTTCCCAGTGAGGTTGGCCACTGCAAGGGGGCATTATACTATGTGGGGGCCAATAAGGTTGATATTACATTATATTTGGTGGTGGGACAATGGGTATGGTTTCTGAATAGGGGAAGGGGCTTTTTGTCCCTCTTTCCCTAACCCAAAAGTTGGGAGGTATGATATTCAAACATTATTTTCATTGGGTTTATTTTATTGCACTAATGAGCTCTACTATGCCTTTTTCTTCTTGGTATATACCAGTGATGGCAAACCTTTTAGACACAGAGTGCGCAAACTACAACCAAAACCCACATATTTTTCACAAAGTGCCAAAGCCACAATTTAAGCAGGAACTTATTACTCCGTGCTCTGTCACACCTGAGGACACCATTACAGTAGAAAGAAGGAGAAGAAATTTGGATCATCATTGTAGCTTCCTTCTAGGGTCCTGGGCTGCCTGTGATTGCAAAAGGCCTTGAGTCCTGTCTGGCAAACCCTGTCTTGGGGTGATGGCATGGGTGCCCATAAAGAGGGCTCTGAGTGCCACCTCTGGCACCAGTGCCATAGGTTTGCCACCACTGATATATACCATCAATAGTATAATGCTTGGATAGCCTTTGTAAAAAATTACATTATCCCACAGTCTTAAATAATCAAAATCATGATAATATTTATAAATACTATATATTATACCCTATACCATTGTTGGAGAAACTATGGCACTTGGGGCCCTCTCTCTGGGAACCCAGGCTGTTTTCCCAGCATGCAATTTGCCAGACAGGGCTTGACCCAGTGCTATTTTAAAGCACCACATCCTTTGTTACCAGGGACTGCAGTTGGTGTGAGAAGAAAAGGATAAGGATGGATAGTCTGCTATCTACTTTCTGGATGGACCATGTTAGAAATATAACTGCATATGACATGTGGACACTTAATAAGCTAACAGTTTACCTGGTTTCCGGAGCCAATCACAAACAAGCCACCAAGAATAAAGCCTTCCCCTTCTAAGTTTCCCTCATATCCTGCTTTCCAGGCTCGACGGAAATTCTGCCAAACTCCCAGTCGTATGAATCCCATAAGCATCATTTTCCTTCTCTGGGGTCCATAAAAGCGTTTCTGAACAATAAAATGAGCAGAGAAAGATAAGTAAATATACTACATGCTGTTTACATAAGTTTCAATTGAACATAAACTTGATCACGATTCTGTGAGATTTATTAGAAGCATCTGAGAGCAGAACTGTTCTAGTTGCCCATGGCAACCAAACAAAGCTCAAATTTCATTTTCCCACAACAGTTTATAAAACCAATAAGAGCTGAGCTCTTATTGGTTGCCATGAGCAACTAGAACAGTTCAGCTTTCTTCTTCTTCACTTCTGATAAATCTCCTCCAATGTTCCTATTTAATATGTCTTATATCAGCAGTTTCTAGGACATTTTCTAAAGGTTGATCATTAGGAAGACTTCATTGTATTCATAGTGTAGGCGTAGGCGCACGACTGAAATATTTCTATGGAATTAAAAAGACATAAGTTATGCTCCACCTCTTATGTCCTTTTTTTTGCCCTGCAATAGGTATAATTCAATGAATCTACTTTCAAAGGAATGACTCTTTAACCCCAACGCGCATCAGGATGTTATAGTACGTCCCTGCGGGTAGATACTTCCCGCACAGGGACGTTTATAAAGTCCCGCTTCTAGCACCGGCTCATGAATGGAGCCGGCACCAGAAGCAGCGGCAGTCAGCTGTCTATTACAGCTAACACTGCGCTGTAACACCCGCGATCAGCTTACCCGGGGATCCAATCCTATTCTGGGCAGCCCCGTGGTCTGCCGCATGTACGGGGCTGCCCGATGTCCTGAGCACTCAGTACCCTTCCGGGTCTGACTGTAAACCAGGGGTACTCAAACTCCATTTAACCTTGGGGCCGCTGGAGGTAGATTCTGTAAGTGCCTGGGCCGCATCAAGTTTTCACACAAATTTTCGCTTAACAAACTATCATTAATTCATCAAATGTCACTGTGGCGCTCTCCAGCGTCAAGGAAAGCCAAGCTGGTAGACATTTTTCTCTATACGCGTCCTGTGCACCGGGGGTCCCAGACTCCTACCGCACTGAGCACCAGTCAGGGACACCCATCCTCCCCCCTAGCCCCCCCGACTTGCCTCCATCAAAGATATGAAGCTGGGGACAGCGGCTCTGACCTGCACCAAGTGCGTCAGATCGGCACTCATTCTTCAAGTCCGGAGGGAAGGATTACCGGTTACGTGTCCTTTCCTTTCCTGTTTTTCATGTAATTTTTCACTCCCCACCTTCAAAAATCTATACTTTTATTCACGAAGTGTGTGACGGCTTTTTCTCTGCGTACAAATTGCACTTCATAAGTGAAGTATTAAAATTCCATGCCATGTACTCGAAGCGGAAAAAACTTCCCATGCAATGAAAATGGTTAAAAAACCACATTTGCGCCATTTTCTGTGGGCTTGGTATTACGGCTTTCACTGACACCCCAAATGACATGTCTACTTTATTCTATGGGTTCTTACGATTAGGGGATCCAAATTTGTTTATGTTTATAATGTTTTTCCAAAAATTAAAACCTCCTGTACAACAATTATTTTGTTGATTTTGCCAACTTCTGCTCTAATACTTTTTTATACGTTGGTGTAACTGAGCTGTGGGTGGTGTCATTTTTTTGGCGAAATTTGATAAGATTTTCCAATATCATTTTTGGTAGATGTAAACGACCTTTTGATATCACTTTGATTAGATTTTTTATATTTTCAAATGCAAAAGTCCATTTTCGACTTTGTGGCTGCTATTTTCTGTTCGGGGTTAAAAGCATTGAAAAAACTTATCATATTTGATAGAGTTGGGCCATTTTCGTGACGCGTCGATCTGATGTGTTTACATTATTTTTATCGGTTTATTATATTTTAATGTCAGTTCATAGGGAGGAGGTGGGGTGATTTAATTTAAGGTTTTTTTTATTATCATTTTTTTTTTTTTTAACGTTTTTTGTATTTTTATTTATACTATTTTTCGACTCCTAGGGTACTTTAATCCCATGTTTCGATCGATCCTATCATATACTGGCCATACTACATATGTCAGTAATGGGAATTTCCTCCTCATCATTACATGTGGCCTTTGTAGTGAAGGGGTTAAAACGAATAGCCTCGGTCTTCCACGAGACGTTCTACCATGGATACGGTCGCCGTCCCCCTATGACGTCACGGGGAGCGCTATCCCAGGTAGACGATGGTCAGCTCCCATGCGCCGCTATCTTTTGAGGCTGCCGCGCTTTGTCGCGGCAGACCCTCGCTGTCAAACAGCCGCGATCGTGCTAAGCAACCGATCGCAGGGTGTTACCGGTAACCTTGCTCAAATATGCAGCAAAGACTTACCGGCTATGAAGGCTTCGGCGCGTGAGCCCTCGCCATGCCGCGCTACCTCCCTCCCATGCAGTGGGGGCGCAAAATATGGTCCCCGCGGGCCGCAGTTTGCCCCGGGCCGCGGTTTGAGACCCCTGCGCAAACTGTCTGCGCATGCGCCACAAAAAAATGTGCTGAAAATCCTCAATTAGGCTTATACACGAGTCACTACAGCACTTAAAAAAAAACAACTTATATACTCGCCCTCCGGCGTCCCCGATGCGCAGCGCTGCTCCCCTGATGTCAGCGCGGGTCCTCTTCTGTCTTCTTTCTTCGGTAACATCCTGCAGGGAGCCGCCATGTTTTTCTACTGGCCGGCGCATAGTATGACCTCAGCGACTGCCGTGTCATACTATGCACCTGCCGGCTGGGAAGAACGGGGCCGTGCCCTGCAGGATGTTACCGAAGACGGAAGACAGGCGCGGAAGACAGAAAAGAAGCCGCACGGACAGCGCTACGCATCGGGGCCGCCGGAGATTGGGGGATATTTATCATACGCTGGCGCTTGCCCCTTGATGTATCGGGCTGCCAGTTGCGCAGCGTTTATCCTACGTCAGGCAGGGCCTAGCGTAGAAAAAAACGCAGCCGGCGACTTTTCACCTATGAAAAGTCGCCGGCAGCAGCGAGTGCACAGACGCGGGACAGTAGCGCCCCGCGCCGGCCCACTCCCGTTCGGGGGCCCTGGTGTAGTTTTGTGCCTCCAGGTTCCACACATAGCCATCCTCGGCCCCCTGCTCTTCCTTCCGTCGTACTCACCCCTTCTCTGCTTTTCCGTCGCCCCGGCCCCCTTGCTCCCGCCCCACTGGCGTGAAGGTGGCGGATTGGGGAAAATAATCGCAAAATCTAGCAATAAGCTAGCATTTGCGATTATTTCAGGGCCTCTGCGCCACTGGCGGTGCGCAGAGGTCCTGATAAATATCCCCCATTGAGTATATATATATATTGGTATATGAGTTTCGTTTTTTTTTTTTTTAGTGCTGGGCTCGCAGTATACTACTTGGGGACAGGCTGGGCTGGCTGTATACTACTGGGGGCAGGCTGGGCTGGCTGTATACTACTGGGGGCAGGCTGGGCTGGCTATATACTACTGGGGGCTTGCTGGCTATATACTACTGGGGGCTTGCTGGCTATATACTGGAGGGGGGGGGTCTGTGATCAATGCATTTCCCATACTCGGCTTATACTCTAGTCTATAGGTTTTCCCAGTTTTTGGTGGTAAAATTCGGGTCGGCTTATACTCAAGTATATACGGTAAGCCCTTAACCAGATTTATCAGCCGAAAAAATAAGAAAGTTCTGCATATGAAAAGATGGTGATGCTAAAATGAACATTTTTCGCCAAATTACTTTTTATTCAGTAAAATTTGGGAAAAAAAAATTAAAGAATCTATGTAAATGAGGCATTTTCTTAATTGTGGCGACCCACAGAATACAAATAATATACTATTTTTATAGTATAACGGCCCAAACCCCCCCCCAAAAAAAATAATCTTCCAAATAGTTGATGATTTTCATTTCCCCCACTAAAAAGAGTTAATAAAATCTCACCAATTAGCTATAGATGCCGCAAAATGATGTAACATGTGGCAAAAAGATAAGCCCCTATAGGTCCGCATTAAAAAAGGAAAAAAATTTAACCTGTACAATGTGACAATGCAAATCTGCTCTAGATGGCTCCTCCTTTCCTTCTATGCCCGTCTTCTATGTACCCATACAGCACTTTACCACCACATATGGGGAGAAATTGGGTATCAAACGTTGTGTAGCCTTTTTTCATTTAATCCATTTCAGATGTTTAATTTTCCATCCAAAATGAATGTATTGTCAAAAAATATTACAATTTGTAGACTGTACCTCCGTTTTGTTTTAACCCCTAAAAAAAACCTAAAGGGTTAAACAAACTTCTTAAAAGTGCTTTTTCATACATTGAGGGGTGTAGTTTCCTTAATGGGGTAATTTACGAGTCTAGCCATTATTTAGGCCTCTCACAGTCAATTAAATGTTGAGCAGGTCCATCTAAATACTTGGTTTGCTGATTTTCCAAAAAAGGTAAAAAATGGCCCCCAATGCATTGCATAAAGACAAAAACAAACAAAAGTACAAAAACTACAGAGATCTGAAAGAAGTGGAGCAAGGAAGCTGCATGTGACATTTGATAGAGACACGAGGTGAGGGAGCAAAGTAGAGGAGTTATTACATGTTGTAGGCAATCCTGAACTTATGGGTTTTCAGGTTATGTTATATGAATGTTTGGAAGGTTGGGGGACAATCTGAAGAAATTTTGGAAGAGAGTTTTAGAGTATGAGGGATGTACGGGAGAAGACCTGGCAACAGTTGTGAGAAGAGCAGATGGTAAGAGCTTGAAGAACAAGGTCCCGTGTGTGGGAAGGGGAGAGGTTGTAAAAGGCTTTGTAAGTGATGGTAAATATTAATCCGTGTAATGGGTAACCAGTGGAGAGACTGGCAAAGAGAAGAAGCAGAGGAGAAGTGAGTAGACAGATGAATTTGCCAAGCAGAGTGAAGTATGGATTGGATGGGCATTAGAGAGAAAACTGGGACTACCTAACAAACTGAACCACACAAGCATTCCTCTTCCAACATATCACCAATACAAATATCTAGGAAAGGAAACAAAAGCGATGGTCCTCAATTAAGGGTAGCTACTGAAGGTTTCATAAATAAATTATATCAGTATCATAACAATAGAAAAAGTAGAAGAAACATAGTACCTTTTCATCAAGAAAGATGTCTCCTTTAAAATAAGGTTCAAATGCCTCAATTTCAGTTGCAATATTCTCCTTTACCACCCCATAGAGTGGAACTCCTAGCTGGTCAAGCTCAGGCTTAAGTTGAGATATCTCAGAGGCCTCCTGCAGGTTAAGACACATATTACCTGAAGCAGATTACTAGTGGTGTATGACTGTATAGTTTAGCTTTTCTAAGTAAACACTTGTTCTAACACAGTTCTCTTTCAAAACCTCTTTCAAAAGTTCACAGGAGGCAATGCCCATGAGTCCGGCCCACTGTGAACGGTGCTGGAAGTGCAAGTTAAGAATTACCTTAATTTCATTCTTACTTGAACAAATCTCTCACATGCTCTTTATGACATGACTTATTGTTCACATAATCTCAGCAATTGAAAGAAATAATGCTTAAAGGAAATCTACCATTTCATTTGATGCATTATGAACCAAACATACCTTGAGAATGCTGTATCTAGACTGATACAGGCACATATCATGTTTAATCCTGTGCTTTTGCTGAGTGGTTTTGCTGAAAAAACGATTATAAAATTATGATAATAAAGCTCCTTCGCTTCTTTGCCTGGCTCTGTGCTTTTTCTCCACATTAGTTATGCACTGCACCAGAGGATGATGTAATCACCATGTTATCCCTGAGAGGCAGAAGTAATCTATCACTGCACCATCCCCCAGCTGCTGTGAGTGATCCAGCTCAGGTTGATTAGTTCTGTCTGCACAGTTCAGGAAGCACTGTGTGTAATGTGTTCATGTAGGCATCCAGCTTTTCCAAGGTCCTGAATTTTAGAATAGTTTTTTCTGCAAAACCACTCAGCTCAGAGATTACTATTACCATTAAAATAAATTTAAAAAATAAACAAAACAATTATAAACATGTTAGGTATTACTGTATACAGAATCTATTAACCACTTAACGACCAGGCCTTTTTGCTTTTTAATTTTTCACTCCCCACCTTCAAAAATCTATAATTTTATGAGAGATGTGTGACGGCTTATTCTCTGCGTAACAAATTGCACTTCATAATGACAGTATGTAATAATCCATGCCATGTACTGGGAAGTGGGAAAAAAATTCCAAATGCTGAGAAATTGGTAAAAAACTAATTTGCACCATATTCCCGTGGGCTTGGATTTTACAGCTTTTACTGCACACCGCAAATGACATGTCTCCTTTATTCTTTAGGTCTGTATGATCATGGGTATGCCAAATTTATATAGGTTTTATGTTTTCATACATTCATAAAAATTAAAACCTCCTGTACAAAAAAAAACTCTTTTGCCATCTACGTGCAAATCACACATTGTAATAGAAGGGTTAAAACCAGACAGCCTTGGGTCATTGTATAACCCAAGGCTGTCATGGTAGCAGATCGCCGCTCCCCAATGACGTCACGGGGGCGGCGATCAAAGATGGCAATGCCCATGCGCCCGGCCCACTGTGAACGGTGCTGGAAGTGCAATATGCAGCAAACACTCACTGGCTAGCCCGTGAGCCCTCTCCGAACACCTGCAGCCAACGTGTAACGTACTACTACATCACACGTGGTTAAAACCTATATACATTTTTTCTATCTCTGTGATCATACCAATCCAAAAAACAAAGGGATGGTGTCATTTGGAGTGCACATTTAAAGCTGTAAAAACATTGCAAATTTTAATGCATTTTGAATTGTTTTCTTGGTCTAAAGTACACAGCAAGAAATATTAAAGGGGTTTGCCATGAAAGAAAGTTCTCAAATTTTAACCCCTACTATAAAGATACTTTTTAACCCCCTTACTTTACAATTTTACTCTGCTTAATTGCTGTTTTAGCTCCTAAAATTCCAGAGTGTGGACTCTCTAAGCACACTTCATGAATCCTCTGTGCTATGAGATGCTGTGTGCTCACAAAGTTCTTAGATTATTAGGGTACTGGGTTTACCTAAACTTTTATTTAGCTTCTAAGCATTCTAATAGCATCTGACACATAGAAAGAGATGTTACAGATCAGAGATGAGATCTAGGAGATGGATATAAAACACAATGACATTCTCAGATCTGCTAACTCACCTAGAACACAGCAATGCTATATGCCTCCCTCCCAGATAAAGACCTTATCTGTCTGTAGCTTGTAGAGTAAGTCTCTGTCTATTGCCAGCAGGAAATGTCTGAACTGGTCTTGTAATTCTGGGGGGAGAGGCAGGAGGCAGAGTGCACTGGAGTGTGTAGACAAGAGAAGCTATTAATGAGAAGAATCTGACCATAGTCAGAAGATTTACGGTCAGATCCAGGGGCACCCAAAATTATAAGCACCAGGACTTATAGAGATAGGTTGGAATTATATCTGTGAAATGCTGTATTTTTGTTAGAGAATGTATATTTTGTTAGATAACAGTGAATTTGAGAATGTGTTATAGTGTTATCCTGAAAATACTTAAGAATCTTGTCTTCATGGGAATGCCCCTTTAAATACTGTCAATAGGATGTAAAGTTTGTTGCGCAAGAAAACATGCCCACTGCACACGAACAATAGAAATGTTATGGATTTTAGTAGATGCAAAATACACAAAAAAAGATGGAAAATGGATACACAAAACAAAAGATGGAAAATGGATAAACAAAAACAAAAAGGAAGCCGTTATGGGGTCAATATATTTTCTCCATTATAAGTAATTCTCTTCTTAATCTGGTTACCTCTCTGCATAGAAAACAACCTGGTCTCCGCACAGCCATAATCACTGCTCCAGTCTTCTTCCAGAGATCTTTTGCTTTGAAAGTCTTTGATTCTGTGGGAGAAAGGCAACTTAATGTTTTTCCATAATACAATATCCATTTTCACCTAGTGACAGGTCTCACGCATGCATGGTCCAAGTCTCAGTTTAGAAGCTGGCTTAGACTAAATGAAGAGAAGTTCCTGAACAAATTAGAAAAGGCCCAACTGTTAGTGTTTTTTAGTTCAAATCATGTCTACCAAAGTGGTAGATTTCCTTTAGTATTAATTCCCAATTTACTTTTAGAATTAACATTACAAGTTCCACTCATTTTTAGAATAATATAAAAGTATATCTGGCTCCCTCACTGGATCAAGTCATGTGGGATTCCTCCAAGATCTTGTGTCATCTTGTGCCTCACAGCTCCCCGTCCTTCCTTCTCCCTTCCCCCCACCTCATGTATATGTGAGCTGACCCCTTTTTACAAGCAATTCTGATGCTCAGATATGCATGAGGGAAGAGGTTTAGGGAGAACTGGGAGGAGATAATGGTGATGACACAGGACTGGGAGGATTAAAGCAGATTAAGTAGAATTAAAAAGACTAAGCTGTCATTAGATTGTAGTAGTAGTAGAGTCTTATAGTGGTTATAGTGGATATCCTACTCTGGGAATAGGTGATCAACATCAGATTGATAAGAGTCTAAAAACCAGCACCTGTACAGCTCAGCTGTTTAAGAAATACAATAGAACAGGGAGAACCATTCTGCATCCTAAATCTTATTCACAGTAATGGGAGCTAATCTGCAGTAAGCTGCTCTGATCACTTCTCTAAGGACAGACCTGTCAGGTTTCTGTTCCAATGTGCAAAAAACTAAAAAAAAATCGGGGCTCAAGTATTGGGCGCTGGACGGCCTAAATTGGTGGAGTGTCTACACCAGCAGATGGATTTGACTGATTCAACCCACACCAAAGATTTTAGGCAGTGGACGTTTTTATTCAGTATAAACTACAAGTACAATTAAAAAATGACTATCCAAATAACAACAATAGAAGTTTGGAGTCTATAATATAAATGACTTAGTCCAGAAAAGTGACGCGTTTCGGGAAAAAAATCCCTTCTTCTGACTGAAAATGGACATATGGCGCCACTCCCAGGTAGTGACATATATATAGCACAAACCTAATTAGTTGGATGAGGAGTGGTTAAAATGTACCCAATGGGATTGGGAGAAGTTAATTAGCAGATTGAAACATATGTGGAGGAAAAGCCATATTAAATAGATGCAGTGAGAGAATGGTACTTACAATTGTAGAGTCCGCATAACGACCGATGTGTCGGCGGACGCCGGTGGCTGCGCAGTGAGGGAATCTCAGCGCGCGCGCCTGAAATGAAATGACGTAAGCGTGACTGCGAGTCAGGCGGCAAAGGTAGAGGTGCACATGCGCACATCCGTGGGCTGGTGAGAAAAGCTAGTGGGAGAAGCGAAGCAGAGACCGAGCGGAGTGCGCATGCGTGGGAAATGTTGGGGCTTCATTCAGCATCCATCACATATATATTTGTATAAATTTGTGTATATCTATATATATATTTATATATATATATATCTTGGCATCATTATTTTCCTAGGCTTAACACCGCATCACAGCCGTATAGTACTATGCCCCAACATTTCCCACGCATGCGTACTCCACTCGGTCTCCGCTTCGCTTCTCCCACTTGCTTCTCTCACCAGCCTGCGGATGTGCGCATGTGCACCTCTACCTTTGCCGCCTGACTCGCAGTCACGCTTACGTCACTTCATTTCGGGCGCGCGCGCTGAGATTCCCTCACTGCACAGCCGCCGGCGTCCGCCGACACATCGGTCGTTATGCGGACTCTACAATTGTAATTGTAAGAACAGGAGATCTGTGGGGCTACTGCAATCTGATATTGACAACATAAGGGGGCTTATTTACTAAGGGTCGCATTACTGTCGGACTGTTCATGGAATTTGGGATTTGTGGCGCTGGGACGAATATTTAGAAGGGTATTGTGACACATGCACTCAGATTTTGGTGCAGTGGTGCTAGCTTTTATGCAACAGAAATCGGGGGGAGGGCCGTGGGACAATCCGACTGATTCGGAGTAAGCACGGAATTTAAGATTAAAATTGTGTCGCAACCAATGCACTTACATACACCGGGAATAAGATGGTGAACTCTGGCGGCTTTCAGCGGGGAAGCGACACATGTATAATGTAAACTGCTGAATATCTCAGAATGCCGACTAAGGAATTTTTAAAATCAGCATAGCATAGACTATTGGAACCTGTCACCAGCTAAAATTGCATTTCTGGTTCCCTTTAAAACTGTTTGGGGAAAAAGCAATATTATGCTAATTCTAGAAAAGACCATTAAAATATTTGTGGTATTTGTGACTTTTTTAAATTTGTATTTGTGGAAAACCCAAATGGAGGCAGGAGTGTTGACGCTTAGAGAATCCTCGAGAATGAGTATAAATGGCTCAAAAAGAGCACTTTTTTATTTTACAAAATAAAAAATGTTTTTCTTTTAAAAGATTGTTAAAATGTATAACAATAAAATGCTACGCATTTCTGCTCCGTACCGGAGCTTTCGTCAGGCATAAACTGTGTTGGTGGAGAGCTTCTTTATATAATGGCATCTTTACAGATACGCCCGGTGTGCCCCGGGAAGCTAATGGATTCCATTCATTGCTAAAAAGGGTTACTTTGACTAAAACTTAGAAATTAATTGCAATAGTCCTATTACATAATATACACAACATTCTGAATATTGACAACCTGGTTAATAAATGTGTGGACAGGATTAATATATAGAGGATGTAAAAGCCGGGAAACGGGAAACCCGGAAGGGAATAGGTGTTTCATAACGGGAGGATTTTATGAATGGCTAGCGGGAGACCGGCTTTCGGCAAATTGGATTGCGTAACAGCATAGTCAGTTGTAAGGTTGCTAGAAGATGGAATGACGTTTGTTGGACTATGGAAGCCTAGAAGGGACAAATTTATGGCAAAGCTGCTTATGATGTATTGATGTTACTACTGGGGCCTGAATTGTGAGAATAACTGACTTTGTGAGTGATACTGAATGATGTAGACCACTGGGTGTCGGGAGGTAATAAAAAGCCGAAGGATGTAATGAATACATATAAGTGGAAGAGAGGTAAAAGTACCGTAGAGTGGAATAAATAAGATTCCAAAAGCATTTGAGGCCGTTTGGGTTGACAATGTCCCTAGCTAAAAAATTAAAATGCCAAAAGGATTCACAGTTGTTAAGGGGTTTGTACCCATTGTTACAGTTTTCAGGGATTTGGTTCAATCGGCGTGAGTTGTGAGTTGTTCAAAAGTACAGATTTTTCTACAGTGGATGTTTTCGGAAAGGTCTTGCCTTTAAAAACCCGGTCTTCGCTTGTGTCTGTGGTCGTTCATTTCACCTGAGCGTTTGAATGCTGCTTCCCCGTATTGTAGACACAAGAGCAGTGATTAAATATATCACACCTTTTATACTATTGTACCTTTTATAGTATTTAATATTAGAGACCAAGTCTCTTCCCAACATAATGGTTCCTCTATATTAATACTATAAAAGGGTACATAGAAGCCTGTTCTCATATGGGACGGGGACGGAACATGAAGCTCTGAAATTCATGTTTATCTCAACAGCACCAATTGGGGACTCAAATTTGCCATAACCTCGAAAAAACAAAAATTGTGTTCTGGACCTGTTTGGCTATCTCATAATAATGACAACCAATATATTACAAAAACCCCACTTTAAATAGTTGACAGTAACAGTTTTTAGATTACCATAGTGCTCATTATCAAAAATGGTTGAGAAACATCCATTTAGCCAATTTACCAGATTAGAAAGACACTGCACAACCACTCAAGATTTCGTAGAACAATCAAACTGCTCTAAAGAACGATTTCTGGACAAAAAAATACCCAAGAAGAAACTTATTGAAGAAGCCTTTAGAGAAACTTGGGGCGCGAACAGAGCAATTGATTGAAAATAAAGACGAAAAGAATTGAAAAAAAAAAAGGAAAAAAAAAATGAATTGTTAAACTTCAAGAAAAGAATAGCGCTCAGCTTTATCACCACATATGATAAAGGCAATAAAGAGATTCGCAAAAGCCCTGGAATAACATTGGAGGTATTCTTTTAGAAGATCCCCATCTTAAGGGATCATCCACAAAAAAACAAAAATAACTTCCGGGAGGAGCAACAACGCTTTTAAAACCACCTCGCTCAACGAAGCTGAAAACTATCGATTCTTCTAACAAGGACACCACTCAGAGGAAAAAGGAATCAAGAGATGTGCCCATAAAAAATGCCTCATGCTGTAAAATGTTGAACCCAGGCGCTTATCCTTTAAATCTTTTAATACGGGGGGAAACTTTTAAAATAAAGCAAGAACTATCGTGCAGTCCTCGATTTTGTATATAGTAATCAACTGCTCTGTGTGTTCTACACATACGTGGGACGCACGATTCAAACGCTCAGAGTGAGAAGAATGAACGGCCACAGGCACCAAAGCGCCAAGACGCAGAGCCTTTCAAAACATCTCACTGTTAGAAACAAACTGTCTTTGAAAAACTCACACTCACGCCGATTGAACAAATTCCTGAAAACTGTAACAATAGGGTAAAAACCCTTAACAGACGTGAATCCTATTGGATTTTTAAGCTAGGGACATTGCACCCAAACGGCCTCAATGCCGTTTTGGAATCTATTTAATTCCACTCTTACGTACTTACCTCTCTTCCCACTTATTATGTATCCATCAACATCCTTCGGCTTTTTATTACCTCCCGACACCCAGTATACAGCATTCAGTATCACTCACAAAGCAGTTATTCTCACAATGCAGGCCCCAGTAGTAACTCAATACATCATAAGCAGCTTTGCCATAAATTTGTCCCTTCTAGGCTTCCGTAGTCCAACAAGCATCATTCCATCTTCTAGCAACCTTACAACTGCTATTACGCAATCCAATTTGCCGGGAGCCGGTCTCCCGCTAGCCCTTCATAAAATCCTCCCGTTATGAAACACCTATTCACTTCTGGGTTCCCCGGTTCCCGGCTTTTACATCCTCTATATATTAATCCTGTCCACACATTATTAACCAGGTTGTCATATTCAGAATGTGTGTATATTATGTAATAGGACTATGTAATTAATTTCTAAGTTTTAGTCAAAGTAACCCTTTTTAGCAATGAATGGAATCCATTTAGCACACACTTGCACCAAAATGCAACGTGAATGGTCACACGACCCTTCTAAATATTGTGCCAGCTGCCTACAAATCAAATCTGTAAACAGAAAAGCACCTTTATTGTAAAATAAAAGCCCGCTCTATGTTCAATTCAGATTGCCAGTAAGCCCAAGACTCCTGTTATTCGTTCACAGGGAAGGACAAACCTGTCAATGAGAAAAATAAAAAGCAAAACACGGGGAGACTCGGTGTATACGTTCACAATCGTTGTTAAGGAGTAGCAATATGACTCACCTGCGTCACCAATATGGTGGTATTCATGTAGAATTTAAAAGAAATTGGTCCTAGGGTCCATACAGTCCTGCGCTCCGCTCCCCGGCTTGTAAAGGCCATCAGCCGATGACCAGTATTCGGAATGTGAAAAAAGTAAAAAAAATTGGGTTCAAGTATTGGCTGACGGCTAAATTGGTGGAGTGTCTACACCGCGATGGATGACGATTCACCCACACCAAAGATTTTATGCAGGGACATTTTTATTCAGTGTAAACTACACGTACCAATTAAAAAAAGATATCCAAATAACACAATAGAAGTTTGGAGTCTATCAAATATAAATTATAAATGACTTAGTCCAGAAAAGTAATGCGTTTCGGGAAAAAAAAAAAAATCCCTATGCTCATGAAAAATGGACATTATGGCGCCACCTCCCAGGTAGCGACATAAATATAGCACAAACCTAATAGTGTGGATGAGGAGTGGTTAAAATGTACCAATGGGAGAGGGAGAAGTGCACAAGGTAGAGGTGCACATGCGCACTCCGCAGGCTGGTGAGAGGAGCAAGTGGGAGAAGCGAAGCGGAGACCGAGTGGAGTACGCATGCGTGGGAATGTTGGGGCAAGTCATATACGGCTGTGATGAGGTGTTAAGCCTAGGAAAATAATGATGCCAAGATATATATATATATAAAATATATATAGATATACACAAATTTATACAATATATGGGATGGATGCTGAATGAAGCCCCAACATTTCCCACGCATGCGCCACGCCGCCGGGCTCTGCTCGCTTCTCCACTTGCTTTTCACCAGCCCACGGATGTGCGCATGTGCACCTCTACCTTTGCGCCTGACTCGCAGTCACGCTTACGTCATTTCATTTCAGGCGCGCGCGTGAGATTCCCTCACTGCGCAAGCCAACGGCGTCCGCCGACATCGGTCGTTATGCGGACTCTACAATTGTAAGTACCATTCTCTCACTGCATCTATTTAATATGGCTTTTCCTCCACATATGTCAATCTGCTAATTAACTTCTCCCAATCCCATTGGGTACATTTAACCACTCCTCATCCAACTAATTAGGTTGTGCTATATATATGTCACTACCTGGGAGTGCGCCCTATGCCATTTTCAGTCAGAAGAAGGGATTTTTTTCCCGAACGCGTCACTTTTCTGGACTAAGTCATTTATATTATAGACTCCAAACTTCTATTGTTGTTATTTGGATAGTCATTTTTTAATTGTACTTGTAGTTTATACATGAATAAAAACAGTCCACTGCCTAAAATCTTTGGTGTGGGTTGAATCAGTCAAATCCATCTGCTGGTGTAGACACTCCCCAATTAGGCGCGCCAGCGCCCAATACTGAGCCCCGATTTTTTTAGTTTTTTTGCACATTGGAACAGAAACCTGACAGGTCTGTCCTTAGAGAAGTGATCGAGCAGCTTACTGCAGATTATTCTCCATTACTGTGAATAAGATTTAGGATGCAGAATGGTTCTCCCTGTTCTATGTATTTCTTAAACAGCGAGCTGGTACAGGTGCTGGTTTTTAGACTCTTATCAATCTGATGTTGATCACCTATTCCCAGATAGGTATCCACTATAACCACTATAAGACTCTACTACTACTACATCTAATGACAGCTTGTCTTTTAATTCTACTTAATCTGCTTATCCTCCCAGTCCTGTGTCATCACCATTATCTCCTCCAGCTCTCCCTAAACCTCTTCCCTCATGCATATCTGAGCATCAGAATTGCTTGTAAAAGGGGTCAGCTCACATATACATGAGGTGGGGGAAGGGAGAAGGAAGGACGGGGAGCTGTGAGGCACAAGATGACACAAGATCTTGGAGGAATCCACATGACTTGATCCAGTGAGGGAGCCAGATATACTTTTATATTATTTTCTAAAATGAGTGGAACTTGTAATGTTAATTCTAAAAGTAAATTGGAATTAATACTAAAGGAAATCTACCACTTTGGTAGAATGATTTGAACTAAAAAACACACTAACAGTTGGGCCTTTCTAATTTGTTCAGGAATTCTCTTCATTTCTAAGCAGCTTCTAAACTGAGACTTGGACCATGCATGCGTGAGACCTGTCATAGAGTGAAATGGAATTGTATTATGGAAAAACTTAAGTTGCCTTTCTCCCACAGAATCAAAGACTTTCAAAGCAAAGATCTCTGGAAGAAGGACGGAGCATGAGTGATTATGGCGTGCGGAGACCAGGTTGTTTTCTATGCAGAGAGAGGTAACCAGATTAAGAAGAGAATTACTTATAATGGAGAAATATATTGACCCATAAACGGCTTTCCTTTTTGTTTGTGTATCCATTTTCCATCTTTTGTTTTGTGTACATTTTCCATCTTTTTTTGTGATTTTGCATCTACTAAAATCCATAACATTTCTATTGTTTCGTGGGCAGTGGCATGTTTTCTGCGCAACAAACTTTACATCCTATTGACGTATTTAAAGGGGCATTCCCATGAAGACCAGATTCTTAGTATTTCAGGATAACACTAACACATTCTCAATTCACTGTATCTAACAAAATATACATTCTCTAACAAAATACAGCATTTCACAAGATAATTCCAACCTATCTCTATAAGTCCTGGTGCTTTAATTTGGGTGCCCCTGGATCTGACCGTAAATCTTCTGACTATGGTGATTTTCTCTATTATGCTTCTCTTGTTACAACTCCAGTGACTCTGTCCTCCTGCTCTCCCCCCCGATTACAAGACAAGTTTCAGACATTTCCTGCTGGCAATAGACAGAGACTTACTCTACAAGCTACAGACAGATAAGGTCTTTTCTGGGAGGAGGCATATACATTGCTGTGTTCTAGGTGAGGTAGCAGAGTCTGAGAATGTCATTGTGTTTATATCCATCTCCTAGATCTCATCTCTGATCTGTAACATATCTTTCTATGTGTCAGATGCTATTAGAATGCGTAGAAGCTAAATAAAAGTTTAGAAACCCAGTACCTAATAATCTAAGAACTTTGTGGGACACAGCATCTCATAGCACAGAGGATTCATGAAGTGTGCTTAGAGAGTCCACACTCTGGAATTTTAGGAGCTAAAACAGCAATTAAGCAGAGTAAAAGTAAAGTAAGGGGGTTAAAAGTATCTTTATAGTAGGGTTAAAATTTGAGAAACTTCTTTCATCAAACCCCTTTAATATTTCTTGCTGTGGACTTTAGACAGAAGAAAACAATTCAAAATGCATTAAAATTTGCAATGTTTTTACAGCTTTAAATGTGCACTCCAAATGACACCATCCCTTGTTTTTTGGATTGGTATGATCACAAGAAGAAAAAAAAAAATATAGGTTTAAACACGTGTGATGTAGTAGTATGTTACACGTTGGCTGCAGGTGTTCGGAGAGGGCTCACGGGCTAGCCAGTGAGTTTTGCTGCATATTGCACTTCAGCACCGTTCACAGTGGGCAGGGCGCATGGGCATTGCCATCTTTGATCGCCGCCCCGTGACGTCATTGGGGAGCGGCGTTGTACCATGACAGCCTTGGGTTATACAAGACCCAAGGCTGTCTGTTTTTTAACCCTCTATTACATGTGATTTGCACATAGATGGCAAAAGAGTTTTTTTTTGTACAGGAGGTTTTAATTTTTATGAATGTATGAAAACATAAAACCTATATAAATTTGGCATACCCATGATCATACAGACCTAAAGAATAAAGAGGACATGTCATTTGCGGTGTGCAGTAAAAGCTGTAAAATCCAAGCCACAGGGAATATGGTGCAAATTGTTTTTTACAATTTCTCGGCATTTGGAATTTTTTTCCCACTTCCCAGTACATGGCATGGATTATTACATACTGTCATTATGAAGTGCAGTTGTTACGCAGAGAATAAGCCGTCACACATCTCTCATAAAATTATAGATTTTTGAAGGGGGGGGAGTGAAAAAATTAAAAGCAAAAAGGCCTGGTCGTTAAGTGGTTAATAGATTCTGTATACAGTAATACCTAACATGTTTATAATGTTTTGTTTATTTTTTAAATTTATTTTAATGGGAATAGTAATCTCTGAGCTGAGTGGTTTTGCAGAAAAAACTATTCTAAAATTCAGGACCTTGGAAAGCGGTGCTACATGAACACATTACACACAGTGCTTCCTGAACTGTGCAGACAGAACTAATAAACCTGAGCTGGATCACTCACCGCAGCTGGGGGGATGGTGCAGTGTAGATTACTTCTGCCTCTCAGGGATACATGGTGATTACATCATCCTCTGTGCAGTGCATAACTAATGTGGAGAAAAGACCAGAGCCAGGCAAAGAAGCGAAGGAGCTTTATTATCATAATTTATAATCGTTTTTTCAGCAAAACATCAGCAAAGCACAGGTTAAAATGATATGCCTGTATCAGTCTAGATACAGCATTCTCAATGTATGTTTGGTTTCATAATGCATCAAATGAAATGGTAGATTTCCTTAAGCATTATTTCTTTCAATTGCTGGATTATGTGAACAATAAGTCATGTCATAAAGAGCATGTGAGAGATTTGTTCAAGTAAGAATGAAATTAAGGTAATTCTTAACTTGCACTTCCAGCACCGTTAACAGTGGCCGGATCATGGGCATTGCCTCTGTGAACTTTGAAAGAGGTTTTGAAAGAGAACTGTGTTAGAACAAGTGTTTACTAGAAAAGCTAAACTATACAGTCATACACCACTAGTAATCTGCTTCAGGTAATATGTGTCTTAAACTGCAGGAGGCTCTTGAGATATCTCAACTTAAGCCTGAGCTTGACCAGCTAGGAGTTCCACTCTATATGGGTGGTAAAGGAGAATATTGCAACTGAATGAGGCATTTGAACCTTATTTTAAAGGAACTTTTCTTGATGAAAAGGTACTATGTTTCTTCTACTTTTCTAGTGTTATGATACTGATATAATTTATTATGAACCTTCAGTAGCTACCCTTAATTGAGGACCATCGCTTTTGTTTCCTTCCTAGATATTTGTATTGGTGATATGTGGAAGAGGAAGCTTGTGTGGTTCAGTTTGTTAGGTAGTCCAGGTTTCTCTCTAATGCATCCAATCCATACTTCACTCTGCTTGGCAAATTCATCTGTCTACTCACGTTTCCTCGCTTCTCTCTCTTGCCAGTCTACCACTGGTACCCTTTACACGGTTAATATTACCATCACTTACAAAGCCTTTTACAACCTCCCCCTTCCCACACACGGGACCTTGTTCTTCAGCCGTAACCATCTGCTCTTCTCACAAATGTTGCCAGGTCTTCTCCCGTACATCCCTCATACCTAAAACTCTCTTCCAAAATTCTTCAGATGTCCCAACCTTCCAAACATTCATATAACATAACCTGAAAACCCATAAGTTCAGGATGCCTACAACATGTTAATAACTCCTTACTTGCTCCCTCACCTCGTGTCTCTATCAAATGTCACATGCAGCTTCCTTGCTCCACTTCTTCAGATCTCTGTAGTTTTTGTACTTTTGTTTGTTTTTGTCTTTATGGCAATGCATTGGGGGCCATTTTTTTACCTTTTTTGGAAAATCAGCAAAACAAGTATTTAGATGGACCTGCTCAAAATTTAATTGACTGTGAGAGGCCTAAATAATGGTAGACTCGTAAATTACCCATTAAGGAAACTACACCTCCATGTATGAAAAAGCACTTTTAAGAAGTTTGTTTAACCCTTTAGGTTTTTTTAGGGGTTTAAAACAAAACGGAGGTACAGTCACAAATTGTAATATTTTTTGACAATACATTCATTTTGGATGGAAAATAAACATTGAAATGGATAAATGAAAAAAAGCTACACAACGTTTGATACCCAATTTCTCCCATATGTGGTGGTAAAGTGCTGTATGGTACATAGAAGACGGGCATAGAAGGGAAGGAGGAGCATCTAGAGCAGATTTGCATTGTCACATGTACAGGTTAAATTTTTTCCTTTTTAATGCGACCTATAGGGGCTTATCTTTTTGCCACAGTGACATCATTTTGCGGCATCTATAGCTAATTGGTGAGATTATTAACTCTTTTTAGTGGAGGGAAATGAAAATATAACTATTTGGAAGATTTTTTTTGGGGGGGGGGTTTGGGCTGTTATACTATAAAAATAGTATTATTTGTCTTTGGGGTCGCCACAATTAAGAAAATGCCTCATTTACATAGATTTTATTTTTTTTTCCCAAATTTTATGAATAAAAAGTAATTTGGCTAAAAATGTTCATTTTAGCACACCATCTTTTCATATGCAGAACTTTCTATTTTTTCGGCTGTAAATTGGTTAAGGCTTACCGTATATAATGAGTATAAGCCGACCCGATTTTCCACCAAAAACTGGGGAAAACCTATAGACTAGAGTATAAGCCGAGTATGGGAAATGCATTGATCACAGACCCCCCCCTACTTACAGCAAGCCAGTAGATAGGCCAGCAAGCACCCAGTAGTATATAGCCAGCCCAGCCTGCCCCCAGTAGTATAAGCCAGCACAAGCCTGCCCCAGTAGTATACAGCCAGCCAAGCCTTGTACCAGTAGTATACAGCCAGCCCAGCCTGTCCCCAGTAGTATACAGCAGCCCAGCCTGTCCCAGAGTATACTGCAGCCCAGCACTAAAAAAAAAAAAAGAAACTCATATACAATAATATATACTCAATGGGGGATTTTATCAGGAACCTCTGGCACCGCCAGTGGCGCAGATGCCGAAATAATCGCAAATGCTAGGTATTGCTAGCTTTTGCGATTATTTTTCCTCAATCCGCCACCTTCACGCCAGTGGGCGTGAGATAGGGGGGGGAGCGGCCAGCGAGCGGGGGACGCGCCGCCGAGCAGGGGGCGAGACGGACCGAGCTAACGGGAGTGGGCCGGCGCGGGGCGCTCTCGTCCCGCGTGTGCACTCGCTGCTGACGGCAACTTTTCATAGGTGAACAGTCGCGGCTGGTTTTTTTCTACGCTAGGCCTGTGAGTAGGATAACGCTGAGCAACTGGCAGCCCGATAATTCAAAGGAGAAGCGGTGACAGCGCCAGCGTATGATTAAATATCCCCCAGTCCGGCGGCCCCGAGCGTAGCGCTGTCCGGCGGATCTTTCTGTCTTCCGCCTGTCTTCCGTCTTCGGTAACTCTGCAGGGCACGGCCCAGCTTCTTCCCAGCCGGCAGGTGCAGTATGACACGGCAGTCGTGAGGTATACTATGCGCCGGCCAGTAGAAAACATGGCGGCTCCCTGAAGGATGTTACCGAAGAAAGAAGACAGAAGAGGACCCGCGCTGCTCGGGGGAGCAGCGCTGCGCATCGGGGACGCGGGAGGGCGAGTGATTATAAGTTGTTTTTTTTAAGTGCTGTGTGACCGTGGTATACGCTAATTGAGGATTTTCGACACATTTTTTGTGGCGCATGCGCAGGACAGTTTGCAGCAGGGTCTCAAACTCGCGGCCCCGGGCCAAATGGGCCCGGGGGACACATATTTTGCCGGCCCCACTGCATGGGAGAGGGCAGGTCGCGCTGCATGGAGAGGGCTCACGGGCCGAAAGCCTCTCCATAGCCGGTAAGTCTTTGCTGCATATTGCAGCAAAGGCTTACCGGTAAACACCGCGATCGGTGCTAGCACCGATCGCGGGCTGGTTTGACAGCGAGGGTGCCGGCAAAAGCGCGGCAGCCTCAAAAAGATAGCGGCGCATGGGCGCTGCCATCTTACCTGGGATCGCAGCTCCCCGTGACGTCATCGGGGGACGGCGATCCGTTCCATGGTAGCCGTTCTCGGAAGACCGAGGCTATTCGTTTTAACCCCTTCATACAATGTGCACATTGTAATGAATGAGGAGGAAAATCCCCATATACTGCAATACGTAGTATGGCCAGTATAGATAGGATCGATTCAGACAACGTGGGATTAAAGTACCCTAGGAGTCTGAAAAATAGTATAAATAAAAAATACCAAAAAAGTTAAAAAAAAAAAAAAATATAAAAAAAACCTAAAATTCAAATCACCCCCTTCCCTAGAACTGACATAAAATAAATAAACAGTAAAAATCAATAAACACATCAGGTATCGAGCGTCCGAAAATGCCCAATCTATCAAAATATGATAAGTTTTTTCAATGCTTTTAACCCCGTACAGAAAATAGCGCCAAAAGTCGAAAATGGCACTTTTTTGCATTTGAAAAATATAAAAAATCTATAAAGTGATCAAAAGGTCGTTACAGTCCTAAAAATGATATCATTGAAAATCTTATCAAATTTCGCCAAAAAATGACACAACCACAGCTCCGTACACCAACGTATAAAAAAGTATTAGCGCAGAAGTTGGCAAAATCAAAAAAATATGTTGGTACAGGAGGTTTTAATTTTTGTAAAAACATTATAAACCTATAACAAATTTGGTATCCTAATATCGTAAGAACCAATAGAAATAAAGTAGTAATTTCATCTTGGGGTGCTCAGTGAAAGCCGTAATATCAAGCCCACAAGAAAATGGCGCAAATGCGGTTTTTCACATTTTCATTGAATTGGAAATTTTTTCCCGCTTCCGAGTACATGGCATGGAATATTAATACCACCACTAGAGTGCAAGTTGTACGCAGAGAAAACAAGCGTCACACGCTCTTTACCGTGTAAAAATAAAAAAGTATAGATTTTTGAAGTGGGGAGTGAAAATGGACATGAAAAACAGGAAAGGAAAGGACAGTAACCGGTTAATCCCTTCCCTCCGTACTTGAAGAAGATGAAGTCGCCTCTGAACGCACTTGGTGCAGGTCAGAGCGGCTACTTCATTTCTTTGATGGAGGCAAGTACGGGGGGGGGGGGGGGATGGCGTGTCCTGACTGGAGCTCAGTGCGGTAGGAGCTTGGGACCCCCGGTGCACAGGACCGTCATAGAGAAAACAATGTCTACAGCTTGGGCCTTTCCTTGAGCTGGAGACGCCCAGGACATTTGACTCGAATTAATGATAGTTTGTAAGCGAATTTGTGATGAAAACTTGATGGGCCCAGCCTTAACAAGAATCATACTCTCCAGCGGCCCCAAGTGTAAATTAGTTTTGAGGACCCCTGGTTTACAGTCAGACCCGGGAAGGGATGAGTGCTCAGGACATTCGGCAGCCCCTTACATGCGGCAGACCTCGGGGGTGCCCAGAATAGGAGTGGATCCGGGAAGCTGCTCGCGGGTGTTACAGCGCGGGTAGAGTGTAATAGACAGCTGACTGACGATGCTTCTGGTGCCGGCTCCATTCATGAGCCGGTGCGGGAAGTCGGGACCCTTTATAAACGTCCCTGTGCGGGAGTATTAACGCAGGGGACGTACATAACATCCTGATGGCATTGGGTTAAAGAGTCATCTTTGAAGTAGATTCATTGAATTATACTATGGAGGGCAAAAAAAAAGGACATACAGAGGTGGAGCATAACTTGATGTCTTGTTGTTACTTGCACCATAGACTATTCCCGTCGTGCGCGGCCTCCCTATTCCGACACCGATTCACGTCTGTTAAGGGTTTTTACCCTATTGTTACAGTTTTCAGGAATTTGTTCAATCGGCGTGAGTGTGAGTTTTTCAAAAGTACAGTTTGTTTCTACAGTGAGATGTTTTGAAAGGCTCTGCCGGTCTTCGCTTTGTGCCTGTGGCCGTTCATTCTCACTCTGAGCGTTTGAATCGTGCGTCCCACATATTGTAGAACACAAGAGCAGTTGATTAACTATATCACAAAATCGGAGGCGCACGATAGTTCTTGCTTTATTTGAAAAGTTTCCCCCGTATTAAAAGATTTAAAGGATAAGCAGCCTGGGTTCAACATTTTACAGCAGAGGCATTTTTTATGGGCACATCTCTTGATTCCTTTTCTCTGAGTGGTGTCCTTGTTAGAAGAATCGATAGTTTTCAGCTTCCTTTGAGCGAGGTGGTTTTTAAGCGTTGTTGCTCTCCGGAAAGTTATTTTTGTTTTTTTTGGGATGATCCCTTTAAGATGGGGATCTTCTAAAAGAATACCCCAATGTTTATTCAGGGCTTTGCGAATCTCTTTATTGCCTTTATCATATGTGGTGATAAAGCTGAGCGCATATTCTTTTCTTGAAGTTAACAATTCATTTTTTCCTTTTTTTTTTTCAATTCTTTCGTCTTTATTTTTCAATCAATCGCTCTGTTCGCGCCCCAAGTTTCTCTTAAAGGCTTCTTCAATTAGTTTCTTTGGGTATTTTTTGTCCAGAAATCGTTTCTTTAGGACAGTTGATTGTTCTACGAAATCTTGAGTGGTTGTGCAGTTCTTTCTAATCTGGTAAAATTGGCTAAATGGGATGTTTCTCAGCCATTTTTGATAATGAGCACTATGGTAATCTAAAAAACTGTTACTGTCAACTAATTTAAAGTGGGTTTTTGTAATAATTTGGTTGTCATTATTATGAGAGAGCAACAGGTCCAGAAACACAATTTTTGTTTTTTCGAGGTTCATGGCAAATTTGATTCCCCAATTGTTGCTGTTGAGATAAATAATGAATTTCAGAGCTTCATGTTCCTCCCCGTCCCATATGAGAAACAGGTCTTCTATGTACCTTTTATAGTATTTAATATTAGAGGACCAGTTATGTTGGGAAGAGACTGGTCCTCTAATATTAAATACTATAAAAGGTACATATATAAAAGGTGTGATATATTTAATCAACTGCTCTTGTGGTCTACAATACGTGGGAAGCACGATTCAAACGCTCAGAGTGAGAATGAACGACCACAGACACAAGGCGAAGACCGGGTTTTTAAGGCAAAGCCTTTCAAAACATCTCACTGTAGAAAAAACTGTACTTTTGAAAAACTCACACTCACGCCGATTGAACAAATCCCTGAAAACTGTAACAATAGGGTAAAAACCCTTAACAGACGTGAATCCTATGCACCAACACAGGAGAAGAATTCCCCATAAAAAACAAAATGTCGTGCCATAGTAGGTATGTTATCTACCTCATAAAATGTAATATATGCCAACTACAATACGTTGGCAGAACAGTTCAAACCTTACGTAACCGTTTAAACAAACACCGTGAAAATATCAAGAAAAACTTCCTCCTGCAAGGAGTTTCCAAACATTGTACTCTATACCATCCCAAAATACCATTTCCCATTTCTATCATGCCGATAGATCATATTCCAGACACGTTTCCCAATCGCTTCCAAATGCTATGCAAACGAGAAGTATACTGGATGTTTAAACTGAATACACTGTCACCTGGTGGACTTAATGAAATAAACGAAACTATTCTATAATACAATTATATAAAAACACAGAAATACTCACAAAGATCAGTGCTTTTTCGTTCCTGCCAGAACATCAGCCTCCATACAGCACCATAGCAGCTACTCCCTCCCAAATACAAGAGCGTTACTCCAGTCTTTTTGGTACAAATCGGCTTCCGTACCTGTAGTTCTCAAGCATCAAACCCTTTTTGTCCCTAAGCTACGCCCGTAGTTGTAGTCCTATCCCCACTGGAAACCAGCAATTATGAAGACATCACATATAGGTACCATTACACTCTCTTGTTTATTGTGCTATTTTGTATTGTACTTCTGTATTCTGCTGTAAACATTAATACTAACCGCTGATTATAGTATGACTTTAATAATGAGATTTTAACATCTGTAAAGTATATGATACTGAACTGATTACCCTATACCTGACAACCGGAAGTGACCACCTGTGAAGAAGATCACTCATCAGCTACTCACCAGCCTTTATAAACGAGCATCCATCCTTAGTGAACAATACATGAACCAGAGGAAGCGCTCGGTTCGAGCGCGAAACGCGTAGTTCTCTTTTAAACAAATTATTTATATTTTTTTATGTTTATTTTTAGCCTGTTACTATCATATTAGAATACCAATAAAAATTGGACCTTTTTTAAAAAAAGTATACCTAGCCTTCCAGCGCCGTGCAAAACGCTCATCATGCATCATAGATGCGCAATCTGAAAAAATAGTTTCTATCCTTTGGAGTTTCATCCCACGGAAAAGGATTAACCCCGAGAGCGTGGCTGCAGGGAGACGCTAACGGAAAAAACCGCTAAACGCGACTCAGAGTTGTGCCTGTCAGCACAACTCTACCAGGTGAGAAGTTTCACTATTACCTATCTTAAAATTTACCAGAGGATACTACACCATAGGAGCGCCCTTTCCCTTCCACTATTGTTTCTAACTATTTACATAGGCATAATGCATATGTAGATTCAAACTCCAAAAAGTCGCACGGCCAGCGACCACTAATACCCTTTAGCCACCAAGATTGGGTATTAAAACTCAACTTTTATTAGATATTATATTAAGACTTCATAGATAACGAAAACTCATTTAAAATTTGCAGACAGACGATAGAGGGAAAGGTCAATGGGGTGGAATATTGCTAGGATGCTTCATTAGACTGTGATACAGAGTATGTCAGTTTCCTAGAGGGAGATTGATCAGTTCTCACTCAAAGATGTCACTATTAAGTGTTCGTAAAAGCCACCTTGTCAATTCCTATATAATCGGTTGCCCCATTCTAGGCACCTCAATTCCTCTAGTTGACCCTGTATAACTGTAAATTGCCCTATCCTATATATTGACTGCTGCTGAGTTAAAACTTAAACGTGCCGCTCAACCAAGCCCACCTGACATGTTTCGCCGAACTGGCGTCATCAGGGGTTTGGGGCTGACTGCTACGCGATCGGCGTGCAGTACGGGTTTTTATAAACTATCTATTACTGACTCATCAAGTCGCGCCGCTCATCCAAAGTGACGCAGTCCTATGGATGTGGTTGTTAGAGAGAATGTAGTGTAAAACTCCGTTTGGGGCTTAGAGATAGGCTAATAAGCCCCAGTGTTTCGTACCTCAAACCGGATGTTGATAGAAGATTGTCCAATCCGTAGTTATGGAGCCGATCGCTCCCCTTCCTCGTCATACCACGTCAGCCTCTGTATCAACGAATCCCCGCCTGCCAGTTGAGCCTGCGCAATAGAGGCTCGCAAGGAGTACGAGCGAAAAAGATTTGGCGCATGCGCACCACAATTCGGTGCGCGCAGGCGCACTGCGGTTAAGTATCCAACAATGTAAGAAATCATTATTCTCTTACATTATTATTTCACTACCAAGGACGGGGCTCCATACATCATAGTCATATGTGATTCAAGGAGTTCCTTGTTCACTGCTAAACAGCAGCGTTAAACTGTACTATATGCAACACCCCCCACAGGGCCTAGCCTTTTATTGTGGGCCTGGAGGCAGCCGGGGCCCAAAATACCAGAGTGGCTGGCTATTGTCACGGTGCTTGGTATGGGGACCGAAGGGCTGTCTTACAGCCTGGCAGTTCTCCAGCAGGTGGTTTGTGCAACAAACATGGAGGGAGAGGCTGAAGTACATTTTTCTCCGTGGGGCAACCCAGAGTGTCTGTAAGATAAGTCCCTGGGTAATGGATAGGGAAGCCTGTGTGGTAGATAGCCGTATCCAGGGATCAGACGGAGGCAACATTGTGCAAATCAACCCATGGTTCTTTATTGAACAACAGGTAGCAGACAACGGGCCTAAACGATCAAACAGCAGATCTGGATTCTGGTACTGGAGTGGTCATTGAGAATAGTCCTCAGGAATAAAGCACCAGCCTGGTAGTAGTTGCAGGCTGGGATAATGGAGATGGATCTGTGTCCAAACTGTGGAAGCTTCAGCTCTGTGTTAGAGTCTCCTGGGATTGGGCTCAGTGGCAGCATTCTGACTCTCTGCTGTGTGGAAAGACCATGTGGTCTGGACTGCTGACAGACTCTGAAGGACCATGTGCTCCACAGGGGTTTTATACTCCCCTGGGTCAGGTAGTAGCACCTATCTAATCAAACTCCAGTTTACAATACAGCCACAGAACTGGATAACATCTTACACTCATTTACCATATTTTTTGGACTATAAGACGCACTTTTTAGCAATTAAAAAGTTTTGCTAAAAAGTGCTTGCGTCTTATAGACCGAAGGTCAGGAGGATCCAGCACTGCCAGACCCTCCTGACCTCTGTAATGGAGATCGGGTGATGCCCTGATATAGAACTGCACCCGATCTCTCAGAGAGAAGTCTCCGTACTGCTCTCTCATCTCCCGGGTGTCCTACAGGACCTGCGATGAGGTCGTCATCATCATGTGACTAATCACATGCTTCTTACATCACCACAGGAACTGATACTGGGAGAATGGGGACATGCTGGGCTGGAACAGGGTAAGAAGAAGGGGAAGAGGGGAAGTGTGTGTGTGTGTGTGTGTGTGTGTGGGTGGGGGCGTTCTGTGTGTACAGCTGAGCTGTGTGTGTATCTGTATGAATGATGCAGAGCTGTGTGTGTATCTGTATGAATGATGCAGAGCTGTGTGTGTATCTGTATGAATGATGCAGAGCTGTGTGTGTGTGTATCTGTATGGATGATGCAGAACTGTTTGTGTAACTGTATGGATGATGTAGAGCTGTGTGTAACTGGATGATGCAGAGCTGTGTGTGTAACTGTATGGATAATGCAGAGCTGTGTGTAACTGTATGGATGATGTAGAGCTGTGTGTAACTGTATGGATGATGTAGAGCTGTGTGTAACTGTATGGATGATGTAGAGCTGTGTGTAACTGTATGGATGATGTAGAGCTGTGTGTATTTGTATGGATGATGCAAAGCTGTGTGTGCTGTGCTTTAGTGCGCCTAACAGGGATATTTTAATTGGTGTAAAATATATCTTTCCTTTTTTTTGGAAGCCTAAATCTGGGGTGTGTCCTATAGTAAGAAGAGTCTTATAGTCTGAAAAATACAGTAACTATTGCCTTTACAGGCAGAGGCTACAGCTGCTATTACACAATGACCAGGTCTAGAACCTTCATAGAGGGTTCGCGACTCCCCCTAACATGTTTTTAACGGATTGACCATGTGATGTGCTGCTGGACTTACAGAGGAACGTCCAAGTCAGAGTGGTGAGAAATAAGGCTTCAGATTTATTATTCATGGGATATGAAAGTATTTGCAGTTTAAGATTCTACTTATATTAAGACCATAAAATATTTTACCATCTGAAAGAGGCTTCAGGTCTGTCTCTTCTAAATATTCCACAGTAGCTTTGTCTGTAGTGGGAAGGAAGTAGTCCGTGTTGGCAAGTATAATGCCAGCCACTGCCGCACCAAAAGCTCCAATGCTTATTGACCATAATCCCATTGTGAAAATCTCAGACTCTGGCACCACCCACATCTCTGAAACACAAAATATTTTCCAAAAAGTTATTTACACTGCATAGCTCCTAGTGACATGTAATACTGATGAGTGTTAAAATAATTCAAATTAAGGCAAACTAACTCCTTTAATACAGACAATCACTTTAAGGCAGGTTTGTGTTTGAGGAAAACAGCCCCTCTAGGCTTATAATAAAATGTGTTATTTACATAGAAACTCTTGTTGTTCTAAGGGGAAATAGACACAAATTGTGGTGTGTTTTGCGAAATTTTGAGATGAAAATGAATAGTGACAATGGGGCATATTTATCAGGGCCTCTGTGCCGTAGGATAGACGCTGTGCAGCATCCTGCCTAATACATCAAGAAGCTGAAGCCTCTTGATGTATCGCTCTACCAAAATGCAGCAGCTGGGCTATCATATGCTGGCACATGAGTACTGGTGTATGATAAATCTTGTCCAATATATCAGAAAATCATTAAAGGGAACCTGCCATAAAAAATTGGCCTAACTCACTAATTACTGGTAAATCACTACCAGTCTGTTGTCAAGCAGCTGAGCAGCTTCTAGATGATGTTTCTTTCATGGTCTGATGTGGTGGCATCAGATTCACATGTGACACATGGAATATGTGAGTGGAGAGTTCATACTGTGAGGGAATCTAATCCATTTTTGAATTTGTTCTTCTATCATGTATCTATACAAAGATTTTTGGCTCTATTGATAGAAGAGATCCCTATGAATAGCACCATCCCCCCAAGGACACTGATCATCTTTCAGTTACATCCTGTAGGCTATTGGAATGTGGGTATGGTCAATAGGCTCCTTTGTCTCAAAAACCTATAAAAACTGTCTGCAACCTAAATAAATTGGAATTCTCTCAAACATGTGAAGGTCTGAGTGATTCACCGAGCAGCTCGTACTATACATTAATTTGAAACCACATCACATCTGAGTAAGGAGATTTTTCTCCAACAACCTGGTGCCGAATTACCCGAGAGGAGACTGGACCACTGCTTGAAGCTTACCGGACATTTCGGGGATCATCCTTTCAGGACAGACAGACCATGCAGCTGCACAAATAAAAGGTAAGAAGTTTATTCTTACAAAATTGTTCTGTCTATTCTTGATTGGATTGTTCCACGTCCGGTGAGTTGCATGCCTATATTGTCCAGTCCAAAGAATCTTGTTAGTTTATTTGAAAACTCCATGTGATGTGTGGTAGTGTATATGGGTATTGTGTGTGTTTGTGCATGTGTGTTTGATAGCGCTATTGTGATACTGTACTGTACTGGTTTTAAGAGAGTAAAATTCTAGGGATTGCCCCTACCTAAAGAGTCTCCTAGGCTAGCTGCTTTTTGGATCGTAATTCGCTTGAGACAAAGTAGACTGAGTTTGGACAGTCGGACTTTATAAATGTATTTTGTGTGGTAGGATCCAGAGCTGCTTCAAGGAAGGGGACTGCAGTCATCTCTTGACGGGCAAACGGTTTAAAAAAAAAAAAAAATTTAGAATTAGTAGTGGTTAAAACTGCCCTAAGGAAGAGTGGGGGACTGCGAGTGTGTGCCGGCACTAGAGATATAATATAGGAAAATGATGGAAAAAATTGCTAGGTAGGATGAGAGGCAATTCAGAGGGAAACCAGACGTACGGATCTTGAATGAGAAAAAAAGCTGTAAAACGATGTCAGAAAATGTTGGAAAAGGACAAGGATATCAAAAGATGGTTGTTTGTATGTTGGTAAATGGAAAGGTTCTTAAAAGAACAAAGGCTGGTTGCATAATGATAATGATATGATGGAAATTGCAAGTGGATAGAAGAAAGTTACAGAGGAAGTGACCAGAGGAGGTTATAAAGAAACAGCCATAGGAAATTGTGTGTTGTATGAGTGTTATGACGATGACGGACAAAAACGTTGGAAGACAAAGACAACATTTAGAAAAATTGCTGCCTCCACCCTAAAATGGTGGATGAATTGATGTATGGAAACAAAGAAACAGACTGGCGGAGACATGTGCATGCAATGTGGCACCTAGACCCAACCCCCACACTGGAATATATCCGGTCAAGACTAGATTTGAAAAAGTGCGGGCTCCAACAGGACAAAGAAGTAGCGTTCAGATGTTTCTCCTGTAGGGGGCAGATGTTTCTCACTTTGATATACTTTAGTAGACCAGTGGTATGGGTAATGATGCATTGCCTAAAGATCTTTGGATTTGCACCCACACTCCGCTCAGCTGTATTTAGCTGTATTGCTGTAACTTTAGTAGACAACTAAGATATAGTACCCAGGGAATACATGTGGGAGACTGCTGCTTATCTAAGAGTCACCTCTCAGAACTACAAAGTCCAAAAACCCGGGTAGTAACATATTTGTTACGGATTTTGGTCTTCTGTGGGGAGAGCTCCTGGACGGTTGTGCAGTCCCAATTGGATTCCCTGAGCTGACCCTTGCCAGATACTGTAGGTGTTCTATGAGTTTATTCCTTTATACAGTCCTGCAGATTATGGCAGAGATATAAATATGTGTTTTGCCTATATGACGTGTAGTGCTAGTGGTATTTCATCAGTTACCAGATGTGAGGAAAGCACAGCACACAATTATGGACATTGTTCATTGCAGGCTTGGACCTGAGAAATCCTGTGATTTATGTTTAATAACATCAGAAATGTAGTGTAAAACTTTATAATACACCTAAAGTTTGAAGGGTGTGGTCAAAAGTTTTTGCAATTTGTGTAGGATGATGGAGTGAACTTAGATGTTACAATGGTGTGTTGGATTCTTTCTTTGTTCTCTTGGTATGCTGGGACACGTAGTACTACAGACACCACAGGGAGAAGGAGGGGGCTGCCTCCCCCCCTTGTCTCAGCGAACACAGGAGGGGGGGGAGGGGGAGCACATTATGGAATGTTAAGAGAAGAAAGGAACAATGAGAATGTGTGTTCATGATAACCCTATGATCCCATACTATTAGTCCTATTCAGCAGCTATGACTGAAATTATTATTAGGAGCTTTTTAGGCAGAAGTTATAACATCCCTAGAAGCCTCCTACGTCACTGTCTCTAGTGATGCTTCTGCTCAGTAACGCTGTCCCCCAGTATGTGCCCCCAGTATGTGCCCCTAGTATGTGTCCCCAGTATGTGCCACCAGTATATGTCCCAAGTATGTGCCCCCAGTATGACTTGCTCATTAAGTATCACCAAGTCCTTTTAAAAGATATGAGAGATGATGTATTACCCAAAGATTGTTGGATTTGTACCCACAGTCCTGTCAGCTCTAGCAGTATGCCTTATCTAGCTATCCCAGTGACTTTAGAGGAAATATTTTCTATCTGTAACAATACAGTAATAGCTGTGCTGGAAAGTGAACATAAGGAGATGACTGTACCATTACCTGTAGCTGCGTGGGTGGAAGAGCCGTGGATGATATTTAATAGGAGCGGTCCACCGTTAGAGCAGACTGTCATTCCTTGGGCTTTAAATAATGTTAATCTTGCCTGTTATCCCAATTTTACATCTTGTAAAACTTGTATCCAAATTAGATCTAAAGGAATGTTTTTCTCTAACTCCAACTATACAGAGTGTGATGGTAACAAATCTGACATCACTCAATGTGTAGGAGTCGATGCCACTATTAATTCTACACTCCCCTGTGTTAGCATGTCCTTGCAAAACCTTGTTGCAGGTTTCCTTTCAAATGACACCTTTTTCCAACAGGAAGTGAGTGAAATCCTGAAGGTGAACATGCTAGTCAGATGGGTAGCAGAGCTTTTTAATGGCACTGTCGTTGGAGTACCGAAAAACATATATGTTGTATGTGGCCATCAGGCTTATAAATGGCTTCCTAGCAATTTTACAGGAGTTTGTACACTGGCTCGCCTTACTCCTGCCACTTTTATTGTCCCCCATACCAATGTAAATCTTATTCCCAAGCACACATTACACAAGAGAAAAGCAGACCCCACACTGGAATATATCTAGTCATGACTAGATTAGAAAAAGACATAGTCTTCAGATGTTTCTCCTGTAGGATATACTTTAGTAGACCAGTGGTATGGAGAATGATGTATTGCCTAAAGATCTTTGGATTTGCACCCACAGTCTGCTTAGCTGTATTTAGCTGTATTTGGCTATTGTTGTAACTATAAAGGACAACTAAGATATAGTACCCAGGGAATAAATGTGGGAGACTGTGCCTGCTTATCTAAAGATTCACCTCTCAGAACTCCAAAGTCCAAAAACCCGGGTAGTAACATATTTGTTAAGGATTTTGGACTTCTGTGGGGAGAGCTCCTGGACGGTTGTGCAGTCCCAATTGGATTCCCTGAGCTGACCCTTATTAGTCCTATTCAGCAGTTATGACAGAGATTATTATTAGGAGCTTTTTAGGCAGAAGTTATAACACCCCTAGAAGCCTCCTACGTCACTGGCTCTAGTGATGCTTCTGCTCAGTAACACTGTCCCCCAGTATGTGCCCCCAAGCATGTGCCCCCAGTATGTGCCTCCAATAAGACTGTATAATTTTAAAATAATACAGCATTGATACATCTCCATTGGTCCCACAACTGTGTTTTTCTGGAGTATATTGCTCATTTTCTATTGTTCTCATTTAAGTTTAAGCCAAGCACCTCAGAGGAGAGGAAACAGTCCAGAAGCTGTGCTTATTGTGGGTAACATGGGGAGACATGAGGTAGACAGGTTGTATTTAAAATTTTCTATTAACTTGATGATTAATGAACCAGTTACCTTTTAATATTTCAAAACTGAATATATCATTAATCTGCATTTTTAGTTTTTTGTAGATGGCTTTAGAAACCAGGAATGAGGTTAATTCTACATCAGATGGTCAGTGGTCACACAACAGGAGGTAACAGCAGCAGAACCACTCCTAACCTACCTGTCTGTACAGGAGGCGGAGGTGAGGGCACTGATGGAGGGGTGTAAAGTGGCAGAGGGGAAGAATGTGAGTCTTTTGGGATTCCTTATGATTCCTGACCTCATATAGTAAGTTCATCAACAACTATGAGAATTTGAAATAGCTGATAGAGGCCTTAGTGTTACAATAAAGGTCCATAATAGAAGGTAAAACCTATAAAGCTAAAACACATGAAGTGACCATACTGGTTACTAGAAAGCCTAGGGGAAAGGAGCCTGGATTAGTACAGTCCGTGACTCTCGCTGTCCCAGTAGGGTTATCTATACTCCTATCTTTATAGAAACTGGCTTCACGGGTGAGGAAGCAAGACTGGAGTAAAACTGGGACCCAATGGATGGAGGGTGGACCATGGCAAAGAGGTGACAAGCAATGTCTGCCAAGGGCCCTTTACCCTATGATGGTTGAAAAAACACTTTGAATCTATGTGTTGAAATGTTTGAAGTAAAGAAACCTATGTGTGCTTAACTATATGCGTGGTCATTATATTGGACATTGTTCATGGAATGTAAATCTTATTCCCAAGCACACATTACACAAGAGAAAAGCAGAGTTATATACTACTGGGGCCTGGCTTGCTGGCAGGCTATATACTACTGGGGGATGGCTTGCAGGCTACATAATACTGGGGACTGGCTAGCTATATACTACTGGGGGCTGGCTAGCTATATACAACTGGGGAATGGCTATGCACTACTGGGGGTGTCACGACGAGGATGCCACCGCCTCGTCACGTGATTGGGGTGCAACTGTACGGGTTAATTTAGCCTACTCAAACTTGCGCTCACCGTTCACTCAGGACACAAATTGAGCCTAAGTCACACCTCATACAGCTCCAGCACCAGACCCGCTGCCACCACTTATTGCATTTATACTGGGACCAATAAGTATCCCACTCTACATCAACTCTTGCTCTCAAGCAGTCACCTTGTCACACCACTAGACGTGCACACTCAGCACTCCAGCAGTCACACAGCTAACCACACCTCACAAGGCTATGAGCTCGCAGAGAATACAGGGACCAAAATTAAAGTGAAAAGCTTTAATTACAAAAAGTTCATCAGTGCATAAAAAGATATTAAAAACAAAAGAATTACAAAATAAAATGACACACAACTCGGCAAAACAGTTATAAAATAAAAAGGGAGAAAAATAACAGAAACTTACAACTTAAAGTTGTGAGGGAATCTAATCCATTTTCTGAATCTGTTTTTCTATCATGTATCTATACAAAGATATTTGGCTCTATTGATAGAAGAGATCCCTGTGAATAGCACCATCCCCCCAAGGACACTGATCATCTTTCAGTTACATCCTCTTGAAGGCTATTGGAATGTGGGTATGGTCAATAGGCTCCTTTGTCTCAAGAACCTATAAAAACTGTCTGCAACCTCAATAAATTGGAATCCTCTCAAACACTTGTGAAGGTCTGAGTGATTCACCGAGCAGCTCGTACTAGACATTAATTTGAAACCACATCACATCTGAGTAAGGAGATTTTTCTCCAACAACCTGGTGCCGAATTACCCGAGAGGAGACTGGACCACTGCTTGAAGCTTACCGGACATTTCAGGGATCATTCTTTCAGGACAGACAGACCATGCAGCTGCACAAAAAGGTAAGAAGTTTTTTTTCTTACAAATTGTTCTGTCTCTCCTTGATTAGTTTTCCCCATGTCCGGTGAGTTGCATGCCTATATTGTCCAGTCCAAAGAATCTTGTTAGTTTATTTGAAAACTCCATGTGATGTGTGGTAGTGTATATGGGTATTGTGTGAGTTTGTACATGTGTGTTTGATAGCGCTATTGTGATACTGTACTGTACTGGTTTTAAGAACGTTACATCCAGGATTCGCCCCTAACTAAAGAGTTCCCTAGACTAGCTGCTTTTTGGAACGTAATTCGCTTGAGACAAAGTAGACTGAGTTTGGACAGTCGGACTTTATAAATTTATTTTGTGTGGTAGGATCCAGAGCTGCTTCAAGGAAGGGTACTGCAGTCATCTCTTGATGGGCAAACGGTTTAAAAAAAAAAAAATTAGAATTAGAGGTGGTTAAAACTGCCCTAAGGAAGAGTGGGGGACTGCGAGTGTGTGCCGGCACTAGAGATATAATATAGGAAAATGATGGAAAAAAATTGCTAGGTAGGATGAGAGGCAATTCAGAGGGAAACCAGACGTACGGATCTTAAATGAGAAAAAAAGCTGTAAAACGATGTCAGAAAAAGTTGAAAAAGGACAAGGATATCAAAAGATGGTTGTTTGTATGTTGGTAAATGGAAAGGTTCTTAAAAGAACAAAGGCTGGTTGAATGATAATGATATGATGGAAATTGCAAGTGGATAGAAGAAAGTTACAGAGGAAGTGACCAGAGGAGGTTATAAAGAAACAGCCATAGGAAATTGTGTGTTGTATGAGTGTTATGACGATGACGGACAAAAATGTTGGACAGACAAAAGACAACATTCAGAAAAATTTCGGCCTCCACCCTAAAATGGTGGATGAATTGATGTATGGAAACAAAGAAACAGACTGGCGGAGACATGTGCATGCAATGTGGCACCTAGACCCAACCCCCACACTGGAATATATCCGGTCAAGACTAGATTTGAAAAAGTGCGGGCTCCAACAGGACAAAGAAGTAGCGTTCAGATGTTTCTCCTGTAGGGGGCAGATGTTTCTCACTTTGATATATTTTAGTAGACCAGTGGTATGGGTAATGATGCATTGCCTAAAGATCTTTGGATTTGCATCTCACAGTCCGCTCAGCTGTATTTAGCTGTATTTGGCTATTGCTGTAACTTTAGAAGACTACTAAGATATAGTACCCAGGGAATAAATGTAGGAGACTGTGCGTGCTTATCTAAGAGTTACCTCTCAGAACTACAAAGTCCAAAAACCCGGGTAGTAACATATTTGTTACGGATTTTGGTCTTCTGTGGGGAGAGCTCCTGGACGGTTGTGCAGTCCCAATTGGGTTCCCTGAGCTGACCCTTGCCAGATACTGTAGATGTTCTATGAGTTTATTACTTTATACAGTCCTGCAGATTATGGCAAAGATATAAATATGTGTTTTGTCTATATGACGTGTAGTGCTAGTGGTATTTCATCAGTTACCAGATGTGAGGAAAGCACAGCACACAATTATGGACATTGTTCATTGCAGGCTTGGACCTGAGAAATCCTGTGATTTATGTTTAAAAACATCAGACATGTAGTGTAAAAGTTTATAATACACCTAAAGTTTGAAGGGTGTGGTCAAAAGTTTTTGCAATTTGTGTAGGATGATGGAGTGAACTTAGATGTTACAATGGTGTGTTGGATTCTTTCTTTGTTCTCTTGGTATACTGGGACACTTAGTACTACAGACACCACAGGGAGAAGGAGGGGGCTGCCCCCCCCCCTTGTCTCAGTGAACACAGGAGGGGGGGGGAGGGGACAAGTGATGGAATGTTAAGAGAAGAAAGGAACAATGAGAATGTATGTTCATTACTGATAACCCTCATGGTCCTAAGCAGATTTTGGGTTTGATTAGGTGCAACATTTGTAATTTTATTGTTTTAACCACGAGTAAAACCTCCCTATGATCCCATACTATTAGTCCTATTCAGCAGCTATGACTGAGATTATTATTAGGAGCTTTTTAGGCAGAAGCTATAACACCCCTATAATCCTCCTACGTCACTGGCTCTAGTGATGCTTCTGCTCAGTAACACTGTCCCTCACTATGTGTCCCCAGTATGTGCCCCTAGTATGTGTCCCCAGTATGACTCTATAGTTTTATAATTATACAGCATTGATACATCGGCATTGGTCCCAAAACTGTGTTTTTTTTTCTGGAATATATTGCTCATTTTCTATTGTTCTCATTTAAGTTTAAGCCAAGCACCTCAGAGGAGAGGACACAGGCCGGAAGCTGCGGATCGTGTGTCACATGACAACCTGGACCCTTCTTGGTTTTGTATCCTACTGCTGCCTACGTATAAAAAGCTTCTGTAGTAGTTTTGGACTATCCTGATAGTATCTCACCTCTTCATGACTAGAAACCTTGGTTATAATGTGCCCTCTTTATGATGTATTACATTGAATCCAGCTCCACTATTTTCGCTAGATTCAAAGGGGTAAGACATGAGGTAGACGGGTTGTATTTAACATTTTCTATTATCTTAATGATGAGTGAACCAGTTACCTTTTTGTAATGTCGAAATTGAATATCTCATTAATCTGCATTATGAGTTTTTTTTTTTTGTAGATGGCTTTAGAAACCAGGAATGGGGTTAATTCTACATCAGATATGCAGCGGTCACACAACATGAGGTAACAGCTAGCAGAACCACTCCTAACCTACCTGTCTGTACAGGAGGCGGAGGTGAGGGCACTGATGGAGGGGGGTAAAGTGGCAGAGGGGAAGAATGTGAGTCTTTTGGGATTCCTTATGATTCCTAACTTCATATAGTAAGTATAGAAACAACTATGAGACTTTGAAATAGCTGATAGAGGCCTTAGTGTTACAATAAAGGTCCATCCTAGAAGGTAAAACCTATAAAGCTCTAACACATGAAGTGACCATACTGGTTACTAGGAAGCCTAGGGGAAAGGAGCCTGGATCAGTACAGTCCGTGACCCTCGCTGGCCCAGTAGATTTGTCTATACTTCAGACTTTACAAAAACAGGCTCCAGAAGGTGAGAAACAAGATTGGAGCAAAATAGGGGCCCAAGAGGCGGAGGGTGGACTATGGCAAAAAGGTGACAAGCAATGTCTGCCAAGGGCCCTTTACCCTATGATGGTTCACCAGGCTAAGACTCTATATGCTCCGTGGTGGATAAGTATTGAGTATCACTAAGATTCACTTTTGCTACTGTCCATTTACACAAGTATGTTTATATGTACCTAGTACAATGTAGGGAGAGTAGTGAAAACCCTCATATATACACTCCAAAGCCGCTTTACCCCTTCCAGAGGTTGCAGATTGACTATATACAGCTACCAAAGGTAAGTAGCTATGAATATGTACTTGTGTGTGTGGACCTCTTTTCTGGGTGGCCTGAAGCCTATCCTGTGACAAAAGCCACGGCAAAAAAAACACAGCACAGAAGTTAATGAGGGAGCTAGTCTGTAGATTTGGGATTCCAGAGACCATAGAGAGTGATAGAGGTTCCCACTTTACAGGGGAGGTGATGAGGGAGGTAATGGGAGCACTTGGGATTGAACAGGCCTTCCATACCCCCTATCATCCACAGAGTAGTGGGAAGGTGGAGAGGTTAAATGGGACTCTTAACTTAAAAGTTCAGAAAGCCATGGAAGAGACAGGGAAGAACTGGGTTGATTGTCTTCCTTTGGCCTTATTTTCTATAAGGTACACTTCCAACAGGAAAACAGGCCTCTCACCTTTTGAGATTCTCTTTGGATCTGCTCCTAGAATGGGCTTATATTTTCCACAAGTTTTACAGATGTACCATGGAGAATTGACAGGATACGTCCAAGCCCTGCAAAAACATCTAGCTATGGTGCATAAACAAGTTTTTGCTTCTATTCCAGACCCTGATGCAGTAGGAGGATCACATAATCTACAACCTGGAGATTGGGTGGTATTGAAGCGACACGTGAGAAAAAGCCTTGAGCCATGTTTTGAAGGACCATTTCAAGTCCTTCTGACCACATCCACGTCCGTGAAGTTACAAGGGAAGCCTAATTGGATTCACGCCAGCCATTGCAAAAGAGTATTGAATCCAGCTGCTCATGAAGATGAATCTGTATCTCCAAATGTTAATATTACTTAAGATACTATTGATATTACCCCTTGGAAGAACTTTCAACGAGATGTTGAGCGGGGATTGGGATAATTTGCTCATTAAGCATCACCAAGTCCTTTTAAAAGATATGGGACATGATGTACTACCCAAAGATTGTTGGATTTGTACCCACAGTCCTGTCAGCTCTAGCAGTATGCCTTATCTAGCTATCCCAGTGGCTTTAGAGGAAATATTTTCTATCTGTAACAATACAGTAATAGCTGTACTGGAAAGTGAATATAAGGAGATGACTGTACCATTACCTGTAGCTGCGTGGGTGGAAGAGCCGTGGATGATATTTAATAGGAGCGGTCCACCGTTAGAGCAGACTGTCATTCCTTAGGCTTTAAATAATGTTAATCTTGCCTGTTATCCCAATTTTACATCTTGCAGTTGTATCCAAATTAGATCTAAAGGAATGTTTTTCTCTAACTCCAACTAGAGTGTGATGGTAACAAATCTGACATCACTCAATGTGTAGGAGTCGATGCCACTATTAATTCTACACTCCCCTGTGTTAGCATGTCCTTGCAAAACCTTGTTGCAGGTTTCCTTTCAAATGAAACCTTTTTCCAACAGGAAGTGAGTGAAATCCTGAAGGTGAACATGCTAGTCAGATGGGTAGCAGAGCTTTTTAATGGCACTGTCGTTGGAGTACCGAAAAACATATATGTTGTATGTGGCCATCAGGCTTATAAATGGCTTCCTAGCAATTACAGGCAGTCCCCGGGTTACATACAAGATAGGGACTGTAGGTTTGTTCTTAAGTTGAATTTGTATGTAAGTCGAAACTGTATATTTTATCATTGTAGTTCCCGACAATTTTTTTTTTTGCCCCAGTGACAATTGGAGTTTCAAATTTTTTTGCTGTAATAGGACCAAGGATTATCAATAAAGCTTCATTGCAGACAATTTTAAGCTGATTATTGCAATCTGGGACCATTTTAAAGCATCCAGAGAGCTTCACTAGAGGTCACAGTGGGCAGAGGGGTCCGTCTGTAACTATGGGTTGTCTGTAAGTCGGGTGTCCTTAAGTAGGGGACCGCCTGTATACAGGAGTTTGTACACTGGCTCGCCTTACTCCTGCCACTTTTATTGTCCCCCATACCAATGTAAATCTTATTCCCAAGCACACATTACACAAGAGAAAAGCAGATAATCTTCCTAGACCAGACGGACGCCCACATGTGGTGGAGATGGGAACAGCTAACACAATCTTCAGCACCTTTTTATTTATCCTATGATAATGCAGATGTGGGATAAATTGGTAGAAGCCACAGATTATCTAGATCAACAAATTTTTCAGATTTTGGGGGCTGTGAATAAGACAAATGTCATCCAGAGACAGTTAATTGTGGTAACCAACCAACATACATTAGTTTTAGATTACATCACTGCGTCCCAGGGTGGCATGTGTCAAGTCATAGGGCCAACATGTTGTCATTACATCGATCCTCAAGGCAACATGCAAATTAAGACAAATTTAGCAAAAATTGCTGATTTTAGAGATAGATGGCTCAAGGAGCATGATAGTAATAAGGACAGCTGGTGGTCTGACACATTCGCATCCTTAAACCCCACCAATTGGTTTAAGGGTATTTTTTGGTGGCTCATGGGAGTTTTGCAAGCAATATTTCAAATCATTTTGTTATGTGTATTTGTTTATATCTGCATAAGAGTAGTAATCTGGCTTGTTGTAAAACTGTGGCGAAGGAAACCAAGGATTGTGCGATATCAACCTAGGTATACACCTACTTCTACAGAGGGAGTGGTTATACCTATGTACAATTTGGCCAAGAGAGTGTAGAGAACCTACCATTAATATTAGGACCGAATTAATTGTGTTGTGATATAATGTTCAGGATGCTCAGGAGGGAAGCAGGTGAAGGGGTTAGATAAGTCCTGGATGTGTGATTAGCACATGTCAATGTACCACCTGAGCAGTACCTGAAATTATTCAAAAAAAGGGAGGAATTGTGAGGGAATCTAATCCATTTTCTGAATCTGTTTTTCTATCATGTATCTATACAAAGATATTTGGCTCTATTGATAGAAGAGATCCCTGTGAATAGCACCATCCCCCCAAGGACACTGATCATCTTTCAGTTACATCCTGTTGGCTATTGGAATGTGGGTATGGTCAATAGGCTCCTTTGTCTCAAGAACCTAAAAAAACTGTCTGCAACCTAAATAAATTGGAATCCTCTCAAACATGTGAAGGTCTGAGTGATTCACCGAGCAGCTCGTACTATACATTAATTTGAAACCACATCACATCTGAGTAAGGAGATTTTTCTCCAACAAAGTAAATCCTGATCCCTGGAGGTGGGAGAAATAAGGAACACACTCTTGTCATGCAGCCCCCAAAATGTGAACGCGATTTCCTGTATCTCGTATTGTTTTATAACTTCTCAGTTTGGTTGAGGTTTCTGAACCTCCCGTTCATTAATTAGTCCAGAGGGTCATTAAGGATTGGGCAAAGTTTTAATGAGGGGGAGAGTCCAGGAATATTTAAACAGTTCTTTGTTTCCAAATCCCTAGATTTTTGTATTACGCCCAGGGCCAACATTTCTTCTATTTGATCCTTCATATTAGATTTGACCTCAGTTGAAACCCGATAAGCAGATTGCCTTATGGGCAGGTGATTGCCAGTGTCCACCCTGTGAATAGCTAGATGAGTTCTCCCAGGCTTCTGGGTGAAGGTATCTGTGAAGGCATTTAGTACCTCCCTGAGCTCACACTTCTGAGTATGGGAGAGTTGGGGGTTGACTTGTGCAGTCTCAAGGGACCATTTGCTTTGTGGCTCAGACACAAGGTCTAATAGGGGATCCCCCTACCCCTCCTCTGGCAAACTACAAACATGCATCACACAAGCTCCCCTGTCATGATGTGCTTTTAACATGTTAACATGAAAAACCTTTTGGCGTTTGTTTGCCTCATCAAGGGCCACAACATAGTTAACATCATTTAATCGTTTGCATATAGTATAGGGGCCCTCCCATGCAGCCTGTAGTTTGTTTTGCAACATGGGAACCAGCACCCAGACCTTCTGCCCTTCTTCATATATCCTCTGGCATTTCGGTCATACCAAAGTTTCTGATTGGTCTGGGTTATGGACATATTCTCATGCACTAAGTTACTCAAGGTCTGCATCTTCTCCCTGAGTCTTAGTACATATTCTACCACAGAGACTCCTTGTGTCCCTACGTTACCCACCCAAGTGTCCTTAATCACTTGTGGTACTTCCCGGTAAGCAAACAAGAGATGGGGAAGGTACCGCTCCCAGTCTCTCCCTACAGTCTCAATGAGCATTTTAAGCATTTGTTTCAGGGTTCCATTAAAACGTTCACACAAACCATTAGTCTGAGGGTGATAGGGGGTGGCTACCAGATGTTCTACCTGCATTTTCTTACAGAGGCTTTGCATTAAATTAGAATTAAGTGTGTACCTTGATCAGTCAACATTTCCCTGGGAAACCCAACACAAGAGAAAACAGTCAATAATGCATCTGCTACCTTATCTGCACGTATGGAAGACAGGGCTACAGCTTCTGGGTATCTAGTGGCATAGTCCACTACTGTAAGAATACATTTCTTTCCTGAGCTGCTAAGTATTTTAAGGGGTCCAATGATATCTACAGCCACCCGCTGGAAAGGCTCATCGATTACTGGTAGAGGAATCAGTGGAGCCTTATGAATATTCCCAGTTTTTCCCACCCTTTGGCAAACTGTTCAAGACCGACAGTAATTAGCAATGTCAGTGCCCATCTTGGGCCAATAAAAATTGTGCGTCAAGCGAGCTTTGGTTTTTTGTATCCATAGGTGCCCAGCCAGAGGGATTTAACGGGCAACCTTCAGCAATCTTTCTCTGAACTGATAGGGAACAACTAGGCGTTTCTCACAATCCCAGAAAATTTGTTTATCAGTGGGAATACCCTCCATGTAGAGCTTTCCTTCTTCCCAGAACACCCGTTCTTTGTCAGACTCGGTAGGAGGTTTACCTGCAAGAAGCTTTAACTTCTCCAAGGTAGTATCTGTCTGCAGTGCCTGCATAAAGCTCTGACTATCAGTATGTAAGTCAAGGCCTGATGCAAGCGCTGGACCAGAGCTAGAGGCTTGATTCTTGGGGTGTACTAACTGAACCCAAGGCAGAAGGTTACACGATTCATCCTCTTCCCCTGTGGACACCACAGTTTGAGGATTAAATTCACTTTGACTGCAAGTCACAGCTGCAACATATGAAGTTTCCCCAGCATCCCCTACAGGCAAATCTAGTATATCAGTTGGAGGGGGATCTGATCGTATCCCTCCCTTTACATCATTACTTTTCTCAAATTCATTACACACTACTTGAGGAGAGCAGTGATCATCAATTGTTATCAAGGGGTTAGTAGGAAAATATTGAGATACCATTCTGCCAAGGTCAGTGTCTAATAATACATTAGTTGGAATAGTGTTGGATACCCCCACTGTCCTCAAACCCCTTCCTGCCCCCCAGTCTAGATACACATGGGCCATTGGTACAGCAGGGCTAGCTCCCCCAACCCCTATTACAGACAACGTTTTTCCTGAAATTATGTCATTTGAGTCCACCATTTCTGGACGTACAAGGGTCCCTTCTGCTCCAGTGTCCCTTAATCCAACAGTGACCCTATTGCCTATGTTAACAGACTGAAGATTATCATTGTTTTTCCCCACTGTCCCAGCCACAAAAAAAACAGAGGGTGATGATCCAGACAGTGTTCTGGGAGTATTCTTATTGTTGGGACATGCAACACTAAGATGTCCCACTTGGTTACAGGTGAAACATTTGCGATTGTCAATAACAGTTTTAGTCCCTTGAGCACCAGAAAAAGGTCGCCCTGGTGGTTGGTAGGGAGAAGAAGGGGAATTCCCCACTGGCTTACCTCCATTCCAGCAGTTTGCAACAGCCTTTCGGGGTTCTGACATCCTGTTGGCGGCATAGGTGTCCGCAATCTGCGCAGCTTCATCCGCAGTTTTAGGCTCCCTGTCACAAACAAACTGTCGTACATCCACAGGACAAATGTGCAGAAATTGATCTTTTATCATGAGATACTCCAGGTCCAAGTTGCCTACTGTATCAGCGTAGCTGTCAGTTGGTCCTCGCTTTACGCTCCGGAATTTCTTGCGGTACACCTCTGGAGTTAGGTTGTACTTTTTAATCAAAGCAGCTTTTATAGCGTCATAGTCCTCATCAAGCTCAAGAGGAAGGTCAGCAAATACTTCCAGGGCTTTGCCTCTTAACCCTGGGCTTAGGTACTGTGCCCACTGCTCCCGGGGCAGATGGTATTGTCTGCAGGTCTTCTCAAACGACCGCAGAAAAGTCCCCATCCTTGTCCAGTACTGGAAAATGTTCTTGACGAGGTCTTTTGGGGTCTACATCCTGGGATTGGGGTTGCACAGAATTGATACCCCTTTCAATATGCGCCATTTCCAGCCTGGCGCTCACGCTCTGCGGCCTTTCTCTCCTTCTCTCGCTCTGTGGCCTCTCTCTCCTCCTCTCGCGCTGCTCTCTCCTCTCGCGCTGCGGCCGCCTGATTAAATTGAAGGATAAGCTGCAGGCGCAGGCTAGGATCACAGTCACCTAGCTGTTGTAGGGCCATATGTAGAGACACATCCATGCCTTCCTAAGGGCTCCTGCTGTGGGTAGCCTCAGGGGAAACTCTTCCAGGATTAATGTCCATATCTTGGCTCCATTGAGCCGTGCCAGATCCTTGCTCTGCATCTTGCTCCATCAAAGCACAAACCAGCAGCTCTTTGGACTTGTCAGCCGGGTCGATACCTCTCTGCTCACAGAGGTGAACTAGAGCCTCCTTGCTCTGTCTCTTGTAGATGGTTGCCATCACTAAGTGCAACCTTTGCCAAATAAAAGATAGAAAAGAAAAACGGGGAAGGGGAACTGTTTGCACGTGTGTCCTCGAACAGCACTGTTTTGGTCCGTGTAAAACTAGGGTACTCCTCACAAGGATTCCACAAGTCCTTAAAGGAAACCTACCATTTAGAATGGTAGGGTTAAGCTGTAAGTACCGAGCACCAGCTCAGGGTGAGCTGGTGCCGGTACTTACTTTCGTTAGTGTTATAAACCATGGTATCGCGGTTTTAACACTTTTTAAACTTTAGAGCAGAAGACGCTTTAGGAAATAGCGGAGACGTTGCGAGCGCACGGTCGCGCGCAGCGCCGAAGCCCCTTCTGCTCTAAAGTTTAAAAAGTGTTAAAACCGCGATACCGCGGATTATAACACTAACGAAAGTAAGTACCGGCACCAGCTCACCCTGAGCTGGTGCTCGGTACTTACAGCTTACCCCTACCATTCTAAATGGTAGGTTTCCTTTAAGTGCAGGGGTTAGTTGCTTAATCCCAACACTTAATGCTCTGACAAAAATGAATTTATCCCACCGCTGCCAACCAATCTGTCACGGCGAGGACGCCACCGCCTCGTCACGTGACTTGGGGTGCAACTGTACGGGTTAATTTAGCCTACTCAAACTTGTGCTCACCTTTCACTCAGGACACAAATTGAGCCTAAATCACACCTCATACAGCTCCAGCACCAGAACCGCTGCCACCACTTATTGCATTTATACTGGGACCAATAAGTATCCCACACTACATCAACCCTTGCTTTTCAAGCAGCCACCTTGTCACACCACTAGACGTGCACACTCAGCTCTCTAGCAGTCACCCTGTCACACCACTAGACATGCACACTCAGCACTCAAGCAGTCACCTTGTCACACCACTAGACGTGCACACTCAGCTCTCTAGCAGTCACCTTGTCACACCACTAGACATGCACACTCAGCACTCCAGCAGTCACACAGCTAACCACACTTCACAAGGCTATGAGCTCGCAGAGAATACAGGGACAAAAATTAAAGTGAAATTCTTTAATTACAAAAAGTTGATCAGTGCATAAAAAAGATATTAAAAACAAAAGAATTACAAAATAAAATGACACAAAAGATGGCAAAACAGTTATAAAATAAAAAGGGAGAAAAATAACAGAAACTTACAACTTATAGTAAATCCTGATTCCCTGGAGGTGGGAACACAATAAGGAACACACTCAGCTTGTCATGCAGCCCCCAAAATGTGATTTCCTGTATCTCGTATTGTTTTATAACTTCTCAGTTTGGTTGAGGTTTCAGAACCTCCCATTCATTAATTATTGCAGAGGGTCATTAAGGATAGGGCAAAGTTTTAATAAGGGGGAGAGTCCAGGAATATTTAAACAGTTCTTTGTTTCCAAATCCCTAGATGCAGGGGTGGGGGTAGGTGCAGAGGAGAGGTGACCATATGGCTTTTGAGGTCACCACAGAACATTCTGCAGGTCAGAGTTTATCAGGTTGTAAGGATCTCCAGGATGTTGTAAATGAGGCCTGGACGCTTCAATGGATGCCACATATTTCAACAAAGTTTGTAATTGCCCAATAGTTCAACAAATCTTACACATTTTAGAATAACATTTCCTTGATAGGGGGCTGGCCATATACTACTGGGGGGCTGGCTATATACCACTGAGGGGATGGCTATATACTACTGGGGTCTGGCTGGCTATATACTACATGGGGCTGGCTACATACTACAGGGGGCTGGCTATATACTACTGGGGCCTGGCTTTATACTACTAGGGGCTGGCTGGCTATATACTACTAGGGGCTGGCATGCTATATACCACTAGGAGCTGGAAGGCTATATACCACTGGGGGCTGGCAGGTTGCATACCACTGGGGGCTGGAAGTCTATATACTACTGGGGGCTGGCTGGCTATATATTACAGGGGGCTGGCTGGCAGGGTATATACTACTGGGGGCTGGATGGTAGGCTATATACTACAGGGGGCTGGCTATATACAACAGGGAGTTGGCTGGCTATATAGTCCTGGGGGCTGGCTGGCAGACTATATACTACTGGGGGCTGGATGGCTATATACTACTGGGGGCTGGCTGACTATATACTACTGGGGGCTGGATATATACTACTGGGGTCTGGCTGCCTATATACTAATTTGAAACCACATCACATCTGAGTAAGGAGATTTTTCTCCAACAATACAAAGAATTAGTCAAGTGTCAGCTTTCATAAAGAACAAAGGCCAAGTATGCAGATAACACAAAAATATCATCTTCAATAATAAAAAGTGTACTAGGAGCCAGATAGCTTTCAGCAGAAGTAGGTAAAGGGGAAACATAAGGAATGTGGTAGCTTAGTGGTTAGCACTTCTGCCTTGCAGCACTGGGGTCCTGGGTTCAAGTCCCAGGCAGGTCAACATCTGCAAAGAGTTTGTATGTTCTCTCAGTGTTTGCGTGGGTTTCCTCTGGGTTCCTCCCACACTCCAAAACATACTGGTAGGTTGTTTAGATTGTGAGCCCGATGGGGACAGGGACCAATTTGGCATGCTTTGTGCAGCGCTGCGTTATCTGTAGGTGTTATATAAATAAACAATTATTATTATTCACAACCTTTTCATTTACAATAAATTAATATTTGTGGACACAACTTCAGCAGATCCAGAGACATTATTCATGACACCTGCTGTCTCTATTTTCCGTTAGGTGTTGTCTGGTGATTGTAAGTTAGGCCCTATCCACAGGATAGTACCTAACTTGCTGTTCAGTGGGGGTCTCAGTGATGGCTATCTCCGTCTGTGAAATATAGATCAACGGATCAGCCATGATTGTGCCCTGTTCTCGTGATTGTGAGGTCCCATCACTGAGGCCCCCGATGAACAGCAAGTTAGGACATATCCTTTGGTATTCTCATGCTGGACAAAGGTTCCTCACCCCATTTTGCAGGTGGTTATATCAGTGTTCCTTTGCTTCGAATGTGATTCAAAAATAGCCAAACAATTCTACTCAGATGTCCCATAGAAGTCTAAGATAAGTATAGGTAGATAAGCCAAAATCCTTTATGAATCAAAATGGATTCTTATGACTACTAAGTCATAGTCCTCAACGTACCATGGCATATCCTATGCTAGACGATTTTCTATGTTGGAGTAGATCTGAAATTCGGAATCTCATCAAATTCTTTCTTTCTGCATAAAAAATGTTCACAAAATTTACCCCAAATGACAAATCTTTGGAGAATATATGAACTTTTTTCTTTAGTTTTCAAATTTGATAAATTCCCCTTGTTCGGCAATATTTAGGCTTTACAAATTCAAAATGGCTGTCTGCTTGACTTCCCATTTTTGAAGTATAGCAAGAATTGAAAATCCATTGGACAATTTCTTTGTTTGATTTTTATTTATCTACCTACACACAAGTATCATGTTAAAAAAATAATTTCAATTATAAAACTCAACGTCTAGACATTCACAAGTACACCAACTGGTTTATTCATCTTCAACCAGGTGGAATATAAAATCAGAGGAGCAGCCTGTCCCAACACCTGCTATTGATGCCCAGTAGATTTTCATCCACATGAACAAGAGCTTCTGTAATTCAACAGGTGAGCATTATGTGAACAAAAAATAACGACCATATTTTTTTGACTATAAGATGCACTTTATAGCAAGATAAAAGGGGAAGGGATGTGTTCTGTGTGTGTAGAGTAGTTCCCAGTGTGTTCCTTATTTGTGTATAGTAGAGCTGTGTATGTATTCATGTGTAGAGTAGCTCCCAGAGCGTTCCTTATATGTGTATATGTATGGATGAAGCAGAGCTGTGTGTGTAACTTGTATGAATGAAGCAGAGCTTTGTGTGCTGTGATTTACTGCGACCAACAGGGATATTTTAATTGGTGTAAAATATATTTTTCCTTTTTTGCGTAAATCTGGGGTGCGTCCTATAGTAAGAAGCATGATCTGTGTGTGTAAATGTATAGATGAAGTAGAGCTGTGTATGTAACTGTATGGATGAAGCAGAGCTGTGTATGTAACTGTATGGATGAAGCAGAGCTGTGTATGCATCTGTATGGATGATGCAGAGCTGTGCGTGTAAATTTATGGATGAAGCAGAGCTTTGTGTGCTGTGATTTACTGCGACCAACAGGGATCCCTGCTTTTAGTATATTGGCATAGTGTTTTGATAGCAACTCCCATCATCTTCTCTTTTCTAACTCGTTGTTTAGAGGTTCAGAATTTATATTTGGTGCAGCTAGCAATTTAGATGTCGCTATATCGTAAGTATTATATAAATTAATCTATAGGTGGCCACCAAACCTTTTAAGTTTTTAATCACAAACCTTTTGAGGCACCTGCCCAGCTCTCTGGAACGTGCTTTGAGAGGCCTAACACATAAAAACCCGCATAAATCCATGCCATTTTTAGAAACTACACAACAACAGCCCTCCAATGTGTGAAAAATCACTTTTAATGTATTGACATCTTTAGAATGCTTCACATGGGTTTAAACAAAAGGAGGTGCAAGTTTACAAGCTGTAATTTTTTTTTTTTTTTATTTTATTGACCATGTAATTAATTTTTGGGCCAACAAATTTAAAATTGTCACAATTATTAAAAAAAAAACTACTCCAAAACCAATTTTAAACTCAATTTCTCTTGTGTAGTAGTATGACGGGATGCCCCATATGTGGTGGTAAAACTGCTGTATGGGCACTACGGCCGCCCATAGAAACGAAGAAGTGCATTCACAGCAGATCGCAATGTCAACATTTTAACAGGCTAATAAAATTATATTTTTTTTTTGTAATTTGGACTAATGGGATACTTTATTGTTTTTGTGGATCACATCCCCATTCAGGTACATCTCTTTACTGTGAAAGGGGGCTCAATGCCAATAATCACATTTTATTAACTCGTTCTTCTCTCGGTTTGGTTAAAAGAAAATCATTAATTCTTGTTTATTTGATTTTTTAGCATTTTTTTTCCCCGTACGTTCACCTTATTCTTACCATAAAATAATTGTGTTATCTTTAATTCTTCATGGTCATCCAATTTACAGCGATAACATTATATGCCCTTTTTTATGGTTAACCTCTGTTTTTAGAAGCTTAGAAGTCAATTTGTTGAATAAATTTTGCATCTGTTTTTTTTTTGGCATCGCCATGTAACAATGGGAGAACATTTATATTTTTTTTTTCAAGCTCCGTTTAGAAGCTTTTTTTGTTTTATTTTTGGCAGGAAAAGCTGTACTTTTTCTTGTATCGATATTGTGGTAAATTTTACTTTTGTGATACATATTATGTAGCGGCTTGGATGTAGTAATTTTTTTTTTTTTTTTGTATTTTTTTTTTTACAGTGTTCACCGTACGGGTTCCAGTGACCATTTTATTTATTGTATGGGTTGTTACGGACATTGTATAACCCAACAGTTGTTGTTTTTTTTGGTGATTTTCACTTTTTTTTATGTTTTATTTATACTGCATGTGGACTTTTATTCTTTTTTAATAATTCTTTTTTAGTTGCATTTTTTTTTTAAGGTTTAATTTCTTAAGGGCAAAATGATATAGTGGGCATCAGCGAGACATTGGCTGAAACAGTAAGCTATGACCTGGGCTATACATAGATCATTGGTGGCGAACCTATGGCACGGGTGCCAGAGGTGGCACTCAGAGCCCTTTCTGTCTGTGGGCACTCAGGCCCATCAGCCAGGACAATTTCACCAAATCCATACAAATCTTCCTGCAGTCCTAGGCACTATTATAATGCGCACTCAGCGCAATATTACAGCACACTTCATTGGCTGTTTGGAACTGCTTCAAAAAAGAGAAGGGTGTTGGAAAAGTGCATTATCTTGGAGGTCATCTTTGCTGACCCTTCATTCTTCATGTACAGAGAGACTGTGGACAGAGGCTATGAGAGTCTGATTTTGCCCATCTTCTTTCAACTGTAGTGGTGGCCTCAGGCGGCTTGATACCAATTGAAAGATGTGGGAAGAGACGTAGCAATAAGTTACTGTTTAAAAGCCTGTTGGCACTTCATGTAAAATAAATGAAGTTTTTTGGTAGTTAGTTTTGGCACTAAGTCTCTAAAAGTTTGCACATCATCTGCTATAGATGGTTATAAGTCTTTAAAAATGATCGCATAAATAAAAAGGGGGAGGGGTTTGTTTGATATATTGGATTTCTTGCCCTCAAGCCCTGGTTCTGCGAGATGACATCGTGACGCAAATGAAAATGTGGAGTCCCCTATGGTGAAAAATAAGGGAGGGAAAAAGAATAATAAAAAATATTACTAGGGGTTTGTTATAAGGCTCCAATATAATGGAGGCAGCAGAGGAATGCTGATAAGTGGAAATGATGCGGCTTCGAAGCATGGGTGAGTACTTATCATGGGGGACTTCAATTACCCAGATATTGACGGGGGGCAGAAACCTCCAGGTCCTTCAAAGGTAGCAGGTTTTTTTGTTTTGACAACAAAAGGACAATTACCTGTCACAAACGTCCTGGAGCCAACAAGAGAGGGCAATTCTGGACCTTTATCCACCAACAAGAGGTACAGGTATCAACAATTACACGTTGGGGGAACCTGGGTAACAGTGATCATATATCGATTAATTAATTTTGTATTATGCCTTACTAAGAGGGTAAGTGAGAGGGAAGCAACCAACACTCTAAACTTCAGGAGGGCAATTTTCAGCAATTAAGGAAGACCTTATAGGCATAAAAAAAAAGTCCTGTGAGAAACACATACCATTATGGGAAAAGGCATAAAGACAAAAAGCCAATGTGGCTAACTAGTTTGTAAGGAAAGCAATAAGCAAGAAAGATAGGCGTTTAGGTGCTAAAAACGTGAAGTACTGTGGGAGGCATTACACGATTTATAGAGAAAAGATACATCTGTAAAAAGTAGATAAGGCCACAAAAATAGAGAATGAGAGAAATATTGCCAGGGAGAGCAAACATAATACAAATTATTTTTCAAAGTATATAAAATTATAAGAAACTAAAAAAATAGAGAGTGTGGGCCCTCTTAGAATAACATGGGGGTCTTGGGTGGAAGGAGATGGGGGAAGGGCCAATCTACTGAATGCACCTTCTCAAATGTCTTAACCAGAAATTCCCCTGGTTGAAGACACAATGAGGAAGTGATTGTAAATTCTCTTTGGAATTCAAGAGTTATAACCCAGGAAAGGGGTCGGACGCCTGCCTTGCAACCACCAAGATGATAAATCACTGGGGCAACGGGTTCTACATGAACATGTTCCGTGATAGACAAGACCGTTATTTTTATATTTGAAGATTCACTGAGAACTGGTTATGTTACCCTCGACTGGGCATAGCAAAATGTGGTCCAATATACAAAAAAAGGATCAAAAAGCGATCCTGGAAACACAGACCTTGAGCCTAAATTAATGTGGTGGGGAAAATAGTTGAGGGGTTTGTTAGAGATGCTATCCTGGAGTATCTCACTGTACATAACCTTATAACCCAGCGTCAGCATGGATTTATGAGAGATCGGTACTGTCTGACTAATCTGATTGGTTTCTATGAGGAAGTAGGTTCCAGACTGAATCTAAGGGATGCTGTGGATGTTGTATATCTGGACTTTTCAAAGGCATTTGACACAGTACCCGGCAATGAAGTGTTGGTACATAAATGAGACTGCTGGGACCTAGGGGAAAATCTGTGATTTGGGTAAGTAATTGGCTTAGTGATAGAAAAACAGAGGGTCCTCATTAATCGGCACATTCTCAGATCGGGTTGACTTACTAGTGGACGTTGCTATAGGGTCGATTGGTGCCACTTCTTAATTTTTATATACAATGACCTTGTAGTGGGTTTAAACACAGTCATTTTTTCAAATATGCAGATGAAACTAAGCTGTGAAAGTAATTAATACTGAGGTCGATGTTTAAGCATTACAGAGGGATTTGTGGAAGCTTGAGGAGTGGGCAGAAAATTGTGATGAGGTTTAATGTAGATGTACACTGTAAAGTTTTATGCAATTGGGCCATGGAACCAAAAAGTATACATTATTTTTTTTAAACAGTCAAACTGTGGAGCTGAAAAGGACCACCAATAGGTGGATGGTAAACTTAATTGTTAGTGAGCAGAGCAAAAGGCGGCTCTGCTAAAACAAATAAATGAAGACAACCAAGATTATTAGGGGGATGGGGGCTATATACACGATTACACCATTTGTGATTATTCAGTGTTTGGAAAAAGACGACTGAGGTGGACCTCATTCAAAACTACTGTAAAAAAACAAACCACTGAAAAGGGCCAGTACAAGGATCTCTTCCAAAGATCGTTTTTAATAATACAATACAGGCCCTGAGGACCAGTACAAGGGGGCTCCTCTCACGCCTAGAGGAAGAGGCGGATTCTACTGTAAAGAGTTGTGAGCTATGGACATCCTCTGCTTGCAGGAGGTTTTTTTAATGGCGCGACTCTATGGTACATGTGTCAAGCAGATGGGCCTCTTTGGAGCCTCATCCGGAGAGAAAAAATACATCACAGGTTATGGGATAAAAAACATTTATTTTAATCTATAAGGTTGGAACTGCCCGGAGTCTTTTTCCGGCCTTATATATTAGGATAAACTATGTATGTTAGTAGGGTTCCGTAACAGTAGCATGCAAACTACTGATGCTGCAATCAGAGATAGCGTTTAGAGGCTGTGTTACATTAGTAAGCAACTGCCTAGTTGCTGTTTGGTTAGTGGTGGTGACAGGTTCCTCCTGATAAGTCTTAAAATAAAAAGCGCTTTCTGTTACCAAAATGAGTCCCATCAGTCAATTTCTTACTCAATCAACTATTTTGTTTTTTATGTTTTATTTTGTAATTAAGGGGGCCCACTATAAGAATATGTCACACCTTTGGTAGGGTTTTTTCTTTTTTTTATATTTAGGTATATTTTATTATTCTTTCACCTTTATATTTAAAATACTATGATTCTCCTTTTTTATCCTGAAAGCCAGATGCTTCTATTATACTGTGTAACGGCCTGGGTGTGAAATAGCTACCATTCAAATTAAAGGAAGATTTATATTTTTATTACCAAATCTGGATGGAAAACATACCTATTTAAAAAAATTCTAAAGAAACTTACTACCTCAGCCTCCCAGTAAAAAATGGGAAGCCAAAAGAGGTTACATGGTGAAAAAACCTTAGTATGCTAACCAAAGATTACATACAAGTCTTTTCTGACTCTGGATTCTCTAGCAAGTCACGGCTTGTTTCACTGCCAAGATTGTGTAATTTGCTTATGCTTGAAGCAAATATCTTATAAGTACACATTGTACTGTAAACTTTATGTATTAAAAAGTCTGTAAGAGATGAAGTAAAGTACTGTATATACTCGAGTATAAAAACCGACCCGAGTACATAGTTGAGACCCCTAATTATCCACCAAAAACTGGGAAAACACCTATTGACTCGAGTATAAAGCCAAGGGTGGGAAATGCATGGCACGACCCCCAGTATACTAGCCGCAGCCTTATAGCTAGCCAGCCAGCCCCCTCAGCTACAGCCAGCCCCCTATAGCATACAGTCTAGACAGCCCTCGCCCCCCAGTAGTATACAGTCACCCCAGCTTGCCCCACTAGTATAACGCCTGCCCCCAGTTAGTACAGCAACCAGCAACCCCAGTAGGCACGCCCCCAGTAGTATACAAACCAGCTCCCAGAGCATGCCCCAGTAGTATACAAGCCACCCAGGCCTGCCCCCAGTAGTATACAGCCAGCCCAGCATTAAAAAAAAAAAAAAAACTTATATACTCAACCTCCGGTGGCCCCGCTACTACTCCCCCCACACCCCCACCACCATATTCGCCACGGGTTCTCTTCTGGCTTCCGCGCCTATCTTCTTTCTTCTGAAACATACGTGCTAGGCGTAGCCATTTGCCCTGTCCCCGGCCGGCGGGCGGCATAGTATGACGCGCTGCTGCTGACGTCATACTAGAAAAACATGGCGGCACCAGCCCCGATGTACAGAAGAAAGAAGATAGGCGCGGAAGCCAGAAGACGAGCCGCTCTGACATCTGGGCCACCGGAGGTGAGTATATAAGTTTATTATTTTTAAGTGCATTGTAAGTGTATTTTTTAAGTGTATTGACTCGTGTGTAAGCCGAGCAACGTTTTTCAGCACCATTTTTGTGCTGAAAAACTCGGCTTATACACAAGTATATACGGCAAGTCAAGGATCAGAAGTTTAACTAAAATGGGAAAGAAAACTTATTGACGATCCGATACATTTTAGTAAAAGCTGGGAGAAAAATGAAAGCTGAGCTGTGATTGGTTTCTATGGGCACCCACAACACAAAGTTCTGCTCTAAGAGGCTTAGAATAAAAGCATAGTAAACTGGTAGGAACAAAAACTTCATATCATAATTATATACACTGTGGAAATGGGACCCTTCAACACAGACTTGTTGTCTGGCACAATTCACATCCAGGCAGGTTTGTCCAAAATAAAAGTCCAAACAAGAACTCAAGAAGCTTTCTTCAGCATAAAAACAAAAAATATAATGTCCTTAGTTTCAAGGTAGCAGTACAAAAATATAGTCAACAATGGTCCTTCACCCAGCTTTTCTGGCTTTGCTTGCTCGCGCTCTGTAGTCCAGGACCTGCAGTTGGTCTTCTCTTTAGAACAACAGCACCCAGCATCCTTGCCTCTGTCCATTCTCCTCAACAATCTGAACACCCCCACCTGCAGCTAAAGGTCAGGTATAGCAACAGGTCATGGAGTATGGAGAGGAGCAATCAAGGCAGGAACCCTGCAACATCTAAACCTGGATCTAAAGTCCAGTTACAAAACCATGGCCCCAATAACATGGAGACCAGGAACCTTAAAGGGACATACTGCCCATCTATCACTCTACCAAGTGAATGTTTACAAAAAAAACCATTATGGCATATTGTTGCAGAGAAAAAACCCACTTGTACTCTCATTCATTGTCTGTCTGTATATAGCCCATCCATATAATATGGATCTGAAGCTTTACAAAAAGACTCCACTCTGAGAAAATAGCATCACCAGGATACACAGTGACAGATTGACTTTGGTCGATCCTTCGTGCCACTTCATTCTTACCCCATATCCCATATATGTATTTGTATTTCACTGAAGAGAAAATACCACACAGCTTTAATCTTTGCGTGTTGTTGATCAGTGACTGCTGAAACCAAGTAGGACCGGGGTGAAGGAGTCAGACAAGATGTGGTCAAACAGGTCACGTTCAGGGCAGGATAAGGCGATCAATAAAGTACAGAATGTAACAGCTTGAAAACACATTCAAAATCAGCAAGGCAGGCCGACTTATTTTCTCCTGCAGTTTTTTTTTGGGGTGTGTAAAGGTGCCTTCAATAGCCTGCCAAAGTAGATGGGAAAGCTCACTAACAAAAGAACACACAGACAGGAGTACAGTATAGACGCTACTAGAAGCAAATGTATAATTACAACAGTTTCAGAATTTGCAACAGCAGCAGCTTATACATTTTGTAAATGTGATGTTAACTTTGTTTTTGTGATCAGTTATGAATTGTAGAGTATTTTTTTATTCTGATTGTTTTTTAGTAAACTCATGGAATATGTTTTTACTTTGGAACAAACTACTGCTGAAAATTCTATATTACCGTATTCGGAAGACGCTCTTTACTATAGGACGCCCACACAGATTTACGCAAAAAAGGAAAATATAATTATTTTACAGAAACCAATTTAAAATTCATCGTCAGTCCCTACTCCAAACCACACAGAAGGATGGCCCTCAAGATTGGGACAAGGCAGGGGGACCCATTAGGATGATAACTACGTTCAGTAAGGACTCTGCACAAGTAAGAGATATCATGAATAAATTCTGGTTCATTTTAAAAATGGACCCTGACATAAAGGATGTTATTGGCCCTGCAGAAAAGTATGAAATAGTATGTGGAGTATTATAGTAACTTTGGATATAGTGGTCTAGGACGGGGGAACCTCCTTTTCTCCCATACTAACGCATTCCATGAACAATGTCCAATATAATGACCACACATATAGTTAGGCAAAAATAGGTTTCTTTACTTCAAACATTTCAACACATAAATTCAAAGTGTTTTTTCTGTTCCATAGTAGAAGACATCATAGTAGATACAATTTCTTAAATTCAGCTTGTAACAATAGTAACTAGGATCCGAGGAGTCTATTCCATATTCACGGTATCTTATACATCATAATTTCATCGATCTGGATATATTCAATTATATAGAATTTAGACTCACGATTTTAGTTGGATCCCAGGGCAGAGACGCTAACTCCTTTAGACGCCGAGCAGCGGTCTCGTGAGCGCCATGTTTAGACATACGTCATAACAGGGATACCCCTCTGGCTCGTCATATGAATCTGTGCCATGGAGGGAAGATTGATGAAATCCACTTTATGGGTATTGACCAGGTAAAACCCAACCCGCGAGGGGGAGATTGGGATAGGGCTATACTCCAGAGGGAAACCAAATGGATTTATAGGTGTAGCACAGTGACCCCGAATGGGTTAAATGAGAATCTGACTTTTACGAGTTTTATTTGATAGCCATAGTATGGCGAATGCAACCTGAAGGACAATATACAGTTAATGAGGTGTTGACTCTGTATGGCTGAGATGTATATTTACCTATTTTTTGAGTAAACCAATTCCCGCTTCTATATTAACCCAATTGTTTTGAGTCATTCATACAAGTTACACACACATGCTCTGCTTCATCCATACAATAGACATATAAGGAAACGGCTCTGGGAGCTACTCTACAATTAATTACATACACAGCTCTACTATACACAAATAAGGAACACACCTGGGAACACTCTACACACACAGAACACATCCCTTCCCTTTTATATCTGCTATAAAGTGCATCTTATAGTCAAAAAAATATGGTCGTTTATTTTTTGTTCACATAATGCTCACCTGTTGAATTACAGAAGCTCTTCTGTTCATGTGGATGAAAATCTACTGGGCATCAAAGCAGGTGTTGGGACAGGCTGCTCCTCTGATTTTATATTCCACCTGGTTGAAGATGAATACCAGTTGGTGTACTTGTGAATGTCTAGACGTTGAGTTTATAATTGAAATTATTTTTAACATGATACTTGTGTGTAGGTAGATAAATAAAAATCAAACAAGCAATTGTCAATGGATTTTCCAATTCTTGCTATACTTCAAAATGGAAGTCAAGCAGACAGCCATTTTGAATTTGTAAAGCCTAAATATGCCGAACCGGGAATTTATCAAATTTGAAAACTAAAGAAAAAAGTTCATATATTCTCCAAAAAAGATTTGTCATTTGGGGTAAATTTTGAACATTTTTATTGCAGAAAGAACAGAATTTGATGGATCCGAATTTCGATTACTCCAACTAGAAAATGTAGCATAGAGATGCATGGTAGTTGAGGACTATGATTAGTAGTCATAAACATTTTGATTCATAAAGGATGTTGGCTTTCTACCTATACTTATCTTAGATTCTATGGGACATCTGAGTAGAATTGTTTGGTCTATTTTTGAATCACATTCGAAGCAAAGGAACACTGAATAACCACCTGCAAAATGGGGTGAGGAACCTTTGTCCAGCTGAGAATACCAAAGGATAGTCCTAACTTGCTGTTCATCGGGGGCCTCCAGTGATGGGACCTCACAATCACGAGAAACAGGGCACAATCATGGCTGATCCGTTGATCTATATTTCACAGACGGAGATAGCCATCACTGAGACCCCCACTGAACAGCAAGTTAGGTACTTCCTGTGGATAGGGCCTAACTTACAATCACCAGACAACACCTAACGGAAATAGAGACAGCAGGTGTCATTGAATAATGTCTCTGGATCTGCTGAAGTTGTGTCACACAATATTAATTTATTATAGTAATGAAAAGGTTGGAATAATAATAATTGTTTATTTATTATAACACTCAGATAACGCAGCGCGGCACAAGCATGCCCAAATTGTGTCCCTGTCCCCATCGGCTCACAATCTAAACAACCTCCTACCAGTATGTTGGAGTGTGGGAGGAACCCAGAGAAACCCACGCAAACACTGAGAGAAATACAAATCTTTGCAGATGTTGACCTGCCTGGGACTTGAACCCAGGACCCCAGTGCTGCAAGGCAGAAGTGCAACCACTAAGCTACACACATTCCTTATGTTTCCCCTTTACCTACTTCTGCTGAAGCTATTCTGGCTCCTAGTACACTTTTTATTATTGAAGATGATATTTTTGTGTTATCTTGCTAACCTTGGCCTTTGTTCTTTATGAAAGCTGAACACTTGAACTAATTCTTTGCTAATTTGTTTTGGAGAACAAATCTCTACTACTCAGTAAATGTTGATGTGGGGTGTTTATTTTTTTCAATAATAATGTATAGTACGAGCTTGGTCGGGTGAATTCACTCAGCACCTTTCACATGTTTGAGAGAACTCCAGTGCTTTATTTAGTGTGCAGACAGTTATTTTATCAGGATTTTTTTGAGAACAAAGGAGGCCTAGTGACCATAACCAACATTCTCATAGCCACACGGAGTACATCGTATCTGGAATGAACTGAAAATCAGTGTCCTTGGCGGGGGGATGGTGCTATTCATAGGGATCTACTTCTATCAATGAGCCAAACATCTTTGTTATAGATTACATGATAGAAGAACAGATTTAAAAAATGGATTACGATCCCTCACAAATTCCCTCCCTTTTTTTTGATGAATAATTTTCAAGGTATCGCTCAGCGTGGTACATTGACATGATGCTAGTCACAACTCCAGACTTATCTAAACCTCCTTCCACCTGCTTCCCTCCATGAGTCATACCTTTAACAATAAATATCCAATTGCAACATACTTCCCACAATTAATTCAGTCTAATATTAATGTACTGTTACTCTACACTCTTCTTGCTTGCGCCCAAATTGTAACTAAGGTATATATATCAAATATACTCACCTCCCGCTGGTAGAATATTAGGTGGCTATTACCTAGGTGATAATCGCACAACATCCTTGGTTTTTTTCCTTTCGCCACAATAGTTTTACACAAGCCGGAATTACTACTTTATGCAGAATATAACCAAATACACAGTTAACCAAAATTGATTTGAAATATTGCTTGCAAACACCCCATGAGCCACCCAAAAAAATTAGCCCTCTCACAACAATGGCGGGAGATTTAAGGATGCGAATGTTGTCAGAACCACCAGTGTCCTTATTTAACCCTATCAGATGCTCCTTGAGCCATCTTAATCACTCCTAAAATCCAGCAACATTTTGCTAAATTTGTACTTAATTTTGCATGTTGCTGATGGACTCGTGTAAGTGACAACCTGTTTGGCCGCTATGACGACTTGACACACATGCCTACCCCCTGGGGGACGCAGTGATGTAACTAAAACTAATATGTAATGTTGTTGGTTACCACAATTCAACTGTCCTCTGGAGTCGTACATTTGTCTTATCTTCACACCACCCCCAAAATTGGAAAAATTTGTTGATCTAGTACCTTTTTTCTAATCTGAATGGCTTCTACCAAAATTATTATCCACATCCATCTGCATTATCATAGGATAAATAAAAAAGTGTGCTGAAGATTGTGTTAGCTGTCCATATGCCTCCACACATTGGGGATCGCGGTTCGTCTGCCGATGAAGATTTAATCGCTGTTTTCCCTCTCTTGGGTAATTGTGTGCTTGGGAATAGATTTACATTCCATGACAAGGTCCAATATAATGACACGCATATAGTTTAAGCACACATAGGTTTCTTTTACTTTTTCTTTAGATACATTATTCAAACATTACACATAGGATTCAAAAGGTTTTTTTCTGTTCACTAGTTAGAAGTCATATAAATAATACAATTCATTCCTCACATTCAGCTTGTAACAATAGTAAAACGTAGGAATCCAGTGCGGTCTATTCCATATTCAGGTATCTAATAAAAACCATATTAAATTTCGTTACCTGCGATCTGAATAGATTCAATAGAGATGTTTAGACCCTCACAATTCATTAGTTGGATTACCAGCAGGGCAGAGACGTAACAACTCCACAGTCTCATTTTAGTAGGCGCCGCAAGCAGCTATCGGTTCTACGTGGAGCGCCAAGTGGTTTGAGCTGTGACGTTTCGAGGGTACACTCAGGAAGGGGGGTGTCCCCTCGAACTTCACAGCTAAACCATGCGCGCTCACGAGACCGCTGCTCGGACGTCTAAGGAGTTTTAGCGTTCCTCCTGCCCTGGATACGCACTATATAAATGTCGAGTCCTAACACTCTATGGAATCTACATAGAATCGACGAAATTATGATTGTATTAGAACCTTGTGACATATGGAATAGACCACGTTGGATCTCTTACTATTGGTTTACAAGCTGATAATTTGAGAATATGTATTATTATGATGCCTTCTATATGGAACAGACAAAACATACACATTGAATCTATTGTGTTGAAATGTTGTGAAGTAAAGAACATGTGGCTTTAACGATATTGCGGTCATTTAACAATGTGACATTTGTTCATGGAATGCGTTAATATGGGAAGAAAAAGAGGTTTCCCTCCGCCCTTCCCACTCGTAATCCTACTATATTCAAAAGTTATGATACTACATACTCCATATAACTACTTCATATTCTTGTGAATAAGATATTACAGTTCTTAGCCTTGGTTAATGGGGGGACAATTAAAAGTTGGCAGGATGTAAAGGCGAGCCAGTGTAACAACTCACTGTTAAAATTGCTAGGAAAGCCATTTATTAAGCCTGATGCCACATACACAAATATATGTTTTTTTTTCGGTACTTTTCTTCCAACGACAGTGCCATTAAAAAGCTTGCTAATACCCATGCTGACTAGCGACAGGTCCTTCAATTTAAGGGATTTTCCTCACTTCTGCATCTCTTGGTGGCAAAGGGTTCTCATTTTAGAAAGGAACCTGCAACAGCACGCTTTTATGCAAGGACATATGCTAACTAAGGCCAAGGAGTGTAGAATAATAGTGCATCTACTCTACAACAGCATGGACTGAGGTCACGACCTGTTACCATCGAAACTCTGTATAGTTGGAGGTTAGGAAAAACATTCCCTTTAGATCTAATTTGTGGATACAACTGAAAGATGTAAAATTGGGAATAGACAGGGGCAAGATTAAAACATTATTTAAAAAGAAAAGCCCCCAAGGAATGACAGTCTGTAATATTCTCTAACGGTGGGACCGCTCCTATTAATATCATCCACGGTCCCTTCCACCCCAACGCAGTTACAGGGTAAATCGTGTACAGTCATCTCTTATGTTCACATTTCCTCAGCACTACAAGCTATTTACCTCGTAAGTTCGTTAAGATAGAAAATATATTCTCCTAAAGTCACTCTGGGATAGCTATGCTCAAGAGATTAGGCATTACTGCTAGAGGCGTGCACCGGGAACTTGGGGTACAACATCCAACAATTCTTTGGGGTAATACATAAATCTCTCATATCGTTAAAAAAAGAGAAACTTGGTCGATGCTTAATAATTGACAGCTTTCAATCAATCCCACCTCACTACACCACATCGCAATCGCTTGAAAGTTCTTCCAAGGGGTATATCAATGTATCGTAAGCAATATTAACAAATTGTGGAGATACCAGATTCAGCTTCAATAGCAGCCTGGATTCAATACGTCCTTTTGCAAGTGCGCTGGCGTGAATCCAATTTAGGCTTCCCTTGTAACGTTCACGGAAGTTAGATGTGGTCAGAGGACTTGAAATGGTCCTTCAAACCGCAGTGGCCCTTCAAGGCTTTTTCCACCGTTTTTCCTTTTTTCAACGTCGATTCCAATGCCCAATCTCCAGGTTGTAGATATGTGCTATTCTGATCCTCCTACTGCACATCAGGAAAAGTGGTCCGGAATAGAGCAAAAAACTTGTTTATGCCATAGCTAGAGTTTTGCGGGCTTGGACGTTAGTCTGTCAATTCTCCATGGACATCGTAAAACTTAGGGAAAATATAAGCAATTCTAGGAGCAAGATCCAAAGAGATCTCAAAAGGTGAGGAGGCCTGTTTCCTGTTGGGAGTGTACCTTATGGAAAATAAGGGCCAAGGAAGACAATCAACCAGTCTCCCTGATATCTTCCATGGTTTCTGAAAATTTTTTAACTTAAGAGTCCCATTTACCATCTCCAACTCCCAATACTCTGTGGATGAATAGGGTATGGAAGGCCGTTCAATCCCAAGTGTCCCATTACCTCCATCATACATCCTGTAAAGTGGGAACCTCGATCAATTTCTGGTCTATGGAATCCCCAATCTTACCAGACTGCTCTATTAACGTGCTGTGTTTTTGCTGTGGCTTTGGTCACAGGATGGCTTTCAGGCACCAAGAAAAGAGTCCACACACACAAGTACAGATTAAGTACTTACCTTTGGTAGCTGTATATAGTCAATCTGCAAACCTGCGAAAGGGTGAATTGAAGCGCTGTTTGGAGTGTAATGAAGCAGAGCTTTGTGTGCTGTGATTTACTGCGACCAACAGGGATATTTTAATTGGTGTAAAATATATTTTTCCTTTTTTGCGTAAATCTGGGGTGCGTCCTATAGTAAGAAGCAATATTTACACCAATAAACAATATCACTGTTAGTGCGCAGTAAATCAACAGCACACAAAGCCTTGCTTCATCCATAAATTTACACGCACAGTCTGATAATCCCATACAGATGCATACACCAGCTCTGTTCATCCATACAGTTACATTACCCAGCTTGCTCATCCATACAGTAATCATCACAGCCTACTTCATCTATACATTTACACAACACGATCATGCTTATTACTATAGGACGCACCCCGATTTACGCAAAAAAAAAGGAAAAATATATTTTACACCAATTAAATATCCCTGTTGGTCGCAGTAAATCACAGCACACAAAGCTCTGCGTTCATTCATACAAGTTACACACACAGGCTCTGCTTCATCCATACAATTAACATATAAGGAAACGGCTCTGGGAGCTACTCTACAATTAATTACATACACAGCTCTACTATACACAAATAAGGAACACACCTGGGAACACTCTACACACACAGAACACATCCCTTCCCTTTATATCTGCTATAAAGTGCATCTTATAGTCAAAAAAATATGGTCGTTTATTTTTTGTTCACATAATGCTCACCTGTTGAATTACAGAAGCTCTTCTGTTCATGTGGATGAAATCTACTGGGCATCAAAGCAGGTGTTGGGACAGGCTGCTCCTCTGATTTTATATTCCACCTGGTTGAAGATGAACACCAGTTGGTGTACTTGTGAATGTCTAGACGTTGAGTTTATAATTGAAATTCATTTTTAACATGATACTTGTGTGTAGGTAGATAAATAAAAATCAAACAAGCAATTGTCAATGGATTTTCCAATTCTTGCTATACTTCAAAATGGAAGTCAAGCAGACAGCCATTTTGAATTTGTAAAGCCTAAATATGCCGAACCGGGAATTTATCAAATTTGAAAACTAAAGAAAAAAGTTCATATATTCTCCAAAAAAGATTTGTCATTTGGGGTAAATTTTGAACATTTTTATTGCAGAAAGAACAGAATTTGATGGATCCGAATTTCGATTACTCCAACTAGAAAATGTAGCATAGAGATGCATGGTAGTTGAGGACTATGATTAGTAGTCATAAACATTTTGATTCATAAAGGATGTTGGCTTTCTACCTATACTTATCTTAGATTCTATGGGACATCTGAGTAGAATTGTTTGGCCTATTTTTGAATCACATTCGAAGCAAAGGAACACTGAATAACCACCTGCAAAATGGGGTGAGGAACCTTTGTCCAGCTGAGAATACCAAAGGATAGTCCTAACTTGCTGTTCATCGGGGGCCTCCAGTGATGGGACCTCACAATCACGAGAAACAGGGCACAATCATGGCTGATCCGTTGATCTCTATTTCACAGACGGAGATAGCCATCACTGAGACCCCCACTGAACAGCAAGTTAGGTACTTCCTGTGGATAGGGCCTAACTAACAATCACCAGACAACACCTAACGGAAATAGAGACAGCAGGTGTCATTGAATAATGTCTCTGGATCTGCTGAAGTTGTGTCACACAATATTAATTTATTATAGTAATGAAAAGGTTGGAATAATAATAATTGTTTATTTATTATAACACTCAGATAACGCAGCGCGGCACAAGCATGCCCAAATTGTGTCCCTGTCCCCATCGGCTCACAATCTAAACAACCTCCTACCAGTATGTTGGAGTGTGGGAGGAACCCAGAGAAACCCACGCAAACACTGAGAGAAATACAAATCTTTGCAGATGTTGACCTGCCTGGGACTTGAACCCAGGACCCCAGTGCTGCAAGGCAGAAGTGCAACCACTAAGCTACACACATTCCTTATGTTTCCCCTTTACCTACTTCTGCTGAAGCTATTCTGGCTCCTAGTACACTTTTTATTAATTGAAGATGATATTTTTGTGTTATCTTGCTAACCTTGGCCTTTGTTCTTTATGAAAGCTGAACACTTGAACTAATTCTTTGTCTATTTTGTTTTGGAGAACAAATCCTCTTAACTCACTCAGTAATGTTGATGTGTGCTGTTTATTTTGCATAATAATGTATAGTACGAGCTTGCTGCTCGGTGAATCACTCAGCACCGTTCACCATGTTTGAGAGAACTCCACATTTATATTTAGGTGCAGACAGTTTTATCTGTATAAGGTTTTTTTGAGACAAAGGAGCCTAGTTGACATAACCACACATTTCTCAGATAGCCGACTACGGATACATCGTAGCTGAATGACTGAATCAGTGTTCCTTGCTGGGGGGATGTTGCTATTCATAAGGGATTTTCTATCAATGAGCCAAACTTTTGTTATAGATACATGATAGAATGAACAGATTAAAAATGGATTACGATCCCCTCACAATTCCTCCATTTTTTTGTGAATAATATTTTCAGGTAACGCTTCAGCGTGGTACATTGACATGATGCTAGTCACAAACTCCAGACTTATCTAAACTCTTCCACCTGCTATCTATCCTCCTGAGTCATACCTAACCAATAATATCCAATTGCCACACATCATCTCACAATTAATTCAGTCACTAATATTAATGTACTGTTACTCTACACCTCTTCTTGCTTTGCTCCCAAATTGTAATAAGGTATAACTCAGGTACTACACCTCCGCTGGTAGGAATTATTAGTGGTACTACCTAGGTGATATCCCGCACAACATCCTTGGTTTTTCCTTCGCCACTATAAAGTTTTACACAAGCCGATTACTACTTTATGCAGAATATAACAAATACACAGTAACCAAAATGATTTGAAATATTGCTTGCAAAACTCCCATGAGCCACCCCAAATAAAACTACCCTTTCAACAACAATGGCCGGGGATTTAAAGGATGCGAATGTTGTCAGAACCACCCAGTGTCCTTATAACCTATCAGATGCATCCTTGAGCCATCTAATCACGTCCCTAAAATCAGCGAACATTTTTGCTAAATTTGTCTTAATTGTTGCATGTTGCTGATGGATCGTCGTAAGGACAAACCCTGTTGGCCCTAGCTGACTTGACCACAATGCACAGCCCCCCTGGGGACGCAGTGATGTAACTAAAAACTAATTGTTAATGTTGGTTGGTTACCACAATTAACTGTCCTCTGAGTGACTTTGTCTTTATTTCACAAACGCCCCAAATTGGACAAAATTTGTTGATCTAGTATCCTTTTCTAATCTGATCTGTGCTTCTACCAAATTTATCCCACACACGTCATCTGCATTATCATAGGATAAATAAAAAAGTGTGCATGAAGATTGTGTATAGCTGGTTCCATATCGCCTTCCACCACAATGGGGTCGTTCGTCTGTCCCGTGAAGATTAATTCGCTGGTTCCTCTCTCTTGGTGTAAGTGTGCTGCTTGGGAAATAAGATTTACAATTCCATGAACAATGTCCAATATAATGACACGCATTATGGTTAAGCACACATAGGTTTTTTTACTTTTCTAATACATCTTCACAACAACATAGATTATCAAAAGTGTTTTTTTTCTGTTTCACTAGTAGAAGGCATATAATACATACAAATCCATTCCTCACATTCAGCTTGTAACAATAGTAAAAACTAGAGATCCAAGTGGGTCTATTCCATATTCAATGGTATCTAATACAAACCATATAAATTTCTTTTACTTCGGATCCTGAAATAGAATTCAATAGAGAGTTAGACCTCACAGATTTCATTAGTTGGATTACCCAGGGCAGGACGAACTCCCCACCAGTCCTTTAGTACGCCGCAAGAAGTAATCTCAGGTCTCGTGAGCGCCATGTTGGTTTAAGCTGTGACGTTTCGAGGGTACAATCAGGGAAGGGGGCGTGTGCCCCTCGAACATCTCCACAGCTAAACCATGCGCGCTCACGAGCCGTGCTCGGACGTCTTAAAGAGTTGTTAGCGTTCCTCTGCCCTGGATACTCACATCTAAATGTGTGATCTAAACTCTATTGAATCTATCAGGAATCGACGAAATATGATTGTATTAGAACCTTCGAATATGGCAATAGACCACTGCTAGGATCTTTACTATTGGTTTTACAAGCTGCATAAATCCTGAGAATATGTTTATTATATGATGCCTTCTACTAATGGAACCAGACAAAAAACATATTGAATCTATGTGTTGAAATGTTGTGAAAGTAAAGAAAGCATGTGTGCTTTAACGATATGCCTGGCGTCATTAAATGGACATTGTTCATGGAATGCGTTAATATGGGAAGAAAAAGAAGGTCCCTCCGCTCCCACCCGCCTAACCACTATATTCAAAGTTACTTTACTACATACTCCACATACTAATATTTCATATTTCTGTGAATAAGATATTACAGTCTTAGCATTGGTAATGGGGGGACAATAAAAGTTGGCAGGATTAAGAGGCGAGCCAGTGTAACAAACTCACTGTTAAAATTGCTAGGAAAGCCTTTATAAGCCTGATGCAAACACAAATATATGTTTTTTTTTTCGGTACTCTCCAACGACCAGTGCCAGTAAAAAGCGTCATGCTATACCCAGCTGACTAGCAGACAGTTCACATCAATTAAAAGGATTTTCAAACTCACTTTTAGCATGCTCCTTGGTTGGCAAAGGGTTCGTCATTTTTAGAAAGGAAACCTTGCAACCACGTTTTATGCAATGACAATGCTAAAAGAGTGAGTGAGAATTAATAGTGGCATCTACTCTACAAACATGCCTGGATGACTGTCAGACTGTTTACCATCACAACTCTGTATAGTTGGAGGTTAGAGAAAAACATTCCCTTTAATCTAATTTGGGATTTACAACTGCAAAGATGTAAAATTGGGATAACAGGCAAGAATGTAACATTATTTAAGAAAAGCCCACCAAGGAATGACAGTCTGTTATCTACAAACGGTGGGACCGCGTCCTATTAATATTCATCCACGGCCCCTTCCACCCACAACGAGTACAGGGTCAATGTGTACAGTCATTTCTCTATGTTCACTTTCCCAGCCAACAGCTATTATACCCGTAATTGGTTTTAAGTATAGAAAATTTTCTCTAAATCACTTCTGGGATAGCCTATGCTCAAGGCATAAGCATACTGCTGAGCGTGACACGGGACCTGTGGGGTACAAGATCACAACAATATTCTTTGGGGTAATACATAAATCTCTCATATCGTTTAAAAAAAGGAACTGGTCGATGCTTAATTAGTGAAGTTTCAACATCAATCCCCAACCCTATTAACACACACATCCATCGTTGAACAGTCGTTTTCTTCCAAGGGGTATATCAATGTATCTAGTGCAATATCTAACAATTGTGGAGATCCAGATTCAGCCTTCAATAGCAGCGGATTCCAATACGTCCTTTTGCAATTGGCTGGCGTGAATCCAATTTAGGCTTCCCTTGTAACTTCCACGGGAAGTAGATGTGGTCAGAGGACTTGAAATGGTCCTTCAAACCAGTGGCCCTTCAAGGCTTTTTCCACGTGTGTTTTTTCCTTTCCTCAACTTGCATTCTCAAAGGCCCAGATCTCCCGGGTTGTGATATGTCCCAAAACTGATCCTCCTACTGCTACATCAGGAAAGTCTCCCGGAATAGAAGCAAAAAACTTGTTTATGCCATAGCTAGAGTTTTGCGGGCTTGGACGTTAGTCTGTCAATTCTCCATGGACATCGTAAAACTTAGGGAAAATATAAGCAATTCTAGGAGCAAGATCCAAAGAGATCTCAAAAGGTGAGGAGGCCTGTTTCCTGTTGGGAGTGTACCTTATGGAAAATAAGGGCCAAGGAAGACAATCAACCAGTCTCCCTGATATCTTCCATGGTTTCTGAAAATTTTTTAACTTAAGAGTCCCATTTACCATCTCCAACTCCCAATACTCTGTGGATGAATAGGGTATGGAAGGCCGTTCAATCCCAAGTGTCCCATTACCTCCATCATACATCCTGTAAAGTGGGAACCTCGATCAATTTCTGGTCTATGGAATCCCCAATCTTACCAGACTGCTCTATTAACGTGCTGTGTTTTTGCTGTGGCTTTGGTCACAGGATGGCTTTCAGGCACCAAGAAAAGAGTCCACACACACAAGTACAGATTAAGTACTTACCTTTGGTAGCTGTATATAGTCAATCTGCAAACCTGCGAAAGGGTGAATTGAAGCGCTGTTTGGAGTGTATTTTTCCTTTTTTGCGTAAATCTGGGGTGCGTCCTATAGTAAGAAGCGTCTTCCGAAATACGGTAATATAGAATTTATCAGCAGAGTTTGTTCCAAAGTAAAACAATATTCCATGAGTTTACAAAAACAATCAGAATAGAAAAATACTCTACAATTCATACTGATCACAAAAACAAGTAACATCACATTTACAAAATGTATAAGCTGCTGCTGTTAGCAAATTCTGAAACTGTTGTAATTATACATTTGCTTCTAGTAGCAGTCTATACTGTACTCCTGTCTGTTGGCTGTGTAGTGAGCTCCCATCTACTATTGGCAGGCTATTGAAGGCACCTTACACCCCCAAAAAAAACTGCAGGAGAAATAAGGTCCTGCCTTGCTAGATTCTGTGAATGTGTTTTCCAGCTGTTACATTTTCTGCTAACCTGTTTATGACTCGCACTTATAGTGCCTGCCCTGAACGTGACCTGTTCTTTGACCACATCTCTGTCTGACTCCTTCACCCAGGTGTCCTAACTTGGTTTCAGCAGTCACTGATCAACAACACGCTAAAGAATTAAAGCTGTGGTATTTCTCTTCAGTGAAATACAAATACATATATATGGGATATGGGGTAAGAATGAAGTGGCAACAGAGGATCGCCAAAAGTCAAATCTGTCACGGTGTATCCTGGTGATGCTATTTTCTCAGAGTGGAGTCTTTTGTAAGCTTCAGATCCATATTTATATGGATGGGCTATATACAGACAGACCAAATGAATGAGAGTACAAGTCGGTTTTTCTCTGCAACAATATGCCATAATGGTTTTTTTGTAAACCATCACTTGGTAGAGTGATAGATGGGCAGTATGTCCCTTTAAGGTTCCTGGTCTCCATGTTATTGGGGCCATGGTTTTGTAACTGGACTTTAGATCCAGGGTTTAGATGTTGCAGGGTTCCTGCCTTGATTGCTCCTCTCCATACTCCATGACCTGTTATATACCTGACCCTTTAGCTGCAGGTGTGGGTGTTCAGATTGTTGAGGAGCAAATGGACAGAGGCAAGAGTTGCTGGGTGCTGTTGTTCTAAAGAGAAGACCAACTGCAGGTCCTGGACTACAGAGCGCGAGCAAAAGCCAGAAAAGCTGGGTGAGAGCCATTGTTGGACTATTCCTTTTGTACTGCTACCCTGAAACTAAGGACATTATATTTTTGTTTTATGCTGAAGAAAGCTTCTTGAGTTCTTGTTTGGACTTTTATTTGGACAAACCTGCCTGGATGTGAATTTGTGCCAGACAACAAGTCTGTCTGAAGGGTCCCATTTCCCACAGTGTATATAATTATGAACTGTGAAGTTTTTGTCCTACCAGTTTACCATGCTTTTATTCTAAGCCTCTTAGAGCAGAACTGTTGTGGCTGCCCATAGCAACCAATCACAGCTCAGCTTTCATTTTCTCCCAGCTTTTACTAAAATGTATCGAGTCAATAAGTTTTCCCATTTTAGTTAAACTTTCTGATCCTTTGACTTGCCGTATATACTTGTGTATAAGCCGAGTTTTTCAGCACAAAAAATGTGCTGAAAAACGTTGCCTCGGCTTACACACGAGTCAATACACTTAAAAAATACACTTACAATGCACTTAAAAAATAATAAACTTATATACTCACCCTCCGGTGGCCCAGATGTCAGAGCGGCTCGTCTTCTGGCTTCCGCGCCTATCTTCTTTCTTCTGTAACATCGGGCTGGATGCCGCCATGTTTTTCTAGTATGACGTCAGCAGCAGCGCGTCATACTATGCGCCCGCCGGCCGGGACAGGGCAATGGCTACGCCTAGCACGATGTTTCAGAAGAAAGAAGATAGGCGCGGAAGCCAGAAGAGAACCCGTGCGAATATGGTGGTGGTGGTGGTGGGGGAGTAGCGGGGCCACCGGAGGTTGAGTATATAAGTTTTTTTTTTTTTAATGCTGGGCTGGCTGTATACTACTGGGGGCAGGCTGGGGTGGCTGTATACTACTGGGGCATGCTGAGCTGGCTGTATACTACTGGGGGCGTGCTGGGGTTGCTGTATACTACTGGGGGCAGGCTGTATACTAGTGGGGGCAAGCTGGGGTGACTGTATACTACTGGGGGCAGACTGTATACTACTGGGGGCTGGCTGTATGCTATAGGGGGCTGGCTGTATGCTATAGGGGGCTGGCTGGCTATATACTGGGGGGGGTCTGTGACCAATGCATTTCCCACCCTTGGCTTATACTCGAGTCAATAGGTTTTCCCAGTTTTTGGTGGTAAAATTAGGGGTCTCAACTTATACTCGGGTCGGTTTATACTCGAGTATATACAGTACTTTACTTCATCTCTTACAGACTTTTTATACATAAAGTTTACAGTACAATGTACTTATAAGATATTTGCTTCAAGCATAAGAAATTAACACAATCTTGGCAGTGAACAAGCCGTGACTTGCTAGAGGAATCCAGGTCAGAAAAGACTTGTATGTAATCTTTGTTAGCATACTAAGGTTTTTTCACCATGTTAACCTCTTTTGGCTTCCCATTTTTTACTGGGAGGCTGAGGTAGTAAGTTTCTTAGAATTTTTTAAATAGGTATGTTTCCATCCAGATTTGGTAATAAAAATATAAATCTTCCTTTAATTTGAATGGTAGCTATTTCACCCAGGCCGTTACACAGTATATAGAAGCATCTGCTTTCAGGATAAAAAAGGAGAATCATAGTATTTTAAATATTAAAGGAGAAATAATAAAAATATAACTATAATAAAAAAGAAACCCTACCAACTGTGACATATTCTTATAGTGGGCCCCTTAAAATAAAACCTAAAAAACACAAATAGTTTATTGAATAAGAATTTGACTGATGACTCATTTGGTACAGAGCGATTTTAAGACCTTAAAGAGGACCTGTCACCCATAACAAAAGCACTAGGAGTTGCTTACTAATGTAAACAGCTCCTAACGCTATCTCTGATGCAGCATAGTTACATTGCTAATGTTATCGGAACCCTCTAACAGTAACATAGTATCCTAATATACAAGGCCGGAAAAAGACGCAAGTCCAACCTTTAAGAATTAAATAAAATGTTTTATCCCCATAACCTGTGATATTTTTTTCTCTCCAGGAAGGCATCCAGGCCCCTCTTGAACATGTACATAGAGTCCGCCATAAAAACCTCCTGCAGCAGAGAGTTCCATAGTCTCACAACTCTTACAGTAGAATCGCCTCTCCTCTAGGCGTAGAGGATGCCCCCTTGTACTGGTCTCAGGCCTAGGTATAAAACGATCTTTGGAGAGATCCTTGTACTGCCTGTTCAGGTTTTTTTTACATAGTAATGAGGTCTCCCCTCAGTCGTCTTTTTTCAAAACTGAATAATCACAAATGTTGTAATCTGTATTATAGTCCCCCCATCCCCTAATAATCTTGGTTGCTCTTCATTTTATTTGTTTTAGCAGCAGCCGCCTGGCTCTGCTCACTAAAATTAAGTTTACCATCCACCTATTGGTGGTCCTTTTCAGCTCCAGTTTTGACTGTTTAAAAAATAATTATACTTTTTGGTTCCATGGCCCAATTGCATAACTTTACAGTTATCTACATTAAACCTCATCAACCATTTTTCTGCCCACTCCTCAAGCTTCCACAAATCCCTCTGTAATGCTAAACTATCGACCTCAGTATTAATTACTTTACACAGCTTAGTTTCATCTGCAAATATTGAAACTTGACTGTGTTAAACCCACTACAAGGTCATTAATAAAAATATTAAGAAGTGGCACCAATACTGACCCCTATAGCACTCCACTAGTAAAGTCAACCCGATCTGAGAATGTGCCATTAATGAGGACCCTCTGTTTTCTATCACTAAGCCAATTACTTACCCAAATACACAGATTTTCCCCTAGTCCCAGCAGTCTCATTTATGTACCAACCTTTCATGCGGTACTGTGTCAAATGCCTTTGAAAAGTCCAGATATACAACATCCACAGCATCCCTTAGATCCAGTCTGGAACTTACTTCCTCATAGAAACCAATCAGATTAGTCAGACAGTACCGATCTCTCATAAATCCATGCTGACGCTGGGTTATAAGGTTATGTACAGTGAGATACTCCAGGATAGCATCTCTAACAAACCCCTCAACTATTTTCCCCACCACATAATTTAGGCTCACAGGTCTGTAGTTTCCAGGATCGCTTTTTGATCCTTTTTTGTATATTGGAACCACATTTGCTATGCGCCAGTCGAGGGTAACATAACCAGTCCTCAGTGAATCTTCAAATATTAAAAATAACGGTCTGTCTATCACGGCATATAGTTCATGTAGAACCCGTGCCCCAGTGATTTATCTATCTTGGTGGTTGCAAGGCAGCGCCGTACCTCTTCCTGGGTTAAACTCTTGACATTCCAAAGAGAATTTACATCACTCCTCATTGTGTCTTCAACCAGGGGAATTTCCTGGGTAAAGACATTTGAGAAGGTGACATTCAGTAGATTGGCCCTTTCCTCATCTCCTTCCACCAAGACCCCCATGTTATTCCTAAGAGGGCCCACACTCTCTATTTTTAGTTTCTTATAATTTATATACTTTGAAAATAATTTGTATTATGTTTGCTCTCCCTGGCAATATTTCTCTCAGTCTCTATTTTTGTGGCCTTTATCTACTTTTTACAGGATGTATCTTTTTCTCTATAATCGTGTAATGCCTCACAGCTACCTTCACGTTTTAGCACCTTAAACGCCTTATCTTTCTTGCTTATTGCTTTCCTTACAAGACTAGTTAGCCACATTGGCTTTTTCTTGTTCCTCTTATGCTTTTCCCCATATGGTATGTGTTTCTCACAGGACTTTTTTTTATGCCTATAAGGTCTTCCCTTAATTGCTGAAAATTTGCCCTCCTGAAGTTTAGAGTGTTGGTTGCCCCTCCACTTACCCTCTTAGTAAAGCATAATACAAAATTAATGATATTATGATCACTGTTACCCAGGTTCCCCCCAACGTGTAATTTTGATACCCTGTCACGTCTGTTGGTTAGGATAAGGTCCAGAATTGCCCTCTCTTGTTGGCTCCAGGACTAGTTGTGACAGGTAATTGTCTTTTGTTGTCAACAAAAACCTGCTACCTTTGAAGGACCTGGAGGTTTCTGCCCCCCAGTCAATATCTGGGTAATTGAAGTCCCCCATGATAAGTACTTCACCATGCTTTGAAGCCGCATCCATTTCACTTATCAGCACTTCCTCTGCTGCCTCTATTATATTTGGAGCCTTATAACAAACCCCTAGTAATATTTTATTATTCTTTTTCCCTCCCCTTATTTCCACCCATAGGGGCTCCACATTTTCATTTGCGTCACCGATGTCATCTCGCAGAACAGGCTTGAGGCAAGAATTCACATATATCAAACAAACCCCTCCCCCTTTTTTATTTATGCGATCATTTTTAAAGACTATAACCATCTATAGCAGTGATGGCGAACCTTTTAGAGACTTAGTGCCCAAACTACAACCAAAATCCATTTATTTACTATGAAGTGCCAACAAGGCATTTTAAGCAGTAACTTATTGCTACCTGTTCTTCCACATCTTTCAATTGTATCAGCCGCCTGAGGCCACCAATACAGTTGAAAGAAGATGGGCAAATTCAGACTCTCATAGCCTCTGTCCACAGTCTCTCTGTACATGAAGAATGAAGGGTCATGCAAGATGACCTCCAAAGATAATGCACTTCTTTCAACACCTTCTCTTTTTTGAAGCAGTTCCAAACAGCCAATGAAGTGTCGCTGTAATATAGCGCTGAGTGCAGCATCTAATAAGTTGCCTAGGACTGCAGGAAGATTTGATGGATTTGGTGAAATCTGTCCTGGGCTGATGGCCTGAGTGCCCACAGAAAGGGCTCTGAGTGCCACCTCTGGCACCCGTGCCATAGGTTCGCCACCACTGATCTATAGTAATAGCCCAGTCATAGCTACTGTTCAGCCATGTCTCGCTGATGCCCACTATATCATATTTGCCTTAAGAAATTAAACCTTAAAAAAAAAAATGCAACTAAAAAAGAATTATTTAAAAAGAATAAAAGTCCACATGCAGTAATAAAATAAAACATAAAAAAAAGTGAAAATCACCAAAAAAACACAACATGTTGGGTATAACAATGTCCGTAACAACCCATACAATAAAATAAAATGGTCACTGAACCCGTACGGTGAACACTGTAAAAAAAAAAATACAAAAAAAAAAAAAATTACTACATCTGACCGCATAATAAGTGATCAAAAAGTAAAATTTACCCAAATATGATACCAAGAAAAAGTACAGCTTTTCCTGCAAAAAAAAAAGCTCTAAACGAGCTCTGTAAACAAAAAAAATATAAATGTTCTGCCCATTGTTACATGGCGATGCAAAAACAAGCAAATTTATCACAAATTGACTTCTACATTCTACAAAACAAGTTAACCATAAAAAAGGCCATATAAATGGGTTATCGCTGTAATTGTGATGACCCATAGAATAAAGATAACACATTATTTTTATGGTAAGGTGAACGTCCGGGGAAAAAAATGCTAAAAATCATAAACAAGAATTAATGATTTTTCTTTTAACCACCACCGAGAAAGAGTTAATAAAATGTGATTATTGGCTATTGAGCCCCCCTTCCCGTAAAGGATGTACCTGAAATGTGGATGTGATCCACACAAAAAAATAATATCCCATATGTCCAAATTACAAAAAAAAATATATTTTATAGCCTGTAAAATGTGACATTGCAGATCTGCTGTGAATGGCACTTCTTTCGTTCTATGGGCGACCGTGTGCCCATACAGCAGTTTACCACCACATATGGGGCATCCTCATACTCGGGAGAAATTGAGTTTCAAACTTTGTGGAGTTTTTTAATACTTTGTGACAATTTAATTTTTGGCCAAAATTAATACATTGTCTAAAAAAATTACAGCTTGTAACTTGCACCTCCTTTTTGTTTTAACCCATGTGAAGCATCTAAAGGATCAATACACTAAAGTTGATTTTTCACACATTGAGGGGTGTAGTTTCTAAAATGGCATGATTTATGGGGTTTTACTGCTGTTTAGGCCTCTCAAAGTCAGTTAGAGCTGAGCAGGTGCCTCGAAATAAGGGTTTTGGTGATTTTTCATAAAAATTAGAAAAATTGCACCCAAAATTCTGAACCTCCTAACAACCTAGAAAAGAGAGAGAGGATGTATCAAACCCTATGCCAATATAAAGCAGACATTCCGGAAATGTTAGTTATAAAGTTACTTGGGTGCTATGACCATTTGCCTGAATAGCAGAAAATTTTCAACTTTGAAAATGAATTTTAAAAATCAGGCCTGTTCCTAAACGTCTAAAATGGCTTAGATACAAAGGGGTTAAGAGTTCCAGTTCCTCCATTTTGTTTGTGATGCTTCTGGCATTTGTGTACATACACTTTATATGGTTTTCCCTATCCCTATTCCTTTTGTTCTTATTCCCCAATCTTATTCCAGCCCCCCTTCCTCCTCTATGGACTATGACTCTTCCCACTTCTCTATCTACACTGTCTTTTTGTCCTGCACAAGTGTAGTTGCCCTCCCCCCCAGTTCTCTAGTTTAAATAACACTAGCATACACTGCTGCGAAGTACAATAAAAACGCCAGAGGCGCTGCCTCTTCCCCGGACCGCCCCACCCACTCCATAGGCCGGTGGTGACCGCTGAGCTTCATGCTGCAGCCACCACCCCTAGCCCCGCCCCCTCATGAATGCTACTTCACAGCAGTGTTTGCTAGCTATCGGGGGTTCAGATATCACTAGCAGTGTAACACTGCTGCATCGGAGATTTGGGTGACAGAGGCAGGAGGAGTTCCTGTCTCCGTCACCCGACCAATCAAATCAGTCCCGCCCGCCGATCGCCGTGATTGGCCAGTCAAACCTGACTGGCTAATTACACGGATTTTAGGCTAAAAAACGTGCTTTTAGCCCTTTCCTCTTCCTCCAGCGGCACCATTTTGGTTTGGTATCGCTGGAGAGAGGAAAGAGCGTTACTGTGTGCACCAAAATACACTTTTACACTATAAATAGTGTTCTGATCCTTATCTGATCCCTATCCCTATCTGTTTTTTCCTGTGTCCTGTGTGTTCCCTGTGTGATCGCCTTGTGTGATCCCACGTGTCTTTCCCGTTTGCCCTGTCTGTCCCTTCTGAACCCAAACGCACTTTTCAGTGCACTGTGTTAGCGTTGTTCTGCACTGGACGCGCCGTGTGAATAGCGCTGCACAGAATCTTTAGCAGTCTTAGCGGTAGTTAGTTAGTCTTAGGGCAAGCTAGGTGCGCTTGTAGCGCCTTTTTGCGCGGTGCACATAGGTTTTTTTTTGGTGCCTGGTAATATTTTTTTCCAGAGTGCGTAGGTGTATCCGTACTTAGCTATTTTGGTGTGTGCTATCTGTGCGGGCTTGTCCGTGTAGTTAGTGCGCATTATTTTTTTGTGTGCTATCTGTGCGGCTAGTCCCTGTAGTTTAGGTGCGCAATTTTTGTGTGTGCATCTGTGCGGCTTGTCCGTGTAGTTTGGTGTGCATTTAGTATATATATTTTTTGTGTGCCTGCTAGACGGTTTATCCGTGTAGTTTGGTGCACATTATCTAATTTTTCTAGTTCTCTATTTTTTTTGTGTGCAATGTCTCAGAAGACGTACACCGTGTTGGAGGCATATAACATGCTTGCCTCTGACACCGAGTCAGCTAGTGGGGATGATGGTCCCCTTTACCTATCATCATCATCCTCCTGCTCATCTTCCAGTGACCTGGAAGGACCCCCAAGAAGGCGCCGTAGGGTTCCAGGGACTTCTGCAGGAGAAGTGCCTGGGACTTCTGCAGGAGAAGTTTCTGCGACTTCTGCAGGAGAAGCGTCTGGGGCTTCCACTGACCCCACATGGGTAGCCCCAGATAATTATACCCCTCAGGTCCCTGACTTTTTGGGCCTTACTGGCATTAACTTTGACACGACAGGGCTCAGAGCTGTGGACTTTTTTAAGTTTTTTTTTGATGAGGAGCTGCTGAATATTATTATATTTCAGACAAATCTCTATGCTGCACAACATATTGCCCAAAACCCCACGTCCTTTTATGCACAACCCTACAGGTGGACCCCTGTCACTGCAGCAGAGATGCACAAGTATTGGGGCATAATACTCCTCATGGGGATAGTAAAGAAGCCTTCAATCAGGGACTACTGGAGCACAGATATACTGTACCACAGCCCCATGTTCCGCATGGCAATGAGCAGGATGCGCTTTGAAGCCATCCATAAGTTTTTGCACTACACTGACAACACACAGTGCCCACCCAGAGGTGACCCCAGTTATGATCGGTTATTTAAGGTCAGGCCCATATTAGATCATTTTAGTGCCAAGTTTGCCCAGGCATATACCCCCGCCAAACATGTGAGCATAGACGAGTCCCTGGTACAATTCAAAGGGAGACTTCAATTCCGCCAGTACCTGCCCAATAAGAGGGCAAGGTATGGTGTGAAGATGTATAAGCTGTGCAAAAGATCATCAGGGAACACATACAAGTTCAGGGTATATGAAGGGAAGGACTCCACTATAGTGCCCCCAGAATGCCCCCCCTTCCTGGGTGTTACAGGGAAGATAGTGTGGGATTTAGTGCACCCACTGCTGGACCAGGGCTACCACCTCTACCTGGACAATTTCTACACCAGCACCACGCTGTTCAAGTGCCTCACTTCCAGCAATACTGCGGCATGCGGCACTGTACGCAGAAATCAGAGAGGTCTCCCTAAGTCGCTGCTTGGGCAAAAACTTAAAAGGCACGAAAGCAGGGCACTATGCAGCGACTCTGTATTGTGTGTTAAGTACAAGGACAAGAGAGAGGTCCTTGTATTAACCACAATACATGAGCACACCACCACCCCTGTCCCAGTACGAGGTGCCAGTACAGAAACCCCCAAGCCAGACTGTATTTTAGATTATAACAAATACATGGGAGGGGTGGACTTGTCTGACCAGGTGCTTCAGCCGTACAATGCCATGCGGAAGTCGAGGGCGTGGTACAAGAAGCTGGCCGTGCACATCATGCAGATGGCATTGTATAATGCTTATGTGCTCCATCGATATGCCGGCCAGAGGGGAACTTTCCTGGAATTTCAAGAGGTGGTAATAAAGTACTTTCTTTTTAGAGACCAGGAAGGGGGGAGTGCTAGCACATCTGGAAATGAGGCCACATCACGTATTGTACCAGGGCAGCACTTTCCAGGAGCAGTTCCCCAAACAGCCAGCAAGGGAAGGTCACAAAAGAGGTGCAGGGTGTGCTCCAAAAATGGCATTCGGAAGGACACCATTCATCACTGAGACATGCACAGAAAAACCAGGGTTATGTATGAAAGATTGCTTCCAAATTTATCATACATCCCTGGATTTTTAGAGTACCCTGTTGTTACCCTGACGCACAGCTTATACATCATGCCGCACCTTCCCTTCTAAGCCCTGCCATGTGCCCAGCCTGTAGATTACTGTCCCGTATGCTTTACCCGGGAAAACTAGCATCATGATTTTTAGGGTGTTTGTCTCCCATGGCAGCAGCTGGGCACAAAATGACATAATGGATATTTTTTACTATGCACTATCCATTTTGCACTTTTTCAGGAGTCCACCTGTGGGGTTAAAATACTAACTATACCCCTAGATTAATTCATGGAGCGGTGTAGTTTCCAAAATAGGGTCAGTTCTTAGGGGTTTCTACTGTACTGGCCCCTATTGGCATCTACAAATCTTTCATGATGCCAAAAAGAAAATGTACAATGTCTGTGCTCCAACAAGTTATTCCCTTTTGAGCCCTGCCGTGTCTCCATCCTACAGATTATTGCCTCCTATGGGGTATTGCCCTAACCGGGGTAACCTGCAGAATGATTTTTGATGTGTTTTTCCCCAGTGGCATGAGTTGGGCAAAATACTTTTGTCACTTCAATGGCATATTTGATAAATTGCAATATAATTGTTTCTCTGCACTACTCACTTTGTATTACATTTGAGCCAGCACCTTAGGGGTTAAAATGCTCATACAAGCCTACATACATTCTTTGAGGGGTGCCCTTTCCAAAATGGGTTCACTACTTGGGGGTTTCTATTGTACTGGTACCTCGGGGGTACCCCCCATTACCAATCTAGTGAAAACGAAGCTTGAAAACCTAAATTGTGCTTCTTTCTTCCTGGCCCCTGCCGTGTGCCCAGCCTGTAAATTATTGGCACATGTGTGGTATTGCTGTACTCGGGACAACCCGCAGAATGATTTTTGGGGTGTTTGTCTAAAGTGGCATGGGTTGGGCACAGTATATTAGGCACTAAGATGACTTTTTTGAGATAAAACCACACCATTTACTTTGCATTCAATTTTGACCAGCGTGTCGGGGGTTAAAATGCTCACCACAACCACCGATAAATTCTTTGAGAGGTCTAGTTTCCGAAATGGTGACATTTTGGGGGGTTTTCTATTGTACTTTTACTTCAGGGGCTCTTCAATTACATTGTGGCACCACAAAATATTTGCAGCCAAATTGGCCTTCCAAATTCCCAGTATCGCTAACTCTGTTCTGGACATCGCTGTGCGGGGAAACAGCAGCTGACATCCACATGTCTGGTATTGCCGTACTCTGAAGAAGCAGGGCAAGAAATTAGGAATATATATTTACCTCAAATTCCTTCTGAATGTATCCATTTTAGGGCTAAATTGGAAAGATTGAAATCAAAAATTGAAATTTCAAAATTTCCACTCCATTTTCATATGCTTCCGGAAAAATAATTAAAGGGTTAACAGACTTCTTAAATGCTGATTTGAATAGGTTGAGATGTTAGGTTCATAAAATGGTGTTACTTGTGGGGGTATATAGTACATAAGCCTTTATAGAGCACTTCCAAACTGAATTGATCACCAAAAAGTTCGCATTTTTCAAATTTCAAAAAAATCTGAGAAGTTGCTACTAAAACTTCAAACCTTCTCACATCCATAAAAAAAATGGAAACTTAAAACAAATAATAGATATAAAAAGACCAATGGCAAAAGGTTTCTATCAAAAAAAATTTGTGGTATCACTTTTTGTCTAAAAAGTATAACATTTGAAACTTTGAAAATAGTCATTTTTTTCAAATTTTTCCCCAAAAAAGGAACGGATCACCGAAATGACACTACTAACATAAACTACAATGTCTCACGAGAAAACAATCTCAAAATCACAGAGATATCTTAAAGCGTTGAAAAGTT